>CM070771.1:35190550-36390550 GCA_036346955.1 Dipus sagitta
AGAACTAATTTTCATTACATTCAAGATAATGTTCTTCACTAAGTTCCTAGAAGAATTGCTGAGTCAGAGACTCTCTAAACCTTTAAGACTTTCTGGGTGTTGATTCAGCCTCATCTGAGAAACCTGAAGATACAGAAAACCACAGACACACAAGTGATGCTGCTCAGAATGTGGGAACTGAGGTGAGCTTAATTGATAGATGTAAATAAGATTGACTTTCTAAAGGCACTGGGCTCTTTCTTATATTTTTCCGTTTTCTGAAGTGGCCTGCCCCCTCTAGCACAGGCCCTGGAAGCAGCAGCTAATATCACCACAAAAGTAATCTCCCTGTAGACGAAGTCCAGAGGCCATCACTTTACAAAAACTCTACTGGAGCCCTGAGAGGTCAAAAAGTACGGCACACAAGAAACTGGCTTGGAAAGATTTCAAATCTATCAGTGACTAATGGCTAAACCACGTAAACATACCTCAGATGTAAAACGGGAATAACATGGGTACCTACCTCACGAGGCTGTACTGAAGGAAAAAATGAAAATGATTATGCAAAACAATTTACACAGTTCCTAGTGAATAATTAATTTAACTGCCAGGAAGCACACAATATTTTCCTGTCCTAACTGGAGGTAGTTACCAATTCTACTAGTAGTCATAAAACTAGGACTAATGCGACTTATACAAAACAAAAGGAAATAGAAGAGAAAATGTACCAACCCATTTCTTTGACCACCAGATAATCTAGCCCCCAACTTTTTTTAAATTTATTTTTTGAGAGAGAGAGAAAGAAGCAGAGAGAGAGAGAGAGAGAAACGCAGATAGAGAATGGGTGTACCAGGCTTCCAGCTACTGCAAACAAACTCCAGACACATATGCCACCTTGTGCATCTGGCTTACGTGGGTCCTGGGAATCGAACCTAGGTCCTTTGGCTTTGCAGGCAAATGCCTTAACCACTAAGCCATCTCCCCAGCCCTTTTCTTTTTTGTCTAACCCCCACCCTTAACTTACCCTTAAAGGGAGAATTTTCTCTAGAACAATTAAAGCCTGACTCTGTGTCCCTGAGATGCCCAAGTCCCAAGACCCTCCAAGTCTTTCTCATCCTGAATCAGGTCCTCTCTGACACCTAGGTCATCATTAGTCCAGGGAACTATGATCTATACAAGCAAGCCACTCTGTAATAGACCAGACCAAACACAGGAATGCCCAAGAAGCCCATGGAGGCCTGAGGTTCAGGCCACATCCTTTTTTTTTTTTTAAACTTTTTTTTGTTCAGTTTTTTTTTTAATTTATTTATTTGAGAGTGACAGAGAGAGGAAGAGGCAGATAGAGAGAAAGAGAGAGAATGGGCGCGCCAGGACTTCCAGCTACTGCAAATGAACTCCCGACGTGTGTGCCCCCTTGTGCATCTGGCTAACGCGGGTCCTGGAGAATCAAGCCTTGAACCGGGGTCCTTAGGCTTCACAGGCAAGCGCTTAACCACTAAGCCATCTCTCCAGCCATCAGGCCACATTCTTATGTATATAAGTATCTTCCCAGCCACTTTCATAGAAGTAACCTCATTTTACCATCTCCCAAACACTATCACCCCTTTGTAAAAGTTCAGTAGACAGAGAGTTAAGAAAATTAAATGAGAGGACTAGAAAGATAGCTCAGCAGTTAAGGCACTTACCTGCAAAGCCTAATGACCCCAGTTTCAATTCCCCAGTACCCACATAAAGCTAGATGTAAAGTGGCCAATGCATCTGGAGTTTGTAGTTCTAAAGGCTCTGGTGCACCCATTCTCTCTCTCTCTCTCTCTCTCTCTCTCTCTCTCTCTCTCTCTCTCCCTCTCCCCCCACCCCTCTCTCTCCTTGAAAAAATAATTTTTTAAAAAAAAAAAAGAAGACTAAATAAACCCAGAATTGCCAGTTTGTTACCAAAGGTCCTCCACATGGAAGGACAGGAACTCCAGTATAGCTCTAACCCAAGCTAAGAGCTCCATCATTTATAACTGTGAGGGGGTTTCAATTAAAAAGTCAAAATCCAATGTATATTGATCTGACTCAGAAAGACCCTGAGGGGCTGGACCACAAGAAAAATCATTTTGGTTAGCGATTATAAAGCAGCCTCTCCTTCAGAGATTTCATACCTCCCTACTAGATGGAGCCAGGGCATGGGCACTGCACTGAGGGGACAGGCCTGGATGTCAGGCCAGAACATTTGTAGCGGGTGCTGTGATGGTCCTGAGCATCTAGAAGAAGACGAAAAGACCCCAGCAAGGTGCCAGAGTCTGGCGCTTGTGACCAATCCTACAATACTACCAGTGGCTGACCTCTCTCCCATCCTCCTTCCCATACCGCCAAAACCCCCTGCTTCATGCCAAGATTTGGGATGTGTGGTGCTGATATTTGGATGGAAAGAAGATGGCCCAAGGGCTAGAACTGTAGCCACAAGTGGCTTTTCCACCACTCTCCAGAGTGGAGCGCAGTAGGAAGGAGGCTTCTGAATCACTGATGCTCCACCCCCCCTCCCCAAAGGGCCCTGGGAGCCAATCAACTCTAAAAGCCCAAAAGAAAGACTGTAATGAGCGAGGATGACAATTTATGCAAACAACTGATAATCAGATGAGCTCCAAGCATGGCAGGGCCAGAGCCAGCCAAGCTGTGGGAAGCAGTTGGGGAAAAGCGTAGAGCAGCTGCCTTCTCAAATCCCAAGCACCACCTCTGCGCAGCCTGGGCGGGGCCTTCCTGCGCCCAGACAGTAGACAGCTTGTCCCTGAGACGCCTGTGAACATGAAAAGGGAAAGGGAGGGCAGTAGGGGGAAGAGAAATCATTCCACCCCACAGCTCTCCATCTCTGCCCCAGTGGAGTGTGGGTAATTTGTTATGCCTAATGAGCAGTGCCACCTTAAGTGGAGACAAAAATGCCAGTGGGAAGATGAGGCGAGTTGCTATGGGAGACCAAGGCAACCCCCCACTAAGGTTGATGCTGACAAGGGAATCTGAGGGAGGAAGCAACTGCTGTCTTTTCCCTTCAGGGTAATAAGCCCCTGCACTCAGGCTGACTTTTATGCTCCGAGGCTCTCTTACAGCCATTGTTCTGGTTGAGCTTCCTGATTACTCAATGAAGGAGGAGGGCCTAGTGACACATCCTCATCAGGTAACAAGGCCCAGGGAATTAAACTGTCCAAAGTCACAAAGGTAGATTGATTTATCTCCTCCTGATTTCTAACTTTTTTATTTTAATTTTATCTTTTGGAATTTTCTCTTCTGGCATTTTTACTATGAATTTTTAATGAGCATATAAAACAATGACTGTGGGGACAGATAATTTGGCTGAAAGCAACAAGGTTAACTTGAGGGCTACTGACTACACCAAACTCTGTAAGAAGATGGGAATGGGTACAATTTAAGGTAAATCAGAAAGTCCAACTTCACACTGAAGACAAACCCACAGGCCTCATTACCAAAGAGAAATTAAGACAAAGAAACACAGCAATCTCAATGACACTGAAAGAACCCTGAGGTGACAGTCTGTATGTAACTCAGCTATTTAGGGCTCCCTGTCTTAGCCCAGTGCTTCTCCAGGACAATGACTTCTCAACACCACACGCATGTCCTAGGCCTCAGCCACACAGCCACCATGACTGCTCCCTAAGTGCACCGAGTTTTTCCCGTGTCCATGCCCTGGGATCCTCTTCCTGGAGCCTCAAGTTCAAATATCAAAGTTTGAGGCTGGAGGGATAGCTTAGCGGTTAAGTCGTCTGCCTGTAAAGCCAAAGGACCCAGGTTAGATTCCCCAGGACCCACATTAGCCAGATGCACAAGGAGGTAGTTTGCAGTGGCTGGAGGCCCTAGTGCAGCCATCCCCCCCTCAGTTTCTCTGTCAAATAAATAAATAAATAAATAAATAAAACTAAAGTGCTTAACCCTGAACACTTACTTGACAAATATTAAAGTTTTTTAAGATCAATATTGACTTGTAAATTCTATATTGAACTAATTGCCCTCCCTTGAAATCACTTTGAAATTCTCATATTTCTTCCATTCTTCTCCAGTGGACTGTGAGCCCCTTGACAGTAATGTCTGTGACCAGCCCATGCTTGAGTCCCTGGCATCTGCCTTTCTAGGATCCTAACAGACGTTTGTGAAGTGAATGACTGGAAGCCACCTCTCGAGTACTTCTTTGGCCTGGCTGTGACACAGGGCATGGAGAAGACTGTGTTCCCATAATCTAGTGCTCATGGAGACGTTTACCAAAGCAGAAAGAGGGTGTTCATGGACTTGAATTTCAATGATTTAGTTACATTATAAGGGCCCTAGTATGACCGAAAATCTGAGCTATTCAGGGAAGGATCTTCATTTTTTAATTAACTTATTTATTTGCAAGCATAGAGAGGTGAGAGAGGGGGAAAGAAGAAGAGGAAGAAGAGAGAGAGAGAAGAGTATGGGTATGCCAGGGCCTCTGCCACTGCAAAGGAATTCCAGACACATGAGTCACTTTGTGCATCTGGCTTTACATGGGTACTGGGGAACCAAACCCAGCATGGTATACTTTGCAAGCAAGCGCCTTTACCAGCTGAGCCATCTCTCCAGCCCCAGGGAAGGATATGCAGAGGAGAAGACAGCATTAGAAGCCATTCCTACACTCCACTGAGAACAGCCTTCTAAACTAGGTTCTAATCTTCCTCCTTAGTGCAGCAGGCAAGCTCATCACTTTCATAAACTAGGTCCTAGATGACTGCAAGAACAACACAAGACAGTCCCAGTTGTTACAAGGCTAAAAGAATCAAAGTCACCACAGCTCAGGCACACAGAAGAGAAGTAAGGACCAAGAAACTGCTACTTGTAGCCATGTGTGACGGCACTGGCACCTTTTATCACAGCACCTGGGAGGCTAAGGTAGGAGGGTCACTGTGAGTTTGAGGTCAGCCTGGGACTATTGAGTGAGTTCCAGGTCAGCCTGAGCTACACTGAGACCCTACCTGGAAAAAAAAAAAAGGGGGAAAGGAAAAGGAAAAAGAAAAAGAAAGAAAGACAAAAACTGCCACTTCTGCTGTGGAGATTTCATAGAAGGGACAGCCAGAGTAATTAGGAAGCTTCATGGTTGTTGGAATGAGATGGGCTGTGTATATTTTACATACATGAAAACAGACATCTCTAGAACGAGGCACAACCATGGGCCTAGAACCAATAATCATATGATTGGGAACAAGCAACACATGGCCCTATGTCCAGCCTTTCAAATTCCATCACAGTCAGAAACAATGAAAAAATGGCACCTACATTTGCCCCAAGACACTGATTTTTTTTTTTAATGTGGAGAATTAAAACAAAAAAGAAAGGAACTCCAGATGGATTTTAAACACAGTGGGGAATTGAGTGGTGTGATGGCAGATGGCTATTTCAGCTGCATGTGGGTAAAAATAATTTCAACTCCCCAATACCCAGGACTGCTCTGAACTTGTGAAAACCTCTTACAGAAAAGCAGCAGTGTGATTCTCAAGGTGCAGAGCTTCAGCAGATGGGGACTGGGGTTTTGGGGAAAACTAAAAAGAAAATATATACTGCTATTGGGGCAATAGAGCACAAGGATTTGAGGGTCTCTCTTCCAAGCCTAGAGGCACACTCCCTGTCCAGCAGGACAGGGGGAAATGAGATGAATGACTTGAGGACTATCGAGTATGGATCCTGTAAGGTGAATACAAGAGGGAAGAGAAAACAAGCAGAAGGGGAGAGTGTCAAGTATGGGCTCATAGAGAGGAAGGTGAACCCCGAGAAAGGAGGAGCAATGACTGTGCAAGTCGGTACTTCTGGGTGTCCTATGACTATAGTCATAACCAGATTAGCTTCATAGTGGTAGGCTGGTTTTATCTGCACCTAATGCCATCTACATGTAGCAATTCACTTTGTCATCTGAATGCCACTAACCTTTGCCAAACTTGGCTATATGGTTTACAACAGTGAGCTGATTGCAGGAATTCAGGGGTCATCACAGCCAGTTGCCCAGAGTGGGATACAAGCGTTCAGTGTCAAGGATCAGGTAGGATGAGACACACACATATCTATAACCCTAAGAAATTAAGTTTCAGAAACATCAATCATACAGATTACGAGTGGTTGACAGGAACTATGGGTTATTTGGCCTCTAATTGCAGATCTAAGAGGTCAAGGGGACAAAAAAGGTACCCCATGATAAGCTGTGACCCTAAGCAGAAACAGGTGTTCTCTACCTTGACCCCAAAGTCCTAGTGATTAAGGAGTGGTCACAAGAGGCCAGGCGTGGTGGTCCATGACTTTAATCCCAGTAATCGGGAGGCAGAGGTAGGTGGATCGCTGAGAGTTCAAGGCCACCCTGAGACTAGATAATGAATTCCAGGTCAGCCTGGACTAGAGTGAAACCCTACCTGGAAAAAAAAAGGAATGGTCAATCACACTCACTCATCGATGTGTACCGTCATTTCCTCGACAGCATGGCTGGGCACCAGGTTCACAGGAGTTAGAAGAGGGGGGATTCACTGTGCCATGGGGAGAAACTGGGAAAGGAAAGGCCCCATTGAGCTGCATGCCATTAGGGATGTTGCCCTGCCTAAGTGAGGGCTGCAGGGTGTGGAGAACATGGCTATAGGCTTACATATGGCAGTGGTATTCAATGGCAAAAAACATGGGAGGCTCTCTCCTCGTGGATTTAAGAGATCATAGTGGCAGGATCAATCCCAGGAGAAGCTAAATGGTAACATCCAGGTTAGAGTCAGGCCTATGAACTGGACTCTGACGCTCAGGGTCAAGCTATAACCAAGACAAGAGAAGGGTGTGCTTTTCTTGATTGGTTAAGAATGAACCTTGAAATGCCAGGTGTGATGGCACATGCCTTTAATCCCAGCACTCGGGAGGCAGAGGTAAGAGGATCACCATGAGTTCGAGGCCACCCTGAGACTACAGAGTGAATTCCAGGTCAGCCTGGGCTAAAGTGAGACCCTACCTCGAAAAAACAAAATAAAAAAATTAAAAAAATAATGAACCTTGAGTGGCTAATAGCACTGTGTATGAGGAAGAGAACAGGAACAAACCTGAGGTGAGAGTTATTTCCCCACACAGCCATTCCCATACAGGCAGGACCCATATCCAGCTCCTTCCTGTCAACCCACCTCAACTCTTCTTCCTCACGTGACTCCCCTCATCCTATCTACCTGTCCAGGTGGAAATGACTCTCTCAAAGGGCCTTGTGTGATCCACTCTGCCCTTGTGTGTTTCATTCCTTCTTTCCTTCTCCATGGTAGCTTCACACCCACTCTTCCCAGTGTCCCCATGGTCACAATCAACCAGCAGTAGGATGCAGTGACTTCTGCTTCAGAATCCTATGGAGGACAGCGGCCAAAAGAGGAAGCCACTGAGAGAGTGCAGAGGACTAGGCATGTGTGTTGTGAAGTCAGCTGCTTTCTCAGGCCAACGTAGAATGGGGATCCCTGATTCAGCTCCTTTTTCAGGGAGAGTGGTTGGAGCTTCCAGTCTGGCTCTGCATGGGAACTGACATCCCACGTGACCCATGCACAATGTGAAAACACTGGGCAGTGAGGAAAATGGAACACAGTCACTGATTTAGTTAATTTTTTTCTTTGCTGGAGCAATATACCTGACAGAAGCCAATGAAGGGGAAAGAGTTTCTTTTGGCTCACGGGTGCGTAGAGATTTCAGTCGGCCGTGACAGGGGCAGCTCACGTCTACCATAGTGATTGCACATGCAGCGGCTGTTCACATCATGGCCAATCAGGAAGCAGAGTGCACAGGCTGGAGCCAGGAATGAATATGACTTTCAAAGGCACCAAGCTACCTGCTTCCAACAGCCAGCCCTCCCCACCCCCACCACCACCCCTCCTCAAGTCTCCACAGCCTTCCAAATAGCACCACAAGCTGGGAACCAGGTGCTAAAAATATGAGCCTGTGGGAAGACATTTCAGACTCCAATCATAATAATCACTGATTAAGGATTTTCTTCAGGGCCTCTGTTACTGCTCTAAGAATCACTGAGTAGTAGATTTATAGGAGTCTGAAACTAGTTTGCACTCACATCTTTTTCATAATTTGATTGCTTAGATTTTGAGATTTTTTTTTTCCTAAGCGAGTCCTTTACTTTGTGGGTTTAGAAGTAAAATCAAGAGAAGTGAAATGACTTGTCAGTAGTAGGTATGTTTGTTACCTGTTTGAAGGTGATGCCACATGTATCCTCTATCATTAGCTCTCTCGTCCACCCACAGGGTTGAAACAAACAAACAAACAAAAAAAAAAAAACGCAGGAGAGGGAAAAGGACCCATGCACACTTTCCATGATGCTTGAGGCTCGATAATATTCACCATCATCCCTCTGACACCCCACCTTGTCTCCCCATCCTGCCTCTCTGTCCCTGTTCTTCCTCCCTTTTTGACCCCAGTGTCTCCGAGCTGGACACTCGGGCATGTCACAGAACCACACACTCTGGCTGCAACAGTGGACACCCCAGACAACGTACCTATTCTCAAGAAGTAGGTAGTCTGGTGAGAAACTTCCAGACAAAAATAGGTAATTATTAAGATGCTATGAGCAAGAAAGAAAGAAAAACAGGAAGGAGGGCAGAGGCTGCTGGAGCAGGAAGCGGCCACATCGCACAAGACAGGGTGGGACGGCAACCCTAATGCTCAGTGACCCGGAAGAGGGAAGAAGATTGGGGCAGGGAGCAGAGAGCGCAAAAGCAGCAAGAGGGCTAGGGGCTGGAGAACTGGGGTCAACTGAGCAAAAAGGCAGAACAGCAAACAAGGTCAGAGCAGGTGGCCATGGCAAGCGGTTGGCTTTGACTCAGGGAGATATCAACCATGGAAGAATTAACTTAGGAGAACTGGACATCTTGAAAGGACCACTGTCTGCGGGCCTGGGGAGGAGCATGCTCAGGCTACAGCAGCAAACAAATTGAGAGATGATGGTAGCCTGGCCAAGAGTGACAGACTGGATAAGGGGATTACAGAGATCCTCTTAAATATCTCTCTCTTTTTCAGTACATATTGCACACATTTGCAACACAAGGTACACACATTTTGCATTACATTAAGTAACCTTACAAACTCCTCCCATCACCTTACTAGTATCTGTTGGAAAAACGTTCTAGATGAATCCATGGCATCCACATCCTAGCAGTGCTTCCATAGTTTGAAAATAGCTTGTACCCACAAATAATGATTTCCTACAGTACAATCACATTGTGGCCCCCATACTAATAGACACTAAAACTGTCTGGTTGCTTCTGTTTCTGCCATCTGTCTGCTGGGATGGGGCCGATGAGCTCATGTGGCTCAAGTGTCGATGGATATCAACAACAACCAGCCTGGGATTCAACTATGAAACTAGTCTCTACTTGGAATTCAAAGACCCAAGATCAGCCTGAAGTTGTAGGCAATATGTGTATGAATGTGTGCACCTTGAGGCCAACTTTTGTTAGATTCTCAGAGACTCCTTACTGAGATAGAAAAGGGGGGAGTAATAACCACGAGTTTAATAAGCTTGTCCTCTCCTTCACCTCATGTATGTTTTAACAAGGGCTTTCCATCTTTAATCCCAACTAGTGTGAAGGACAGACATTTGAAACCATAGCTTTCAGTTCATCCCAAGCATGAAGGGAGCCTCACAAATCTACAGATAAAACACACTTCTGATTATAGAGTATGACTTTCTTTCCCTCCTAAAGTCAATCTTGTACCCCATCTACAATATGCTAATTAAGAGAGTGTGGAATGTTAAAGGATTCCCATCTGAGCAACAATAGGAAGGCAAGCATATACATGCTGCAAGTTCATTAAAAAGAAACTCACATGTTAATGGACCAAAAATGACTAAGAGAGGGGGGAGAGAGAGAAAGAAGAGAAGGAGGGAGGGAGGGGGAGAGGGAGGGAGGGAGAAAAGGAAAGAAGGAGAAAGGAAGGAAAAAACAAAAGTTATATGCTAATTTTTTAATATTTCTATTTATTTGTGAGCAGAGAAAGACTTGCTATATGGGTGCACCGGGGAGTCTTGCTGCTGTAAATGAACTTTAGGCATACACACTGTGTGCATCTTTATGTGGGGTACTGGGGAATTGAACTCGGGCCAGCAAGTTTTGCAAGCAAATGCCTTTAACCACAGAGCCCTCCCTCCAGACTTCTACATGCTATCTTTAGATAAATCACATTTGATTCAAAGGTGAAAAAAGTTATAATGCCCCATTTCATGGAGGTGCATGAAAGCTGAAGCTTGAGGTATAGTAGAATAATGTGCAGCGTATAATTATGCTCCCTACAGCATCCACACTGCCTTCCATGCCATGTAAAACAATGTGTCACAGTCCTATGCAGTCAAAGCAGTAATTTATAAGAGTCAGCAACTCTGTAGGGCAGGTAGGCCGTATTTCAAAATGGGAAAGGGAATTGGGGTGGGGGGGGAGGGGAGACAACCAATCAATTCACAAAGATCTTGCTTCCCTGCCACTCTGCTGACCTTTCGGGCAAGACCTAATGCCAATTAGCTCAGTTATAAAGTCCATAATTCTTGCGGGGAAGGCTGCATGTAGCACATGATCATTTTACAACGGTCGCCCTAATTTGCAGCCCCCAAACATGGACTCCTGGGGCTCCTGAGTGGGGGTGGGGGAATTTGTTGGCAAGCAACCGGAGCAGCTGGAAGGGATCACAGAACACAATTACTGTCTGCGCATGGCCACATCTGGAAAACAGCTCTGGGCTGGCTTTTAAAAAAAACAGCAACAGCGTTAATGAAGAATGGAACTTTGTGCTGGGGAGGTGGGGCTGGGGGAAGTGATGGGGAAATAAGGAGGTGCCCTTCTGTGGTGGGGATGAAAAGACAGCAAAGAAAACAGCAGGCAGTGTATAAAGCCAAATCCTGGGAGAAGAGGGTGTTGACAAGAGAGGGGCGGCTGTAGGGACATGTCTTTAAACCCCTTTATTTTTGCCGTCTTGTAAACTGAGCAACGGTGCAGGGATGGTCTTTTATACATTGGCTGTGCAGACATTTGTCCCTGATGTAAGATGTATGTGGTCTCTGGAAGATTTCCAACTAAAAGAACACACCAACAGAACCTAAATTCTACCAGTAAACATCCCGTTCTTTGGTCAGATGGTCCTTTCCCCTGAGGTGGAGTTGAAGATGTAAATATGCATGCTGCCTTTAGGTTCCAGTCATATGACATAAGTGTAATAAACATGTGTTGACTAGACCCAAATTGAATTAGCTGAATGAGCCATTTGTGACTGTAACCTAATTAATGAATTAATTTCAGATCTCAGCTACAAGGACTGCACCAGATCAGTGACTCTCAATTGTAAGGGCAGATGGAGAAGGTGGTGTCTTCCTCTAAGGGGATACGGAGATCCTACTGAAAGAAGGGAACATTCATGATTGAAAACAGAACATTCAACAATATAGTTTTATGTTTGGGAAACCTAAGAGTCTTTTCTTTTCCTAATGCAACCTATGGAAAAAGAGGATGAAGAGAGATTTCCTGGCTAGGAAGGAAACTAAGTGGACCATAAACATAAATTGACACCATGGGCACTCACTGCCCATCCCATCAAAAGTCTCGACGTTTTTGGATATACAAAGGAAGGAGAGAAAATTATTTTGTCATGGGTTGAAAAGGGCTGAAGTCAATAGATTTGAGACCTCCAGCTCTAATCTCTTCCGTTTGGCTGCTTAATGTCACTTGGATCCGCACACTACTTGGGTTCCCAAAAGCTAGGTACATTAAAAGGGATAGCTGGGATAAATGGCAAAGGACCTCACTCCCTTGCCCTTGTCCCTGACTCTTGTCTGCCTAACACCACCTCCTTGGCATTATCTAGGAGTGTGAAGAATTAGTCTTTTCAGACTTCTACAAGTGACCCGAGGTTGGGTAGCTTATAAATAACATAAATTTGGTTTTCCAGATTATGGGCACTGAAAATTTGAGGTCAGGGTGGGGGCATGATGGAGTTCTAGAGAGTTCTCCTGGGGCACAGATTGTCACCTTACCTTTTGTCCTTACATTGTGGGAGGAGTTCTTTTACTAAGGGCACTGGTCTCATTTGTGAGAGCTCCCCACTCCTGACCTAATCACTTCTCAAAGTCCCAACCTCCTAAGGCCATGACCTTGATATATATGAGGTTGAGGAGATAAAAATATTCAATCCACAACACCCATCTTATGAGTGTTTAGGTTTTACTGAAACCTTGGAGACTAGACCACAGAAGTTCGCCCTCACCTCTGAGGCAGAAATTTATTAGTGTTCCTTACAGAACACCTTTCTTTCTTAACACACCCCCTTGTAGGCATGGAAACTAAGAGCAGACTTGATGAGATCAAATAATTGTCATGTCCATCACCTCAGACATTTATGGTCTCAGTGCACCATAGAACATTAGAAGCTGTTCCAACGGTTACATTTTCATTCTACCAAGATTGAACCTCATCTGTACAACTCACCAGACATTTGACTACATACTGCTGTTCTCTCCCCTCCATCACTCTCTCCCCACCATCGTTCTCCCTGCATGTTATTTCCCTTTCTCTATTCCCACATACCCTATTGCAGAATGCTGCTCCATGGCCTGAAGCTCCCTGGTTTCCAAGGTCTCTCTTCTGAAAGGATATCTAACATATTCAAATCAGGGTTACGGCCCCATTAATGTGTCTAAATGGCACGTATTCCCCTAGAAATCCTGTCACATGGAAGGATCAGAGTCTGTAACTCTGTGCCCTCAAACTTCCCAAAGAAAGGCATTTGGAAATATCCTTGAGAAGCTGAATCTGACTCGTTCTCCTCTCACCTTCCCAAAATATCCCCAAACCCCATCTCTTTCATAGACCCCCACCCTCAGCTTCTCTGGAATGAACAATGGCCATGAGAAGGGTTTCCCTTGCTAGGGCATGTCAGAGGCCTCAGCCTTGGTGCCTGGGGACTGTGAGTAGGTATTGCCCTCCTAACAGGGCCTCTCATCTGATTTCTACCTGTTCTATTAGAAAGCACTCCCTCCTTGTGTCTGAAAGGAGTTGGCAATCACGTCTTACCCACTTAATTCAGGTCTATTCCCAGCTCTAAAGCAGTTGTGGCACTTAGGAGACAGATGTCTGGCAGACGTTTAACTCATTAAAATGTCCCTTCTTCAATTCCTGATCAATTTGCCCCTCTCCTGGGGACTTTTGACATTTACATGCACATTTAATGCACAGGTATGAGCCAATACAATTGTTTGTGGTCTGGCCCAGGTGGGTACCCACAGATACTCAGAAACCAGCTCAGATATAAATATTTCTTGTTTACCAGGGTCCTGCCATGCTGTTGCCAGCTAGCCTCTCAGACCATTCCCATTCATGCCTCCTCCTCTTTCTGTCTTCCCCATCTCCTTCCATTCCAGGTGCTTGGCCAATCACTTTTCTCCAATGCTCTTGACTCTTCATTTGGCACCTTTCCCATTCTCTTTTTCCAGTGAAAATTCTACCTGACCTGTAAGTCTCAGGTCAAGTGCCATCTCCTCTATATATCTCTGAGGACCCCAACTGGCAGTGAGTTCACCCTCTCTGACAACCATCATCACATGTGTCACTAATAAGACCCAGCCCCATATGGTTTCATTCTGTGAATCCAGTTTATCCTACCTGCGTGAATTAGCTACTTATTGTGAGGTTGTGACAAAATATCTGACGAAAACAACTTACGGATTTATTTGGGCTCATTGTTTCAGAGGCCTAAGCCCATCACAACAGGGTAGACACGGTAGAATAGCTCAGATCATGGAAGTGGAAGTGTGAGGCAAAGACTATTCACTTCTACAGCAATTACTTTCTCATTGCTGGGACAAAAAACTGACCAGAAACAATCTATGGAAGGAAAGAGTTTATTTCTGTTTACAGTCTCAAGGGGAAGTTTCATCATGGCTGGGAAAGTGGGGAATAAGCCAGGAAACTGGCTCACAGCATCACATATCAGCTGGGAGGATGGAACTTTAGTGATCTAGCCAACACTGGCAAGGAAGCTGTATTATAAAAATCCCATGGGCTGCAGAGATGGTTTAGTGGTTAAGGCCCTTGCCTGCAAAGCCTAAAGATCCATGTTTGACTCTCCAGATCCCACATTAGCCAGACCCACAAAGGTGAGGCAAGCACAATGTCGCACATGCCCACTAGATGGCAGAAGCATCTGGCATTCTATTGCAGTGGCTGAGGCCCTGGTGGGCCAACACATTCTCTCTCTCACTCTCCCTCTCTGTCTCTCTAAAAAATATCCCAAAGTTTTCCCCCAGTGACACACTTCCTCCAGTAAAGCTTTACCTTGCAAAGGCTCAACCAGCTGGGGATCAAGTATAAGGCTTCATACAATAACATGAGGCTAAGGGTGACACTTTATATTCAAGCCACCACAAGATGACAACAGATCAGGAAACAGAGAACAAAGCAGGAACCTGGGGCAGATATAAGCTGGGCCCATCGTAATGACCTGTTTTCACCAGCTAAGCCCCATTTCCCAAAGTTTCCAAAACTTCTCACAATAGCGCACCAGCTAGGAGACACTTCAGATTCAAACCCTGACACCACCTCATTGTAACCATAAGAGGGTACTAGTCAACACAATGCAAAAAAAAGATAGTGAGAAAGGAGTGGCCTGGTGGAAGATTACAATGGGATGTGAGTTTGTGTCTGAAGTAGAAGTAGGGTAGTTATAGGTGGTATAAGTATAGAGGGAAATAAAAGGCCACAAGGGCTGGGGAGATGGCTTGGCCACTAAAGGTACTTGTTGCAAAGCCTGATGGCTATGGCCCCAATGCCCACATAAAGCCACATAAGGCACAAAGTAGCACATGTGTCTGTGATCCATTTGCAGTGGCAAAAGGCCCTGGTGTGCCTATACTCCCATTCTTTCTCTTTCTCTCGCTCAAATTAATTAGTTAAGTAATGAATAACACAACAGCACATCCCCACAAAGCGAACACAAAGCTGCTGCCTGTTATTAAGGGAATAGAGATCAGTCTGGTTTCTCTGGGATGGTTGGGGAAGCGTGGATATGAGCAGTGAAGCTGATGTTGGTCTTCTGCTAGTGCCTGCACTTTGAAGACAGTGAAAAGTTCTAATACCTACAAATTCCCTCTCGAACTGAAATACCAAGGGACTTGACCGCTAGTCATTCTAACTTCCCCATCACTTAACAAATATTCTGAGTTCCTTTCTTTGTCCAGAATTGTAGTAGGTGAACTGAGGGACACAAAGCATTAAAAGCTAAGTACCATCAGACCTCTCATGGGATTTGCTCTATAAAATAAAGGTTAAGACACTTAGTCACAACGTGAAGCAAGGATGCTTAAGGGTCGGGTGAAGGGCACAGGCACAGGACACTTAGGGAGGACACAAGTGACAGCCAGGTGAAGAACAAAATGGGCAGTTGAAATCGAGCCTTTTAATCCAGTGGGAAGAAGGTGAGATGCTAGTGAGGTTCTGATGATAGGGTAGAGTTGGCCAGACAGAGAAGAACAAGAGGCATTTTAAGAGGAGTTGATGTATGTAACTCTTCTCAACACAGAAGAAGTTTGGGTACAAAACCCAAAGAGGGAATACCACAAAGACTGTGTGGTAAGTTTGTGAAAGGCTCCAGTGTCCAAATAGGATGTCCAGACTTCATCTCTGAGAACAGTGTTAAGTTAGGTGTTTCAAGTACATAGTATCCTGATATGAAACCATATGGTCCTTATACTCTCCCTCAAGGTATTTCCATCCTGGCCTTGTCTGCTCCAATCACCTTTCTCATCGTCTCATCACCTTCTATACATGTGGTTCTGGTCCTCTGTGTGTTGATTGGCTAAACCCAGGAGACTGGATTACTAACAGCAGGGGGACTGTTTACCATGTGCTTCTTGCTGTGGACTCAGATTTGGGCTCCATTTATGCTACTAGAACTCAAAGGACCCTCCATGTGCTTCAAGCAGCTGGTTTTGGTCCAAGGTTTCTCCTCTAGGAAAGAGACACTTGCCAGAGTTATCTGGCCTTAAGATGATATGGAATCAACCACATTAAGGTCATAGTGCATAGGCTTCCTGAGTTGGAACCAACATCTCTACTCAATGTCTTTGCCTATGCCCTGACTCTGCCTTTATATCTGTGCCCTGGACCTCTGGACCCACCTCCCTAAGGAGCTCATTCCTTCATCCATTGATTTATTTGTTCACTTATCTAGACTAGCCAAAATTTACCTAACATCTACTGTACCAGCCAAAGGGATTATATGTATTTATAAGGCACCCAAAGGTTGACATACTATGACATAGTCTATTCATTTAAACCTCACAATCTAGTAAACTTGCATTATCCTTTTCTAAAAATGAGGAACCTGAGTCTCAGGGCAACTCAATTGTTTTGTGCAAACCAAAAGTTAAAAACAATTTGCCGTTCCTACCACAGATGAGAACTTCTATTGCTGCCCCTCAAGTCCCCTTCTCCATCCTAGACTCTGTTATTACTACCTCCTTTCTACCCATAAACTTAGGGACTTAGCCTGATTCTGCCACAAGTTCCAGCCATGGACTCCAGTTCTCCCTACAGAGCCTTCTCCTCTCCTAGGACAGGCTGACTATTAGGATGCTAACTCTGAAGGACTCCATCATCATCTCCCTAGCTACCTCTGATGCAAACCACCCTATGCATTCTATAGTATCTTATCTGGAGTCCATATCGAGGAATGAAATGTGAAACTAAAAACAGTGAGTGCAGGGAGTCATGAGGTTTCAAGGAATGTTAGGAAACTGCCTAGAGTTGGTTTTAATCTTCTCTCATATGAAATAAAGCTTAGCCTTTTCCCCAACAACTTCTGTAGGTCCTCCATGCTCTCACTTTACCTCCCTTGCATGCCAGGTATTGAATTCCTGCTCATCTCCATCTCTCCAGGGAGGGTACCTTTCGCTTCATTCTAGAGAGGTTGAACAATTGTAGCAAAGTCATAGGATTCACAGAGGATTACCAAGTTTGATGCTGTTACTCTCATTGTTTCTACTTAACACCAAAAATCAAAAAAAAAAAAAAAAAAAAAACCCAGCTGAAGTCATCCTCTGACAGAGAGAAACAAAGATAAGCCCTCCTTCCTGTCACAAAGATATAAACAACAGCATAGCATAGGGTAGTATGTGACTAACTCCAAAGCAAGCAGTACAGATAAGAGATCTGAGGAGTGGCAGAGGGGCAGGGAGTGAGGGATAGGGGCGGGGAGGAGTCACCAGGACAGGGTCTGGATCCAGGAGAGGGTTTTATGGTTGAGCATGCGTCATAAAAGCAGCAAGTTGTAGGGAGAGCGTTTTGGAGGGGAAGCAGATTGGGAATGTACAAGATAAGTTTTATGGACAGTAAAGAAGGCAAGCAAAGTGAATCAAAGGGCAAAATGCCAGGGTTTGGGGGTTTAGGGAGCAGCTGCACCATAAAAGAGAAAGTCCCTCGAACTTGTCTCAGCATTCAAGCTTTTCTCCCACTCACCATGGTCCAGCTGGGTCCAGGGAGTCTCTTGCAGAGGATGACAGCAACACCTACTGCTGGCTTGCCTGCTTTCTGGGTTACTGACTCCAAGACAAATGTTAGGGCAAGGGCCCACTTCCACCCATATTCTGCAAGTGAGCAAGTTCACATGATTGCAGCTCACTGCAGATGAGGTGGGAAATGTGTTCAACTACGTGCTAGAAGGGTAGCCAGCCGGGTAGACTTCCTGGCTGTCTCTATCTACGGCCACTCATGCACTCACCAAGCAGAGTCAACCCATCCAGACAAGTCAAAAACTCTCCAGTCTTATTTCCATTTCCCACCTTTCTCTCCAGTAACAACCCCTACCATGAACTGCATGCATTTCTTTCTCATCCATGCTCACACAGATCTGTAAAACATTGTGCGGTACTTTTCTATGTGGCTCTGAGTTTACACAAGTTATACCCTAACAAATGTACTATTGTGGTTTGGATGGGAAATGCCCCCCGCCATATACTCATGGCTTGAATACTTGATGTTCAGCTCACGGCACTGTTTGGGAAGGTTGGGGCACCTTTAGGTGGAGACTTGCTGGAGGAAGTGGGTCCCTAGGGGCTTTATGGTCCAGCCCCACTTCCTGTTCACCCTGTGCTTCCTCACTGTGGCTACATTGTGAGCAGTGGGCCTTCCACTCCTGCTGCTAGACCTTCTCTACCATGATGAAATGTACCCCTGAGCTGTAATCTGAAATAAACCCTTCCTTCCTTAAGATGTTTCTTTTTTATATACTCTCCTTAATAATACTTTTCTTATTTTAATATTTTTATTAACAACTTCCATGATTATAAACAATATCCCATGGTAATTCTTTCCCTCCCCCCCCCCCACTTTCCCCTTTGAAACTCCATTCTCCATCATACCCTCTCCCCCTCTCAATCAGTCTCTCTTGTATTTTGAGGTCACGATCTTTTCCTCCAATTATGATAGTCTTGTGTAGGTAGTGTCAGGCACTGTGAGGTCATGGATATCCAGGCCATTTTGTGTCTGGGGGGAACATATTGTAAGGAGTCTTACCCTACCTTTGACTCTTACATTCTTTCTGCCACCTCTTCCGCAATAGACCCTGAGCCTTGGAAGGTATGATAGAGATATTGCAGTACTGAGCACTCCTGTCACTTCTTTCCAGCACCATGATGCCTTCTGAGTCATCCCAAGGTTACTGCTATCTGAAAAGAGAAGGTTCTCTACCAAAAGTGAGAGTAGCATTAATATATGGGTATGAACTTTAAGAGAAGTGCTTACTGGGCAGTTTGATGAGCATAGTATATACATTTAGCCAGACAGCAGCAGACATTACACCCCTAGGGCTCATGACTACCCCTGTTTTAGGTTTTCAGTATCAGGGATGTATTCCCTCCCATGGAGAGGGCCTCCAGTCCAATTAGAAGGCAGTTGGTTTCCACCATGACAGACGTGCCACTATTGCACCCATTGGCTCATTTGGCCTGGCTGGCAAAACATAATACTTGCAGTGTCCACTGTTGAGTATTAAGATGTTTCTTGTCAGATGTTTGGTCACATCAAGAAATAAAGTCAATACATATATTATCCTGTAACTTGTCTTGCTCAATATGTCTATTACATGTCAATGATAAAACTCCCTTTCTGGGCTGGAGAGATGAGTAGCAGTTAAGGCACTTGCCTGCAAAGCTAAAGGACCCAGGTCCCATTCACCAGGACCCATTTAAGCTAGATGCACAAGGTGATGCATGCATCTGGAGGTCGTTTGCAGCCGTTAGAGTCCCTGGTGTGCCCATTCTCTCCCCCCTCTTTCTATCTGCCTCCCTCTTTCAAATAAATAAGTAAAAATAAAACACTTATTAAAAAATTTAAATTCCCTTACCTTGATTTGAACTCCTCTTTGGACCTTTCATTATATTTCCTATGTTCTTTATCCATGCTCCATTGATGGACATTCAACTCATGCACTTTTTATGTTTTCTGTGAACAGCATTGAACTCCTTTTCCCTATTATCCTAAGTTCAAATATAATATATAAACTTCTAGGCTGGAGAGATGGCTTAGTGGTTAAAGTGCTTGCCTGTGAAGCCTAAGGACCCAGGTTCAATTCTCCAGGTCCCATGTAAGCCGGATGGACAAATTGGTGCATGTGTCTGGAGTTCATTTGCAGTGGCTAGAGGCCCTGGAATGCCCATTCTCTCTCTCTCTATCTCTCTCTCTCTCTCTCTTTCTATCTCTCTCTCTCTCTCTTTCTCTGTCTCTCTCTCTCGCTCTCTCTCCCTTTCTATCTGTCTCAAATGAAAATAAATAAAATAAATAATAATATATGAGTTTCCATTGGATACCGAGCACCAAACTGAGTACGCTCTGTAATGCAAAGGATTACAAGAGGAGAACCTGCAGTAAGGAGCTCAGAGTCTGGCAGTAGAATAAGCCCATGACAAAGCTAGATAGAGCCAGAGATATGGCTCAGTGTAGAGAGTGCCTACCTACTATGCATGAAGCCCTGAGTTCAATTCCCAGTACCACACAAATCAGGCACTTGGGAGGTGGAGGGAAGAAGGTGTCATGAATCAAGGTCATCCTCAACTACATAGAGTTCAAGGCTAGCCTGGGAAACATGAAACAAAATCTCAAAAAAAAAAAAATTCTGTGACAGTTTCCAGATAGCCTGTCCATAATTAAAAGATCAGCTGAATGGGTTTAAAGTAGGCGATCTGATGGTAGACAAAGGAAGAAATCAGCCTGCAATGTGTTCACCAAGAACACTTTCTTTAAAAGACTTGACCTTCCTAAGAGCCCAAAGAAGACACAGGAGTTGAGTCCATAGCAGCAAGTGTTCAATGACCAAGACAGAGAGCATTCCTGGCAAAAATAAATTAAAAAAAAAAAAAAAAAAAAAAAGAACACTGGAATCAAGTGCCTGGGCAGGACTGAGCATGGAATGTGAGGTGTCTGGTCTTCCTGGAGCGCCTGGCTGAGATGAACTTGGATCCACTCTCCTGTTTTTCAAAGTCGAGCTCAGCCTCACATTCAGGATGGTGTCCATGTGGCCTGTTACCCCAGGCAGCCAGCCCCGGTGGTATTTTTCCATTACCCTGAGAAGTTCAGTCACTTGTTGATAGCAATGTGACCATTCAAGGAGAAAACAATTAGGGATGCTGAGCCCTGGCCCCTGAGAGGAGGGAGGGAAGGAAAAAATTCTCCCTGGGGGAAAGAGACTGGGTGGGAACCGTCCAAGAGGGTAATTGGTAAATATTATTGTTTCATTCGCTATTTCCCTGCTCTGTCCCGTCCCTCTGCAAGTGGTGCATTTAAATCACACTGTCTGACTTTGGCAGATTTAATTGAGTCGCCACTGAAAAAGAAATTATCCCTGTGCTATTAATTTTTATAGTTCCTCGGGGCTTTTAAAAAAGTGTTTGGATTTTCTAGGTCTTTGAAAATGAAAACATTAAATTTTATTAAAAGGAAATGCAGGGGGTGCAGCTGGCAGGGACCTGCCAGGCCCTGACAAGATGTTTGGTAGGAAGGTTGGGCCCTCTCAGATGGTGTGACAGAAGTTTTGCCCCTGGTAGAATAAGAGGCAGGTGGGTCTCCAAGGATGTGTGATTTTAGCCAGAACTGCATTCCCCCATCAGCTCACAGTGGGCACCTCATCAGGGCCACCCAGACCCTATCCTCATGTCCCATGTCTCCACTGGTAACTGCAGGCCACTAAGAAGACAGAAGAGGAAGCTCTCAGCAGAGGTTGAGCAAACCTAAGGAAAACCTACTTTGTAGGGGCTGAAGCCTTCATGATACAGGGGACTTGCCTAAAGCAAAACCATTCAAGGGGCCAGGTGAGATAGCTCAGCATTTAAGAGCACTTGTAACTTAAGCATTAGGGCCTCTCAGACCAGAGCCCATCAAGGGCCCCCTATGCACGTACATGGGTTACATACCTGCACACACACACACACATACACACGGGGGGGGGGGGAGAATTCAAAATTACAAATACAAATTTATGTTAGAAAGTGAACATTTATTGAGAAAGAGAAAAGCCTGAACAAGCTGTATATTTGAAAAATTACAAAAGCATCACAAACTTTAGGGTAACTGGCACACATTTGTAATACTTTTCTTCCTATGTTTTTTTTAATCTACAAGCACTTTGACCATCTCTTTAACTGACTATAATCTTTTCAATATTATTTTTATAGAGAGACTATGAAGATTATTCAATTTATCCTCTAATAAGTTGATCAAATTTTTTACTTCATTACTCCTGGCTTATAAAGTTTCCTTTCAGGCTCACAATTTGTCACCAGTAATGCCATATGAATTTTCAGGACTGCTATTAACTTTTCAAAAGCCTCCGTCAAATATCTTTTGGACATGAGCTATCTATAAGATTTCTGGGCATTTAAACTTTTCTTTTATAGCAACAAATCTAAAACTCTTTAAATTTATGAAACTCACTAACCAAATTGTCATTGATGTCCTCATTGTAATGGCATAGAATGAGTTTTATGCTATCTCCATCAATGTTGGTATTTCCCGTCAAATCAGTCAGACATTCAAACATGGAAATTCTGATAAATGCTATGTCAGAAATTCTCATCAAAAAGAAAAAAAAAGAGATGCGATGAATAGTGCATAGATAATTGTATTACTTTGTATGATCGAATATATTCTTGACAGGAGAGAGCTGGCATTTTGATGAGGATCATTTGCTTATGGTTTTATGTACCTGATGATGGGAGGAATTTCCCAGCAAGAAGCTTCTGGTTCAGTATATTGTAAAAATTGTTTCTCTTCTGCCATAAATGAACTTCCAGTGCTGGACCCTGTAGGACCCATGCGCTCAGACCTCTCCATCACTGCCAGTCACCCTCAGCTCAGCACAGAGGATATGGGCATAGCGGGCTTGAGGAGTGTTCCTAGAAGAATTTTCTGCACCTCAAACTTGACAACTAGTAAAAAATGAAATATAGACAGTGACTAAACACTATGCACACGTCCCACTGACCAAAACCAGCCACATTCTCAAACTCAACGACTGCTTATTACTTTCTAAAGTGCCACTTTAATGTCACCCCACATGAACGAAGTATGATGGGAGGCAGAATCAGAGGTCATGGAAATGATGGTGATAATTAGTCATGACTAAATTATTTCACTTTCACCTATTTCATAAAAACATAATGACTGGGCTGGAGAGATTGCTTAGTGGTTAAGGTACTTTCCTGCAAAGCCAAAGGACCTAAGTTCAATTCCCCAGTACTCACATAAGCCAGATGCACAAGGTGGCACATGCATCTGGAATTTGTTTGCTGTGGTGTGCCCATTTTCTCTATCTATCTATCTATCTGTCTGTCTTTCTGCCTCTTTCTCTCTCTGTCTCTCTTAAATAAATTTAAATTTAAATTAGAAACAAAATCATAGTGACCATGTAAGCATGGTGTCCTGATTGAGGGATCTTAAAATTCAGGAATCATTAGCATGATGGAAATCTTGCTTTTGTGCACTGAGGAAGATCTGGAGGAGAGGACCTTAAAACTGAGGCTTGGGGAATTGACTGTATTTGAAAGACAAAAGTAGCCCAGACTTATGAGCAGCCTAAACATAACAATGGCTCTGAAGCGGCACTTTGTGTGGGGCACAAAGTCTGAGCCTTGAGGTTCAGACAGGCAGGTGATCAGAATCGCATTGGAAGGACCAAGAAAGTAAGAGGGGGACTTAACTGGACCTAATTCACAATGCTGACGTGTGTGTGTGTGTGTGTGTGTTAGAACATAGTCATGCATATGTGTATATGGTGTTCTGTGTCTATTTGTGGCTCATACACATGGGTATGTGGTGTATTATACATATACATGAATGTGTTCATACACATGGATTTTTGGTACACTGTGTGTTCATGTACCTGTGCATACACATGAGTATGTGATATACTGTGTGTATACATACACAGGTTCATACACATGGGTATGTGGTGTACTGTGTGTATACATGCATATACACAGGAATATGATATACTGTGTATACATGGTGCAGGGTCATACATGTGCTATGTTCTATGTTGTGTGTATGCATGTGTATGTTTGTACACATATGTAGTGTACTGTGGATGTGCATGTGTGTACTGTTGTATAAGAGCACATGTATATATGTTGTAGGCACACATGCATGTGTGGGGAAGGGAGTGAAGGAATTAGTATGAAGTCTACAGAGAAATTGCCTAGCATCACAGGTGCATGAGTATGACAAATGAACAGGAACTGACACCCAGTAAGGTAAAGGAGTTTGCCCAAGATCCCCCATTTAGCCACTGGCAGAGCTCGAGCTCTCCCTAGGCTTGCTGACGTCATTTCTGGGATGTCCACACCACAGGCATCAGTTCCTACCTGCAGGAAACTTCTGATTGCTTTCCAGGGCTGTGTCAGCCCACCTTCGTCACCTATCCTCAGTAGAGTGCACTTTTAGGCATGAAGAAATGCCGGGAGAGCGGTCCTCTCTCCTCCAGCGCAGTCACTCTGTTACCATCAGTCAGCTCCCCCAGCTGTGACTCTTGCTTGGACCTTTTCCCCTGGCCCCTCAGCTCCAGCTGTGTCCCCACAAGGCATCCGTGCATCAGGTGGGGGGATGAGGGAAGGAAGATGTGTTTGTTGTTTCAGTGGCAGAGTAGTAGGAAATTTGTGGGGTGCTGCATAAATAAAACCTCCAGATGGTTTACATACTTCAGGTGAAGAAGTAAGGGTGGGGAAGAACCACAGTACTTGCCCAAATTAAAAAACAAAATCAAAGAATAGTCATAGGGTCTTCAAATTCCCTGTTCCGTGCTTGGTACTCAGCGGTCCCTAGGCTATTATTCTCCAATCATGCCCTTTCCATAGTCAAGGAACTTGAAGCTTACTGAGGTTAAAGAGTTTCCACAAGTGACACAGCAAGGAGCAGCAGAGCTGGGACGTAGGTTCGGATTGTCTAAACGCTGATGGTGTGTCCCCTCCCATGGAAGAAAGTGGATCATCCTCCCACACGTATGCACAGAACCTTATCCAGCTCCTCAAAATACGAGGGCACATTGGGACCCTCTAAATATAAAATGAATGGTTGCTTTTCCTCTGGCTACCCTGACATGCATGGACACACACACACACACAAACACACACCCCTTTGTCTCTATCATTGTTCACCCCAGCCTGCCCAAGCCAGCCAAACTTCATTTCTTGTTTTATCCCTCCTCCAGCAATTAAGGCTTCAGCCAGCTGGCCACTGATCTCTGACTCCTGCTTCACCGCCACATGTGCCTTCTGTATGTATAGCTCTGCTTCTCAATATTTCAGTATATTAAAGAAAGAAGCTTGGCATGGGGAGATTATACTCCACAAACAACTGCTGGGATAGAAAGTACAGGCAGAGAATATTTCTGGCTTTGCTTCGGTCAGAGGAGATATGAGAAGCTCTCATGAAGGCAAGGGGTGTGTGTGTGTGTCTGTGTGTGTGTGTCTGTGTGTGTGTTTTCATGATATTGTCCAGTTACAAGCAAAATCAGAGCCTTATGTGATCAATGGGAGTCTGGTGATTTATTGGAGATGAGGCTTTGAGCAGATCTAGAAGTAAGGCACTCTATCACTCTGTCTCATTTTATAGCTGAACCTATGAGCAAATACACATGCCCCCATGCCGCATGTGCGTGTGTGTGCGTGTGTGTGTGTGACTCACAAGTAGATAAAGGGCCTGCTAGTCAGTCCCACACACTGAGGGCACTAGTGCTGAATTTTCTCCCTAATCCTTTGTGGCTGGAGAGACCCACTTGCTCCTACAAAGAAATAAAGCCAATGTCTCCTCCCAATCTGACTTATAAACCTCCAGCCTGTGGGAACAGAGTCCACCCTTCCAAACAGAGATAGACAGAGATGCTGGACCAGACACACAGAGTGTGGAAACTTCCACTGGCCTGCCTTTGACCTCTCTACCTCCCAGTTTTTGTATCTTAAAGGGACCCTGACTGCTGGAGAGCAAGCCAGCTGGGCAGCCTAGATCTGCTTGCTGATTTTGAGATGTTGTCCTTGGATAGAGCACAGTGTCTCCATTTTATTCAATACCTGGGATGCATGAGAAACAGGGAAGAAATCAAAGCCTCAAACTCAAAATGCTGGGGTTACTTTTTACTCTATTTCTTTTTTAAATTTGTTTGTATTAGGACATACTTAGCATGTAAACAACACATGTTGATACTATCCTTTCCCTCATCCCTGCCCCTTTCCTAAGGGGCCCTACTCTTTGGGGAACACAGATTATCCCCTGGGAATTGTGGGTCCTGTATTGTGGGGGCAGCAGTCAGTTATGGGGGAGAGACAATGCCTCTGTGCATAATGTCCCAACTTGTGGCTCTAACAATCTTTCCACCCCCTTTTCTGCAAATTTCCCCAAGGCATGTTGGGTGAGTTTTAAGTCTACTTCAGTGATGGGCACTTAGGAGCCTCTGGATCTCTGCTTTGGTAGGTATTGAGTGTCCACAGAGTCTATCTCCTTCACCCTTGTGCTGATTATCAGATTCACCAAGAAAGAAGCACTCTTGCTCATTTTCCCAATTCCTCTGTGGTTTCAGTTGGGGTGGGGCTGAAGTGCAATGGGTCGTTTATCTCCTCAAGTCCCACTCCCATCTGAAAAAGAGAAGCAGATTCTCCAACGGAGAGCGAAGTCAGCACAGGTTAAATGGAGAGTGAAGTCAGCACAGATTAAATGGGATAAGTATTAATTTAGAGAGAATTTAGTGGGTGTAGTTCCTATTATAGCCCAAGGTTAGTGGGAGCTTGATATTAGAGAGCAAAATCATTGTCTGGATATGATTCTGACTTGTTTCCCAGTTCCAGATATGGGTTCCTTTCACTGAGCTTCTGAAGAAGCTGGCTTGTGTCCAGGAATTTAAGGCACCCTGTGGAGTGTAAGGAAGATCTAACTTCTGGTCATTGGCCTTCTTCTTTGAGCAAGCTTCCCGCCTTACCCTCTGGGTCTCTACCTTTTCTGAGTACTTTACTAGCAACTTTGAGAGTTTGAAGTCAGAATGGTCCCTCAAGAAAGGGCCTGCAAAAAAAAAAAAAAAAAAAGTTTAAAACCTGCTTAATAGGTGAGTATAGATCGTTTCATGGATAACAGGTTTTTCAGAAGACCAGGAAGGTGTAAAGAAGGGCAGCCTGTTTCCTCATAGACTGTGCCTCGAGGTCCTGGGTCAGAGGAGGTATCACACTCCTTTCCTGGCCTGGCTTGATCTTTCCTGGGTTCTACTCAGTTCCCTTTGACCAGATCAGCAAGGTATTGAGCTGGTCTCAGCAGCTCATCCTGTCATTTATGAACTTGTGCAGATCCTGAGAATGGGATGTGGATACTAGCTGTTTAACAAAGCAAGCATCAGTGGCTGAGTGGACCCTTCGTATGTCTTTTTCAGTGATTCTTCATGTCCAGAGCCACCCTCATGCCTCGCCTGGTCTGCCTCATGAGCCCTATGTCCTATGGCCTAGGGAATATGCTGGCCATGAGCTGCAAGGTCACTGCCAGTGTGTGACTACCTTGGGGCTGGAGCTCTATGCCCTGACATGATTTCTGCCAGAGAAGCAGGAGACCAGTGTGGCCTGGCCTTTAGGTAATGTGCCATCTGGATAGAAAAACATAGAAGCCATGATGCCTCTAGCTAAGGGGCACCTCAGCACTCAGTTTTAATCTTCCATTCATGTGTGTCTTCAGTACTCTTAGCTCCAACCTGAGAAAACACAGTGGCCTGCTCCTATTTGAATCTGCCCCTTCTCTATTGGCTCCATACCTACCCCAAATACCTGCCTATTTGAAATAGAAGTCATCTCTTAACCTTGAACCAACCCCTTTACTCCTTCTCGTCTCAATGATTCATTAATATTCTATACTTCTTCTCTACTAGGAGCTTCCTCCCTACAAGATAAAATTCAAGATTTAGGGATCTGATGCTATAAAAAGCACCTGGAGGTATATTTAATACAGACTTCTTATATGATCTCTGGCCACTGTTAAGTATCTCAGAGCAATATATCTGGGAAATCAATATTCTATAAAATGGGAATTTCAAGGACAAAGTTCACCCGTGGCTGGTCACATGTGGGCAAGTAGTTAAGCAGTAGTGACAATAGGCCTGATTTGTTATAAAATGCTCAAGCCATTATGGTAAAATTATTTGAGTCATTAAATGACCTAACTGCCAAGATTACAGGCACAACCAGTATAGCTGCAAACAAGCCTTTACCTCAGCAACTTTCTGGGTCTGTGATACAATCCATGACTCTAAAAATCACTTTCTCATTACTGGAACAAAATACCTAACCAGGGGCAGCTGAAGAGAGGAAAGGGTTTATTTTCAGCTTACGGATTCACAGGGAAATCTTCTTGGCTGGAAAAAGTGTGGCAGAAGCAGGAAGCCTGGGTTACATTGTCACATCAGCAGGGAGGGAGGAAGTAGAGCGCAATGAATGCTGCTGCTTAGCTAACTCTCAATGCAGGACCCCAGCCCCTGCAGTGAAGGCATCTGAAGTGAGGGTGGGTCCTGATCTAGAACAGACACGCCAAGAGCTTTGCGTCCATGTTGATTCTCAACCCTGTCAAATTGACAACCAGTGATTAGCCATCACAACAACCGCCATCTTGTATATTTCACTTTGCCAAAGCCAGTATCATGTGGGTGGTGCTGCTCAGTGTGTAACCATGGGGAGCAGAGACCTCCTTCAGCATGTTCGCTTAAGGCTTCTTTTTCCCTTCAAAATAATTCACATTCTCACCAGCTTGAGTTTTCAGTGGGTTGGGTCTTGCCCTCAGGAAATCCTTTCTGTTGTCCTAGTGCAGAGCAGTTGGTTTATCTTTAGTAGTGGTCATCTTTTTAACAATTACAGCCAAAGAAGCTGCAGTTTTTGTGCCTGGGACTTCAAACTTGCTCACATTTCTTTCCGTGCCAAATTTCACGTCCTTCATATCTTTCTCCTCTGTGTTTTGCTCTCTTTGTTTGTAGATTTGAGCAAGAAAAACTAAGAAAATTCATACACAGTCTCAATGTTATTCTGCCTTGAAATTTCCTCTAGCAAACAATGAGTTCTTTACTTTTATGTTCAATTTTGTTCAAGCTCTCAGGACATAAGCAAAATGTAGCCACTTTCGTGGCCAGAATAGCATATGAACTGCCTCTAGCCTAGTTCCTGATAGAAAAAGTTCCCCCTTTCCCCTCTGAAACCTCATGAGCTAAGCCTGCGAGATCCACATTTCTCTAGCTATCTGGTCTTCCAAACTCCTAGCAGAATGGCTTATTGAGTTATGCTTACAGGACTGTCTAAAGTTACAGATTGTCTACAGTCCCAAATCCTTCCACATCCATCCCACAAACCAGTTTCAAAGAGCTAGCAACCATATGGTCACATTTATTGTAACAATGCCCTCACTTCTTGGTATCAATTTTCTGTATGTTACTTCCTGTTGCTGGGACAGATTACCTGACCAGAAGCACCTTAAAGAAGGAAAAGGTTTATTTTGGGCTTACAGCTTTAAGAGAATGCTATTAAGGCAGGGAAAGTATGGCAGGAGCAGACAGCCAGGGCCCCATCTTTATATCAGCAGAGAGGAAGTAGAGAGAGCAATCAGGCTGGGCTTTAATATCTTGAGGCCCAACCTCAGTGACACACGTACTCCATCCTAGTTCCACCACCTAAAGATTCCACAGCTTTCCAAAACAGCACCACCAACCAGAGATTAAATATCCAAATACCCAAGTCTTCCAGGGATATTTTACACTCAAACCACTACAGATAGTGTTAAGGAACTTGAGGTTATAAATAAAATGCCCCTGTTTCAGCATCAGACGCCAGATGAATTAGGAGGTTCATTGTATCTACATGTACTAGAATAGACACAACATGAGACTAAGGTCTTTTTTTAATTTTTAATTTTTTTATTAATTAGTTTTGTATTCAGCAAATACAGTCAGTTTGGAACCATTATTAGGCCCATCCGTGATCTACCCCCTCCCCTCGGCCCCTCGTTGTTGAGGTATATGGGTCATGCGTTGTGGAGTTAGACCACAGTTATGGGTAGGATAAATGAGACTAAGGTCTTTTGCTAATTGTTCTATGTTGAGTCCAAAGTACACAAAGTAGCATGCACATAGCAGGCACTTAGTAAAACTATGATGGATGAATTGACGCATGCATGCACATTGTATATAAATTCCAAGCTAAATTTGAGACTGTAGAGTAATAACACATTGTGAAAGGTGTGTCATTTTAGGTGTGTCATTCTTCTATACCTTCAAGGCACCTGAAGACTGAGTAACCCCGCTTAACTCAGGAGAAAGTAGAGCTCTAGATGAATAAAATAACACATGCAAGGATATATAACTCATAGGAATGGAGACCAGACAGAACACATATCAATATAACTAACATTTATTTGACAAACTCTGTGTGCTGGGTATTTGGTTGTTTTCATTTTTTAAACACAATGGAGATATAAAAGACCTTTGCCTCAGCTGGATTTCTTCCAGCAGCCCTGCTCTTTCCACTGGAAGGCTGTGTCTGGGGCCCTTCCCTCCACAAACAATGTCACAAAGCCCTCCAGTTTTCCTTTCAGGCCCTGGCAACAAGCCTGCTGTCTGTCCTTTTGCAAATCCAAGGATTTACTGGTAGCTGCTTTGGAGCTGTAGGAGAGAGTATTAAAAAAAATAAACATATGATGACTACAAAATTCTAAGAAATCAGACAATGTTTTTACAGTTCTGGTTCTGATTTGTAGTTCTTGATTCCTTACCAGACATCACATAGAAGACTTAAGATGTTGCACCCAGAGCCCCTGCCCTGTTCCACTAAGGGGCCTCTTGTGTTTTTTTTTTTTTCCCCCTCCTCTGGGTCCATATTTTTTAATGTGCCAACTAAGATTACCCCTGTCTGCCAGGTTCCTCACTCTGCCAAGACCATCACAATCCGCTGTATTATTTGAAGAGCTACCAAGAATCAGACAACTGTTGTCTGAAACAACAGAAATGTTTCCTCACTGGTCAGAACATAGTATGTGTTGGGGTAGCTAAACCTTAACTAATACCCACAGTAATATCTTCAGGATTCCCAGGAAAGTGGGTCACAACCCTGGCTTAACATCAAAATCTCCTGAGTCTGGGATGCTTTTAAAAATATAACCATGTGTGGACCCCCAGGCTTAAATTAGATCAAAATCTCTGAGGTAGAATCCAGATACTAGTCTTTTAAAGCTCCTAGTGATTTTTTATATTTATTTATTTGGAAGAAGAGAAAGAGGGAGAACATGGATGCACCAAGTCCTCTAGCCACTGCAAACAAACTCCAAATGTATGTGCCACTTTATGTATCTGGCTTTACATGGGTCCTGGGGAACTGAACCTAGGTCCTTAGGCATTGCAGGCAAGCACCTTAACCACTGAGCCATCTCTCCAGCCCTTCCTAGTAATTTTAATATGTAACAACAACTGAAAACAAATGCTATGGTGAACTTGATTCTATCTCTGTGAGGCGTCTGAAATTTCGTGTTTAGACTAATCTCTAAAGCTGTTAGCAGTTCATTAACACCTGTACATTTCAACTGGCTCCATTGAACCAGTCAAGTAATTCTCAAGATACATTTCAAGGGTGCTTCCTGAAACTTGTGATAAGAATTCCTCAATACTAGGTAAAAATCCCCCTGACTCTAGAGAAATCTAAAACATGACCAGTGGCGTATTTATTTTGTTATTTATATATTAGGTGTGTGTGTCTAATGGTGCACACGTGGAAGTGAGAAGGCAAAGTCGAAGTGTTGGTCCTCTTCTCCCACCGTGTTTGAGATAGCATCCAGCATTATTTTGCCACTGGAAAGGCCAGGTCAGCTGGCCTGTAATCTTTAGGATTCTTTAGACTCTGCCTCCCATTGCCACAGGCACTGTAATTATAGACACATATGCCACTATGCACCCAGTTTCATGTGGGTACTGGGGATACAAACTCCCATCAACAGGCTTATGAAGCAAGCACTTTTAACCACTGAGCCACCGCCCCAGCCAATAACGAATGATCTCTTAAACTCCTATTTTCTCAGTTTCCATATTTCTTTGCCTTACCTTTACAACCCTCAACACCTGGCCCCCTGTTCTCCTCAGTATACACACCACCCCTAATAGTCGGCCTACTCACTGTTCCTACTCCGCATCTCCCGTTTTAGTCAGCTTATTTAAACTCAGCATTCACCTACTGAGGAGTTGCATGGAGGACTGACTGGGCTACAGTTCATCTCTCCATAGCCTAACTTTAAGTCCTAATTCAAGACCCTTTGACATACTACGTCCTATTGCGTGAGTATCCCAGCTCTCAGAAGCTGCTTCCTCTTCTGAGCCCATCGTCCTTCATGTACACCATGTAATCAAGCGCCTCTAGTATACTATGCAGGTAGTTAGATGTGTCTCCCACCCCTAACACTTACATGTGATAGAAATCACACGTCACAAGAACCCTGGGCTTCTTTGATTCTGATAGGTTAAAAGAAAATCCTGTTAAAAGCAAAGTGTGAAAAGCAATGAGTTATCTAATCTTCCAACACCTCTGTGAATATCAATGTCATTGTCCCAGTCCAAAACACACACACACACACATACACAAAAGAGGAATCTAATCCCCAAAACTGGGTATAAGAGATCTAAGACTCAGAATGAGTGACAGCCAGAGGCAAAATCTGGGACCTGCATTACAAGCTCACTATTCTTTCAGTGAATAGAAATGTTCTCAGACTTTAGCGTATATCCAAATCACTTGGGGAGAGTGTTCAAATAGTGCTCTGAGCAAAGTTCTGATTAACTGCATTTCAAGCAAGTTTCCAGGGCATGCTGATGGTGCTGGTGGGCAGCGCCCACACATCTGAGAATCACTGCTTATACACAAGCTGTTTCCAGAAGAGGAGACATGAGAAAAGGAACTTCAGACCCACTAGAAGCAATGTTAGAAAAGCAAACCAAACGTCATATGGAAATAATAAGAAATAATAAATAGCTGAACCTATTTATTTCAATAAATGCTATATACAAGACTAATTTGTTATAAATTGTGGATAAAATCTTTGTTATAATTTAGAGATCACTCTTGAGAATTCAAGCCAAAATATCAATACAGGCATTTAAATAAATTCAGGCATGATAGATATGTAATCAATTAAAAATAATCCAATAGAATAATAAAAATGTGACAGAAAAAGAAGGAAACATTACCGACCCCCCCCCCATGTTCTTTGAAGATTCTCTTCTGTGGGAGGGAGGTTAGCAACAAATCGATTTATCCATCCATCAATCTACCTATCATTTAATCAACAGGTATTCGCTGGATATCAGCTTTATGCCACTAAACTCTCATGACCGATGGGTGAAATAAGGAGGCAGCTTCACAGAGTTCCTAATCATGAGAAATGCATATCTAGCTTTAGAGATAAGGTTTACAACTGGGAAAGTTTGAAGGAAAATGTTGACATTTGTTAAAACTCAGTAGTAATGGTGTCATATAAAATCAAAACTGGAAAATAAGGACCAGGGTGACTTGAAGTAGGAAAAAAAAACTGTCCTTATGTCTATAACACAGGACTTGGCATATGCCAGAGGGTAAATGTTTAGTCACTGAATTAATAAATGAATAAACAAAGGGTCTTTAAGAAGTTTTATTTGAATTGTATCTTTAAAACTGGGTATGGTTAGGGCTGGAGAGATAACTCAGCAGTTAAGACACTTAATTACAAAGCCTGACAGCCTGGGTTTGATTCCCCAGTACCCACATAAAGTCAGATGAACAAAATGGCACATGTGTCTGTGTGGAGTTCATGTGTAGCAACAAGAGGCACTGGGGCATCTATTCTCTCTCTCTCTCTCTCTCTCTCTCTCTCTCTCTCTCTCTCCTTGCAAATAAGAATAAATAAAATATCTTTAAATTTTTAAAAATGGGGATGATTGGAGTGGATGGAGGGGAGAGGGAATAGTATTCAAGACAGAATAAGTTGCAAAAACTGATCTGTGAAGGAGAGATGACAGGGACAAATGAGAGTGTTGGGAAGAGATTATGATGAAGGCACACTGTGTATATGTATGGAGGTTGTCAATAAAATAAAAAAGAGTGAACCAAAAGGAAAACCTATTCACCCACACGCACTCATATACATGAAAGCGTGTGAGTGTATATATGTATGCGTATGCATGTGTGCAGCGTGTCATATATGTAGTGTGGTGGAGGGGAAGAAAATGGAGAGGTACATGGAGGACCACTAAAGGAGATTACATTACCACACAAAAAAATTCATGGGGGAAACGATAATGGTGGGTGGTAGATAAAACACATAGGTTGGGGGCTGGAGAGATGGCTCGGTGGTTAAGGTGCATGTCTGTGAAGCCTAAGGACCCAGGTTTGATTCTCCATGTCCCAAGTAAGCCAGATGCACATGGTGGCACATGCATCTGGAGTTTGTTTGCAGTGGCTAGAGGCCCTGGTGTGCCCATTCTCACTCTCTCCCTCTCCCTCTCTCTGTCTCTAATAAATATATTAATTAACTTAATTAAACTTAAAAAAACACATATACTGAGTCCAGAACATTCCATGTCTTCTTGTTTCTTCCCATAGAGTGGCCATAGCCTAGTTATTGGGCTAAGGAGGTTGGGGAGGGAAATTAAATGCAGAATCAATAACGTCACAAATACCATTCTACACTTAAGGAGGTGGGGCACACAAAGGATGAGCTCACTGCAGCTTGTCAGCTGCAGACCAATATATACTTCACCTCTGCCATTTGTGCCAACCCTCTCCTAACATTTGCAGACCAGAGCACCAGTGCCTAAGGAGGTGCATATATGTGATATGGCTTAATATGCAAGAGCTATAAATCAAGACAAGTGCCAAATATAAGTGTGTAATTCTCCTTCGTTGTCAAATAAGCCTAGATATCAGCCTGGAAATCCAAGCTTTGAAGTCTAATCCTCAATATAGTCATCTTTCTATAGAAAAACTAGAAGGTTCTCTCTCTCTCTGTCTCTCTCTCTCTCTATCTCTCTCTCTTCCTCTCTTTCTCTCTCTCTTCATCCCTCCATCCTTCCTCCCTCCATACTTTCTTTTGCATCTATTTTTTTCTCTCTCTCCATCCTTGACTGTAGCTCATGTTTTAATAGCCTTGTGTGCACACATTTAAATATCCTGGATCATGTGCTCAAGTTCCTCCACATCTGCCTATAAATAGCCATCCCCAAGGCTTGGGATGTGTACTACACCAGTGTAGACTACCCAAGAAGGATGGAAAAGGACAATATCAACATAGGCTGTGGAAGTGGTCCTGGGGCCATCTCTTTGGAAGATTACCTATCTTGGGAACTTCTGGTAGGTTCGACAAGAGGACCATGGGCTCCAGGTGAGCACGTCTTCTTACCCTCCAAGAGTTCCCAGCCCTTGGGAAGACATGGCAGGAGGTCTTGATCAGGAGCTTCCCTTACCTGGAATAGAGGGCGCTGTGCCCCTAAGCCACAGCAAGTGTGTTTTCTACCACCACGGCCCTGCCACTCTCACCATACTAGAAGTTCTTCCTTTCTAGCTTCAGATGAAAGGGTCACTAAATCAAAATGCCAGGCTGGGCTCTCGGACCCAGCCTTTGATGAAGAGCTCAGTGGAGGGGAACCCGGCCAAACATAGCATCCTGCAGGGGGTTCACCTGCAGAGATGCCATCCATCCTTCCCTGGCTCTCCCACCCCTCCCAGCTTTGCTGCAGATGGAGGGCCTCAGAAGCTCATCTCATCACTTCCTTTTTAATCTCCATGTGAGCACTTGTGCCCTCCTTCAAGTGAGCCAAGGTAATTTTAAAGAACACCTCATTTTGCTTTCATTTTGCTCTGGCCTGGCCTCTCCATAAATCACAGCTAAGGCAGAACTTGAGAGAACTGGGCTAATCAAGACTTCAATCTCAAGAAATGTTTAAATATAAATCAAAAGACTTGAAGGCTCTCCAGATCCTCAATTTTCTTTGAAAGCCTAGTTTGTCTTGTTTTCTTTTTTTTTTTTTTTTCTTCCCCCACTTTTTTTCTGATTGGTCATGCTGAGCTCTGAATCTTATCCTGGTGCCCTTAGAAATATTGCCAAATAGTTTAAGATTTTTTTTTTAGGCACTGTACCAAACAATACAAGAGGCTTATTACTGGTACCTCGGGTGGGGGTATTGGGGCAATCTAAAGCATCTTGCTAGAAATGGACTAGTTTCAGTTTTTAGGCATAAATAGTGATTGGCAGTCAAGAGAATGGGAATAAAATCAGCATAATTCTATCTAGGATTATCTCTCCTTTTTCAGATACTTAAGGTTATGTAGCAAACTAACAAAGCTTAGTGTCAAAAAAAAAAAAAAACAGTTCTTCATCACAGTTATCTCTGATGGTCCCCAGGGTTGATTGACAGCTCTTGCTTGAGAATCATAGCTGCAGATGGTGGCTGAAATGGGAGTGGGTATCTTCTTGAAGGCTTCCTGATATACATGGCAGCTGGGTTGAGAGAGTGGATCAGCAGGGGGCTCCTTAGGCATCTCCCTCTCTCTCTGGTCTCTCTATGTGGTTCCTCCAACACAGTTGACTTTTTATATGCAATATGAAAAATATAAGATTCAAGGGGCTGGAGAGATGACTTAGTGGTTAAGGAATTTGCCTGCAAAGCCAAAGGACCTTGGTTCAGTTCCTCAGGACCCACATAAGCCAGATGCACAAGGGGCACATGTGTCTGGAGTTCGTTTGCAATGGCTGGAAACCCTGGCACACCCATTCTCTCTCTCTCTCTTAAATATATATATGCATATATATATATATATATATATATATATATATATGAATGATTCATTATTCAAGAATGACCAGTGATCTCTAATTAAAAAAGACAATTACCATTGCAAAGATGGATGATTTTTTAATGTTCACAGGTCCAGGTTGAGGTAGTATGTCACAATGTGGGTACGAGAAGCAGCAGGACTTAGGGTAGGGGGGTTTGAAATGTGAGCAAGACCCTTTATTGCTTTTAGAAGGAAAGTCATACAGGCTGAGTTCTTTGGTTTCAGTAATTTCAGCAAGATCTGACCTAGAGGGGCTGTCCCTGGTTGGCTGACACATAGCCCTGACAGGTGGATGGAATGGCTGGGTGTGTGAAAGCACCATAAGGAAGTGTCATGTAAATACATTCTGGCTTGGTTTCTTTTCATGAAAAAAAAAAAAAACATTCACCAGAGGGGTTAAGAATTAGCTAACCTGGCCTCAGATGTGAAAGCATCAAAATACAGAAAACTGAAAAAGAAGAACGGCTGTGGCCAATGTACACAGTGGTGCAGGCCCCCAGAAGCTTCTCCAAAGCTGCAGAAGAACCAGGCAGGAGTTCAATTTCTTTTCTCAAGCTTTGCTGTCACCCAGGATGACGTATGACCCCCTGTGACTCTTTGTAAACAGCAAGTGTACACTCCATAACCACAATCAAGAGGAGGGAGCTGGACTGCATCACTGATGGAGGAGTGTCAAGGAACAAGTGGGCATGAATTTAAACCAGCATACCTCCTTTAATAGTCATCCCAACATGTCATTAGTGACTATTAGGTGCTTTTCTCCATCCTTACAACCCAGAAGTTTTGGATTCAAAAGCCACTAAATCCAATTGACCATCTGTAAGTACATCACACGCCCCGGGCCAACATGCTACTCAAGGTGCTAGAGTCAAATCCATCTTCAGATGTCTCTTAAAGTGGCAGAGGTGAACCCATTGCTGGGAGCTACCAGCACGTGTCTGCAGCGAGGCTCAACATTAGTCTACGTACACGAGTCAGACTCTCACAGCAGATGTCCAGTGCTGCTGATGACGTAAAGAAAAGAGGAAAGTATCTGTGCCCTCCAGGATACACCCTCATGATTACTTCATGAAGGATGCTAAAGCAGCTTGTGTCCGCTTCCATGACTAAGTCAGTCCATCACAAGGCTGGAATTTGCTTAAGCCCTGTACACCAAGCCTCCTCATCTCTCCTTCAAACAAGATAAAAATGTCCTTCCTTTCCCTTAGGATCTGTCATTCTGCTGCCTTGAAGGGTCTTCCCTTTCTCCTTTACCCATTCACATTCTACACTAATTTGGGATCTACTGATTTGGCCCCTTTTCTGACCACTCTCCTGCTTTACTGTTGGGAAGCCTGGGGCACAAGGTCACAAAACTATAAAGGAACCTTGCCAAGATTGGACTGCGACAGTCAGGAAAGACTGAAAGCGCACGTGCACATGTGCACACATGCACACACACACACACACACACGCACGCACGCACACACACGCACGCACAAACACGCGCACGTATGCGGCAAGAAGTGTTAAAAGTGGAAAGTGGGCCTGTGGTCAGCATGGGAACAGTTCAGAACCATAAGAGACAATGCAGGTGAGTTAAAGTGAGCTGAGGAAACAGAGGCAGCGAGCAGAGGGCACCTTCAAACATGGCAGCAAAGGATAGGGGGTAAGACTATCACTGAGCAGGGATGCTGGGTAAATACTTGAGATGGAGGGAAGCAAGCACATTTGCAGGGCAGTAGAGAATCTCTATCAGAGAACTGAAAGCAGGAGAGAGAAGACAACTAGGCAAAACCCGGGTAGGAGGGAGGCAGGAGGCATATAAGAGCAGAGTATCGTTCTACAGGGCAGCCAGCAAGAGCAGAGGCCTCGGGAGGAGACATCATCTGCCTTTAACACGGCAGAGAGGCCGAGAGGCCTCAGGGAAAGAAGAGCACTCATGTGCGCACTATGCTCAGCCCATTGGTCAGCCCTTCTGTCTGTAACCCCTTCTCCAGCAGTTACGGAGCTCTCTGTACCTCAAGCCCTGCAGGCAGCCCTACTTCTTAGAAGTGGCTTTCCTACCTAAGATACCTGCTCCTCCCTGGTGACTGGAGCCTCCTTCCACCTCCAGCTCAAGGAAATTAACTCCTAAGGTATTTGAAATCAGCTATCACCACATCTGCCCACCATCCCATGTCTTTCCTGATTTTATTTTAACTAAATATGCCCAGTCCCAAATAGAATCATGCCCAGTATTTCCTGTTAATGTGTTTGTTAGCCATATGGTTTGAGACGAACATTGCTGGGACAATTGTCTTAACATTGTCCATCAGCAAGACCCATCGGTGGTACCTATGGTCCATGGACTCCTTGGTTGTTTAAGAAGCCACTCAACTCCTGTTATCTTTTGTCTGCTTGGACCCTCAAAAATGTCTGTGAAGGAGGAGAGGCACGGTTATTCCCATCTTACAGACAAACCAATTGAGATGTCCAAGCCTCACCTTGCTCAGCCCCATGAAAAGCAGCAGATGACCCCTCCACAAACAAGATCCCTGATCACTAGGATTTATTACCTGCTTTGGAAGACAAGGTATAGGCAGGAGGGATCCAGAGGGGAACCACCATGAGTGTTTGTAGATACACCGAGAGTCTACAGGCTGGAGACTAAGAGGACATTTCACAAACAAGAGAGAACCATCAAATGTCTTAAAGAAATCCAGGTGGCTTCTAAGAAATGAAACTGATGGTGGCTATGGAGCTGTTATTGAGTCAGGTGATCAAATCATAAAAGTGAAGAAGACGAGGGGTCTCAGAGGCTGGGGAAGAGATTAAGAAATACAAAGTAGAAAGCACTAGAAAAGGATGGCTAAGGAGAGGCTTACTCTATAGGCAAATGTATGGCTCTTTTGCCCCAGGTGACTGCAAGGCAGAGGAAGAAGAATGAGACAAAAGCTGTCACTGAGAGGTACTTTTCTAACAGAGATGGCAGAGTGGCCTTAAAAAGTGGGATGTGGGTAAAAAAAAAAAAAAGAGTCAAAAGAATATGCAAGCTTAATGTGATGTTGCACACCTGTAATCTCAGTACTTGGGAGATTGTCAGGGGGTCACAAGTTTGAGGCCATTTTGAGGTTCATAGAAAGAGTCTGCCCCCCCCAAAAAAAAAACAAGATGCAAGCCACTCTCCTGTTTAGAATGCCTTTTCTCCTGGTCCACTGGTTTCCATGGCAGCCAAAATCTCTCACACACCAAGAGGAAAAGTCCATGGAAAGGTCCACCAGGAGCACCTGGTCCACACAGCAGAGCCTCCATCTCCAGCTTCTAAACAGCACGGTGTCAGGGCTCTGAAAAGCATCTTGTCATTTGCAGGGTTGAATCAATGATAGTCATTTTTTAAAAATAGATTTTTACAGCTTCAGGAAGAAAAGACGCTTTCCCTGTCTGTCCCACCTGAGCAGGATCTTATGCTCCTGCCTCTCATCTGCCTGCTCCCCCAGGATGATGAGCTGCCTAGTCACTGGTATGAGTTACGAATCCTCTTCCACACAGGAGACTGAAAGCAGCTCATCACAAACAGTTGCAGTTTTCCCTCTGCTCCTTCTAGAACGGTCCCTTGTACCACATGACTCCCCGACCATGTGGGAGCATGGAGAAGACAGGCTGCTTTTTTTTTTTTTTTTTTCAGGAGTTCATGTGCAGGTGTCTGTTGGTTAACCACGAAGTTGAGGTGCCACCCAGGAGCCCTTGCTTGTCTTTTGAAAGAACTCTGCAACTTTGAAGCAGTGGGCCAGACATCAGAAGTTTTGGGATCTGGCACTAGGTCTGAATGACCTTCAGAAAAATCCTTTAATCTCTACAGCTCAGTAGATCCTTCTATATCTGACATCAAAAATCTGGCAGCAGGTTTCTGAGTGTACAACAAAATTATGGTTAGATGAAAATACTGCGGGAGGAATGTTAAATGCTAGCACGCCGAGCTCAAGAGCTGCAGGCCTTAGGGGAGATGTGCACAATGGAGGGGGAAATCCTATCGCAATAGGCTGTGGACAAGTCATTTCACCTCTGCGCCTTCTCCTGATCATTAGAACAAAAGGGAGGGCCAGTCTAGATAACAAGCAGAGGTGAGGCCATGCCATCCTATACCACCTTCCCATGGCTTGCCATCTGCCCAAAGGCCATTTCCACACGCCTCTCTAAAACCATCTCCTGCCCACTGTCCCCTACACTAGGCTTTGGTCATTCTATCCTTCTTGCTGTTATCTTGACCCTCACTTCTCACTCAAATGGCATCATTCAGTGAGGTGCTCCCTACACCCCCAAATTTAAAATTGTAACCCATTTCTCCAACTTATTTCCTTCACAGCTATTGTCACCTTGAAATAAAACACACACTTCACCTGTGCATTTTGATGTTCATCTCTCCTAGCATATAAGCTCCATAAATGCAGGAATTTTCACCTGTTTTCTTAACCTTATATATTTCCAGTACCCAAAATAGCACTGCCTCACACTGAGAGCCATTCAGGGTTTTCCAACTGTGATGCCATCACAGTGTACTATTGAATGTGTTATGAATGTGAAGTTCCCTGACCTTCTGTGAACAATGAACAATGAACAAACATGTTAATGAGCATATGACATGCTATCAAGTTGGCGATAAGTATCATAAAGAAAAGTGCAGTCCTTTGGGGGAGACAATGGCAAGGATGAAGTGGGCAGAGAAGGCAGCTTGAGGAGAGCTCAGTAAAGTGAAACAAGTCACATAGCTGGGGAGCGCAGTACAAAGGCCCTGGAGTCATCGTACCCCTGCCTTTTTCAAGGAACGCTCATAATAGTAGTATGGCTATGAACTAGGGCATGAGAGGAGAGGGTGAGAAAGATGGCTAGAAACGAATTCTCATAAACTTGGGAGGTTCGGGTACTGATTGAGATTTTATTAGCAGTGTTTTAGAAAATGACTGAAGGGTACATAGCATTTCTTATTGCTATGAACAAATACCCCAGATGTGACAGTGAAGGAAAGATCTCATTTTTTAATATGTTATTTTTATTTATTTATTTGAGAGAGAGAGAGATACAGAAATAGGGAGAGAGAGAAAAAGAGAGAGAATGGGTGCACCAGGGCCTCTAGCCACTGCAAATGAACTCCAGATGCATGCACCACCTTGTGCATCTGGCTTTACTTGGGTTCTGGGGAATCGAACCTAGGTTTTTTGGCTTTGCAGGCAAGTGCCTTAACACTAAGCCATCTCTCCAGCCCAGAAAGATCTTATTTTGACTTATATTACCAGACAATAGAGTCTATCATGGTGGAGAAGGAACAGAAAGTTGACTGGTCACATAGGGGTGAAGCAGAGGGTGACCAGGATGAGAGACTGGGATCTAACATGGCAAGGTCTATTCCTAGTGACCCACTTCCTCCAGCCAGGCTCCACTTCCTAAAGGTTTCACAACCTTCCCAAACAGCCCCACCTACAGACCAAGAGTTCAAACACATTAGCCTATGGGCAGGGGGCATTTCACATTCAAACCACAACAGAAGGAAAGCAATATGATTTGATTTCAGAGGATCTTTCTGACTGACAGATGGAGTGTGTATTTTGTAGAAGGACAAGGGTGAGGGAGAGAATGGCAGACCATAGCAGAAGTACCAGTCATCCACTATGGTGTTTGGGGCAAAGCTAGGACCACTTGCCCTGTCTCAGACCCCACTATAGTGCAAACTTGTCTACTATTTGAAAGCTCTCTCTTCCATCAGAGTACTAACGTCTTCTTCCTCCATCTCTCAGTCTACAATCATGTGTGTCACTAGTTACTGAAGCCTAAACTTAATGGGGTTCCACAGACCACCCACCCACTCCCAGGTATAGGCAGAAACTGGGGAAAGAGACTTGAGTCATGAGAAACAAAGGAGATAAAATTCCAAAGGAGCTATGTATATTTTTTTACGAATTTAGAAACCTATAATAACATGTGTGTGCATGAGAATATTATGGATAAAAAATCTTTATTCTGCTTTAATTTTTTTAATTATGCATTCATGATCTCAGTCACCTTAATGTTGCTGATTACATGTGTCTCACAACATCCCAAAACATAATCATCTGCTTCCATCAATGCGCCAACAACACAAGGGTTAATGCTCATGCAGGGCGCTCTGTGTTATAAAACATTTATCAGGCTGGAGAGATGGCTTAGCAGTTGTGCTTGGTACCATGTGGGTGCTCATAGAACAGTTGCAGAGGGAAAGAAGCCCTTCATCTCATTGCATTCCACATAATCATTCTAGAAGGCAGGACCAAATGGCATAATTAGCCCCGTTACATAGGTAAGCCAAGCAAAGCCAAGATTCGGCTGGGTGGTGTAGACCATATGTTGTATAGAAGTCAGGGGCTGATGGAAAATACTGATGATCCTTATTTACCCCTTGAAAATGCATAAGCTGAGATGGTTATGATAAGGATTCTTTAAAGGGGAGGATTCTAATTCTTCAGTGAAGCTCCAGAGAGCAAAATGGGGACCAGATTAAAAAAAAAAAAAAAAAAAAACAAGAATAAGGAGTTTGACCCCTTAGAAGACCCAACTTTCATATAGTAAGACTTTCTGAAAGTAGAGGGAACTGGGAAGGTCCTCTGGGCACCTAATCTCTGGGAGGACCTGGGCCAAGGCAGGAGGTCAAGCCGTCAGGGGCACTGTTGAGGGCTCTGGCACCTCTGGGTCAATTGAGCTGGGTGGGCTGCGTTCCCTCCTAAGTCTAAAATCCAACAGTTCTATGCACAGGGAACTTGGCATTGAGTTAGTTCTCTATGAAACAAGAAAGGATTCCTTCCACCCACTTGGCTTAAAGCATCCTCTTCAATGAAGTCATCTCAAATGATGGCAACAAAATAACTTCTATCCTAAGGCTGGAATGAGAAGTGGTCTTGAGCCATCTGACTTCCATTGAATCTATGAAAGACTTCCTCTTGTGAGCCTAGCAGTGTAGTTCAGTTGCCAGAGGGTATTGCTGACAGGCCTTTCTAGGAGTTCTATGAGGAGAAGGTGGGCACCCATGAACCCCGGAACTTGGGTTCTAGTGCTATTGGAAACAAAAAGATGGGCTTCATAGCCTCTTATAGTTCCTGCTAGCCCATTCCAAGTATAATTCTGTGATAAAACCATTAGAGGTCCCAAGGTGGCTTGACCTCATTTCTCCCATTCTGGTGAGGGAGCACACTTTTTAAGGGGCTATAACTCTAAGCCATAATTCTTTTACAGCAAAGTGAAAGACAGGACAGTCATGTGTGGTTTGGAGCAAGGGAGTGGTGGGGAAGAAGTTAAAGGAAGAGGAAGGCTGGTCAAAGTTGTGGTCATCCTTTCTTGTTTGGCAAGTAGGGTGTTAACTGTAAAGTCTGATGGCTAAACAAAAGCAGAGCAGAAGAGAAAAGCCAGAATGTGAAGGAGGAAAAAGCCTGCAGTTTTCTGATACACAGAAGGAAAACCCAAACGCCGCTCATTATGGCGCATATTTATGTCAGATCATAACGTTAAATTACAACGCCACAGCCTCAACCGGGACTGCAGAGTTCTTCCCATGTGTTTCCAATTAAGTGTGTTTGAAGTTGCTCTTGGTATTTATTTGTAAGGGATTTACTGCATAGAACAATTAAAGTTTGTTCTTGTTAGAGTTTGGGGCTAGTTTGGGGGTAGGTGAGATAGAAAGGAAAAAGAGTTAGCTAGACAGGGGAAGGGAGCTTCAAGGGTACCCCAAATATATATATGTATGTTTTAAAATGCACACACACACACACACACACACACAAGGGCTCTTTGTTTTTAGCATGGTGAGGGGCCAACATCCCTGACTGTGATTTTGTTTATAGGAAATCCTTTATAATGCACGTTTAGTGTTTCCATATGGAATTCTCATAGGACTTTCCCCACACCCCTTCCCACTTCTCACCCCCCCCCCCTTTTTTTTATTTGGATAAGGCAAGAGAAAAAGGACTGTACATTCCAAAGATTCATAGTCATTCCGGATCAAATTCAATGGATTTTGGCAAGAGTTGAAAAACCCAGATGCAGGGTTTCAGCCTCCCGCTGAGCCGCCTCCAGCTGCGAGTGTCTGGTGGAGACACTTTGTAAAATCATGAAAACCCTATTAAATTCATGAAATATGATATACTGTCGTTTCAGACTAACTTTCCATTGAACTGTCCATAAAGAGAGAATTTGGTTAACTTGCTGAAGAAAGGGGTAGTGGTGAGGCTGGGAAGGGTGATAAAGTGGGAGGTTCTGCTGGAGAGAGAGCTCAGTGTGGGGAATTCTGAAGAGGCTGCAAATTTGTGTCTGGGTCTGAGGGTGCCTCAGACTTCAGAGTGTTCAGGCTTTGTCAAGGTTGACTTTTCACCAGAAAAGAAGGGAATCACCATGATTCTGCCCCTAAGTTATTGAACATCCTACTGTGACCATCCCAGCTTAACTGCTGGGATGATTAGCTTCAGAGCTCCTTGGCAGACATGTGGGTTCAACCCTTTCTCTAGCTTGTTTTATAGCTAATGGACCAAGCAGAGGGGAGGAGAGAGATTAACTTGTTCAAGATTCAGTAAATTTAAAAGCCAAGTTTTCTCTATCCTAGTTTGATTCTCCCAGCCCTCCCCTCCAACCACCCCCCAAATAAAAACACACCCCTTCCCAGGATAACCCAGAGGGCACCTTCACGGTGGGTGCCAATTTTCTATGCCTCAGCTCAGAACTGCTAACAACATTGGTTTTTGCATGAACACTTGGCCCCAAACTCCCCCCCCCACCCTACCCTCAGCTATGAAACAGCCCATGCTAAAGAAGCTGGACACTCTTGTTCATTTCCTATTGGACTGTAATTCACGTCGTAAAACTGTTGCATGTTGATTGTCAAACAGAATAGAGTGAGTAGTCCCTGGAGGAGAATTGGTTTTGCTTTCTGGAAACTACAACAGGACATGGGCAATTGAAAGAGAGAGAGAGGGACAGACAGAAAGAGAAAGAGAGAGAGTGTATTGCCTTTCAGGAAGCCAAGTATGGCCCTCCTGTCTCATGTCTTGGCAGCATCCTAAAGAGCTAAAGGAAAAGATCCAGGAAAACTAGTGTGCATACAAACATCAGAACCCACCTGTCACCCATGTAGTACTGTTCTCTGAAATAGGAATGTCATACGCCTTGCAATTGACAGCTCTGACCCAGCTACCTGCCAGGGGCCGTTTCATGTGTGGAAAGTGATCAGAACAAATGCAGACATTGATTGAGTGCTTACACTGTGTTAAGGTTCCACAATGCTTATGCTGTGTGAAGGTACTTCAGGTCAGACATGATTTTTAAATCACTTCATCCTATAAACATTACCACGAAGCTGTGACACTCTTCTCCCCATTTTGCAGATAAGAAAAATGAGGCAAGTTGTCCAAGGTCTCACGTCTAACAAGATCACATAGCTGACATAAGTGATGGAGCCAGTCTGAAATTGCTCACCACCCATTCCACCCCCACTCCCCAGCCCTACCACACAAATCTGAAGACCAGATATCCACCATTCGCATCTTGATTCTTCTACTTCTCACTCCTTTTGGACGCGTTTCATTTTGTTTTGTTTTTGGATATTTTATTTATTTATTTATTTGAGAGAGAGAAAGAGAGGCAGATAAAAAGAGAGAGAGAGAATGGGCATGCCAGGGCATCCAGCCACTTCAAAAGAACTCCAGATGCATGCACCACTTTGTGCATCTGGTGTATGTGGGTACTGGGGCATTGAACTTGGGTTCTTAGGCTTCACAGGCAAGGGGCTTAACTGCTAGGCAATCTCTCCAGACCTTTGTTTTGTTATTAATTAACAATTCTTTCATAATCTCCTTGCCTTTTTTTAAAAAAAAATATACAAATCCAACTGAGCGTGGTACTATCTGCAGTCACTGGCTCCGTAGCCCAGAGCTCCTCCAGTTACAGTGGACTTACATATCCCTAGCAGGTCCTGCCAAAATGTAAGTTCGCTCTGTGGCGGAGCCTGAGCGTGCTCATCTCTCACAGGATCCAGACGTTACTGCTGGGCCATGGCACAGCTCAGGGAAGCAAGGTTCTAGTGTGCCCCTGGCGGCTCCCTGCATCAAAAGTAGTTGAAGGTAGCCCGAGTGTCAGCTATCAGCAGAGCTACTAAATCTCCTGCAGGAGGGAGGCATGGAAAATGGTATAGTCACTGAGACCCCTGGAAGTCCTCTGACTTTAATCTTTGAAACAGCAGAAAACATCCAGGTGACACAGGCACAAAGAGCCCAATATGTCTACATCCTCGGTAGGGGTAGTAATTAATATACAGCCATCATTAGGGCCAAGAATTGTCAGCACCCAAGGCCTAACTTACATCCTCAGGAAACAATTGCTGACCAAGAGGAATTGGCCATGCAGCGCCATTTCCACCAGTTTGCTTATTAACATGGACAGACATTTAACTCTCCCCACCCCCTCATTTGTTTGACATGTAAAAAACAACATTACACGGGGTGATCCTTTAGCCTCTTTTCTTCGGCCCACCCCAAACTATGACTATATAAAGACCTCAACAAGAGATTAAAACTCAACCAACTGTCTGAATGTTTGTCTTTAGTATTCTGACATCATAGTTCCCAGTGCCGTATCAGGATATTAGATAGAAACAGTTTCTTTTCCAGCTGGAGTTTGAATGTCATAAAAACACAGCTTCCTGGTGAACTTGGGCACTTTATTCATCATACTACACCTTGGGAAGCAGCAGATGCAAGGAAGTTGGTTCCTGAACATGCTGACAGAGACCTGAGGCTCAGAGGCAGGAGTCCAGACTCCTGGGTTCTGCTTCCCAGCCAAAACATACCACATTGTATTCCTAACAGCTCTGAAGGCCAAAAGAAACAAGCATTTGAGAGCAAGAAGGGGCAAAACTTGAGCCCTGCCTGGCTCTGTCTGGTTCTTGCTGCCCAGGGGACACAGAGCACCTTGGCCTAATGAGAGGCAGGTCGGTGCAGTGGATAGTATAAGTCCAACAGAGCTTGGACACTACTCCTAGCTCTCACATTTCAGCCATGTACTCTCAACCTTAGTGATTTTTATCACTGCTGTGTACTATTCCTTATACTAGTAAGCACAGACTAAGTAGGCAATTCAGTGAAGCTCTTCCTTACAGTCATTTATGGGTCATAAATTTGACACTCCCCAGATTTGTTGTCCAACATGAAAGAGTTCAAAGAGATCCCTTGGAAACCATGTTGTTAAAAAATAAAATAGCCAGGCATGGTGGCGCACACCTTTAATCCCAGCACTTGGGAGGCAGAGGTAGGAGGATTAGCAAGAGTTTAAGGCCACCCTGAGACTACATAGTGAATTCCAGGTCAGCATGAGCTATAGTGAGACCCCACCTTGAAAAACAAAACAAAACAAAAAAGCTGAAGATCTCAGGTTTCAGACCCAGACCTATCCAATAAAAATCTCTGAGAGCCATCAGAGTGAGTCAGTATGGAGCTAGTGGGGAGGGAGTAAGAGCTATCCTCTCCAACTACATGCCCACAAAAATATTAACAGCAATAAAAATTAGGGTAGAGTTCTTAAGATGTGGTGATTATGCATTTCCTCAATCGCATGTAAAGGGTAAACCAAAGATTTTCAGAAAAAAAAAAATTCCCAGAATTATAGCTGGCCAATAGAGAAACCACTGGGCAGCACAAAAAAAATAAATTAATTAAAAATCAATCACTTGCCAGAGTCAACAGATGAAAGGCTGAGTGTTCCTGGCCTTTTAAATTTGACTTGAGCAATGACCTCAATCAGGATCTCATAGAGTTCTAGTAGAGTAGATGGCGTGGGTGCAGGTTTTGAAAAACAGAGCTGATGTGCAAAGGGACAGAAGAGAAGGGTAACTAACCTGGCCCAGATCCATCACTACTAGAATGGAGGGTTTAAGAAAGACCATGATAGAGATGATTCAGTACAGGGGTGTGGGCTAAAGGGAGCTGGTATACAAAGAGTCAGGGGATGGATCATAACAATGGCGTGTTTAAGTATAAGACATACCATGGAATGCTTGGGTGTTAGATATGAGGTTCAAGGGAACCATGGCATGGGGTGGAAGAAGCAGATGTTGAACACTATCACCTGCCCAACTTCACTCCTCATTACGTCATTAGGATCACTTGGTCCTGTTGGCCCCCCCTTTCCTGCCTGATCATGCCCTCTTCTCTCTCCTGGATCAACCATTGCTCCTGCCAAAAGAAGACATATGGAGAGGGGGATGGACCAGGATGTAGTTGAGGCAGCCTTCCAAATGTCCAGGAAACCAGGTCCACCAGGAATCCTGGCACCAGGTTTGTCTCTACCCTGAAAAAAAAAAAATAGGATAATATTCCTAGTAAGACTGTGAGCTAGGCTGGGCATGGTGGTGTATGACTTTAATCTCAGCAGTTGGGAGGCATAGGTGGGAGGATTGCCATGAGTTCAAGGCCACCCTAAGATGACATAGTGAATTTCAGGTCAGCCTGGAGTGAGACCCTACCTCAAAAAAACAAACCAAAAAAAAAACAAACTGTGAGCTAAACTAGACAATTCTTAGCTTTAATTCCTGGGCTTCTAGAAAATAAGCCATAATTCTACAGCCTAAGTTTCATCATCAAAGTGAAATTCCTACACAGACACCTGAAGGTTCATCCTTATAGTGATTGACCATCCGCCCCCTCCAGTGAGTCCTGCATGTCAATCAATTAGATCCCCAAGCTTCTGAACCCAGTACTATCCAATACTCGATAAGTGTGGACCATCAGTGTGAGCTAGTGGGCCAGTGGGTAGGTTTTAGCCCTCCTGCTATCTCCAACAGCCCTCCACTAAATAATCTTAAGAACAACTAAATCATAAGAATTATGTTCTCTGGGGCTGGGGAGACGGCTTAGGAGTTAAGGCACTTGCCTGCAAAACCAAAGGACCCAGGGTCGACTCCCCAGGACCCACATAAACCAGATGCACAAGAGGGCGCATGCATCTGGAGTTTGTTTGCAGTGGCTGAAGGCCCTGGCACACTCATTCTCTCTCTCTCTCTCTCTCTCTCTCTCTCTCTCTCTCTCTCTCTCTCTCTCTCTCTCTCCCCCCCTACTTGCCTATTTCTGTATCTCTCTCAAATAAGCAAAAACAAAATATGTTTTAAGAATTATGTTCTCTGATATAGTGACTATGCACTTGCTCTGTTTTATGTAAAGGCTGAATAAAAGGATTAAAGTGTTTTCAGAAAAGCACAAACCCTTGGTCAGAACAGCTATCCACCCTTCTTTACTGAAGATCACAAAGCTCTCTCTCTCTCTCACACACACACACACAGACACACACTACTTATAACTGTGAGAATTTACACACTTCCAGGAAAGGGGTGCTCCTTTCCCCAGAACATAAACCTCTCCTCTTTCAAAGCCATTGCCCAGACTTACTCTTCCACAAAAGCAGTTTGCGTTAACCACCCCAAATTTGTGCATCCCATTAAATCAACTATCTTTTCAACATTTTTAGCTACCTATGAAACTGCTCTCTTAACTATTTCTTTGCATTATAAAAAAAAAGTAATGCGCTTTATACTCTTTCAATGTGTGTGCATAGGTGTTGGAACACTAAGTCTAATGTTATGCCAGAATCAAGGCTTTGGGACAAATGGGTTAGAACCACAACCCCATAAGGAATACCTGCAACCCCACTGAGGAGCATCACCAATGGAATGGGTGCAGGGACGAGGTAAAAAAGAGTACCAACACATGATGTTTCCATGCAAAACATGTTGTTAATAATTATAATAATAATAAACATAAAAAAGAAAACAATATCTTCACAATGTCTTTGTGCAGTTAGTAACAGTTAATGTTTATTCAGCACTTAGTGCGGCTGGTGCCGTGCAATACCTTGTGTTTCATGACTAACATGGTAAGGAAAAATAGATATGTATGTATGCATATATATTCATGTACATACACACATGTAGGCATTTTGTAAATTCTGTTGTTACTGCTGCTGCTGCTCCTGCTCTTATTTGAAACTGGGCCTTACTATGTAGCCCAAGCTAGCATTGAACTCACAATCTTCCTGCCTCACCCTGCCTAACCTTGAAGATTTCCTTTTTAGGAGCTGAAGTGTAAAAGGTTCTGGAGGATAAAAAAAAAAGTCTAACTAGAAACCCCACGCTTTCACCACTATACTAAAGTTCACTTCTGCCTCATCATTGTCTGAAGCACCCAGATGCTGGCTGAAATATCCAGAGTTGTGTGGACGAGGTTAGAACCTATATGCCCTACGCCAAGCCTCATAGTCTCTTTCAAGCCTTGAGAATGACAGCAAATACTCTAGTATGGGGGCTGAAGCGATTGCTCAGTGGTTAAAGGCACTTACTTGCAAAGCCCATTGGCCTGAGTTCAGCTCCCAAGTACACACATAAAGTCAGATGCACAACATGGCACAAGTGTCTTGAGTTTGTTTGTGGTGGCAAGAGACTGTAGTGTGCCCATTCTCTCTCTCTCTTTCTCTCTCTCGTGTGTGTGTGTGTGTGTGTGTGTGTGTGTGTGTGTGTGTGTCTCAAATAAATAATAAATAAATATTTACAAAAAAAAAATTCTGTAGTATGTCTGGCAGAGCCTTTGCTTCCCCTTGTGGAAAAACAAACTTGTACAAGTTTCTTAGCAAGCTTACTATGAAAATTGGGTCAGAGAAAAGTCCCACATATCTACTCAGATAGTAGAAGCCTCCAGCCCCTTCCCTCTTATATTTGTAACTTTTCTCATTGCTATGGAAAAAAAAAAAAAACTTAAGGGGAGATGTATTTTGGCTCACGGTTTAAGAGGACACAATTCATCATTACAGGGAAGGAGTGGCAGAGCTCATGACAGTAAAAGCACACAGCTGGGGCTCTGGGAATACCAGGAAGCAGACAGCAAGGTAGCTGGTGCTTCTTTCCTGTTTTCTTTAAGACTTTAATTTATTTATTTGAGAGCAGAGAGAGATAGAAGAGAGACAGACAGAGAAAATGGATATGCCATGGACTCCAGCCACTGCAAACAAACTCGAGATGCATGTGCCTCTTTGTGCATCTGGCTTAACGTGTATACTAGGGAATCAAACCCAGTTGTTAGGTTTTGCAGGCAAATGCCTTAACCTCTGAGCCATCTCTCCAGACCCATTTTCCTGTTTTTATTCAGTCTGTGCTCCCTGCCCATGAGAGGGTACCACTCACATTCAGGATGGGCCCTCCCTCTTCAATTAAATCTTTCTGGAAACAACCTCACAGACATACTCAGCAGTGTGTCTCCTAAGTGATTTCAATGCCAGAGAAGTTGACAATGAACCATCTCATCTACCTTCCACACAATCTGGAGCCTTGCACATCCTTATTCAATTTTCTCGACTCAGTCTCTGACAACTGGAGCCAACAGCAGACCAAGCCAGCTGTCCACAGCATATTTATTAAGGAGGAGAGAGAGAGAGAGAGAGAGAAAGAAGGAAGAGAAAAAGAAAGAATGCAATGTAGAATGAGATCATAGGACCCATGGGGCTCATGATTCTTAGAATCCTTCCCATTAAGAGGTGCAAATTCTATCCCAGATCAAGAGAGGCACCCATGGTGAAATGGAGGGAGATGCCTGCCCATAGGGACACTTCCTCTCTGCACAAGGGACACCCACCCCAGGCTTCCTAAACTGCAGCCCAATCATCTTGTCATGGTAGCAAAAAGCTGGATTAATTAATGTGGGCAACCCACGTGGAAGGGCCTGGCTTGCCAAGTGCACTCCATGCGTTTGGCATACCACTGGAAACAGGGAAAATTGGCTTAGACTATCTAGAACAGAATAGATCTTGCCTCGGAATTCCTAAAGCATGAGCAGATAAATCTGGATCTTCATTCAAATTACTGAAAATAGACTTCAGATCCTTATTGGGGAACAGAGGGATTTTGAGAATTAAAAGGGAAGGGGCAACAGGCAAAATAGGCATATCCAATGAGGCATTGACCCGAAAGGGAATTGCCCAGCAGTTGGACAAAAGAAAGGAATGGAGAACGTGAAAGTTGATGGCTGGAGATGGAGCAGTTCATTCTGGTTCCTCTGAGAGGCAAGAGTCAGTTCCATTATGAAATATGTGCATGCTTACAGACACACCTCCGTCGCCAGTCTGACTCCTCTTGCCTCTGGCCCCTCCACACGACTCCTGTCACAGGAGCAGGCAGAGGAACCCTGGCATGAGCGTGATGTGGCTTTAGGAACCCAGGAGGCCTGTCTCAGACAAGGGCTGGGTTTGGATCCTGCCCCAGCTGCTCTAGGGCCAGGGTTCAATCCTAAAACCAGAACCAGTAAGAGAGATCTGTATCAGGAGATTTACCCCGGGGAGCTGGCTTATGTGCTGGTGGGCTGACGAGGCAAGTTTGAAATGCGCTTGGCAGTGCCGAGGGAGTATGGCTGGATGCTGTATCTATCACTGTGCACAGGCTGAGCTGCTGTCCAAGAAGAATGCTTTTGAGGCCTTACAGGATGGTACCGGGCCCCCACGCATCACGAATGGCAATTTTCCTTTCTTAAAGTCAGCCTCCTATGGGCCTTATTCACACATGCAGGATACCTTCACGCCAACACCGGAGTTGCTTAGTGGAGCAGGGTAGCCTTGCCAAAATGACACAAAAAACTGTCATCGGAGCTGCTTACCACTCAGCCCCAGCCTAGGGACTAGGAACTGGGACTCTGCTGCTCAACACACGGACCTCTGGTGTCCCGGCCCTATGAACCAAACCTCAACTAGATCCCCAAGAAAGGGTGATCACACATCCCCTTACCGTTAATTATCACCTCACAAGAGAGTCCTGAAGATGGCCTCCATCCTGGCCTCCCTGCTTCCAAACTCACATAACCAAGAGTATCTTTCGAAGCCACAAAGCTAAGCCGGCCCTGTCTAAGCCCTGTGCTAAGGGCCCTTCAGAGACTGCCCACCCCACCAGCCTTCCAAGTAAATTACAGTCTCTTCTCACACTGCCTGTGTTTATACAAACCTCTTTGCTGTAAATACCCTGTGCCTTTTTACAGTCCCTGGAATTAGCCTCACAGACTCAGTGTTCACTGCCATGGTTAGGTGTGCCTCTGACCTTCAGCTCTGCCTTTTCGTCCTGCCGGAGGCAGGTTAAAGCCCCCTAGCCCCATTCGCTTGCTCTCCACCCCGCCAGAAACTGATAAGTACCGCTCCTGGTTCCCATCACACAGGCCCTTCCCTGTATCCCTACTCCTAATGCTTCACAGCCTGCACACCATAGATGCTGGTTGAATTCATGGACAGAATGCTTGTAGAGAAATGATCCTGGCTCCCTCTCCTTTCTTCCCAGCTCTTCTAGGGCCCTTCCCCATCTTGCTTCCTCCTCTCATTGTTTAATTTTTAATTTATTGGAGTAAAGGAATGATTTTTTTTTCTTCCCTTCTCCTTTCCCTGTCAAATTTGAGGGCTGGTTTGAGCAATAATCATGTCATGATGATTTATGATATAAAAGTGATATAAAAGTTATGGCTATGGGAGCTGAGCGGGCACAGGCTGGCTGCAGCCAAGAGGATGAGGGAGGCTGGTGCGAGCAGCTGGGATCCTTAAGAGCATGCAGTGTGTGAGTCACCCTGAAGGCTGTGGGAAGCTCTGCAGGTGTCAGAAGGGAAGGAGAAGGCCAAGTTGTGTTTTAGACATAAATGCCCTCCAAGGACAATGTGAGCGTGGAACAGGGAGAGCAGGTTTTGGGTTATGTCAGGAAAGTACCTGCAATGTTATGAGGAGTGGACCTAGCCAGGGGCCACGAGGAAACCAGCGGAAATTGAGGCTGTGAATCTGTGGTGAAATGGAAAATGTGCCTATAGGGGCAAGTGTTTAGGCATTTTTTAAATGGGTTAAAGTCATGGTCTTTTACCCATTCATTCAACAAATGTTACCTGACTATATGACTTCGCAGGCTGGAGAGATGGCTTAGTGGTTAAAGTGCTTGCCTGTGAAGCCTAATTACCCAGGTTTCGCTCCCCAGAACCCTCATAAGCTAGATTCACAAGGGGACACATGCGCACAAGGTTGCACATGTGCACAACTGCAGTGTCTAGAGGCCCTGGCGTACCAATTCTCTCTCTCTCTCTCTCTCTCTCTCTCACACACACACACACACACACTGCCTCTCTCTCATAAATAAAATAAATTTTAAAAATGAAAGAAATGATGGGCTGGAGAGATGGCTTAGCAGTTAAGCTGCTTGCCTGCAAAGCCTAAGGACCCAAGTTTTATTCTCCAGTACCCACATAAACCAGATGCACAAGGTGGCTCATGCATCTGGAGTTTGCTGTGGTTGGAGACCCTGGTGCACCCATTCTCTATCTGCCTCTTCCTCTCTCTCTCATTCCCCCACAATAAATAAATAAATAAAATAAATAAATAAAATGTTTTTAAAAATAAAAGAAAGAGGGCTGGAGGGATGGCTTAGAGGTTCAGGCATTTGCCTGCAACGCCAAAGGACCCAGGTTCACTTCCCCAGGACCCATGTTAGCCAGATGCACAAGGGGGCACATGCATCTGGAGCTTGTTTTCAGTGGCTGGAGGCCCTGGTGCACCCATTCTCTCCCTTTCTTTCTCTCTCTCTCTCTCTCTCTCTCTCTCTCTTTCTCTCTCTCTTCCTCCCTCCCTCCCTCCCTCCCTTTCCCTTTTTCCTCTGTCAAATAAATAAACAAATAAAATATTTTAAAAAAATACAAGAAAGAAATGAATGTATAACTTTTTATAGGGAGTGAGACATTGTCCCTCCTCCTGCCCTTGGGGAACCTTCTTGCTAGTGGCATTTGACAGGATGTCAGGTAGTGGTGAGTGCTCTAAGGGAATATCAGGTAGAGAAGATGGGAAGTTGGGAAGGAAAGGGTGCTGTGGTAGAGAAGGGCTAGAGAAAACCTTTCTGAGGAGATGCTACAGGACTAAGAAGCTGGGTGTGGCATTCTAAGCAGAAGAAATGGTGGGCACACTGAGCTCAAGTCCAAGGAAGTGACAAGGGGTAAGAAATGACATCAGGGAGGTAGCCAGAGGTAGGTCATAGAATCTGTGGATCTTGGAAGGACTTTGGATTATGCTGAATTGAGTTGGGAAATTCCTTTAGGGATGTGGAATGGGAGTAGGAAAGATGCCTGAGGAGACCGAAGTGGCAGTGTTTTCCCTGAGGCTGAGACGTCTTCTGCGATGCCAGGTTGAGGGAGATGCAGACCAGTCTGGGCACCTCAGTCACCCATGTGCCATACACCTTGCAGTTTACTTGTGGAACTGTCTGTGGATGACCACCCGCGTGTTTATGCCCCACCTCCAGTTACACCTCAGGTACACTGGGGATCCTGATACGCAGAGTGCGATGGTTGGTATTGTCAACTTGGCAGGACCTAGGTCACAAGTGAGGGATTGTGTAGGTTAGGTTAGCCTCTGTGCTCATTTGTGCGAGATTATCTTAATTAGATTAATTAAGACAGGGAAGACTCGCCTTAGCCTTCACTGCGGGTTGCATCATTCCATGGGCTGGGACCGTGGATTATGTAAAAAGAGCAGAGACAGCTGAGCAGCATCTCCCATCCCTCCCTGCTCCCTCCCTGTCGACTGAATGTGGCCAGCGGCCTCAAGCTCCTGCTGCAATGTCTTCCTTTGCCATTATGGACTATAGCCTGGAACTGTAAGATGGAAACCTTTTAAATGATTTTTGTCAGGTATTTCGTCTCAGCAGCAAGAAGATAACTGATACACGGAGCATTCTCACAGGCCTTTTGATAAACGCCCTATCACTAGGCAGGTGTGCTGATGGCATAGGCCTGTAACCCCAGCACTCCGGAGGCTGAGGCAGGAGGATCTTGAGTTTGAAGTCAGCCAGGACTACATAATGAGACTCTGCATCAATAAAATGTCTTGTGACATTGCTTATATTTGCCCACAAAAGTTATTTCTGGGCCACTTTGTCCATCCACCAGGATCGCCTTCTATTCCCTGTTTGGAATGATCTCTCCAAAGAGAGATTGAGTATAGCACCGCTGGGCCATGAGAGCTGGACCTAAAGCCTCGGGAGGGAGCAGAGGTACTCTTGCTGTGGTCGGCCTTTTCTTGTAGCAGGCAACTACATGTCTCACAGCCCTCTAAGATAGTCTTGTCAGCAGGCCTTCACTCTGACTTGTGGGAACCCCAGACACTGCTTTTGTGGGTCCCTTCCTCTATGAAAAAGTATTAAAATCATTTTTTATGACTGCTTTGGTATCAAGACTAAATATAACACTTGCCAGATTCTATGTGCATTTCTCCTGATTTTTCAAAAAAATTAAAGCAGTTTCACAGGCTCCTAAAAGTACTCTAATCTAGACACAGTGCTTGCTGTGCCCAAGGGCTAAGTAGAAAAGAAAAAATAGGTGGGTTGGGGTTAACCACAAGGCATCAGAAAGCTTGGGCCCTTGTCCTAACTGCCCCAGTAATTTGTTCTGAGACCTCTGTGCGAGGTCCACCAAGGCCTCCGAATCTCAGCTCTCTAAGGAGTGACAGGACAGGAACTCCCTCTGGTGACTCCAAGCAGGCACTCGCCAGTATCCTCATTAAAGCATGTGTTCGACTTTCCCAGCCCAGGGAAGGCTCTTCCCCCACCTATCACATTAGACTTGTTTTTCTGTCATAGATCTTCCCTCCTTCATCAAATCATGGGATGATGTGTGCAGCCACTGGCTTCTAAAAGACAGCTGTAAAACCATAATGAGTGAGAAGATACCAATTTGAAAAAAATGACAGAAAGTCATAAACACTTAAATAAATACATAAATATAAACATGTCTAGAAAGAAACCCCTGGAGGTATTTTCAACACATAATATAACATTTATATCTCTTACTTAGAGCAGCAGAACTTTCAAAGAAAATTCATCTAATTCTATTGCCTTACACACCTAACCCATTAGGAAGTTTCTCTAATAACTGGCACAATTTCTGCCTCTCCCAGTCGAAGGTTCATTTCAAAAGCTTGATCTTGAATTCATTATTTGCGGGAAATGAGTGGATTGTCCCAATGAATATGGCCTCATGACATTGGGGTTCAGAGAGATGTCAGACACAGAGCTTGTACTACCTGCTTTTTTATATCACCAGCTACCTCTGCATTACCTGACTGAGCAGAAAGAAGCCGGACAGGGCTAAAGATAGCAGAGTATTCTGGGTTTTATGGAGTGAGGATTTGCCCATGGGACCTGGTGTGACCTTCCCTCTGCACAGTGAGGGGAGCAGACTAGACAGAGGTGACTCTGGCTCCAGCAGCAACCTAGGCACTGTGTGGAGAAGTCTAAGCACCTGCACATCCAATTCCAATGACAGCCTGTAAAATAGATACATGGCCAGCTATGGAATTAGTGAAGACCAGTGGAAAATGAAACGTGGGGCCACTATACAAAAATCAGGGAAAATCAGTTGCAATGAATGATACTAAAATTCTCTCTCTCTCTCTCTCTCTCTCTCTCTCTCTCTCTCCTCTCTCTCTCTCTCTCTCCCTGCTCTTCTTCCCCTCCTCCTCTCTTCCTATTAGTCATACTTGGGATTTAATGTTGTACCCTTGGAACACCGGGAGACCTCTGGGTCAATACAGTCCCTCAGAGGTCCCCAGGGCCCAGCTCTGTGACTTGGAGCACTTGCAATGATCCCTCTGGCTGCCAGGCTCCCCATCCCACCAGTCATCAGGGTAATGCACCAAAATCACCCAGGAGTGCAGGAGGAGAGCCATGCCCTCCGTCCCCCACCCACAGTGCACAGGTGAGCCCGAAGGACGCACCAGAATGCTCTGGAAACCAGCACTGCTTCAGGACAAATGTGCCCCACTCCAACCCTAGAGGAGGGAGAGCAGATGTTCCTGGATGGAAGGCAGGGGAGAGAGGCTGTAGGGCCCTGGAGACTAGAAACAGGGAAGAGACAGTTGGAGAACTGGGAAAGGTAGGTGAGACAGAACTAGGCCTGAGCAGAGGACCCAAGCTGAGGAGTCAATGGCTCATGCGCTACACAAATTCAAGCTCTTCTGAAAAATGGAAGATTTGGAATTACTATGAATTCCAAGATGTTAATTTTTGCATACAGGGTCATACACAGCTGCACTGGCACCATGCCCACTAAGCCGAGTTTAAATCAATTTTTCACCATCCTTATTCTGCAGATGGGAGACTACAGGCTCTGTAATCTGCCCAAGATCATGATATCAAGACATAGAGACACTAACAGTCTCAATTGCCAGCCACCAGAGCCTTCCCCCGGGGCAATCAGTGCTAAATTGCAAGCCCCTGTGGAAAAGCAGAGGCAGTCTCCTGCCCAGCCTGCCCCGTCGTGCTGACCAGGCCACCACCATTCCTTTGCCTCTCTGAGCTTTAACTCAACCTGACACATGGAGGCTCTGTGGATAAAAACTCACACAGTCATAAAGAAACATCCATAGTGAAGGATCTGGTGTCTGACAGAAGAGCTCTACTCAGAACTTAGACCTGCCAGCCATCTCCTTTCCTAATCTTATCCCTAACCTCTCTCTAAACAACTGACCCTGGCCCTGAATGTCCAGAGAGGACAGTATGCGTGCTATACCATAGAACGACTCTGTGACCACACAGTACGAGAACAATGGGTTGGATCATCAGATCTCTTGGGGCTGTAATATGTTCCCAATCTGTATGTGACCACATTGGTTGCATTATCTAAATTCTGGTGGGGGATTTTCCTCTCTAGCTGTTCAGTCCAATGGGCTAGCTTTCTCCATAAGTGACTGAGAGAAATCCCCCCACCCTGCACCACCTGAGCAGAGATGTCTGAATGGCTGTCACTAGCAAATACTCTCCATGATGTCTTTTCTCAAACCAATGGATCAGACTGACCCATTAGAAGCATAACCTTGGATCTTAGCATCCTGGTGACCCTGAACCAAAGCTTTTCTGCCAACCTAGAGTGAGTCACATTCCTTTGGGAAGGATTGGGGATATTTCTGTTGGTCTGATCAAGCATCTGCTTTGACAGGACAGGCTGAAAGAGTTGACCAATCTGTGCCTTTGGGTGACAACCATTGTATTAGTCAAGCATGATACTGTTGCATCTCCTTCTTCCTGGGACCCAAGGCATGTTCTAGGTATGCTATTCACCATCTTGGTCAAGACAAATGTCTCTAAAAGTCAGCTCTACTCGTCAACCAAAGAAACTTACTTCATGGGATATCAAAATGCTAAGTGGATAACCACGTACAGTGCTCAGCACAGCATCTGAGACAGAGTGGGTTGACGGATGTCAATCTCTAATGAAATGTGATCTCAATTGGAGAGAGTGGTAAAGTGATTTTTTTTTCAATTTTTCCTTAGCAGGAATTAGTATCTGCCCTGGCGATGGAGAGTTATGAAGGAGCTATATGACCTATTGAAGTTTAGGGGAAGTTTTTACTAAAAAAAAAAAAAAAAGAAAGGAGGGAAGAAAGAGAGAGGGACAAAGACAGAAAAGAAAGAAAGAAGGAAAAGCAGGGTGAGTTGTCAGAAGCATAGAGAACTGAAAACCCCCTTGACCTACTGTGTGGCTCTATCCATGGGCCAGCTCTAGCCTCAGCCCAGGCAAGAAGCTAGTATAAAGCCAATGGCATAATATGAAAACCACATTAGGGGCTGAGGAGATGGCTCAGCAGTTAAAGGCACTTGCTTGTTAGGCCTGCTGGCCCAGGTTCAGTTACCCAGTACCCATATAAAGACGGACACATAAAGTGGCACATGCGTCTGGGGTTCATTTGCAGTGGCAGAAGTTTCTGGTGCATCCATACACACTCTCTTACTCTAAATAAATAAATAAATAACTTTTTGAAAAGCACATTAACCCCTCTTTGCCCCCACATTGCTTTCTATAAATTCTCCCTCCCCAAAAAGCCTGAAAAGGGGAACCATGGTAGAACACATGTGCCGCTCTTTTCTTGAGAAACTCGGACCCTTGTGAACAAGGAGAAGGCTTCAAAGAATGCTCCTTTCTTTTTTTAAAATTTTTATCGATTTTTTTAAATAAAAAGGTTTTACTCTAATATGCCCTCTACCCCACCCCAATTCTTCCTCAGTGGGGTTATTGGTATTCACTGTGGAAACCAAGGGGTCTCAGTCAGTCTCTGGGGGAGGGGTGTTGTCTCAGGCATTTCCACCCACCCCGAGGCTCTTACAATCTTTCCACCCCATCTTCTGCAATGAAGAACTCTCCTTTTCAAAACGTTCCTCTCCTTCTGAATTGCACAGCCCAAGACTCGTGTTTCTTCTTTGCAAAGTTCAGACACTCGCATGATGGCTCCTGAGTTGACGCTCCTTGCTGACAGCTTCAAACATTTTGACTAAACTCATTCAAATCGCACCAGCTCCTCTGTCGGCACAACCAGCCAAGTCAATTACACACCTGATCTGCCAAGGTAGCTAACTTGCTATCTCCAGAAATACGAAAATACAAAATCAAGATAAAAATAACCCTTCAACTCAGTTAGCAAATGACATAAATTCTATCAAAAAAAAAAAAAAAAAAGCAGGGCTGGAAAGATGGCTTAGTGGCTAAGCGCTTGCCTGTGAAGCCTAAGGACCCCAGTTCAAGGCTCGATTCCCTAGGACCTATGTTAGCCAAATGCACAAGGGGGTGCATGTATATGGAGTTCATTTGCAGTGGCTGGAAGCCCTGGCGCGCCCATTCTCTCTCTCTCTCTCTCTCTCTCTCTCTCTCTCTCTCTGTCACTCTCAAATAAATAAGTGAAAATGAGCAAAAAAAAAAAATTTTTTTTAAGCACATTTTGCCAAACAACTTTAACTCTTCTTTCCTGAATCTACTGAAATAATCAGCTATTGGGAGCTGATATTGAACAGTTGAGTCCACTTGCTGAACAAGCTAGTAAGTGAAATCAGAAATGAGTCTTTGGGGCTGGAGAAATGGTTCAGCGTTTAAAGGCTTGGGTTCGATTTCCCAGCACCCATGTGTTCCCAGCACCAAAGTGGCGCATGTGTCTGGAGTTTGTTTGCAACATTGTCTCACAATGGGCTTTGGCATGCCCATTCCTCTCTCTCTCTCTCTCTCTCTCTCTCTCTCTCTCTCTCTCTCTCTCTTTCTCTCTCTCATTAACAAATAAAAATATTTTAAAAAGAAATGAACCAATATGCAATATGTTTATATGGTAATGTTTGCAATAAAAATTAAAATTAATGTATCTTTAATAAAATCTTCAACTATGCTTCAAAAAAAAAAAAACAAGAAGAAAAAATGAGCCATCAAAATACTACATCAGAGCCAAGCATGGACGTACACTCACTCTTACAATCCCAGCACTCAGAAAGCAGAGGCAGGAGGAGCATGGCCTGCCTGCGCTTCGTACACACTAAGGCCCATCTTAAAAACCATCAGGATGGCCACCCCTCAGTCAGCCACAGTAACTGTGATAAATGGGACCCTGTAAAATGTCCACCAGCTAACCCCAATCACAGCCATTTTGTGCTTTGAAGAACAAAGCTATCCAGAAATTCGCCCTTCCCAAAATGCCAGGAGCTCTGATGCTATCCCAGACCTCTGCCAGCCAGGGGACATTTCATAAACAGTCACAGGGAGCCCTCGCTGTCTTCACGTGGTAGCTCTTTCCAGAAGGCCTGTTTCCAAAAGAGAATGCCTGAAGAGGTGGGTGTCAGCCCAAAGGAATGAATCACTAATGGTACCACCTTAGATGTCTGGCTAGTAACTAGAAAGGGTCTAATAGCAGGCAGATGTGGTTTTGAACAAAAGCAGGTATTTAAAGAGTCATTTTGCTCTGAGAACCAGAGAACATTCCCTCTTGAATGTATTTATATGGGATTAAGTGGTCCACTTGGTTCCAATTCAGATTTTTCCGCTGCTTAGATTTTCTACTGGTCCCCAACATTTCTGCAATGGGAATAAGTTGATTATTTATTACTAGTCACTCACCACCTACAATTCATTTTTTCAGTTTTTTCATTGTTTCCTATATGTGACACTGTCAATCATGGGAGAAAAAAAATCCCCACAATTTGTTGGCAGAGTTCTGATGGCTAGGATAAAACAGATGATTTCAAGAGTGACAAAAAGACATTTCTTGCTGGGCTCTAAATGATGGGATTGGTGTGTGTGTCAGGAAGCAAATCATCATTATTAGGATGCAGGATGTCATAACCCTTCCTATCTATAGCATAATGTTGTCTAGCACATAACATTTACCATTGTTATCATGCTGAGTAAATATCTAATGATATGCAAGTCAAGCCATCCAAATAGTTTTGTGAGACAAAATACTCTAAATCATTTCCTTGAGACCCAATGAAAATATGCTACATAGAAACAGCCTTCCATATAAATGCATTAGGTATAGTGATGACCTACCAGTCCACACATTCTTATGTTAACCAAAGGCTATATGCTGAGTCTAGGGAAAGTCTTGGGTTAAAGATTGAAGTCTATACCTATCTCAGTGGTTTTCAAGTTCTTTTCTGTGTAATTCGACCAGAAAAAAAAATTACTTTGAGAAAACACCTCCAGCATATTCATTTAATTGTACATCATACACATGTACCTATATCAGCCAATAAGTATATCAAGATATGAAATCCAGGTAAGGCCATCTTTAATAACATACTTTAATAACAGTAGCTTTGGCATATAGGGGAAGATAATTTTCACTATGGCTGAATAGAGTACCACTGGCTTCTCTTTATAATTTCTGGTAACCAATCCCTCCTCTTTCCTGTAAATTAGTTGGCTTACCTTCATCTTCTTCATCTTCTGGATGATCATCTTAACTAAATACTTCTGCACTGGAAACTTCCACTGTTCCCAAAAAGGATCAACATAGGATTGTTTAATAATAAAAAGCATTGATTCAGGCAGTCTAGCTCCAGAGCCTGCCTAAATAACCACTATCCTCCTAACTTGTTAGTACTATCCTTTTTTATAAAGTTTATTTATTTATTTTGTTGTTTATTTTTCTTTATGTATTTGAGAGAGACAGACATACAAAGAGAGAACGAGGCAGAGAGAAAAGAGAATGGGCGTACCAGGGCCTCCAGCCACTGCAAATGAACTACAGATGCATGTGCCACCTTGTGCATCTGGTTTACATAGGTACTGGGAATCAAGCCTTGAACCTAGGTCCTTAGGCTTCACAGGCAAGTGCTTAACCACTAATACATCTCTCCAACCCCTATTTATTTATTTTTATTTGCAAGCAGAAAGAGAGAGAAAAGAAAGAGAGTTAGAGAGAGAATGGGTACACCAGGACCTTCAGCCACTGCAAACGAAGTCCAGATGCATGTGCCACTGAGTGCCTCTGGCTTTATGTGGGCATTGGAGAATCAAACCCAGGGCGTTAGGCTCACAGGCAAATGCCTTGACCTTTCAACAATCTCTCCAGTCCATAAATTCTGATCTTTACACATGGTAGGCAAGAGCCACATATGACACATAACAAGCTAAAAGGTGATTTGAGTCTCACAGTAAATGCTAGAAAGTCTTAATTTATTTTTTAATGTTGGGATAAAAATAAACATTAAACATGCTACTAGTTTCTACCCATACCTCAACTGACTGATTTATGTACCTCAGAGCAGACTCTGCTTTGGGGTCTATAGGCCTCTCTGTTAGAGAAAGGGGAATAGGACCACTGAGGCGTGTCACACTTCACATCCTGCCCAGGAAGTTTTACATCCAGGGGACACCGAGAAGCATTAAAGAGCCCTAAATGAGGTGATGGCATCTGATTTATATCCTCACAAGATTATTTTAGTTGCAATAAGAATGGACTGTGGAAATCCAGGTGTGGTGGTACATACCTTTAATCTCAGCACTTGGGAGGCAGAGGTAGGAAAGAGGATTGCTGTGAGTTTGAGACCAACCTAGGACTACTGAGTGCCAGGTCAGCCTGGGCTAGAGTGAGTACCTAAAACAATATTTTTTTAAGATAAAAAAAGAAAGAAAAGAAAAGAGGGCTGGAGAGATGGCTTGGCTGTTAAGGTGTTTGCCTACGAAGACTAAGGACCCATATTCTACTCTCCAGATCCCACGTTAGCCAGATGCACAAAGGCGAGGCAAGCACAAGGTTGCACATGCCCACTAGGTGGCACAAGCGTCTGGAGTTAGATTTCAGTGGCTGAGTCCCTGGAGCACCAATTCTCTATCCTCTCTCCCTCGCTGGCTCTTGCTCTTGCTCTCTGTCTCTTTCACTCTCTCTAACAAAAGAAAGAAAGAAAAGAATGGACTGTGGATGCTATATAGATAACAGAAGCTTCAACAAAAGAAATGACTATGGTCTGAGTTAAGGCTATAGCCATAAAACTGGAGAGAATTAGGCAGATCCACAGGATAGTAAACATTTGCTTATTAATTAAACTTGCCCAAGGTTATCCAGCTAGTAAGCAACAGAGCTAAATTTAGATCTCAACTCTCCTCACTCCTCATGCAATGATTTTTCTTCGGTTTGTTATGTCAAAGAACACCTGGTCCCCATGTTTCACCTACCCCCAGGGAGGTAGGTGATCAAGAAGGGAGCACAAGACAGCAGCTTGCAATCTCCAGCAGGGTGATGAAGGAAGGTGACAGGAAAGGAAATGACACTTTCTTTTCCAGATGCATCTATCTTTTCAGGATCCATGAGGGGGATCTTTGACAATCTACCTTCTCAGCATTGAAATAACACATCTCCCAGTGACAGCAAATGGAAATTCAAGCAATTTTTCATTCAAGTCCACATCTTAATGAAAACCATAACCCATTCATCTGGAGGATGGGAAGAGGTAGCAAAAAACAATTTGGGAGAAAGAGGCTCTTTTAATCACTTCCACTTGGGAGCTCTCATTTGTCCTCCTGAGCTGTTCGAAATCTATACTCTTTTATGTTAAAAAGCGTCCTCCTCCAAAAATTTCTTTTTAATTATCTCGTCCTCCCCTCCACATCGCAAAACATGTTGGTTTCTTCCTTAGGACATCTATTAGAGAGAGCTTAGCATAGAAAGAGAAATCACTATAGATATTATAGGCAGAAAGCTATTCTACATATGAAAGGGCTCAGAACATTTAAGATGGGCCCACAAGAAGGGGCTACTGTCTCTGAAATCAACAACGAATTACTGAGTTCAAAACTCCGCCACTGGATTACAGGAAGCAGGAAGTCAGAATCACACCACCAGTGCCTCTCAACCCCACAACACTGACAACTGAGGATGAAGGTACTGAAAAACAACTTCTATCTGTGCACTTATTTTTATCAGCAAGGAGAAAAAAGAACACGCTGTGCTTAACTTCCGCTTAACTGTCCGTATTGACAGAGACGGGTTTTCTTAAAATCTACCTGCAAGGAGAACCCATTGCCTTGGGTATTACATCACAGAACTTTTCCAGTACAATATACGCTATGTCATTACCATGCATAAAACTGCCACCCAGTACCCCAAAGTACAGAGAGCATGGATTCCTTCGATGACAAGGTTTGCAGACAGGAGGGCCTTGCTAAGAATAGATAAATAATTAAATGACAGAGAGGGCTGGAGAGATGGCTTAGCGGTTAAGTGCTTGCCTGTGAAGCCTAAGGACCCCAGTTCGAGGCTCAATTCCCCAGGACCCACGTTAGCCAGATGCACAAGGGGGCGCACGCGTCTGGAGTTTGTTTGCAGTAGTAGAGGCCCTGGCGTGCCCATTCTCTCTCTTCTCTCCCTATCTGCCTCTTTCTCTCTCTGTCTGTCACTATCAAATAAATAAATAAAAATTAAAAAAAATCTTTAAATGACAGATAACTTTATTTTCAACTTTGTCTTATTTGGCTATTTGATTTTTCTTTATGTATTTAAGTGCCTCCTATACATCAAACCTCCTTGAAGGCAATGTAAGTTAATACTTCTTGGCTATGTCCCCAACAGAAGCCATAGGGTTGAGTAGATACATTCCTCGATTAGTGAAATCACTGTGCATCCAAAACTAATCCCCAATCAGAGCGCCCCATCCCCTCAAGAAACATCTCTACCCCATGATACACTACCAATAGAAAATCAATTTCATACAAACTGTGACTACAACTACTCCTTCTAGAAAACACATCTTCCGAGATATCAAAACAAGCTCAAGTTATTTGCCCAGTGATGCCCAGACCAATTCGATCTTGTTACAGTCTTGTGTCTTTAAATCTAGCCAACTTATCAATGTAGCTTTAGAGGGGCCAGGTGACAAGCACCTTGGCAAGTGCCTTCAGCAACTTCCAGAATGCACACATCCCTAAAAAGGCAACCCAAAACCTAAGCAGCTTCTTTGGGAATCAAAAAAAAAAAAAAAATACTCTCCTTGTACATCTGGTTAAGTGCAAGGAGGGAGAAGGGGCCGCATAAAGCTGGAATTGTTAAGTTCCGGGCTCCGTGCCAGGTCTCCCCTGGTTTTCCCTCTTGGGTAGCTGATCCAGGTATGTCTATTTTGAAAACCAGCTGGTTTGCCAGAAGCCATAGGCAGTGGAAAACAAGAGTCCCAGTCAGTACCTCTTCTCAAGGCAGAGTGTGACTCCACCCTCAGCAGGCTTTGTGGAGAAAGCACATGAAAGGAAGCAGCCTCCCTGGGGTGACTGCACCTCAAATGGAGGTTGACCATTCAGAGCTGGGACACGGGACTCGCATCTACCTGCTTCCCTGCCACAACGCCTCTTAACCTCCTGAGCCTTCCTGCTTAGCACATCCTTTGACGTCAGCACCCCAGCCTCGCCTTTGCAGTGCCTCAACATCCCTGCTATCCTTTGGGCTCCTTTTCTGTAAGTCTTGCATCCTTCCACTGCTTCCTTCCATTCTGCCAGTCTCAACTGTACCTCTCACCTGATGGTCTCTGCTAGTGCTCCCCACCCCAGCCTCTCGCACCCCCACTCGAGTTTGTAGCGAAGCTTTGCAGGGTTGCCATCACGAAACCCTCCAGCCAGACTCACCCCAACAGAGTGTGACTGATTGTCAGTCTCCGGTTGAGTCTGTCTTACAGTCAACAAGCATTTTGAAAGCAGACTGAGGAAGGATGAACGAGTTTTACTGAAGAAAGAAAAATAAAAGAACAAAAGTGTTCTACATAAGCAGGGACGGGATGTGAACCCCTTGCCAAGTGGAGAACTTATTTAGGGTTTTTATGTGTTTGGCAGAACAAAGAAAGTAGTTTGAGTGGTCTGAAGGAGAGTCTACTGGTCCGCATAGGGCCTCAGTTAGGCCTGGGCTCTTTTTCCTCTTTTCCCTTTTAGACATCACAGTCAATGGGAGGAAATGGGTCAGCTTCATTGCCTGAAATAATCTGTATTCCTGGATTTTTCTTATGGGGGGCCAACAGTCGGTACTCACAGTCCTTTAAATAAAGAGATTCTGGCTGGGGGTCTTGGGTCTATGTCTTGATTATAGGCTATCCCAGCAGGATGTTCTCAGAGGGTACTATTAGTGTTTCTCAGGGTACATAGAGATTTTTGTTCGTTTGGGCTGTGGCCCTATCTTCACAGGAAATGGGGCCTGCCTCGCTCCTAATTCCTATAAATAGGTCCAAAGGTCTGTGCATCTACCCTTTTGGGGGAGTGGTAGACAGATCAACAAAACATCTGTCTCCAGGCTGAGGCGATTGTTCAACAGTTAGAGCCACTTGCTTGCAAAGCCTGCCAGCCCAGTCACCCATGTAAAACCAGACAGGCATTTATTTGCAGCAGCAAGAGACCTTGGCATGCCCATACACATACACATACACATACACATACATACATACATACATGATGCTTTTTGTTTTGTTTTGTTTTGTTTTTTGAAGGTAGGATTTCATTCTAGCCCAGGCTGACCTGGAATTTCACTATGTCATCTCAGGGTGGCCGTCGAACTCACGATGATCCTCCTACCTCTGCTTCCCGAGTACTGGGATTAAAGGTGTGCGCCGCCACGCCCTGGCTTCATGATGCATTTTTTTTTTTTTAAAGAAATCTGTCTCCTCTTCCTGTGATTGTGCATGGGCTTACATTACAAAGGGGATTACCACATACATTCAATGTGACAATAACTGAAAGAGTTCCCATTGCCATAGGCTGCACACTACTCTACACTCTATACTTTCAAACATATTTAAACACCGTGCAGACAAGAGGAGAATCCGCTGCGTCCATGAAAAGTCATCAAGGCAATATGACAATGGCAAGCTGGAGCGAATGAGCAAGATTTGACAGGGTCAAAAGGTAGAGCTGAGGGTTAGGGAGAAGTGCTCATCAGCGAGAGGTTCTTGTTTGCAAAGCCTGTTATCACAGGGTTTAATTCCCCAGCAGCCCATGTAAAGTGGGATGCCCAAGGTGGTGTATACATTTGGAATTGGTCTACAGTGACAAGTGGTCCTGGTACACCTATGTTCATTCTCTCTCTCTCTCTCTCTTTATCTCTCTCTCTCTCTCTCTCTCCCTCCCTCTCTCCTTGCAAATAAACACAAATATATATTTTTTAAAGTAGAACTGAGGACTGGAGAGATGGTTTAGCAGTTAAGGTGCTTGTCTGTGAAGCCTAAGGACCCAGGTTCGATTCTCCAGGTCCCACATATGCCAGATGCACAAGGAGGCACACACATCTGAAGTTCACTTGCAGTGGCTAGAGGCCCTGGTACACCCATTCTCTCTCTCTCTCTCTCTCTCTCTCTCTCTCTCTCCTCTCTCTCTCTCCCCTCTCTGTCTCTCCCTCTCTTTGGTCTGTGATAAAACAGACGAAAGAAAAACCAAGAGGGATTTCTCAGAGAAAGGAAGGCTCAGGATCAGACTTTGAAGTGTTTCTAGGTAAAAAGGTGAGTCTGTGTATCTTGTGAAGACCTGATGGACAGAGCTGGAACCAGCAAGGGTGAAAACATTGGGGAACCATGTCAGCCCCATGGATACAATAATCGTGGCTTGCACATTAAGAACAGTCAGCCTCAAAAGGCTGAGATGCCTTTCACCTCCCTCTGTCAGGAGTGCTGGAGAATGAGAAGGTAAGAGCCATCCCTTCGCATCCTGAGGTTGTGAAACTTTAGGGAGACTTTCCCTACCTCAACTGCAAAGTCAACGAAGTCAACAAACATTTTAAAGAACCTACCAATCACTTTTTCTTCTCCAGAGATGTTAATATCTGAAAACTCAGCTGGCCAGAAGATGACATCAACAAGACTATTTTATATTCACTCCCCCCACCCCAAGAAGACCAAGTCACCAGTCCACTTAAACCTAAGAGACCTTGGCAGGGAGAGAGCTTTTGCTCTGTACTAACTCACACCTACAACTCAAGAAACCCCTCCAAACCCAACTCTTTTCCCACTCGGTGCAGATGGAACCCAGCCTCTCCCATTGGGCACCAGCACGTTTACGCAGGTCTTTGAGGCAGGGATAATCTTCTAGAGAAAAGAGCTGAGAGGATTTCAGAATTGGAACAACATAGTAGAAGCCACATTTCCTCAACACTGGAAAAAGAACTGGGGTCCCTAGAGTCATTCTTTGATTGTGACACTTCTCTCATGTGCCACCAGACTACACATGAGATTTTCTCGCCCAAATCAGGGACCTTCTCAGGCATTGCTTCAGCCTGGGTTGTGCTTCCCTTACTCTTCTGGTGAGCCAAGACCTAACACAAACACTGGACTCCAGAGACTCCAACACTGGGAAGGAAGGCCCAGGCTTACCCTCTGCCAGTGCACTTCCCCAGAGCTGAGGGTCTGCCCTTGCCTGCTCCCCCGTCATTCAAACTCAGCTCTTCTCCACCGAGGCCGGGGGCCTTTCAACATCCTGTGGGTGCATAGCAGGTACCCAACAAAGGGTTCTTATGAAAACAGAATAGAGAAGTCAGTCTGGGGAGCCTGGCTTTCTGGAGAAATGTAGGGATGGTCCAAATTGCCTTTCTGTTGGTACTTCTGAGGGAGAAGAGAAAACTGTGGGCAGCCAAGGAGAGAAAGAGTGCGCCAAGCAGATCATTATGTGTTCTTGGAAGCACGTTTAATGGACTGGCTCTGAGCAGAGCTGGGAACGGGCTCTGAGGCCCTCAGTGCCGGACGTGGCTGGGGCTGGAATCCACGTCCAGTTCTACCAAGTAGTGACGCCTTATGGAAACTTTTGAGAGACCATCTGAGACTCTGAAAGACAAATATCACATGTCTTCTCTCATATGCAGGAACTAATTTACATATATCTATTAACATACGCAGAGATGATGAGGAGAGAGGAGAATACAGAAAAGAAAGGAAAATATTTAAAAAGAGAAAATATAAGTTTTTCTCATATAGAATCTATATTTTTATATTTTATTTATTTATTTATATTTGAGAGAGAGAGAAGACAGAGAGAGAGAGAGAACGGGCATGCCAGGGCCTCTAACCACTGCAAATGAACTCCAGACACATGGGCCGCATGTGCCACCATGCGCATCTGGCTTACATGGGTCCTGAGGAATCGACCTGGGTCCTTTGGCTTTGCAAGCAAGCACCTTAACTGCTAAGCCATCTCTCCAGCCTTTGTGTGGAATCTAGGTGTGTGTGTGCATGTGTGTGTGTGTGTGTGTCTATGACATATGAAATCATAAGGGCGACTATAAGGGCAGGAAAGGAAACCAGCGAGAGGTGTGAAGGAGGGAGAAAGGAGAGCATTGGGAGGGGTGCAAATATGAGCGAGGTGCCATAATATGTACGCATAAAAAAAGGCAAAATGAAATCTATTATTTTACGTGCTAGCTATAAAATTTTAAGAAAAAAAAAAAAAGAAACAAACCAAGCAAGAAAGAAAAGCTCTGTTTCACACCAGCTTGCTTGCACTTCTCCTCCTTGCTCAGACCATCCTTCCTTTCAGTTTGTGGGCACAAGAAGAGAATTAACATCACACACTGCCTCCCATGTGCCAGGAACTAAGTCAGAGATGTGACTGTCCTAGGAAGTCCACGTTGCCCTTTGAGGAGGGCAACATGGAGGCCCACACAGTACAAGTGGCCCAGGCTCTCTCCAAACATAGCGAACCTCTCTTTACAAGGCCATTTTTTTTTTTTTTTTTTTTTTTTGCTGCACCTCTCATCATTGCCCTCAAGCCAAAATTCCCCCTGTTTTAACAGGATAAACATTCCCATGGCCCAGGAACGCTGTGTTCCCTAGAGGAGACGCAAACACGTTGTTCCTGCTAAGACCATGTGGGCTTATGAAACAGTGCTAGCTAGACTGAGGGTCTGGACAGGAGCCTAGAGGGCCCATCACCAGCTCTGCAGGCCCCGGCTGGGACCCAACTAGGCAGTGAGAGTGACAAGAGAGCTCAGGGTGGGAAGTTGGGTCTGATCTCGACTTGGCAGCAGGCCTCCAGTTCTTTGAGTCTCTCCTCTCTGTAGACACCACAAATAAGGTCAGCTTCTTCTGACAAGTGCAGAGAGATACGTCCAAGTGAGAAGCTGTTCCCACGTTGCTTTCTTGAGCCTTGATTTCTCTATAAGCTTGAATACTGTCTGCGTGCAGCAGAGACTTGAGGACAGAGAACAAAGCTCCTCTTGGAGAGTACTTTAGAGACCTTCCCTTACATGATCCACACCAGGTCCATATGACAAGTTTGATTGGCAACAATTCCTTCTTTCTTAGTGATACATGAAATAACAGATATCTTACAGTTGATAGAACTTTAGAGCCCATAAAATGGAGGTGGGATGTGTGTACGTAATATGTGTGGTTTGGTGGGGGGGCTGGGTACACCCGTGTATATGCTGATACTGCATTCCACATGTCCACACCTGCAGGGGCCAGAGGAGAATAGTGGGCATTCCCCGCGCCACTCACCTGCCTCTTGCCTCCCCAGTGACTCGCAGCTTTCTGCTCCCCAGAGGACTAGGGGTCACAAATATGGGTGGCCACGCCTGAGTGTTTACATGGGGGCAGGGGGATTCAAACTCAGGCAATCTCGGACTCCCTCAGGCCCTCGTGCTTGCTCACGAAATGCATCTATCTGGTCCAAGTGGGGTGGGGGACATTATTTATTTTTCAACAGGGCTTTTCTTTCTCCTTTGTCCTCGTTATTTGATTTGTTTATTAACGTTGTCATTGAGAACTATAATACATGAACATGCTGTCATTCGATTGTATTCGTGCCCCCCACCCCCCACCCCAGACCACTCTCCACTTTCCAAGCTGTCCTTCCTCTGTTTTGATGTCTCGTTCCTTTTAAGAGTCAACTGGACTCTTAGTGGATTTTACAACTACTGAATTTAACACAAGCTCTTTCCAGAACATTTTCGCTCGCTTCCGTGCATGGCATTTCCCAGATCGCGGGTCTAGGTCTCTCTCTGCCTCCCTTGCTGCTCTTCCCTGTGGAAATTTTCACCCAGAGGCCAGGGTTGCTGTATCACGCCTTGGCCACCAGAGGGAGGGAGCACATTGGAGAGGGCCGGGCTCTAGGCTCCTTGTGACTGGCCTTCCCCTTCCTTCTGAGCCTTTCCACTGCGCCCCTCCAGAGCCCTGTACCCCACCCTCCCTGAGGCCCCACTTGCAGGGTCAGGATAGGGGAACGGACCTCCGTTCCAGGGTGATGACCGCATCAGTGTGGGCTAATTTTGAATGTTTGTAGGTCGACCATAAAAAAAAAAAAAAAAAAATCAGCTATGGCTTTAGTTTCTTGGCAGTGAAAACAGACACTGTCACAGCGGGGACTCTGAAAATGTGAGTGAAAAATGGGTATGGAGGTGGCCCACCTTCTACTTATGCCCTTGGAGACCCGTTAGACCCAGAATAATTTATAAGCTTTTCCCAGGAAGTGTTCTAGTAGTCACCTGTAACTTTACCTACAGTCCCTCTCCCTTCTTTCGTCCCTTCTCTCACTCCCACCTTTCTCTCCTCCTTGCACTCAGTAGTTACTGAATGCCTACAGCATGCCAGGAACTAGAGATACAGTAATACACAGAACAGACCCTTGAGTTCTAAGATACCACACATACCAGTACATAAATGTAGGGAAAAATTCTGCAGCCCAGGAGTGTGTGACAGGAGAGAGTCGGGGGAGAGGGTGGGTCTGGAAAACTTATCTAACAAGTGCTAACTGGGCTGAAGTCCACCAGGTAAAGAGTGAGGAGGGGTTCTACCAAGCCCTGGCCTTGCCCTTGTAGCTGTGCCTAGGTGTAAGGTGCTTCGCATCTAACCAACACTAACCTACAGGAGGCCTGTGTAGAGCCCAGAAACTTGGGGCCAGAGAAGCGTGGGATACGATGAAGCAAGTTGGAATCAAATCAGTAATGCAGAGCCTTGCTTGTGTGTTAGAGATGTGGAGGTAGGCTGGAGAGATGGCTTAGAGCCTGCAAAGCAAAAGGACCCAAGTTCAATTCCCCAGGACCCGGTGCATGCATCTGGAGTTTGTTTGCAGAGGCTGAAGGCCCTGGTGTGCCTATTCTCTCTCTCTCTCTCTCTCTCTCTCTCTCTCTCTCTCTCTCTCTCGTTCTTTCTCTCTGCTTCTCCCCCCCTCAATAAAATAAATAATATTTTTAAAGATATGGGGCTGGAGAGATGGTTTAGCTGTTGAAGCATTTGCTTACAAAGACTAAGGACTCAGGTTTGATTCTCCATGACCCACATAAGCCAGATGCTCAAGGTGGCTCATGCATCTGAAGTGCATTTGCAGTCGCTGGAGGATCTAGTGTGCCCATTCTCTCTCTCCTCCTCCCTCTCTCTCTCTCTCTCTCATAAATTAATTAATTAAATTTTTTAAAGAGATGTGGAGGTTGGGCCAGGCATGGTGGCGCACACCTTTAATCCCAGCACTCGGGAGGCAGAGGTAGGAGGATTGCCATGAGTTCGAGGCCACCCTAAGACCACAGAGTGATTTCCAGGTCAGCCTGAGCTAGAGTGAGACCCTACCTCGAAAAAGCAAAAAAAAAAAAAAAAAAAAACTGTGCAGGTTGGAAAGATTAGATTTTGTTTTTATTTTTGCTGATGGAGAATTATTTGTTTGAGACAAGGTCTTGCTATATAGCTCTGGCTTGCCTCGTACTCATTACATAGCCCAGGCTGCCCTCAAATCTGTGGTTCTGCTTCCTGCCTCAGCCTTGTAAATTACAGGTACTTATCAGCATGTGCTGCTTTATTGAAGGGGTTTTGAGCACCGAGCCAACTTGAGTCAATGTGTATGCTCATATCACATCTCTGCCCTGTACAACGTGGCTTGGAGACTCAATCTAGGCAAAAGTAAGTGAGTCCAAATGGGATCTGATAAGCAAGTGGCAAGAGAGGATGGTCACTAGCCGGTGACCATGACCATGAAAATATTTGAGGGACAGAATTTCTGGGTTTGGAGCATAAGAGAGAAGGGAGCATTGAGTCTGACTCCTGAGTTTTCTGAGGGGTGGTTTGGGCGTTGTTTTTTCTAGAGGCACCTTTGAGGGAGGATGGGATTGGGAAAGCGTGGCACAGTTAAAGCATTCTGTTTATCCTGGAGTTTCACCATGAATGCATGAGGGAGGGAGGGAGAGAGGAGTAAGGAAACTGAAAAAACTAAAATCAGGCTATGAGACCTGTCGGTCAAAGAGGGAAGGATGGGCTGGAGAGATGGCTTAGCGGTTAAGCGCTTGCCTGTGAAGCCTAAGGACCCCAGTTCGAGGCTCGATTCCTCAGGACCCACATTAGCCAGATGCACAAGGGGGCGCACGCATCTGGAGTTCATTTGCAATTGGCACACATTCTCTCACTCTGCCTCTTTCTCTCTCCGTCTGTGGCTTTCAAATAAATAAATAAAAATAAACAAAGAGGGAAGGGAAGATGGTGGCTGGCTCAGAGGGAGGTCAAAGGGCTGGGTTGTGGGGTCACTGGAGCAGGTGAATGGGAATGGGAGGAAGGCTCCAGGGGGGAATCTGACTTTTGGGATTTCATAGCACATGTGAAAGGATACCAAACCCCTGCTGTGATGGTGGCAACAGGAGGCTGGAAAGAGGCGGTGACAAGAGTCATTAGAGATGAGGGGGACAGGTACCTAGGAAGGCAGAGACTGGGAAAAATGCATGTTCTGCCTGAACACTGAAGTTGCTTAGAATGATTACTTTGTGGATGCACACTTCTGGTAGGATCATCTACACCTTCCCTGAGATGGAGAGATGGTGAGTCAGTGACAGCAGCGAACAGGCAGAGAGGAGGAGATGGTCAAGTGGTGTGTGAGGGACTGTGAAGATGGTTACTGCAGGCAACAAGAGAGCAACAGAGGAGAGCATGGGGTGTCCTCACTGGGAGCAGGTGAGGAAATAGCACAGGGGAATGGTACTGACGTTAGGACTGACAGAGGACTTCATCCTGTCTGGAAGAGATGTCTGCAGTACTTGAGTAGTGAGTGTGAAAAAGTTATAGCACCCAATTCCAGGCTCTGCAATCACTATACTAAGAAAGGTAGGCACTGCAAGGCACTGGGGCAAACTCTAAATCATAGCGAGAGCTGACTATATAGGTTCAAAACCACCTCTCAAAAACATGGTAGAGTGGGCTGGAAAGATTGCTTAGTGGTTAAGGGATTTGCCTGAGATGCCTAAGGACCCAGGTTCAATTCCCCAGTGCCCACGTAAGCCAAATATACTTAGTGGCACATGCATCAGGACTTCGTTTGCAGTAGCTAGCTCGCTCTCTTTCTCTCTCTCTCTCTCTCTCTCTCTCTGTGTGTGTGTGTGTGTGTGTGTGTGTGTGTGTGTGTGTCTCTCAAATAAATAAACAAATAAATCTTAATACACAGTAGAGTAAATAAAGAGATTACTGAGGTGGAGGAGGCCAGCACTGAGTGGGAAGGAGAGAAGCAAAGCACTCCAGAGAGCAGCTCAATGAAATGAGAAACTGAGGGTCCCCCAAACCCAGCCATGGCACAAGCCTTGTGGTGAGGAGAAAGCAGCTCCCCACGGAGAGGGAGGACTTCCTCCCAGCTTAGATGCCAACAGCATCCAGTAGAACATGCCAGGGCTTTGTGGCACGCCTGAGGAGGGACAAGGGGCAGGAGTAAAAACAGCCACACAGGAGAGAGAAGGGGGATGAGAGGTCAAGAGAAGTAACATAGGCTCCCCGAGCCAGGGAACTCAGGAAAGGGCTCAGTAGTTAAAGGCCCATGCTTGCATAGTTTCCCTAACAAGTTAGAGAATGAGTTTCTAGGTTCCAATCAGTACTGGATCCTATGTGTGTGAACCAAGGGGAAAACACATGCGCAGCTGACACCACACTGGGACAGTATACACGGCAACATGAAAAGGGGAGGAAATCAGAAAATATAAGAGAGACTTCTAACTAGGGGGTCAGTTAAGTCTTAACAACAAAAAAAAAGGAGGGTTTTCTTCTGGGAGAATGAAGACAATTCATTTGAAAAAGTGCATGTGAGTGGAGGAGTGCTCCCAGGCCCCTCTGACAGCGCAGGCTACATGTCCATTGAGTCCCACCAGGGATGAGAAATGTAGCTCAGTTGGTAGAGTACTAATCAAGCTTGCACGAAGCCCTGGGTTCAATCTCACATAAGCTGGGCATGGTAGCAAATGCCTGTGATCCTGGAACTCAGTGAAGGCAGTAGGATCACAAGTTCACAGGAATCCTTATGTGCATATCAACTTCCGGGCCAGCCCCAGCTCCAGGAGACCCTGCCTCCAAAAAGAAAAGTCCCACATATGTCACCACTTAGCCCTGCAGATCAGACGTCACTCATCCTAAGGTGTCTGCTAACCTTATGTGAGTCCTTTTGTGCCCCATCCTCACTCGTCTACTCTTTTCTCTCTCATCAGTTGTATGACAGATGAATGACCACCCCCTGAAGGAGATGTCTGACAGCCACAGTTGCCCTCTCCTGCCAGAACCTCTTTCCAGCAGATATAAACTGTATGAGTCAGAGCTAAGCAGTCCCACCTGGCCCTCAAGCTCCCAGGATACACACCCAGCTCTTCCCCTGCTGGAAATGCCTGAAGAAAAGGTGAGCCATGTCCCCTCCAGGTTATTTCTCATGTGGGGACCTACGGTTCTAGTGGCAGGAGTTAAAAATTGTCTTCCCAATGGACTTGGGAGAGTCTATCCCAAAATCGATCAGTGGCCACATCCACAGTTGGTCCCATCGGGCCTTATGTAAGAAAACACAGTCCTGTGTGAGACATCATTTTAGCTAGTATAAAATAGACTCACCAGACTTCCAGTCAGACTCAGTAATCTCTGACCTTACACTTGATCTCCTTCATGACTCTGTGGCTTCTAGAGGATATCCTGGGTGAAATGCCTATCATTATCAGCCCCCGGACGTGGGAACCCAGAGGTGGACTGGCTAGCTACTCAGTGGGGCAGGTCTGCCAAGGGTTCAATGAGATATAATTCATGTAATACGTTGGACAGATTTTTGGTCACTATAACAGTTGCCCTAGAGAAAAAGTTTAAAGGAAGAAACATTTCTTTGGGCTCTGGCTCTCCGTAGTTGGCTGCTCTGCTGTTGCGAGCATCAGGTGAAGCTGGCCTGTTGTGGTAGAAGAGCAAAGTAAAGAAACGGTGTTGACCCCACAGCAGCCAGGGAGCAGAGACAGAGGGACCAGGGATACAACCCTCTGTCAGTGGCCTGTGTCCATCTCCTAGCTTTCATCACCTCCCGTCATGCCATCAAGTCATGAATATGGTCAGAGTCTGCATGGTCCAATCACGCCCCAGAAGCCCCATCAGCTGTCAATCAAGCCGTTAACACATGAGCCTTTAGGGGACCTCTCAGATTCAAACCAAAACACATTCCATAAAACGTATTCTTTTAAAGTGCACACTGCGGTGGATGTAAATATGCTTAAAGAGTTGTGCAAACATCACCCCAATCTAATTCTTGAATGTTTGCATTACCTCAAAAGGAAACCTTATATCCATTGGCAGTCACTCCCAAATTCCAACCACCCCCCCCACCAACCCCTGGCAACCATCAATCTACTTTCTGCTCTTAAGGATTTGCATACTCGAGACATTTCATATAAATGGAACCATACAATATGTGACCTTTTGGATTGTCATTTAACATAATTGTGTCACTCAACATAATGTTTTCAGGTTTGTCTATGTTAGAGGATGAATCAGTACTTCATTCCCTTTAATGGCCAGATAATTTTTCATTGTGTAAACATGATATAGTTTATCCAGTCATCGTTTCATAGATATTGAGACTGTTTCTTTCTACCTTTCAGCTTTTATAAATAGTGCTGCTATGAACATCCACATATAAGTTTCTGTGTGAACAGATGTTCTTACTTACCTTGAGTATAAACCTAAGAGGATAATTGCTGGATCATATGATAACTCTGTTTAACAGTTTTAAGGAACTGATAAACATTTTCCTCAAAGCAGCTGTAGACTCCCACCAATAATATATGAGGTTGCAGTTTTTCCACATTTTCATCAAAACTTTTGATGCATTTCATTTTACATAGCCTAGGTATATTTGTAAAGGAGCACCTTGCTGTAATTTTGATTAGCACTTCACTCACAACAATGCTATCGAGCATCTTTCTGAGCTGCAAGTGATAGCTCCCACAAGGACTGGGCATGCGTGGGAGACTTCTGGACAGTTTTAGGCCGTGGGCCTTTGTCTCATGATCCTATACCTCTTTTTTTAATATTTACTTATTTATGAGGAAAGGGAGAATGGACATGCCAGGGCCTCCTGCCACTGCAAAGGAACTCCAGACACATATGCCTCTTTGTTCATCTGGCTTTATGTGGGTACTAGGCAATCGAACCCAGGCTGTCAGGTTGTTCAAGCAAATGCCTTTAACTACTGAGCCATCTCCCCAGCCCATGATTCTACATCTCTATCAAAAAAAAAAAAAAAAAAATCTGACAACATCCTCTGTCCAAGTGTTCTGATCTCAAAAAGGCATATTATTTGAAGCTAGTTGTGGTGGCACATGCCTGTGAATCCCTGCCCTCGGATGACAGAGGCAGGAGGAATGACAGTCCGGAGGCCTGCCTAAGCTCCGTAATTGGTTCAGAACTGGGCTCGATAGTGACACCCTGTCTCAAAGAACAAATAAAAGGTATCTTATCTGATATCGTCTCATGGCTTTTCCTACAAGGATCTCCGCTCATCTGATGAAGACAGCCACATTGTAAAAATTGAAAAGCCCAATGAGAGGAGTAAAAGGAGAGAAAGCGAGGCTTCCCGCAGGGGTCCTCCAAGCCGGGGAGGCTTCAGCCTCTTCCAAGCAGTGGGCTACCTCACCGGTGACATGAAGGAGTGCAGAAGCTGGCTGAAAGGTAAGCAAGTGCTCAGGGAAGAAGCTGGGCGGGGGGGAGGGCGAGGGGGGCAGCCGTGCAGGTGAGAAGCTAACTCTTCAGTCCCCCATGAGAGGGCCTCTCACAGTTAAAGGAAGCTCCAGATCTGTGTTGACTCCAAGTTGGCATAATATATCCCCATTATCCTGCTACTCTGTTTCAGTCTTAAATGCATTCCACTAATTTTAGTCCTTTGCAAATTGTTATTTCTGTGTGGCTATGCAGGGCAACCAGATTAGCAACATAAAAGCCAAACAAGCGGACTGGTGATTCCTTCACTTGTCCCGTAGCCATTTATTAGACACGTCTTATGTGCCAAGAAGCCATCAGCATCACCCTCCCCAAGGCTCCCACATTCTTTCTTTGTAACTCCTTCCTGAACATAACGCCTCAGCAAATGCCATGCTCTCCCCATCAGTCCCTACCCACCCCCACCAGCGCAGGTTGTCCTGGAAACCAAACCAGAGAAGGAGGCAGGATGCATGTCCCTCCTTCTACACCTGGCTTCCTCTGGGCCCCAATTCAATAATGATTTTCACAGCTGGGCTAAAACAATTTCTTTTCTAACTTCCTTTCTCCAGACTACTCTCTTCGCTGCTCAGATACCAGCCCTCAACTAAGTCATACAGCACTACACACACGCACACACACACACACACACACACACACACACACACACATGAGCTTTCTTGCCTTCCCACCTCTTCCCCTGGACCAATGAATTTCATATGAAATGCTCCTGGGGCTCCTTGCCAACCAAGCCAACGGTTGGAACTGCATTAAATTGGTCTCAGTATGGTGCTTCAATTTGTATGGCAAAAACTACCACCTACTGAAGACAAATTGCTGGGCCATTCAGAGCCTTGGGCTGAGTGCCAAACACCCACCCCAACCCCTTCACTCCTCCATCCCAGGACAGACTGAGTAAAGAGAAATGTTCTAACTAGTGCATCCCTGTATACCTCAGTTGTCATGCCAACCAGTGATCCAGCGGACAGCCCAACCGCACCCTGCTGATGGATGGCTTTGTCTGTCTCTTGCAGATAAGCCCCTGGCCCTCCAGTTCCTAGACTGGGTCCTGAGGGGGGCAGCTCAGGTGATGTTCGTCAACAATCCTCTCAGCGGGCTCATCATCTTCATAGGGCTTCTCATCCAGAACCCCTGGTGGACAATTGCTGGGGCACTAGGGACAGTGGTCTCAACCTTAACTGCCCTTGCCTTAAGCCAAGACAGGTGAGTCCCTCTCTAAAGGATATTGCAAGGTGTGTGTGGCAGACAGGTGAGATGTTTGCAGTGGTCAGCCAGCCTTATCCTAGCAACCACCCAGGCTCCTCAGTGTCAACTGTGAACAGGTCACTGTTCAAAAAACAGGTCTCTCTTAAGCCAGGCGTGGTGGCGCACACCTTTAATCCCAGCACTCGGGAGGCAGAGGTAGGAGGATCGCAGTGAGTTCGAGGCCACCATGAGACTCCATAGTGAATTCCAGGTCAGCTTTGGCTAGAGTGAGACCTTATCTCAAAAACCCAAGCCAAAAAAAAAAAAAAAAAAAAAAAACAGGTCTCTACAGAATTCAACTGCTCTGGTTTAAAGCAAGAGACAAGATCATGTTCAGTTTAGCTATGGAGTCTTCTGAAAACACTCCCTCTGACAAAAGTACAAAGGAGGGGCTGGAAAGATGGCTCAATGGTTAAAAGTACTTTCTTGCAACCTGGTGGCCCAGGCTCAATTCACCAGTATTCATGTAAAGCCCGATGCACAAAGTGGCACATGTGTCTGAAGTTTGTTTGCAGTAGCAGAAGGTCCTGGCTAGCAACCCCCTCTCTTCCTCTTCCCAAATAAATAAATAAATTTTTAAAAATACAAAGGAATGCTTAAGTTACTCTTTTTCATGGAGCTTACGATCTAGTTTTAGGAGGCAAGTTTAGAAAGTAATACGAGATAGTATATAGTGGAGAGTTCTGAGAAAACAGCATCTCTGATTGGACTTCAGTGCCTTCTCCCCCACTTCTGAAAAGACAAAAAACACGGATATCTGCGCTGGGATGAGCTCTGTGCTCCTTCCCTTCCTCCCTTCTCTCTTTGCTTCACACACACACACACACACACACACACTCACAAAGACACATACTCACACACACATACTGACACACACACACAACGAACACATACTTACACACACACCCACTCACAGTATAGATTTTACTCTATACCTAGCAGCCTGAGATACCCCTTTATCCATAATAAGATAAAATACATAATTCTAGATCAGCAAGAATAATCAAGTATGTGAACGGGGGAGGGTGACAACCCAGAAAGGTTTCCCTGCGGTGTGATTGCCCTGAGCGTCACTGAATGAGCTTTATCGCTTTTTTTTTTTTCAGATTACATAAATCTTTTTCTTTATTCCTTTTTCTTCTACTTTCGTCCCCTTTTTTTTCCTTTGCCAGTACTTCCTCTTTTGCTTTTATGATGCATTACCCTTTCTTGTTCCGTCCTCCTCCATCCATTTCCACTGCTTCCTCTCCTCCCATGATCCCCTTTCTATTTTCATCTGTACACACGCATGAGAATCTAGCTTCTGCCCATGGCAGGAAACATCGTATTTGTTTTGCTGAGTCAGACTCAGTAGGATTCCTAGTTCCATCCATTTTCCTGCAAATATCTCAATTTTATTCTTTATAGCTGAATAAAATTTAACTGTGCGTATGTAGCCCATTTTCGTTATCCATTCATCTGATGATGGACATTTGGGCTGGTTCCATATCTTGGCTACTGTGAATAGTCTAGCAATAAACATGGATATGCAAGTACCTCTGTGATGTGCTGACTAAGACTGTAAACCCAGGAGTGGTACAGCTGGATCATACCGTAGTTCTAGTTCAAGGGTTTTTGGTTGTTGTTGTTGTTGATGATGATGATGATGATTTGTTAAAAATATTTTCTTTATTTATTTAGTTAAGACAATGAGAGAGAGAAAGAGGCAGATAGATATAGAGAGAGAGAATGGATGCACCAGGGCCTCCAATCACTGCAAATGACCTCCAGACACATGTGCCACCTTGTGCATCTGGCTTTATGTGGTTACTGGGGAATTGAACTTAGGTCCTTAGGCTTTGTATACAAGCACCTTAACTGCTGAACCATCTCTCCAGCCCTATTTTAAGTTTTTTTTGAAGACCCTAAATATTGATTTTCATAGTGGTGATACCAGTTTACATTCTCACTAGCAGTATATAAATGTTCCTCTTTCCCCACAACCTTGCCAACATTTTTTATTATTATTCTGGTCCTGAGGACCAAACCCAGGGCCTTCCACTTGATAGGCAAGTGCTCTTCCACTAAATCCTCAACTCTCCCAGTTTTTTTTTGTTTTGTTTTGTTTTGTTTTTATTTACCAAAGTTTCTTATTGCTTGTTTTCTTGGTAATAGCCATTCTTACTGGGGTGAGATATACTCTGAAAGCAGTTTTATTTTGAATTTCCCTAATAACTAAGGATGAAAACTCTTAAAGATATTCATTGACCATTTGTATTTCTTCTTTTGAGAACTAATTCATTAGACATTTATTTATTAGATGATTTTTGGAATTAATTATTTGGTGTTCTTTTTTGGAGGGGGTTGTTGAGGTAGGATCTCACTCTAGCTCAGGCTGACCTGAAATTCACTATGTAGTCTCAGGGTGGCCTCAAACTCACAGCGATCCTCCTACCTCTGCCTCCCAAGTGCTGGGATTAAAGGCATGTGCCACCACACCCAGCTGTATTTGATGCTCTTTATAGATTCTAGACATTAATCTTCTATCAATTACATAGCTAACATAGTATTTTTGGCACATTTTATTTTATTTTTTAAAATATTATTTATTTATCTATTGTGAGAGAGAGAGAGAATGAGAATGTGTGCACCAGAGCATCCAGCCACTATAAACAAACTCTAGAAATGCATACGCCCCCTTTTGTACCTGGCTTACATGGGTCCTGGAGAAATGAACCTGGATCCTTTGGCTTCACAGGCAAGCACCTTAATCGCTAAGCCATCTCTCCAGTTTGGCACATTTTATAAGCTATCTCTTCACTCTGCCTTTTCTTTGCTGAGTACATGCTTTAATTTCAGGCAATGACATCTGTCAGTTGTATTATTTCCTGGGATATTGGTGTCCCGTGCTTATATGAAGTGTTTTGTCCATGTTTTCCTCAGAGTTTCAAGCCTTTCTTTTAGGTCTTTAATGCACTTTGACTTGATTTATGTCCAAGGTGAGAGGTATGGATCTAGTTCCATTCCTTTACATCTAGGTATCCAGTTTTGCCAACATCATTTGCTGAAGGGGCTGTCTTTTTTCCAGTGAATGTTTCTGACACCTTTGTCAAAGATTAGGTGCTTTCAGCTGTATGATTATTCTATTCCATTGGTCTGTGTGTCTGTTTTGTGCCAGTACCGATTTTTATACTATGGCTCCATAGCATAATTGAAGGTCAAGTATTGTGACACGTTGTTCTTTCTGCTTGGGATGGCTTTGGCCTCTCAGGGTATTTTGTGCTTCCATATTAAGTTCTTTTCCATATTTGTGAAGAATGTTAATGGGATTTTTATGAGAACTGCTTTGACTCTATAAATTGCTTTCAATAATACAGTCATTTTTACAATATTTATTCTACCAATCTATAAGTGTGGGTGACCTTTCCATCTTTTAGTGTCTTCTTCAGTTTCTTTCTTCCTTGTTTTAAAGTGCTCACATTAAAAGTCATCTTCTTAATATATTCTGAATTTCAGTTTGCAAGTATTTTTCTGAGAATTTTTATATCTATGTTCATGAGGGATATTTGTCTGTAATTTTCTTTCCTTCCTTGTGTCCTTATCCCATTTTGGTAATGGATAATGTTGGCTTCATAGAATGAGTTTGGTAATGTCTTTTCCTTAGTATTTTATGGAGCTTAATATTAGCTCCTCTTTAAAGGTCCTGTAGAATTTAGTAGTGAATCTATCCAGGACTGGACCTTTCTTTGTTGGAAGACCATTACTGCTTCACTCTCATTGCTTATTGTAGATCTGTTTAAATTGGCTATGCCCTCTTGATCTCATTTTAATAGGTCATACATGTCTAGGAATTTATCCATCTTTTCCAGATTTTCCAATTTCTTGGAATATGTTTCCTTATATTTCCTAATGACTTTCTGATGATTTTATTGGAATCTATTGTTATTGCATTCCCTTATTTTTTCATTTTTTCATTTATTTGCACGAGATGTGTGCATATGTGTGTGCATGCATGTACACCCGTGCCAGGGTCTCTTGCTGTTGCAAATGAATTCTGGTCCAGCATTCATGGGAAGCTGGGGAATTGAACCTGTGCCAGCAGGCTTTACAAGTAAGAGCCTTTAACCACTGAGCCAGACTGCTCTGGAGCATTGCTCACTTGGTAGTAATTGTTTATGTTTCTTCCTTTTTTATTCATTAGAAACTATGTTATATGGACACATCATGTGAGGTCCCATTCCCCTCCTCGATATGCCCATTCTACTGAGGGCCCTGCTCAGTTAGGTTACTGGTATTCACCATGGGGTTATGGCTTATGAGCTATGATAGCTGCAGTCAGTCATTGTTGGGTGGAGAAGCAACACCTCTGGATACTCCTTTGCACCGTGTGGCTCTTACAACCTTTCTGCCCCCTCCTCCACAGTGTTCCCTGAGCCTTAGCAGGTGTGCTATACGTCTACTACACTGTTAAGCTCTCAGCAAGTTCTGCATTTCTGCTTTGTTACATTTTGAGTGTCCTTGGTGTCTATCGCCATCTCCCTGAAGCTGGTTGTCAGGCTCTTTCTTTATCTCTAATTTTGGTCTTCTCTATCTCTCCATATTTCTTTTGGATAGATTAGCTAGGTGGAGATCACTGATCTTATTTACTTTTTCAAAGATTCAACTCTTTGATTGATTCTCTGTATTATTCTTCTAGTCCCCATTTCATTAATTTCTGTCCGGATCTTCATAACTCTTTCTGCTACTGCTTTGGGGTTTGACTTGTTCTTGTACTTCTAAGATCTTGAGGTACATCATTAGGTTGCTGTATTAGTCAGCTTCAGGTTCACTGAGATGAACTTCCAGACCAGGCACAGTTATGGAGGAAGGGATATTTATTGAAGCTTACAGATCCAGGGGAAGTTCCATAATGGCAGAAGAAACTGGCCTGTCTTCACAGGCCCAAGCAGAGAAAGACAGAAGCACAAGCCTAAAGTCACAGCACACTTCAGGAACTCCAGCTAGGCACACTTTGCATATCTTTAGATTGAAATCTGAAACCCACCACCACACCTTAAGATCCACACAATGGCACTGACTCCAGCCAGGTGGCTGCAGATGCAAACTACAAACAAACAACTGAATATATTGGGAGCCATCTATTCTATTCAAACCACCACAGTTGCTAATTTGAGAGCTTTCTGGTATTTTTAATGTAAGCACTCAGAAGTATAAACTTTCCTTTTAGGACTGATTTAGCTACAGGCTCTGGTCTTTTGTGCTTTGCTTTTCACCTTATTTATTTGTGTGCACCTGTGTGTGCATGGGTGCACCAGGTCTTTTTGCCATTACAAATGAACTCCAGACATTTGCACCACTTTTTACCTCCAGCTTACATAGGCAGCTTGGGAATTAAACCCAGCCCAGCAGACTTTGCAAGCAAGTGCCTTTAACCACAGAGCCATCTTCCCAGCTTCTGCTTTTCATTTCATCAGATGTTTCAGATTCCCTCTTGGTTTCATCAATTGACCCATTGGTCATCCAAGAGTTTAAGTTCAGTCTCCAAGTATTTGTATAGTTTCTGTGGTTTCTCTTTGTATTGATTTTTATTTTCATCCCACTATAATCTGATAAGATACAAGAAATAACTTCAATTCTTTTGTATATCTTAAGACTTACTTTTTAAAATCTAATTTAAAGAATTTTCCATAGGCTGCCAAGAAGAATGTGTATTTAATATTAATGGGATGGAATTCAATATGTATTTGTTAAGTCCGTTTGTAATATGGCGTAGTTTCATTCTGCTGGGTTTTTTGTGGATTTGTAGTTTAGAAGACCTGTATGAAGATGAGAGTGGAGTTTTGAAGTCACCTACTGTTTTTAATATGACCTTCTTATGCTTATTCATTTTTGTCTTATGAAATTGGGCACCCCAACATTTGAACAATGTATAGTGACAATGTTTCTATCTTCCTTTTTTTAAATTTTTTTTTTTGTTGATTTATTTGAGAGTGACAGACACAGAGAGAAAGGCAGATATGGAGAGAGAGAATGAGAGCACCAGGGCCTCCAGCCACTGCAAATGAATTCCAGATGCGTGCACCCCCTTGTGCATCTGGCTAACATGGGTCCTGGGGAATCGAGCCTCGAACTGGGGTCCTTAGGCTTCACAGGCAAGACTTAACAGCTAAGCCATCTCTCCGGCCCATTTCTATCTTCTTGATGACTTGTTTTCTTTATTGGTATGTCATGGCCTTCTTTATCTCTCCTGAATAATTTTGAAATATACTTTACCAGATATATGCTAGCTTCTTTCTGGCTTCCATTTTCATGATAAATTGACTTCTATCCTTTTAGCAGTCCACTTGCGTCTGCTGGTGGTGCACTGTGTTTCTTAGAAACTACAGATAGCTGAGTCATGTTCTTTAATCCAGTCATCTAGTCTATGTTTTATTTTATTTATCTTTTTTTTTTGGTGAGTTGAAGCACTTAGATTCAAAGTTACTATTAAAAGAGGCTTACTAATTATTGTAATATCCTTGTTATTTTTCTTTTTTAATATTTTTTATTTATTTATTTGCAAGCACAGAGAGAGATAGAGAAGAGAGACAGACAGAGAGAACGGGTATGCCAGGACCTCCAGCCGCTACAGAAAGACTCCAGATGCATGCGCCACTTTGAGCATCTGGCTTTACGTGGGTACTGGGGAATCGAACCTGGTCATTAGGTTTTTCAGGCAAGCACCTTAGCCACTGACCCATCTCTCTAGGTTGGTCTTGTTATTTTTGTTTTTGGTTGGAGTATGGTTTTTGCTTTTCCTTCTCCCCTGCTAATATCAGGGGTTTTCCACTTTAGATATGATGGATTCATTCCTAGGTTGCCTTTGTTCCTCTGTTCCTCTCATGAAATTTATTTCATTGTGCGTTGTAATTATTGAGACTACCTTTCTTCTCTGTATAATGTTTCTCTAAGTATCTTTCACAGTGCTAACTTAGTGGTCTGGAACTGCCTTAGTTTGTGCTTGTTAAGAAATATCCTTATTTCTCCATCAATTTAGAAAAGTATCTTTGCTGGATATAGCAACTTGGTTAGTAATTATTTACTTTCAAGGTTTGAAATTCATTGTTCCAAGTTTTTCTGGCTTTTAGGGTTTCTGATGAGAGAGTTGGTGTTATTCTGATATGTTTGCTTTTGTAGGTATTTTGCTGTTATGGCTTTTAACACTGTTACTTTGCTTTGATTTTTTTTAATTTTTTTAGAGAATTGATGTGTCAGGGCCTCAGCCACTGCAATCAAACCCCAGACACTTTCACCACCTAGTGGGCATGTATGACCTTGTGCTTGCCTCACCTTTGTGCATCTGGCTTACATGGGATCTGGAGAGCAGAACATGGGTCCTTAGGCTTCATAGGCAAGTGCCTTAACCACTAAGCCATCTCTCCAGCTGTGCTTTGTATTTTTGACATTTTGGCTATCATATGTCATGGATAGGTTCTCTTCTGGTCATATCAATTTAGGGTTCTAAATACCTCTTATGGTTCGACATCCAACTCTTTCTCTAGATTTAGGAATTTCTTGCTATAATTTTGTTGAACAGATTCTCTGTGCCTTTAATTTTTACCTCAGTTCTTTGTTCTACCCTTTGGATTTTTGAGTTTGGTCTCTTGATTGTATCCCAGATTCTTGGAGATTGTGTTATACTTATTTTTTTTCTTTATTGATATTTGAGTGTAGTATTTCCCTCAGCCTTGTCCTCTATCAAAGATATTCCTCTTTCAGCTTCATTGAGTATATTGGTAATAGTCTCCACTGTGTTTTTTTTTTTAATTTGATTCATTGTACTTTTAAAGTTTTTTAATTTTTATATATTTTTTGAGAGGGAGAGAGAAAGAGGCAGCTAGAGAGAGAGAGAGAGGATGGGTGCTTCAGGGCCTCTAGCAGGTGCAAATGAACTCCAGACACACACACCACCTTGTGCATCTGGCTTATGTGGGTCCTGGGGAATCAAACCTGGGTCCTTTGGTTTTGCAGGCAAGTGCCTTAACTGATAAGCCAGATCTGCAGCCCTCATTACATTTTTTTCATTTCCAACATTTCTATTTGGATTTTTTTTTTCAAAATCTCAACTTCCTTGTTGAATTTCTCTTCTAATTTGCTGGCGTTTTCATCTATATTGATTTTTTTCGTACATTTTTCAAACTTTCTCCTTTATGTTACTAACTGATGATACCTGTAGAGGCAGACCTGTCTTTGAACTTTAAAACCCACTAAGCATTAATCACTCCATTGGAAGGGTGAGACTATGAATAACAAATAATGCTGAAACTTCAGAGTTCTCAGACTCTACAGCAAGAACCTCCCAGGAGATAAAATGCCTTCAGGGGATGGCCTAGTTCCTTCCCTCAGGCTCAGCACCATCAAACTCCAAAATTATTCTCAGCAAACGCAGTCTGCTCCCGGGCAACATGATTGGACTATCTCTCTATATACACTCAGTGCCTGGGGCAAGCCTCTTGCCAACTGCAGCCTTCCCAATCTTCACAACTATTTCCTAGGGCTGGACCTGTGGCAGACTGAATTCTGGCTCCCAGATGCCTTGTTTTCAGGGCCTCAGGGTTTTGGAATAGCTTTTTTGTTCCCTTATCTCTTAACACTTCTTCAATGGGACACGTGCAGCTTCTAGTCTACCCCCACACCTGGAAATCACACTTTTTGCAATTACTAAAAGAATCGTCTAAATTAAGCAGATCCTAGAGTTCCCAGAGGCAAGATCCTAACAGGAACCACCAAAATTACAGCACACAGTAACTGACTGTTCCGCCCGCAGGTCAGCCATCGCCTCTGGACTCCACGGCTACAACGGGATGCTGGTGGGGCTGCTGATGGCTGTGTTCTCCGAGAAGCTAGACTACTACTGGTGGCTTTTGTTCCCTGTGATCTTCACAACCATGGCCTGGTGAGGTGTCTCCCTTTTTCTGCTCACAGGTCTACAGGGTCCAGAGATTCTCATGTCTTGTTGGGCAAGGATGAGGCACACACTGTTTTTCAACCCAGTGTCTTCATAAATAGATGGTTTAGTCTAGCAAGACACCAGGAAAAGCCCAGAAGTTAAGGAGAAGCACAAAGAGATTGAGGGAGAATGTGAGTTAACAGAGACCCTTTAAAGCAGCAAAGCCCAAATGCTTTTATTGTATTGATAATCTTCCTTCCTTAATAATAAAGGCTTGGGCTGGGGAGATGACTTAGAGGTTAAGGCGCTTGCCTGTGAAGCCTAAGGACCCGTGTTCAACTCTTCAGATCTAAAGTAAGCCAGATGCACAAGGTGACACAAACATACAAGGTTGCACATGAGCACAAGGTGGCACAAGCACCTGGAGTTCAATTACAGTGGCTGGAGGCCCTGGCACACCAATTCCCTCTCTCTCTCACATTCTCACATAAGAAAAGGCCAGTATGTTGGGCTTACCTCAAAAAAAATCATAATAAAGTCTTAATAATCAGGGCCTACATTTATCAAGAAGTTCCTAAATGGCAAGGATGGTGCCAAGCAAGGTCACATTATGTTTAGCCCCAGTTTACAGAAGGCAAGACCAAGGCATGAAGCTAGGTAACTTGCCCTAGGTCACATGGTTAGTTTTGAGGTTAGCTTTCTAAATCCAGAGTCTGTACCACTGAACTCCTGGGTGTTATGGGAATTATCCACTGTGTGGTCTAAATTAGCCCTAAAATCTGAAAACATACTTGTGATAGAATCCGAAGGTTTTCTTGGAACAGAAGGTCCGTATGCAAAGCATAGAATCTTCAAACTAGAACTATCAGTTGAGATCCTCCGCAAGAGGAAAGGAAGTTATAAACAAACATTCACGCAGTGGACTTAGCCACTCACACATAGATCCTTAGATCACTGGAATTTACAGCAGGTCAGTAGAGTGTCTGACAGTCTCGGTAGCATGCCTGCTCCTGTGTGAACCCTCGTCCCCAGCTCCTGACTTCACACGTTGATACCATCCTGCTTTCAACTCCTCTCAGACATGGTGATTTATTCCTGTTCTTTCTCAGCAATAAATCAGACATGGTGATTTATTTTTAGCATCTCCAAGAAGTGAATGTCTTTCTTTGGTTGCAAAGTCTGGAGTTACTAAAACCAGTTAGTTTAATTTAGCTTAAGTACTGTTTCATTACTTTTTTGTAGTGCTCGCAAATAAATTACTACATTAGGCATTCTAGGCAATTTGTTTCTCTTCTTTGAGTTTCTTCTTCCTTGATCCATTGGGACAAAAGATAAGGCAGACATTTCTGTGAGGATTTTCTCAATGTTCCCTCTATGTCCCCTGGTGAGGAGCAGAAGTTGCCCTCATTTGCATGCATTTGTTTTATAGCTACATAGACTCAACCCCTCAGCATAGCCCCTCAACCATATGGCACCGGGTGGCACTTAGACATCAGTGCCCTCCACTTCCACTTTCTGATTTAAAACGCAGGAAAAAAACATTGACACCCTATCCTGCGTAGAGCTCTGCACTATCTTGCACTCCAGCTTATTCATGAATGCATTCGTGCAGCCCATGTAGGGCGGGCATCAGTAGTGCCATTGTCCAGATTTATCCGATACACCCAGACTGTTAGTGAGCACAGGGACGGGACAAGCCCCGCTGCCGGGGAGAACTGAGAACAGGGAAGGCTCTCCACTGTCTTGGAGCTGACATTCTTCTTGACAAAGAGAGATAAACATATAAACTTGTCCACAAACATGGTCATTTCAAGATGTGATGAACGCTTTGAGAAAAGTGAGGATGGCTCCTAGCATAGGTGGTCAGGGAAGGCCATTCAGGAGATGGGACATTTGGGCTATCATCTAAATAACAAGAGGACATGAGCCCTCTGAAGGTCTCAGTGAAGGATGTCCCCAGTAGAGGATCCCAACTGGAGAAGTGGGAGTGTCCTTAAGCAATGAGACAGAGGAGGTGGAAAGAGGTGAGAGCAGAGTAGACGAGGTGGGCTCCAAACACCCTGTGCATCTAGTAAGTCTTCTGGGTTTTATTACTGTACTTTTATGGTATTAATGATTTTTTTTTCCTGTCATGAGAATGGAAAACAGTTCAGGTTTATTTTATTTTATTTATTTGAGAGAGGCAGAGAGAGAGGATGAGAGGGACAGAAGGGGTACACCAGGGCCTCCAGCCACTGCAGACAAACTCCAGATGCATGTGCCACCCTGTGCATCTGACTTACATGGGTACTGGGGAATTTAACCTGGGTCCTTAGGCTTCGCAGGCAAGTGCCTTAACTTCTAAGCCATCTCTCCAGCTGCATTTCAGGGTTATAACCAAAGAAATAATGTATATCGTTTAAAGTTAAACAAGCTTCTCTGCTTGCAAAGTGGAGAATGGATATTAGGGTGGCAAGAGTGGATGGGGAAGCATAGTTAGGAGTCTGCTAAAAGGATCCACAGAGACAAGAGTGGTTTGGCTAGTGATATACATGAACATAGCCAGAAGTGATTGGGTTCGGGTTTAGTTAAGAAGGATAAAGGCAGCAGGACTTCCTGGGAAACTAAAGATATGGAAGAGAAAAGGGAGAGAACATTCAATGCACTATAATGGTTTGCTGAAACTGGGGGATGGAAAAGAACTAAGAGCAAAACAGGAAGATAGGAGCAAATCAAGACATCTCTCTGGACGCTATGTATGTCAGACTTCTATGTAGAGATGTTGAGAAGGCAGCCAAAAGTCAAATCTAGAAGTTAATGATGCAGTCAAGGTTTGAAATGCAACAGCATATGAAAGGTACTTTATCTCCCAAAAGGTAAGATTCAAGGAGAGCGATTTCTAAGACAGAGACATGAGATCTTCTAACACTTAGATATCTAGCAGAAAAAGGGGGAGTCACTGAAGAAGACTTAAGAAGGAGCAGGCAAGGAGAAAACTAGGAAGCCTAATGTCATAGTGGCCCACACAGAAAGTATTTCCATACAGTAGGAGAGTCCAACTTGAAATTAAGAAGAGAGGGACTATGAACTTGGTAAGTTAGATGTCATTTGATGAACTGAATAAGAGCAATTTCTGTGATGTAACTGAACATGTGCACCTGATTAGAGTGGGCTCAAGATAGAAGAGCCGGGCTTGGTGGCACATGTCTTTAATCCCAGCATTTGGGAGGCAGAGGTAGAAGAATTGCTGTGCATTCAAGGCAAGCCTGGTGCTACATAGTGAATTCCAGGTCAGCCTGGGCTAAAAGCAAGACCCTACCTTGAAAAACCAAAAGTCAAAAAAAAAAAGTGGGGGAGGAAGGAAGAGGGGGAAAATGATTACAATAGCAAAAAGTGACAACCTTTTTGATGAGTGTGAAAGGGAGCAAGAACAGGGAAGTAACAGGAGTAGGCACTACATTAAGGGGGAAAGGGTTACAGGTAGAATGAAGACTAATGAGAATGATATGGAGAAAAATAGATCAAAGTTTCAGGAGAATAAGAGGAGAATATCACAGAAGTGAGTCATTGAGAAGAATTTAATTCAAAGAATTGATCTGACGAAGAAGTGGGGAAACTTCCATCAAATGTAGGAGGCAAAGTGTGTGGGGGGAAAAGCTGGTAGGGCATGTACTGTTTGTATGTCCATGTATGTGGTATACATGTGTGTTCATATGTGTGTGGGCAGGTATATGCATGTGTGTGTGTGTGTGCATGCATGTGGAGGCCGTAGGTCAACTCATCCATCTCTTTTTAAAGCAGGGTCTCTCATTGGCTTGGAGTTCACCAATTAGGCTACAATGGTTGGCCAGCGAACTCCAGAGATTCCCCCTGTCTCCACCTCTTCATCACTGAGATTACAGGCACACACCACCACACCCAGCATTTCTGTGGGTGCTAGGGATCAAACTCAGGTTGTCATAACTGCAAGGCAACCACTTTACCAACTGAGTTATCTCCAAGGCCCACAGGGTATGGATTTTACAGTCTAGTTGAAATATTTATCATCTTAGTTCTTCATTTTTTTATTTTTTAAATTTTTACTTATTTATTTATTGGAGAGAAAGAGAGAGAGCGAGAGGCAGATAGAGAGAATGGACATGCCAGAGTTTCCAGCCACTGCAAGCAAACTCCAGATGCAAATGCCATTTTGTGCATCTGGCTTATGTGGGTCTTGGGGAATCGAACCTGGGTTGTTAGCCCTTGCAGGTAAGTGCCTTAACCCCTAAGCCATCTCTCCAGCTCTCTTCATTTTTTTCAATTGAAGTAAAGACTTGTGGTTGGCTAAAACAAAAAGGGCCATATACAATAAGGATCTGAAGAGAAAGGCAAACACGAACTAGTTCTCAGCACGTTGAAGAATTAATGGACTGGGGCTGCACAGCAAGGGTTCCAGACCAGCCTGCATGCTCATGTAGGAGCCACAACCAGTCAGTAAAGATGAGCTATCCAACCAGATCATGAGATTTCTTGTTTCGCCTTGCTGAAGTGTGGAAGATGCGGCATGTCAGGAGCTTGAGGAGGTAGCTAGACCCCTCCGAGGGAAAACAAGCTCCATCCATCTTCAAAATTCATGTTCTCCCCAAGGAAGAGTACAAGAAGACAGAGGCTGTAAATAACTGAGGGTTCCAATTCATCTGGACATTCCCAGAGCAGTTCTCAGCACTTGGCTGTGTCCAAACCACTACATATCACCTACACGCCACAGTAGCCTCCTCTTAGAAGGTCAGACTGAAAATGTTATCACACCATGTCATAGCTGGTGCATGTCTTGATGACCCAAAAGCCATAATGACTTTTCATTTCTAATATTTTTATTTATTTACTTATTTATTTGAAGGGGCAGAGAGAAAGAGAGAGAGAGAGACTGGACACATCAGGGCATCCAGCCACTGCAAATGAACTTCAGATGCATGTGCTACCTTGGGAATCTGGCTTCATGTGGGTCCTGGGGAATCGAACCCGGGTTCTTTGTCTTTACAGACAAGCACCTTAACTGCTAAACCATCTCTCTATCCCTTATTTTTTTTATTTGATAGAGAGAGAGTAAGTATGGGAACACCAGGGCCTCTTGCCACTGCAAACTAATCCATGTTCCACTTTGTGCATCTAGCTTATGTGGTTATTGGAGAATTGAACCTGGGCCTGCAGACAATGTTAGCAAATACCTTTAACTTCTGAACCTTATGATTACATCTTACAAGGATTACATTTTCTTTAGCTTCTTGGCTTAGGAAAGAAGGAAGTATTTAAATTAGTTTGTATTCCATTCAAAATGTTACATTTTTAATTTTTTTCTCAAGATAAATACCTTATTTCCAATCCTATATCAGTGGACCACTGGAATCCTAAGAGAGCCAGGAATGGCTGCGAAAAGGAGAGGGGATGGTGGATGATACCATGGTCAGAGATGATAAGATAGAATTGCCCTAAGAATGCTCACAGTAATTAATGCTTTGTCTCTTTTACCTTCAGCCCAGTTATTTCTAGTGCCCTGAGTTCTATCTTCAGCAAGTGGGACTTGCCAGTCTTCACACTGCCCTTCAATATCGCCTTGACTCTATACCTGGCAGCTACAGGCCACTACAACCTTTTCTTCCCCACGGCGCTGGTTGAGCCTGTGTCTTCAGTGCCCAATATCACCTGGACAGAGATGGAAATGCCTTTGGTAAGCAACCCAGTGGCAATGAGTTTAGGCCCTTCTATTGTACGGCGACCCTTTCACTGGCCAGCTTGAAAATTACCCAGGCTCTCTCTTCACTAGAAACCAGATGATGGGCCTTAGCAGAGACCAGAAAGGGTTATGGACAGATCCATACATCCTTTCAATAATCTCTATTGGACTACTAATCACTGCTGGGAATTTTTTCAGACACTAGACATAGACTTGAAATAAGCCAGCATCCTTGCCCTCGTAAAGCTACAGTCCACACAAGAAAGGAGAAAACACACCGAGAGCAAATAAGTGTGAAGCCAACAATGCAAGATGATGGCTATTGAGTAAGAAAATATTAGTTAATTTGATAAAGGGACAGGAGACTAATGGATGTATTCAAAGCTGGGATTAAATCAGGTATTATCAATAGAAGAGAGAGAGTGAATTTTCACATATTCTGTAGCTATGGTTCTCAAGCAAGGGTGACTTTGTTCCTTGGGGACTTTAGGAAATGTCTGGTGATATTTTCCATTATCAAGAATAGAGATGTCTACTAACAACTACTAAGTAAAATCGAGGAACACTGCTAAGTGTCCTATGGGGCCCAGAACAACTGTTGCTACCCCAGCAAAGAATTATGTAGTCCAAAATGCCAATAGAGCCAAAGCTAAGAAATGCTGCTATACAACTTACAACTTACTCATTGATACACAGGTTTATTTATACTTCTATCTCTAGAGATTGAAGATAAAGGATATATATATATATATATATATATATATATATATATATATACACATATGCCATAAGTATATGAAAGTATAAAATATTGGCTTTGCTAGTAAACACAACTAGCTAACAGCTAATACTTTTCTATCATTTATAATACTTTAGTGTTATGTAAATGCAACCTTATCATATATCAGACACCATTCCAAATCCTTATTATACTAACTCATTTCACCCCCATGATAATCAATACTGTGGATACCACCATTTTACAGATAAGAAAAATAAGGCACAGAGACAGCTAGCCAGAGTCAACCTGCAATCAATGCCTGTGCTTAAAACCTATTGCAGAGCCCTGACTTTGATCTGCCATTCTACAGTCCCAAGCAGGATGTGTTCCCTCACCTTGGATAATCATAGTAAGACAAAACTCACTGCTTCTCAAAGTAGCCCAGGCCACCATCAAATGCCTTTAATCACTGGGGTGGTCTATACATCCCTGTTGAATCCACCTACCTTCACATTTCCCCACTGCTTGTAGCTCAGCTTCCTAGAAGAACAAGGATGCTGTTTCTCTTAATGTCTCCGGAACACTGGAAAACATAACCCATGTCCTCAAATACTGCTTGTATGGTATGACTTTTGAGCCTTGGCTCTCCAGCCATGCCTGATATCTAGATTGACCCAAACCTCAGTGTGACTTTCTTCTGGTACTCAGCTTCACAAGTGCCACTGTGGGATCTCATAGAATAGCCACGCTCTAAATCTAAACCTATCCAATTGTTTGCTTGTTTGTTTGTTTGTTTTTCAAGGTAGGATCTTGCTCTAGTCCAGGCTGACCTGAAACTCACTCTGTAGTCCCAGGATAGCCTCGAACCCACTGCGATCCCCCTACCTCTGTCTCCCAAGTGCTGAGATTAAAGGTGTCTGTCATCACTCCCAGCTTAACCTATCCAAAAAAAGGAAGTGCCTCCCACACTGCTGTTGGGAAATGCTGGGGAAAATAATGCAAGTATTTTATCTTTCTAGGATGTGCTTTGTTCTCAAGCTAAAAGTGGGATGGTAGTAGAGGCAGAGTTAAGGCCTAAACTAGAGATATTGGAAGAGACAAAAATCTTATGTTTAAGGGAAAGAACCCTGTCTTAATTACTTTTCTTGATGCTGTGACAAAATACCTGACAGAAAAACAACCTAAGGGGCATGTATAGCTCAGTGGTCAAGCACTTGACTACAAAAAAAAAAAATTAAAGCATGAAGGGTTTATTTTGGCTTACAGTTCAAGAGGATATGCTCCATCATGACAGCAGGAGCATGAAGCAAGCTGACCGCAAAACAGAGAGCAATGAATTCTGGTGCTCAGCTAGCTTGCTCTATTTGATTCAGTCAGAGACCATGGTCATTACCCACGGTTATAGTGGGTCTTCCCACCTCAATTAACCTAGTCTAGAAGCTTTCTCACAGATGTGCCAGGAGAGTCTGGATCCAGACAGGTTGACAATGGAGATTAACCATCCCCCTTCTTCTGCCACTTCAAATGCAAAACCACCCTGGCAGGAAGGGACAAACCCTGAATACAATTGTCAAGGACCAGCCATCTGCAATTAGGCAAAATCCCTTTGGGTACACATGGACAGGCTGCCCCTGATCCGTACCAATGAGGCATTATCAAGTGCTAGGCAGAGGCACATGCCTCATGGCACCGCCACAGAGAAAGGCCAGTCTTGCGTGGGCCCCAGAGAAAGGCTGTTGCATCCTCCAAGCAACAAGAAATGGTTGACCCCAACTCTGGGTTTGCCGAGGCCAAGGTCACGCTCTCTCCTCTCCACACTCTGACTACCATCTTAAATCTCTCCTGCACCATCCATAGCTGAGTTTTGAAGAATCAATGCTATTTCCCTCTTTCCCTGAAATGACAGGGCAAGGGGGGGGGGGAGGACTCCCTCTTCGTTTAACCAGTTTGTTAAGAATTATAAGAGGAGGCCAGGTGCTCGGTAAATTTCCACAGCACACCTGACTGCCCTTCCCTCCAGGTGTCAGCTGTGGCCTAGGAAACAACCAGGAGCAGAGGCAGGTCACCTCAGTGCACAGTTCACCAGGCTAAAACACGGACCCCAGCAGGTGGAGAGGCTTCATTCTGAACCCAGGCTCTATTCAAGGTTACTGTCCCTCGTTCCTCTCCCTCTTGACTGCTTGGGCTTGCAACCTGTGTTCCTGAATGGAAGGTGAAGCCAGACTCCCCACATTCCTCAGATGTTGCCAAGTCATAGGAAATTAGTTGAATAGACCTTCAGCCACTCCCCACCGGAAGCTGAGTGTGAGTACTACAGTCCGGTTCACAGTGTCTTCTAGTTCCATCTCCTTCCATGGGCTTATAATGGTGTTCAGTTAGAGGCCATCCATTTGGAAATAAAAGAAACCGAAGGACTGGAGATATGTCTTAGTTGTTAAGGCACTTGCAAGCAAACCCTAAGGACTCGTGTTCAACTCTCCAGGTCCCACATAAGCCAGACACACAGTGATGCAAGTGCACAGGTCACACATGCACACAAAGGAGCTCATGTGTCTGACGTTTGATTGCAGTGGCTAGAGGCCATGGCATGCCAATTCATTCTCTCTCTCTCTCTCTCTCTCCCTCTCTCTCTCTCTTAAAAAAAAAGGCAGTCTGTTGGGCTTGCCTCAAAAATAAGAAACCAAAGTTCAAAAGTTCTCTATAATTCAAGCACTATTCCCTAAAAAAAATAAAATATATTCTAAGATCAATCACATTGAAAAGGACAAAATTTCGTTTAGGACAGAACTATAATTATCTCCTCACATCTGCAGTCAGTCATCTATAACTAATCCAGTGGACACCAAATCCTGCTTCAGATTAGTCATTTAGGGCTGGGGAAATGCCCCATAGACAATCCAATCAGACTGCCTGTAGAGTTGTCAGACAGCCGTACATCTTCTATGTGTGGCAAGGTTTGGGAACCACTGTCTAGCCATTACAAAGTTAATAAACATCTATTGCGGACTCAGCCATAAAGATCCCTACCCTCTTAGAGTCATATGACCTACTCGTCCAGAACAGAAGGCCGTCTGCCAGGCCAGGCATCTCCCGCCTCAGAAGAGAATACCACAAGCTGTGATGAGGAGGTTACATGCCTATGGTCATCCAGTGAAGCCATGTGTGGATGACTGGAAGCTGGACCTCTGAATTACCAGGTCACTGCTCACCTACCACGCCCCCTCTTTTCCTCTTGGCTCTCGGAGGGCTTTGAAAGTATGTACAGTTCCGCCTGATCAGAGAAAGGCCCTCTGCCATCAGTTCCTGATGAATGACCCCAATCCAAACCCTACCAAAGAATTCACTCTCAAGGTCAACCATTTCTTGGCTTCTGGACATTTTCCGTATGTTCACATAGCCATTTTCTACAATGCTAAGTAGGGAGAAAAAAAAAAAAAAAACCTGCCTTCTCTTTCCAAGGGTCTTACAACTCTCAAGGTAGTGCTGAGTGAATAGCATCCAACCAACAGAACAAGTCTTTTTTTTTTAATATTTTACTAATTTGAGAGAGAGAGAGAGAATGGGCATGCCAGGGCCTCTAGCCACTGCAAACAAAGTCCATATGCATGTGCCATCTTGTGCATCTGGCTTATGTGGGTTCTGGGGACTCAAACCTGGGTCCTTAGGCTTCTTAGGCAAGCGCCTTAACCACTAAGCCATCTCTCCAGCCCACAAGAACAAGTCTTAATGAAGATAGACGAAATGTGGTAAAGATCTGAGACTACAGGATTGAGTTCAGAGCCTCGAAACAAGTAGCCAGTGGCCAAATCATCAATTGAAGCAGCCTAGAATATTTCCAGAATATTCCTAGGATTTTAGGATGTCTAACAGAAATCTCCTAGTGCCTGAAACTCCAATGGCAGTGTAAGAAGGAGGCGCATTCTGGCTCCATCAAAGCTTCTCCTCAAAGCAGAGGCCGTACGTTCTTGAAGTGCGTCCGTGCCTGGCCCCTGTGTTGGGGGTCTCGGCATGAGGGAGGCTGGATGCCTGGTAGGTGGTAGAGTGAGGAGCTCTTTGTTCCAGCTTGTGCCCTCCCCTGTTCTCGCTGAAGGTCACGGTCATCTTCCATTCCACCTCATTACCTGCTCCAGGAATGGCTCCTGTCCTGGCCCTGATACCTGAACTCTGCATTATGTTCCCACACTCCAGTGACCTGCGTGCTGTTGATTTTGCAGCTATTACAGACCATCCCCGTGGGAGTTGGCCAGGTGTATGGCTGTGACAATCCCTGGACAGGTGGCATGATCCTGGTGGCTGTGTTCATCTCATCCCCACTCATCTGCTTGCACGCAGCCATAGGGTCCATCTTGGGGACGCTAGCAGGTAAGGCAAAGCCCCCCACTTTTCAGAGAGGTGCTTGGGGTTGGTTTCCTGAGCTCATTCCTCCCAAGCACATAGCAACGACTCTAGACTTATCTTCGCCGGAGTTTTAAATACTGTAGGGAGCAGGGATCTATTTTTCCCTTTCTTGAGCCGACTCCAAAGACGGCAGATTGCAGTAAGAGAACATGTGGAGAAATGCAAAGGGCCTGCGCTCAGAGCCCAGCAGTGAGGGATTGGAAGAGAGGCGCAGCGACAGCCTGGGCCGCGGTCCCCGGGACACGTGACTTAACACTTCCAAGTTTTTAAGTAAGCGAAAAGGAATGGCTTTCCTAAAATTGGACTGGCATTTCCCAAGTACAATTTTGTATTCCTACACATATGTATATGTATGTATACACATTTATATACGGACATGTTCTTTCCCTCAATAGAGTCAGAAAACAGGATAGAGGGGACTCTGGAAGTAAAAGATCACTTTTTGACTTATTCCGGTGTTTTTTGCAAAGACTTTTGGAAGCAGAACATTCAAAAAAAAATTACTGGAAATAATTTCAAGCTCATCAAAAATTTATAAAAATGCTATAAGAGATATTAATTCTTTATCGAAATTTACCTATTGTTCACATCTGCCACTCTGCTATGACATTCCTCTGTCTACATCTAGTTAGTGTATGTACCAGATGTTTCTGAAGCCCTTGAAAGCAAAACTTTTAGTGGTGATTTTTTTGGAGGGGGGAGAGTGAAGCGAGGATTTGATCCTATGACCTCATATAGACTAGGCAAGTGCTTTACTACTGATCTGTATTCCCAACACTGAAAGTGAACTTTTTTTAAGAGAAGTTATTTTTATTATTATTTTACAAAGGTTGTAGTCTTAAATTGAAACCATAAATACTGAAAATGCAGCTGCTCTGGCTGTAGGAGAGGCATTAAAGACACCCCCCTAGGTTTCTCCTCATCCCAGATACGCTCACATCTCTGTGTGAAAACTAGGGTTTTGAAAAACAGACTGGAAACCACTGTTTTATTCTCACTGTTTGGTTCCCTAAGATCACATACTATTTGTGGAGACTCCTTTGATAAGCAGAGCTGTGTGGGTAAGGGGTTGAATGACAGGAAGGAGGCTACTCTTGGGCCTGGGGAAGCCTTTGTTCTCTGACCCAGAAATGTCATACCTTCTTCCACAGCCCTGACTGTGGCCACACCCTTTGAGACGATCTACATGGGCCTCTGGAGCTACAACTCTGTCCTCTCCTGTGTAGCCATCGGGGGCATGTTTTATGCCCTCACCTGGCAGACCCACCTTCTAGCCCTTGTCTGTGGTAAGTTTTCAAGAAAGTGGCAACCAGACCACTCTGGCTGTTATTTCTCCCATGGCTTATAAACCTGTGCCAACCCATCATCAAAATCCATGACATGAAAGTGGAAAAGAGACTGTGGTGGTGGTGGTGGGTAGGAGGAAGAAGAAAGGGGGAGTTAGGAAAAGTTACAACAAAGAAAATCGTGTGAAAAACACCATAAGGAACCTGGTGTGGTGGCGCACACTTTTAATCCCAGCATTTGGGAGGCTGAGGTAGGAGGAGCACAGTGAGTTCGAAGCCAGCCTGAGAGACTACATGGTGAATTCCAGGTCCACCTTGGCTAGAGCGAGAGAAAAACACCACCATAAGGGAGCCTAATCCCTTCTATTCTAAGTTCAACAATGAAAACTTTTTTTTGTTTTGTTTTGTTTTGTTTTGTTTTGTTTTGTTTTGTTTTGTTTTGTTTTGTTTTGTTTTGTTTTGTTTTGTTTTCCAAGGTAGGGTCTCACTCAAGCTCAGGCTGACCTGGAATTCACTATGGAGTCTCAGGGTGGCCTTGAACTCACGGCGATCCTCCTACCTCTGCCTCCCAAGTGCTGGGATTAAAGGCGTGTGCCACCATGCCCGGCTTAATGAAAACTTTTTTTAAGATTATCATCTTTTTTATTTATTTGAAAGAAAGAGGCAGGGAGAGAGAGAGAGAGAAAGAACGGGCACAACAGGGCCCTCAGCTGCTGCAAATTACCTCCAGACATGTGCACCCCCTTGTGCACATGTACAACATTGTGCACTTGTGTCACTGTGCGTCTGGCTTACATGGGACCTGGAGATTTGAACACGAGTTCTTAGGCTTTGTAGGCAAGTGTCTTAACCACTGAACCATCTCTCCACCATAAAACTTGTTTTGGGTTTTTTTTTTTTTTTTTTTTTTGGTTTTTTGAGGTAGGGTCTCACTGTAGGCCAGGCTGACCTGGAATTCAATCCTCCTACCTCTGCCTCCCGAGTGCTGGGATTAAAGGCATGCGCCACCACGCCCGTCCACAAAACTATTTTTAAAAATCAGTGGGGGCAAGCAACATATGTGAATTGACCACTGACTTTATGCAAATCCATGATGGAAGATGGGAGGGGTTAAACCTCAGTTGCTAGATAATCCGGAGTCTATGGGGAAAGAACCGCAAAGATACTGAGGAACATCAGCCAAATGCCAGATACCAGAGTATGGTACAGGCACTGCGGTTACAGGAAAGCATGTGGGACCGTTGCTCTGGGCCTAGGCCTTCTATGTCGCAGAGCAGCAGGGTACAGGCTCTGGGCAGCTGACTCTGCTGGTCTTGCTCCCCTACAGCCCTGTTCTGTGCGTACATGGGAGCAGCCCTCTCCAACATGATGGCGGTGGTAAGTCTGGAGTCTTTGAACTCTATTCCAAGGTGTTTCTCCCCTCTCAGAGCTTCCAGACACTTGGATCTTGTAGAAGAATCAAAGGACTGGGGGAGGTATAGAATCTGATAATTCACCCAATGCTTCCGTCAAAGTTTATCCAGGAGTCATCCAAAGAATATTATAGATGCATTATAGAGTGCATGGATGAGTGCTTGCATGCATGTGTGTATGTCTTGTCTGCCTGTGTGTGTGAGTGTGTGTGTGTGTGTGTGTGTAGATGGAGCACCACGTGACTAGCAGTGGAGGTCAAGGATGGAGCTATTAGGCTGCAGTGGGAACCATCTAAGGGCCAATTATCAGCCCCAACATTAAGATTCTGATTGTGCCCAAAGGGAGCAACATCTCAACTTCCTCTGGCATTCTGTTATCTAGGAACACTAATGCTATCACTGAGTGGGGCATCCCCAACCCCATATTCTTCTCCTCAAGTCTCAGTTCCAACTCAGGAGCCTGGAAACATCCTCAATCTCCATTGTTTGCATTTCCAGGTTGGTGTACCACCGGGCACCTGGCCCTTCTGCCTCTCCTCCCTCATCTTCCTCCTCCTGACAACCAACAACCCCGCCATCTACAAGCTCCCACTCAGCAAAGTCACCTACCCAGAGGCCAACCGCATCTACTACCTGACAATGAAGGGCGGTGAAGAGCAGAAGTCCGCCAGCGGTGACTAGCCCAGCTCCAGGCAGAAATGCTCTTGCCTGGACCCCCGTGGTCTCAACTCGGGGGCACTCAGCTCAGCGCTCACCTTCCTTGCCTCTCCTTGCACCTGTATCGAATCAAACACACCTGAGCCTCCCTAACCCTCCGGCTGATTTTTTTTTCTCCCTCTGCCCTCATCTTTATAACTATCCATTGTGCAACATTAAAGAAAGTTGGTGATGAGCTTTCTGGAATTAGAAGTAAGGAGTGTGATTTGCATGGTGTTGGTGTAAAATTCAAACATCAGTCTTGGAAGGGTAGTTAGGAGATGACATCGACATGCTTAACTAAATAATAGTGGCTGGGGATTGATGTTACTCAGTGGCTCCTAGGTAAACATGGAGCAGGGATAAGTCAAAAGCGAAAGCACCTCAGGGCACTGCTAGTGGCCAATGTGCACACAGAGCCTTACACATGAGAGTTCACAGGGTTGGAAAAGTCAACACATGAATAATTGCAGCACTGGGAATAGGAACAGTCTAGAACATAGAGGCTTTCCCCTCCCACGAGCAGTTACAGTGCCTCTCCCAACACTCCGGATCTGAGTCCTGTTTCTCCATCTGAAGAGGTGGCTCAGTGGGTAAAACTGCTTGCTGCGCCAGCATGGAGGCCCGAGTTTGGGTCCCCAATGCCATGTAAAATGTGAGCGTGGTGGTGCACACTTGTAATCCCAGTGCTGTGGAGGCAGAGACAGGAAATTCTTGGGGCTTGCTGGCTAGCTCTTCCAGCCAAATCAGTGAGATCTAGGTTCAGGGAGAGATCCTGTCTCAAGAAATAAGCTCTTGCCTACACACATTGGGCACACGCATGCACTCCCCCACACAAGATCATGTATGCAAGCACACATACACACATAAATTTTACAAAACTATTTCTCTGTTACATAAAAAGAAAATGCCAAATAATCTGCTCTGATGAGATACCCCTCCAATACTTCTCCAATGTCCCTTCCCTTCTTTCCCTCATCGGTGCCCACTTTTAGAATACTTAGACTTCAGCAGTCTTCCACCCAAATATTATTCATTGTTGATCATTTTTTTAATGCTATACCTTGCAATATGCCTCTTCTTTTTGCAAGAATCCTTACTAAACACCATCTCACACTTCTCAGCATTTTCTCACGTTTCCCCAGTAGCCGAGTCTATTTGGAGTTTACTATCTGTATTGCACGTGTACTTTTTTTTTTTATCATTTTTTCCCCTTGTCACCTTCTGTCTGGTGAGCTCTATTTTGACCCATGTGCTACTTGCTTAGAACTGTTCCTTGAGTGTCTTCTGTGAATAATACATGAGAGAATATAGGTAATATATTCCCTAATTCTTTGCATATCCACGAAGACTTGTCTCTGGCGAGCGAATGACATTTTGGCTGGGTATAGGGTCCCTGGTATATATCTTCCAGTTGTCTGTAAATGTGATCCTTAATTTTCTGTCTACTTATCTTTTGTAAATTTGTCCTTTCTTTCTAGATGACTATAGGATTTTCTCTTTATCTTTAAGGCTCTGGAACTGTATGAAGTTAAGCCTCTGTATCTTTTCTCATTGCCCTTCCACCCATAAACCCGAACTTCTATTTGGCTCAGGGATTGTTCTTGTAACATTTGTATGATCGTTGTTTTTCCTCCTTCTCTCTTGTCTTCTCTTTCTGGAACTCTATCCATATGTCAGGCCTCCTAGAATTCTATTCCAAATCACTTGCCTTGTCACAGGTTTTATCATTTGTATTTTTGCTCTGCTTTGAGATATTTCTTCCCCTTGATCTTCCAGCATCTCTGATTGACGTCCCAACAGTAACCTTCCCTTCCTTCAACTCAGCAAGAAAAGTAACTTGATTTCCTTTTTTTTTTTTTTTTGGTTCAAAAATTCATGGTCTTAGGAAATCTTGGGCTGGGGGGAGTTGAAATATCATCGTGTGTGCCCATAGTATTCTTTTGTTGTCATCTTTTTCCTCTTGCCTCTGAAGTCCAGTATCTTGTGGCCCCAAACTTTAGCCCATTCTCTTTATTCCATCCCAGCTGGGCTGTCATGTTGGTAGCCCAGGACGGTATACCGACATTCACAAGCTGAGAAGCTCTGCCCCGTGGCGTGACCTGGATTTGCTCATTCACCCAGAGGATTTCACGTAAGGAACTATTAATGTGTTACTCAGCCCCGGGCTTGACAATAAACCAGGAAAGAAGCAAACTAGTTCCTGCCTTCAAGGAATTTATGCTGCGGTGACTCGCCTGGCCAGGTGAATGCTCTCGCCTGTGACAAAGACGAAGCTGGTCAGGCAACCTGAGCCTCTTGTGTTCGCAGGTGACCGTGTTCTCCTTGAGGAAGTCACCTGCTTGGGTCGGTCTTCTGTTTAGGAATTGTACCCAGCATGATTATAAAGATTTCCAGAAAATGTCTGGGCTTCTCCCCCTCCTGGCCCCTGTGTGTCTCCTCTCCTACGTCTGCTCAGGCATTCCCAGTCATCCTTCTGGTTTCAAGCTCTGAATCTGTTAAAATGTAAACAGTCCAGGGCAGGTGACCCAGTAAGCATGATCGATCATTTGCATCTTAGGTGGAAGGGGCCAGTTCTGAGACTAGGTTCCATGAGAAAAGAAGAGAGTGCATGAAGAAAACATGGGCAGCAGATGCTGAGTAGGCCTTTGGTGGAAGAGGACATGAGGGCATGTTGAGCTGAGGCCAAGCCGAGGGAGTAAGGGGCTGGAGTATCCTTGTCCTCTAAGAAGGATGACGACGGCTTGGGAAGGGAAATGGCTGAAGCCATGGCTGTCTGCAGCAGATGATTCCGAGACACAGAGCGTAGGGCTACAGTAAAAAGCAAGCAGACTGAGTCAGTGAAGGGGCGAGCTGGGAGACAATGCAAGTGGCCGAAGCAATAGTGTCCTGTGAGACCGAGTTCCCTGCCAGGTAATGCAGGAGCAGTTAGAGACCTGTTGGGACTACTTGCTTTGAGTAGGGGTGGGGTGGCTAGGCCAGGGTCTGTCTTCCATCTTCAACTTCCTGTGAGTTGATGGCCCCGAGTTTCTAAAAAAGGAAGAAATATCACTAAGATAGCCAAACCTTCAGAACAAAGACCATTACTGCCTTGCAGCTTTTCCTAGCACTAACGGGTTAGCATCACTCCACTGAGCCTGGTGCTCCTGCTTATCCCCTTCCCTCTTCCCTCTGAAGAGTTCTTCCCGCCTAAGCTCTCACCACCGCTTGGTCTCCTCCATTTGTGTTTGTGACCACACCAAACCAATATGCTCCCATGTGTTTGTGTTTCCTATATGTCTGTGAGCCTCTGTTTCCTCAAATCTCAAAGGTTGTAAGGGCCTGGAAATCGTTCATCTAAAACCAGGTGGGGCCGTGCGTGGTGACGTAAACCTTTAATCCCAGCACTCAGGAGGCAGAGGTAGGAGGGTCACTGTGAGTTCGAGGCCACCCTGAGACTACGTAGTGAATTCTAGGTCAGCCTGAGCTAGAGTGAGACCCTACCTCAAAAAAAAAAAAAAAAAAAAAAAAAAAAAAAGAAAGAAAGAAGGAAAGAAAGAAATCAGGTAGGGGTGGCAGTTTCACAGTGGCCAGGATTTCTACTCAATAAACCACGCACAGTTTCATTTGGCAACTTTAAAGGCATCTCTAGTTTATGTGAGTTTACTTGCTTTTTTTTTTTTTTCTTTTTACTCACCTACTTTTTCCCTGCCTCTAGCCATTCCAAGAAAGATAGAGGAAACAGCCGGGTGTGGTGGAGCTCGCCTTTAATCCCAGCACTAGGGAGGCAGAGGTAGAAGGAGAGATGTGAGTTCGAGGTCAGTCTGAGAAACTACATAGTGAATTCCAGGTCAGCCTGGGCTAGAGAAAGATCCTACCTCAAAAAAATAAAATAAAATAAAAAGATAGAGGAACCCATAGGGACCCCACCCAACTGGAGTGGAACAAGAAATTCCAAAGCTAAAAGGAGAGGGCTAGAGGGGAGGATGTCAAGTACTTTTGAACCCTTTGTGTGCTGATAAGTAGGAGTCCCCCGCTCCCACACAGCTGCGTGGGCTGCTGGAAACGGAGGAAGCAGTATCCGGGACACTTCGACCATTTACTTCATGAGGACTCTGGCCCTTTGCCTAGAAGGAATCTGATCGCGTCAAGTTTAGGTCACAGCAGTTAATTCCATTAGCCTCCCTGTACCAGGCTGGTACTGTAGAGAACTTCGTTCTGGGGTGATTTCTGATTGAGCCTTCAAGGAAAGAGTCTGGAGGCATTAACAGGGCTTGGAGGGCATTTGTCGCTTGAGCTGTTGGACTTGGTAAGGAACATTAGACACGAGATTCTACTGCAGCTCTCCGCTTTCCAGGACGGCACTTCCTTGCCCCACCCTGAATATAATACAATACGTGTGACTGAGAGATACTGCTCAGTACCGTGGTTCCATTTAGCCCATGAACCCAGTGTGGCCTTCTAGATGACTTTTTCGGGATAACCATTTCCTCCTTCCAGTTTGGTGGCATAGTACTCACAAGTGGTATCTCTGTGTTATGTCTGGGATGGATGGATGGATGGATGCCCAAACAGCTGGAATGAGCTCTCACCACAGAAGTTCAGGAGCCCTAAGGGAAAACCAAAGCAAGAGTACAAGGGGCAAGCACCAAGGCTGAACTGTGAGACCAGATGGCAGGGGACCGAGAAAAAAAGGGGAAAGACTAAGGTGTGTGGTCAACAGCCACCCATGGGCCCTGTAAGGAACCTGCTTAGGACACTGGTCTGCACTCCACAGACTCCCGGCCTCTCCCTGGAATGTGAAGGCCCCTGGGCTCCTCCCTTTTGTTTTTGTTCCTTCCTCCTTGATCAGGACCCTTCTTTGGGAGTTCCAAAGTTCCTGGTGCGGCAGGACACAACCCTTTGACGTCAGTGGGGGAGTTTGTCTACTCAGGTGGAGCTAATGTCCTTGATGTGAAGTGTCATTTTGATCCTGGGGAGGACACCACCTTCCACCCCAACACATATGCTAAAATGGGGGCAGTATGCGAGTGTGGGGGTTGATGACCCATCATACTCTTGAAGCCAAACAAAATATTTTTGGACAGGACTCCTTCCCTAACTCAGCTCCCCAGACCCATGGCCTCATGGGACCTGGGAGGACCAGACTCCTTAATATATAGACCTCAGGGTCCATTCTGGCCTCAGAGGTTAGCCCATGCCCTTCTTGTTTTGAGAGTCCTGTTGATTCACCCAGGGCTGTGGTCAACAACAGTTAGGAGGAAAGGTCTGAAATTTTTCACAGAACTAGGAAGACCACAGCTGGTACCTAGTCTGCGCAAAAATTTCCATTGAGACACTGATGGCCCCACCACTCCCCGGCCTGTAGGGGAATTAAGGGAGTTTATTGAGGTTGGAAGGCAAATTGGCCCCCTGAGGAGACAATGCTAAGATATTCGCTTAAAGGCACTCTGGAGCTAAAATTCTAATGAGAGGAGTTAACGCCTGAGAGACAAGGAGGAAGCGTCATACCAGGGCTGCCCTTTCAGGAAAGCTATCTGGTAGAGGGGACCACGGCAGCTGGAGTTCAGCTCCCTCAAGGTAATTAGGAAGTTACCTTCCAGCAGGAACACCAGAGAGTACAGAGGGCTACAGAAGGGCACTTGGCTTTCTTCTTCCTCTTCCATGTTACCCTTCCTCAACTGGCAGATCTATACCAGGCATGGATTTAGGAGACACGTGTTAATGAATCCATACCAAGCTGGCAAGAGGATGGGCTGGGGGGTTCAGGGCAGTGAGAGGGTTCGGGGTTAGGAGACACTGCAGCACCTGGAGCTGAAGACCGGAGACGTTGGACAGAAGCTGCTTCTCCAGGCTGATGATCTACGTTCCTCCAGCCCTGTGCAGGAATCTACGGGATCCCAGGTAAGGGACGCTGGGAAGAGAAGTGAGCCAGATAGGCCCCAGCCCACAAGAGCATTTGGCTTTTCAAAGGCAAAAACAAACAAACAAACAAACAAAAAATCCTGCTGCTTTGTCCCCTGGAACTGCATCTGGAGAAAGCAATCATGGGATGGGAAATCCATTCAGAATTCCTGAGAAAAATCTAGATCTCGGGAGCATCAAGCTGGAAAGGCTCTTAAATATTCACAGTTCAAACCCCTTGTTTTATAGATGAGGAAATAACTTCTAGTCCAGAGACTTATTCAAGTGGTAAGAGAGCCCGAGTAGAAGTCCGGGTGTGTGAATCAGCAACCCCGACCTGGCTCATCTTGCTCACCTGGTGATGGAAATAGGGGAACTCATCGCTCTTCAGTGCCCCTCTCCCGCCTCTCCTGCCTGCTGGACGCGTCTTCATATCCTGTATGATCCTTTCCTTGAGCCTTTAAACACAGCTCTGACATCATATGGTCTCCAGAGCACCGCTGGGTTCAGTTGAGCCTCTGGGATGAAACCCTCTGGCTAATGAGGCAGAGTTAAGCATCTTTCTCCCGAGAGTCATGGACCTGCCATTTCTGGGACCTCGTCACCTGCTCCAGGCTTCTTGGTCTGTCTCCTTGTGTCCTCTGGCCTTGTGTCCTGTCCCCTTCTGCAGGCATGCTGAGAGAGCTGGACCATACTCGTCCAGGCTGTCTCTATACCTCCTCATTCCTCAGTGACCTATCTCCTTGGTGCCCCTCTTACATACCCACCTTAGATTGCCATAGACTTGTTCTGTGTAGCTACAAAAAGTGATTTTTCAGGATGTAGACCATAAGGAGCAACATTCCAGGATTATCTGATTAGACAATAGATAGTCTTGCAAAGTATGTAATCCATTCCAAAATTGACACAAAAAATTTGAGCCTCAACAACTTGCTGGGTATTGTACAGGGAACAATGATCCCAAGACACTGGGATAATATATGTACCAGACCAGAACTGATATAAAAATTTTAGCCTGGCATGGTGGCACATGCTTTTATTCCCAGCACTAGGGAGGCAGAAGTAGGTGGATCTCTGAGTTCGAGGCCACCCTGAGACTACATAGTGAATTCCAGTCAGCCTGGACTAGAGGGAGACCCTACCTTGGAAAAAAAAGAAAAAAAAATTAACACAGAGAGAGAGAGAGTGTGTGTGTGTGTGTATAGATAGATAGGTAGATAGATAGATAGATAGATAGATAGATAGATAGATAGATAGGAAGAGAGAGAGAGAGAGAGAGAGAGAGAGAGGAAGGAGAGAGAGGAGAGGAGAGGAGAGGAGAGGAGAAAAAGAGCTTACTAGTATACACAAAGCCTGCATAAACTGGGTATGATGATATGGTACAAGCCTATAACTCCAGCATTCGGAATGTGGAGGAAGCAGAATCAGAAGCTCAAGGTTATTTTGGACTTCTTAGCAAGTACAGGACCAGCCTGGGCTATAAGAGACCTGGCCTCAAAACAGGGAGGATGTCCTTTTATAGGATTTATAGATTTTAGAGAACTTACCTGGTTGGTTTGGTTGTATTTTACTAGATAAGAGGGATAAGTAGCTCAGTATCTTGTTAGGTTGTACTTTTTCTTTTTGGTGTTTTGAGGTAGGGTCTTGCTCTAGCCAGGCTGACCTGGAATTCCCTATGTTGTCTCAGGCTGGCCTCAAACTCACAGTGATCCTCCTACCTCTGTCTCCTGAGCACTATGATTAAAGGTGTTGCACCACCATGCCTGGCTAGACTGTAGTTTTTTGTTTTTACCCTTCCTGAAACTGGTCATTTGAGATGCAGTACCAGGGATCAGTGGGATTTAGGCTCTAGGTGTTTGAATAAGGCCTCACAAGTCACTGGGTCAGGCGCCAAGTAGTTAGGGTCTGATTGTTAGAGAGTGAGAGAATTGTGCTCTCCCCCCCCCCCCCCCAAGGTAGGGTTTCACTCTAACTCAGGCTGACCTGGAATTCACTATGTAGTGTCAGGGTGGCCTCCAAGTCATGGCAATCCTACCTCTGCCTGCCGAGTGCCGGGATTAAAGGCGTGCTCCACCACACCCGGCAAATTGTGCTTTTTTATTTTTATCCTTTTGCATTTAATATGGCTTTCATTTCTGAATAATTTTCTTTCTCATGATGAATGATTTTACCTTTTAAAAAACTTTTGGTAGTACTGGGGATCAAATCTAAGCTTTACACATGCTAAGCAAGTTAAGTTAGCAGGATTTAAAGTTTGGCAATGTTTCATAGGGGTTTGTAAGAGATGAGTCCAGTGCTTGTTGACTCTGCTAGCTGCCGGTCCAGTGTAAGGCCCTTGAAAAAAGAGTGTCAAGGACCTGGTGAGGTGTCCCAGATATCTCCTCAACTAAGAAAGCCACAACAGCCAGTGTCCTGAGCAACTGGGTGCTGGGAGGTCCCCAACGTACAGCTTAAATACCCAGCGTTACACCCTTTCATTCATGTATATATAAAGAAAAAAAGTTTAGTAAACTGGGGAGAGCTAATACTGGGGTAGAATTAAGTGCCTTTTTTAGAAAGTCTAGGGTCATGACACTTTAGAGGCATTTCATAGTTAAAACATGTTCCTTATAGTGACTGGAAAGGCTCCTTGCACTTGATATTAATATTAGACCCAGGAATTAGACCTTTTGTTGGGAGATTTGGCCCTTTGAAAAAGAAGCCTTTTTTTGAAAAGTATTTTGATCTGAGCTGCCAACTAACAAGTCATTGACATATTAAAAGAGATTATGCCCAGGTAAGCATTTAAGGAAGGTCAGGTCTTTGATTAGGGTTCATCCAAATAGCTAAGGACTGTCTCAAAAGCCCTGAGGTAAGACAGTCCAGGTAAGCTACTGTTGAGTAGTAACCTGAGTGGAGAAGTCCTGACATGCAAAAGCAAGTATAAACTAAAACTCTCTGGCTATAGCTGTAACTCAGCTATAACCCTGATACAAAAAAATTAATTAATTAGCTAATTAATTTTTAAAGAAACTGAATAGAAATACAAAAGAAAGCATCCTTAACACTGTGAACCAGGAGATGTTGGACAGCATCTGTCCCAAGGGAATTACTGTAAAGATAAAAGAACTATGTGGTGAAATGTGACCACAGTGTCACTCATTTTAACTTCTCAATTTCTAGGCTATTCTGTAGGATCCATCTGACTTGCCAAGTAACCAGAAACTTATTAATGAAGGCTGCAAGCCTTTCTATACCCCAGACTTTAAAACCTATTGGGGCCTTCAGGAATAATTATTAGGGTTACTTGTGGCTGTTGGTGAGTATCCAGCAATAAAGGCATCCCATACTTCAGAGAGAATTTGTTGTGTGATCTAGGGGTCTTATAATAAAGACTATAAGGTAAGTCCTTTGAGGCTCCAGATAACTCTGGGACAATATAGGACAGGGATGTGTCTTCATAACTGATCAGCTGTGTATCCTCAGATAAGACTCTTCTCTCTGGGTCTCAGTTGCCCCTTACTGACCTAAAGAGAACACTTTGTTATAAAAGAATTGGTCATTTCAAATAGCTTAATTAGATTGGAAAACATTAATTGACTTCACTTCATATGTGTTGCAACTGTCAACATAAAATTCTGCTGTGAGCCACATGACGTGTGTGCCTATAATCTCAGCAAACAGGATGCTGAGGCAGGAGGGTTGTGAATTTGAGGCCAGACTGAGCTATATAGTGACACCCTGTCTGAAGAAACAAACAAAAATTCTACCATGGCCTAAGCTTCAAAAGACACAATCTAGAGTATTTAGCGTAAGTTCAATGGGGTTTCAAAGAACAGGCTGATCCATAAGGCCAGATAAGCTATGGGTGGAGGCTCCATGGGAAAAGCAGAACATAAACAGGACAATGACAGATGGATAGAACTTGGGCAAGATGAGAGATGGAGGAAGCACCGAGCAGCATTGAGAAACAAGAGTACACTATGCACAGTGTGCGGCCGAGGAAGGATGAGATGGAATACTAAAGTTAGCCCTGTGTGGAATATCTGGAAAGCCAGGTGGAAGAGTCGGGCCATTGTGCTCTTAGCAATGTGGGGCTATGGAAATTATTGAGTAAGAAATTGAAATAAAGGTATGGTTGCAAAGTTGAATCACAGAATGGATTGGAAGAAGGAACATCAAAATCAGATAGATCAATAATTTTGGAGGAAAATAGGCCAACAGTCCCAGTTAAAGAGAGATGCTGTGGCCTTTGTGCTCTCTAATCTCATTTACAAGGTTCTCTTAAAGTAACACGAGTTTAAATGTGATGTTAACTCATTTAGGCTTATGAGTGTTTTCTCTCTAGACTAAAACAAAGCCATCCAACGAACTAAAATCTAGGTGAATCCATTGAGACTTATGCCCCACCTTATTTTTTAAAAAAGAAGAAAGTTGGTGAATTTATTAAGAAGCTAGGCCTTCCAAATAATTAATCTCAAAATGTTCCCATGGGCCCAGGTGTGGGGGTGCATGCTTTTAATCCCAGCACTTGGGAGGCAGACGTAGGGGGATCACCATTGAGTTAGAGGCCACCCTGAGACTACATAGTAAATTCCAAGTCAGCCTGGACTAGAGTGAGACCCTACCCTGGAAAAAAAAAAAAAAGTTCCAATGGATCATATCTTCTTCCTTATCCAATTTATTCCTCAACCCACCCTCTAGTCTAGTTGCACTAGGAAGGCTAAGAAAGACTTCAAGAGTTTTCTTGAGGAAAGAAAAACAATCAATTAAAGAGTAATGAATGATTCCAGAATACCTAATAAGGCCATCACATTCAAAAAGCATACTTGAATTGATGAGCCCAGAATAAAACACTTATAGGGAGTAAGATTTAGGGAAATAAATCTTAAACTACAAATCAAGAGACAGATCTATGTGATATTTACTCTGTGCTATGTGGTCACTTTTCTCCAAGCCTCAGTTTCCCACCTGGAAAGGAGAGAGCCAGATTAGAAGGTCTCAGAACCCTTTTCCAATAACATTCAATGTATATAGATATGATAGTTTACAGAATGACCTTTGAAAACATCAGCTAAAACCAGCCATACCACTCCTAGGTCTTTAGCCATATGACTCCAAGTCAACATCACAGGGATATTTGCACACCCATGTTTATTGTCACACTATTCACAATAGCTAAGCTATGGAATCAACCTAGGTGTCCATCAATAGAGAAATAGATAAAGAAAATACAGTTTGTATGCACTATGTATTTTTTTTCAGTTATAAAGAATGATGAAGTTATGCCATTTACGTGAAAATGGATGCAATCAGAGATAATCATGTTAAGTGAATTGTGTCAGTCTCAGGAAGACAAACATGTTTTCTCTCATTTGTGGGTCCTACACCTTATAGATTAATAGAAGTATATACGTATAAATGACATGAAAATAGAAGTGAAATTTACAAGGAAATCAATGGGATGGTGAAGAATGAGGAGGGGAGAGTGATAGGATATGGAAGGATTTGCTTAAAGTACTTTATATACTTTCATGAAAATGCCCTACTTCAGTACAATTAAAAAAACCTAACAGAGAAAGAAAAGGGGGTAATCCTACTTATCACCTAGAAGCATATTTCTCTCTCTCTCTCTCTCTCTCTCTCTCTCTCTCTCTCTCTCTCTCTCACACACACACACATACACACACACACACACACACACACACACACCCCAAAGCCTTAGAACCCAGGTTCAATTCCCTGGTATCACATAAAGCCAGATGGACAAAGTGGTGATACATGTGGAATTTGTTTGCAGTGGCTGGAGGCCCTTACATACCTATTCATATATCCCTCCCCCCTCTCTTTTTCTCTATCTTCTTGAAAATAAATAAATAAAAATTAGAGAGAACAAGAGGGGGAGGGGAAAGAGAGAGAAAGTCCTAGAAATGAAAAGTCATAATGCAAGGCTCAACATAGGGAAACATTTGTCCGAATTATGGTCAAAACATAATTGTGTAAAATTGTTTGAAAAAAAACTTCACATTGTATATGATATGCATTCCAAGAACAGTCATTTTGGCATTGTAACTAGGAAATGGCCTGTGGCCTGCCTGTGTCCACCAGGAGGGAGCTGGGCAGGAAAGATAAATGGCTCTTGGTGGTGGATTCCAGATGCTCTGTCTGCCGAACACTGTGAGTGAGGCATAGAGAGCATCGAGCCGCCTAGGAGAGTAAAACTTAACTCAAACCTGAGGAGGAGAACTTGTGGAGGTGTGTAGGCATGGGCCCTCTCGGACTGGTTTTCCAAAAGATAAACTAGATCCCCTTCTGAAAGATATCAATTGGGCTCTGGTTTGTCTTCCTCTCTTCAAAATATTGCCATGGGCTATAAAATTTTATTCACAAGTGAACTCTTCTACAAAATCCTTCCCACTGTGCTAGCCGACCTTGCAAACTCGACCTGCAAATGAGGATCTTTGTACTAGCACTCATTAGCAGCATGAGAACTCTGCGATCACTACTCCCCCAGAAGGTGTTTCTGAACAAGTAACTAGAGCCTAGAACTGTTTCTTCTAACTCGGTGGGATGAGAGATCACTGGACGTTTGCTTTCTAAAGCACGAGATGGCAGCAATCCTTGAGAGCAGGAACCGTGCCCCTGAAATGGTCCTGAACGGCCCCCTGGGTGAAGCAACATGCATTGGAACATTTAATAAAGCTTGTTAGAAGAAGGGAGACAGCAGTTCCTACTCCAGGTAGCATACCAAGGAGTTATTCAGCTGCTGATAGTGACCCACAGGTGGCTGAGGACACAGCTTCCCAAACTCATGACACAGCTCTGTCAAGGGAGCAATGCCCGTAGTCCTCCAAGCAGCCAGATGGGGCCCACAGTAGCCAGAGCTTCTTGGCCCAGCCTCTGTTTACTGCACAATGCCACATGAGTACTGTTTTCTATTTGTACCTGATGTTGGAGGACAGTGATGAAAGAACATATGGAAGGCTTAGTGAATACAATTTCCCCGTGGCTAATAGGAGGTCCAGCCATACCTCCAAGCAGCTTAGGGCTTCATGATCAGTGGAACAAATCTGTATAACATCTGGTGATCAAAACACACCACTTCAAGTCAGATCTCCATCCTCAGTGGCCTTTTTTCTTCTGTTTTACTAGCTGAGTTCTTCCAGCTACTCCTATAGGGTATCTGGGTTTCTGGTGAATAGATCATAGATGGCCAAACATGTTATCACCATCTGTAAGCTTCTACTCTTTGGGCCAAGTAATGCTGTAAAGGATCCCCCTTGCTCTGCAACATCTAAACCTCACACAGCTCAGCTATAACTTTTGTCAACCTGTGAAAACCTCTCACTTCTAGTTCAGTATTTAACATTTACCATAAGATATATTATTTACCATAAGATATATATTATCCCTCCATATGTATATATGGAGGGATGGGTTAGCAATTAAGGTATTTGTCTGCAAAGCTAAAGGACCCAGGTTTGATTCCCTGGGACCCACATAAGCTAGATGCACAAGGTGGTGCACGCATCTGGAGTTCGTTTGCAGTAGCTGGAGGCCCTGGCACGCCCATACTCTCTTGTCTGTCTCTCTCTCTCTCTCTCTCTCTCTCTCTGACTCTCTCAAATAAATAAATAAAACTTAAAAAAAAGAAATATTATTTTTAAAAAGATTTCATTGCCTGGAATAGTCAATGACTTTTTGTTTATCATTCAGAAATTAAAATTCATAGGCTAATCATCATTAACTAATTTATTCAGCAAACACTCTGAATGCATCCCATATATTAGATATAGTATAGGTGCTAGGAATGCCAAGGGAAATTAGAATAATCCTGCATGTCGAGGATCTCCCCAACATATCAAGGTGAAGGAAAGAACTCATGACTAACTCCCAATTAGGTAAGAGTCACTGAAAGTAAGTATGAAAGGAGATATCCTGGCTGGATGCCTAGCAGAGGATTCGAGTGCCCTTGGAAGGTGTTGCCCCTCCCAGAGCACTTCACAACTATTATATCATTTCACTACGATGTGAGAAGGAAATGGTAGGTATCCTTCCAAGATAGCTGTCCTCATTTGCAGGTTGAGTTTGCAAGGTCAGCCCTACAGGGTCTGGGTACTTCTTTCCGAAAGACTTGGCTGCCTGCAATTAAGAAACTGTCAATGGGGTTACGTGATTTGGAAAATGCAAGGCAGTAAGTACTGACTTCTGATTTCCAACCAATGCTGTTTTTCCCACTATAGCACAGGTACATCTCATTTCTAAAGTTGAACAGACATGTCCATAATATTGTTGAAATTGCCTTGATCCGTTATGAAAGTCCTGAAAATCTGTCGGGGGTGGGGGGCACATGGGTGGCGGGCAGTTGCTATCACTTCTCTCGAATGGTTTCTTGAGACACTGGTTATTTCATCTGGGGACTTCTCTGTGCCCACCTCTTATTCCCACCTCTTGTTCTCAGCTCTTGGCCAACCCTGGTGGTTTGTAACCCAGCACTTCAGTACTGCTCAGGTGAGAAAGGTGCTTCTTGGCCTTGCTGCTTTGTTTTGTTCTGTTTTGTTTTTCGAGGTAGGGTCTCACTCTAGCCCAGGCTGACCTGGAATTCACTATGGAGTCCCAGGGTAGCCTCGAACTCACAGCGATCCTCCTACCTCTGCCTCCCAAGAACTGGGATTAAAGGCGTGCACCACCATTCCCGGCTGGCTTTGCTTTTTGTAATTGGTCCTTTGAGGGAAACAGAGTAATACGTGGCCCTGGCTCACTTTCCTGGGCTCTGAGCAGGGACAGAACCTAGACTACTACACACAAAGAACCAAAATGTGGCGGCTGTGCCACGGTAAGCTCTGCCCAATGGATAGGCCTAATGTCACTAGTGATGCCTCAGCTGCCCACCCCAAACCATCATCTACCTCATCCCCGTGGTTAATTCTCAGCCAAAAATTCCAAGGTGTCTGATTTTTAACTTTTTAGTGACTTCTATAAATATAGATAATATATGATGATCATAATCTCCTCCTACCATGTTCCCTTTTCCCTCTACCAAATCCCCCCTCCACTGAATCTCTTTTTCTTTCCAACTAGTCTCTCTTCTATTGTGATGTCATCATTTTTTTCTTTCCTCCTACTATGCAGATCTCGTGTAGGTAGTGGCAGACACTGTGAGGTCATGGATATCAAGGCCACTTTGGAAGAAAGTATTATAAGCACCCCTGCCCTTCCTTTGGCCCTTACATTCTTTCCATCACCTCTTCCCCAATGGTTTTCGCTATCAAGCAGGAATTCCCTCCCATGGAACGGGCCTCCAGTCCAATCAGACAGCAGTTGGTTTCCCCCATAACAGACATGCTGTCATTGCACCAGATGGGACATCTGGCCTCACTGGCCAGCTGTAAAGCTTGCAGATTCCACTCCTGGTGAACACCATTGATGGCTCTTCTCCCCAACAGGCCACGTAGCTCTCTTTAGCACCCTGACAGTTAGTCAACAGGGAGGTGGTTTCTAGCTCAGCTCCAGCTTGACATCTCAGTGATCTGCAGCCCAAACATGTGGATTCTTTGGCAATAGTGTCTTACCATCTAGTTCTGGTGGGTAACTAAGAGCTTTGGCAATAGCCTGTAGTGTTTGGGGGGCATCAGGATCTCCCTGGCCAACAACTTTCTGGAAGGTATTCCACCCCTGACACACACAAAAAAAAAAATTTACAGGATATCTTAACAACTAACTTTCCTTTTAAAATCCAGTAGTTCCAGATAAATGTTTTCTTGTTTTTTAAATAGATTTACCTTCTTTGTATACATGAAAAATTTACAGAGGCTAGTGAGTGGCGTTTTCCATTGCTGTGCTGTCCAGGATCATGTCACAAGCTTAGAAAACAAAAAGCCTCTTTCTTGCTCCAAACAGAACTTTCCTATACAGTACAATGCAGCAATGGGATAGAAAGAATAAGGAACTGAGAACCAAGAGAAGTAATGAAGCGTCTGGCTTTGTTGTGACTAATTAGCTGTGTGTCTTGGTGAGATGATCTCTTTAGACAAGGGATGTAGACTTTATCTTAAATTTTCCATCCATTTTTGAGTTGATGAGGCTAAGGTCAAAATATAACTCTTCCAGAGCTGGGTGTGGTGGTGCATGCCTTTAATCCCAGCACTCGGGAGGCAGAGGTAGGAGGATTGCCATGAGTTCGAGGCCACCCTGAGACTCCATAGTGAATTCCAGGTATATATATATATTCCAGAGAAGAAGCTATGGTGGCTGGCACTTGGCATATGAGGAATGAGAAGTAATGGTCCAACAGGTAGATGTGTACTAGGAGAGAACAGTATTGGAGAACCTTGCTTTGCCATCCTGCATGAGCCCTGTTTGCAGAGACACCTCAGAGCAAGCTAATGGGCGAAGTATACCTGCAGGGCAGAGTTGAAAGTTATGGCTCAATGCTGACCATGGGCAGGATGCTATATCACAGGAGAAAGCTTTTATTCTGAAAGTGTAGACAAGACCTCCTTCCTTGATTTACACATGCCCCATACACTCTTAGATTGTTGATCCTGTTATATTCTTAGCTTTGTTAACACTGTCTCTACATGAGTAGCAGTAAGATCTAGACCAGTGTTTTCAGACTTTCATGTGCGCACAAATCATCAGGGGAACTTGTTAAGATCAGATTTTAAGTTACTAATGCCGGGATGGCACCTGAGCTCCTGTATTCCTAATGAGCTCCCTGGTGGTGTCGGGAAGCTGGTCCTCACACCAGACTGTGAATAGCAAAGATGCAGAGAGAAGGATCGGAAGCTCAGAGTCCCGTGCTCACTGTGTATAAGATGCCACATTCTAAGCTTCAGTTCTCCAGCTTTTGGCAAAAACAATGCTTATCCTAGGCATTTCCAGGTACTTTTGAAGGGGCTAAATGAGTTAACTCAGAAAGTACTCAAATGTTAGCCGGGCGTGGTGGCGCACGCCTTTAATCCCAGCACTTGGGAGGCAGAGGTAGGAGGAGGATTGCCATGAGTTCGAGGCCACCCTGAGACTACATAGTGAATTCCAGGTCAGCCTGGGCTAGCGTGAGACCCTACCTCGAAAAACAAAAAGTACGCAAATGTTATGGTGTGGATGTTTTCCACTAGCCCTGCGGCCACAGGACCTCTGACATGCACCCAAACCCTAAGCAAAACATATTTAACTGCGCACCCTAAGGATTATCAGATGTTCCCATTAACAGACCTAGGAGCTAAACCTTCATGGGCTACCCAGATGGTTAGATTCTATCTGTTCTCAACCCCAAATCTTGTTCCTAGCGACAAGTGTATGAGTACACATCTGCCTATAGTGTGGCAACGTGATACAAAAGAGGGTTTCTTGTGGCCAGTAATAGATTCAAGACACTTAATTCCCCCTGTATTGTTACTTGTCAAATGTGAATGTACACAGAGCTCACCTGGAAGATCGTGTTGAAATCCAGATTCTGATTCCATCAGTCCAGAGCACGACATGAGATTACGCATTTCTGACAAGTTCCCAGCTGATGCTAATGCTCGTCCAAGAACCAGACTAAGAAACAAGAATGTGTATCACTGGTTCTCCACCCAAGCTATGCATTAGAGCCATATTCTAAATACCATGGGAAATCCATCTTTTTTTGCTAGCCTAGGGCAGGGCTCAGAGATTTTTCAAAGCAGCCAGGTGGTCTAAAATGTCACCAGCTTTGGGATTCACTAAGTCACTGATGCATAGTAAGTGGGTCTACCCACTACTTGCCAGTGTGGTTAAATGGGTACAAGACTGGCTCATCCATCTCTTCATGCAGATACGTTTCTGTAGGAAAAGAGGAAGTTGCGATAGAAGGAATGGAGCCACTGGGCATTTTTACAAATACTGATGCAGTTACCACTCGAGCATCAGCCTGTGTCTCTCTCTCTCCCTCTCCTTTCCAGCTTCTGCATGTGGTTCTTCCAGGCTCTTCTGCTTGGCTCTTAGGGCTGGGAACCAGGTGGGACACTGACCTGTCTCTTCTTGCCCCTGGCCAGGCAGCAGCACGGAGCAGCCGCAAGGAGCTGCCCGGAAGGCAGAGGAAGGCTCTGAGGCTGTACTTCCCAAGCACAGGAGCGTGTTCCACATCGAGTGGTCATCCATTCGAAGAAGGAGCAAAGGTGTGCGCGTCCTCCCCCTCACACTCAGGCCAGGGACTTCAAGCAGACCATCACAAGTCCCTACTTCACAGGGTGGTTCTTCTCACATGTGACCTCTCACCAAATCTCAGGTTTCCTGTGTCTTGACACACCCAGCATGGGGCATGAGGATGGAGCTAGACTGATGAGACTGATGGAGAGCCTCTGTAGGGTTAAGCCAGGCATCTCAACCTGGGTGCACATGGGACTTATCTGCATCTCTCTCCCAAAGACTCATCATAATTCATCTGGGGTGCAGCATGAGCTAGTATCAGAACCTTTTAGAGCTCTTTGTGAGAAGCAAATTTACCAACAAGTCAAAAAAAATCACTTTGGTCATGTCACCCATGGGGAATCCTCTGTGTCCTCTTTTTTTTTTTTTTTTTTTTTTTTTTTTTTTTTTTTTTCCGAAGCTTCCAACATTAGTTTGTTTCCCTTACATGGTGTAAAAGCCCAGTCACGCTGGGATTTGTAGCCTCTGCCCCTTCTAAAGTGGGAACACAGCGCCTTTAATGCGTTCCTTGCAGTGCTTAGACACCCTAAAGACATGATGAATGCAGCCTGGAAACAGAACACTGACAGAAAAAATGGGGTGAGCAGAGCCCAGCCTGTCATTCTCACACTCGACCACAGGAGGGAACCAGAGCACCAAATCCAAAACTTCCAATATCTAAATCTACCGAAACAGAACATCCTTAAAAATGATTCGTCCATAACAATGAAAAATGTTTAGAGTCACATTACAAGCGGTTTCTTTGAATTGCGAGGACCTACCAAAACATGTTTCAAGTGACTATATGAATATCATTTGTCCTGATCCACCTAACTATCAAAAATGCTAAAATTCAAACACACACACACAACCCAACCTCATCCAGCTGAGCGAGAATCATTACCAAGTTTAAATGCAGATCCTGCACGGCTCGGGCAGCCCATGAGTTTGTGAGGAGCAAGCAAAGGACTTGAACCTTAGTTCCCCTCTTTGTGCACCCTCAAGTTTCCCTGTGGCACAGGAGAAACAAGCCTGGATTCAGGGATCATGGATAAGTCACTGTCCCTCTGGGATGCTTTTTCCTCATCTAAAAAAAAAAAAAACAGGGGTTCAGCTAAACTAGAGCATTTTAATTGAGGGTCACGGGAGTCTCAGAACTTCCTGTAGTCCTTCACGTCATATTTACATGAAGAGGTACATTTTCAGTGGGGCGTGGTGGACACACGCCTTTAATCCCAGCACTTGGGAAGCAGAGGTAGAGGGATCACCATGAGTCTGAGGCCACCCTGAGACTACATAGTGAATTCCAGGTCAGCCTGGGCTACCTCGAAAAGGCAAAAAAAAAAAAAGTAAATAAATAAAGAGGTACATTTCCCATCAAAGACAGGACCTAAAATGTGCCTAAGACAGGACCTAAAATGTGCCTATGAGTGATGAAGCAAAAGAAAGACCTTTCCGCTATCGGCTTCACGGAGCTATACTTCCTCAGCGGCATAAGAACTGGGGAAGGGTTGAGCTCGCATTCTGCAAGAAACTGCTGTTAAGGTGTGAAAGTGGAGGTGTCTGAACTGAAGACTCTTTCCTTCCAACTCCAGTGTTTGGAAAAGGAGAGCACCAGGAGAGACAACCCAAGGAGCCACTGCCCTCCCAGTACCAGAAGCCCACCGTGGAGCTGCTTGTGAGTATGCGGACCCCAAATCAGGGGCAGCGCCTTAGCCCAGGGCCCAGGGCAGGTCAAGGAGTTCATCCACCAAGGAGGCTCTCATTAGGCAAACTTTCCCAGAGTTCATAATTTCAGTCATGTAATTAGTTGGATTAAAAAAATATATTTTGTGTTTTTAACAATTTACTTTGTGAACATTCATATCTCTTCCATTTGAATTGCTATCGGATTGTATTTAGGAAATAAGTCCATTCCCATTTTAAAACAGAAACAGAATCTTAACGTGTTCGATTTTATACCTCAACGTTTATGGATAGCTAAATTTTTTAAAGATATTTGTGCCAGGGGGAATTAATTCTTTCAGAAAGAGTGTAAGATAGCGATCTTTTTAGACTTTTTATTGAAAACTTCCATAAGTATAGACCATATACCATGATCGTAATCCCCTCTCATGACCCCCATCCCCCTCTCCCAAATCCCCACTCCACTGAACACCTTTCCAAATAGACTCTCTTCTATTTTGATGTCACTGTTATGCATGTCTTGTGTGGGTAGTGTCAGCTACTGTGAGGTCATGAATATCAAGGCCACTTTGTGTCTGGAAGAGTTTGCAGAAAGAATGTAAGAGCCAAAAGAAGACAGTATTTTTTTTTAAGAAAATGTAGATGTCTGTGGTTAAATCTTAAAATTACCACTTGAGGGACTGGAGAGATGGATTAGCAGTTAAGGCATTTGCTTGCCAAGCCTAATGACCTGGGTTTAATTCCCCGGTACCCATATAAAGCCAGATGCACAAAGTGATGCATGCATCTGGAGTTTGTTTGCAGCAACTGGAGACCATGGTGCACCTATTCTCTCTGTCTCTCTCCTCTCTCTCCATCTCTATGTCTGATTATAAGTAAATAAAATTATAGGGCTGGAGAGATGGCTTAGAGGTTAAGGTTGTTGCCGGCAAAGCCACATGCCCAAGTTCGATTCCCCAGGACCTATGTAAGCCAAATACACAAGGTGGTCCATGCCTCTAGAGTTCATTTGCAGTGGCTAGAGGCCCTGATGCACCCATTCTCTCTATCTGCTCTTCCTCCTTGCTCTCAGATAGATAAGTTAATTTTTAAAAAATTATAAGAAAAACACTACCATTTGAGGTCTGGAGAGATTGCCCAGTGGTTAAGGCACTTGCTTGAAAAGCTGAATGACCCGGGTTTGATTCCCCAGTACCCACATAAAGCCAGATGCATAAAGTAATGCATGCATCTAAAGTTTTTTGCAGTGGCTAAAAGTCCTGGTGCACCCATTCTCTCTCTCTCTCTCTCTCTCTCTCTCTCTCTCTCTCTCTCTCTCTCCTCTCTAACTCTTTCTGCTTGCAAATAAATAAATAACTAAATAAAAATATTAAAAAAAAAAACTACCATTTGACCTTTACCCTGTAAATGAGAACTTCCCCATGCTTGAGCCTTCCTGGACAGAATGGGGATGAAGATGTCATCTTGTTCTACCTCGTGGTGGTGGCCCATGTCAAATAGCGACAGGTAAAACAAACAAAATATCTCATAGCAATTTACCAAATGGAAGTGTCAGCTTGATCCCCAAGGGATTGCAAATGTCACTTCCCGGTGTGAGAGCCACCAAATGTGGAAGACTCTTACCCATCTCGTGTCCTGGCACAGGATCTAGGTACCATGGAGGAGAACGCAGAGATAAAGGTGGAGACCACCATGTCGAAGACATCCTGGATTCAGAGCTCCGTGGCCACCGGGGGAAAGAGGGTCAGCAAAGCCCTCAGCTACATCACCGGGGAGATGAAGGAGTGTGGAGAGGGTCTTAAAGGTACAGTCCCGTGACAACAATCCTTGACCCACCCTAAAAAGGTTGCCTCCGTGGCTCTCCAGGAAACACATTGCTAAGGGCGTCTCTGTAGACTAGTCTGGACACTGTTTCTAGGGTCTTCCAGGGAAGCTCTGAATTCTGCCATTGCAGCAGACACTGTCCTGGGATTTGCATACCAATATTTTTAAGTATATTGTGAGCATGTGTGTGTTTGTGCGTGCGTGTGTGCTCTTATTTCTCAATAAAACAATTCTACTGACACAAATGCCCCATCCAAATGCTGCAGACAAGCATTTTTAGCATTGGCATGCTAAAATTAGCATTATAGACAAATGCCTGCTGGATGTCTCAGGGAGGGAACGGTGTCTACTAAGCCAGTGATTTCTCTCTAGCAATCTCCCCAGAGCTTGGCTCATGACTTTCATACCTCTGTGCAGCAGAGAATTTTCTGGAAATCTTATGCTACACTCATGGGAGGCATAGATTGTTCAAGTACGTAATCCCCACTGTGGGGAAAACAGCTTAGCAACTACTAGAAGTGGTATCTGGCTGGCAGTAGTTGTCAAGTGTTCTGGGCAGTCAAATGTACCCCCGGGTCCTTTGTGTAACCTCCTCTGAGGCTGGTGACAGCAGGTGACTGGCTTTCTGACGAGGGACTCCTTCACTTCCACTGCCATGCCCAGGTTTGGCCCAGGGCTGCCCTGCGCTAGGCATTTGCTGATTTTCCACCTGTTCTGTTTCAGACAAGTCCCCAGTGTTCCAGTTTCTGGACTGGGTGCTCCGGGGCATGTCTCAGGTGATGTTCGTGAACAACCCCCTCAGCGGCATGCTCATCGTTCTCGGCCTCTTTGTCCAGAACCCCTGGTGGGCCATCGCGGGCTGCCTGGGCACCATCGTGTCCACCTTGACTGCCCTCATCCTGAGTCAGGACAAGTAAGTTCTCAAGGTACAGGATACAAGCATCAGACCAGGAGACAACTCCCCCCAAGCTCAGAAACCCCTCAAAACAAAGACACTGGAACCTACATGCTACTAGTCCCTGAATATTTCTTCATGGGGACATTTTAATCTAGAGTAATGTGAGAAAAGGTGGGTAGACCTGGTGTCTTCTCTCTCCATTCCCAGAAAGGTAGTCTATTTGATGGTGTGTAGATAGGCCCCACTTGAGGGGGAAAAAAAAATATATGACTCTGAAAGAAAATTGAAAACAAGGTTAGAGAGATGGCTCAGTGGTTAAGATGCTTGCCTGCAAAGCCTAACAACCCAGATTCCATTCCCCAGGACCCACGTAAAGCCAGATGCCCTGGCATGCCCATCCTCTCCCTCTCTCTCTCTCTCTCTCTCTCTCTCTCTCTCTCTCTCTCTACTTGCAAATAAATAAATAATATTAAAAAGAAAGGAAAAGGGCTGGAGAGATGGCTTAGTGGTTAAGGCGTTTGCCTGCAGAGCCAAAGGATCTAGGTTCAATACTCCAGGACCCACGTAAGCCAGCTGCACAAGGGGGCACATGCATCTGGAGTTCGTTTGCAGTGGCTAGAGGCTCTGGTGCATCCATTCTCACCCTGTCTATCTCTTTCTTTCTCAAATACATAAAATATATTTTAAAAATAGAAAGAAAAAGAAAATTTTAAATCATAGGGAGTGTTTCAGTCTCACACTGGCTCCACCAGCCCATCCTTGTCCCCACAGGTCAGCCATCGCCTCTGGACTCCATGGCTACAACGGGGTGCTGGTGGGGCTGCTGATGGCTGTGTTCTCAGACAAAGGTGACTATTACTGGTGGCTTCTGCTCCCTGTCATCGTCATGTCCATGTCCTGGTAAGTTTGCTTCTGGGGCGGTAGGCTCAAATTACCGTCCTTTTTATCTCAATCCTGTGACTGCCTGGTGAACTCCACGTTAAAGCGGCATCTCTTCAGCAATTAACATCAGAAACGTCCACTAGAGATAGTCACCAAGGTACTGAGACAGCCCCATGCTATGTCATCTAGATATAGTATCTCATTCACTACCATCTTTTCTCCAAGGGTTTCTGGCCTCACCATTCACCATGTCAGAGCACGTAAATTAAGAGCTACATAGGGTCCTGTCACTTTCTGGAGATTTCATCCCTCCTGTTCCCCCAGCTTTTCTTTATCCATGGGAACCCTAGCCAAACCAAGACCACCTCGCAGGTTAGAATGAAGGCCAGCCATGGGACAGAGCCCTCAGAGCTCGAGGCTCCCCCCTCACTCACTTCCAGAAAACCAAAGGCACATGGTCAGCATACTTGGCCACTCACAAAAAAAAAAAAGAAAAGCATGACTGTGATTCTTCCTCTCTGCCCTCCCAACCTTTCCTTCCTCCTCCTGCCTAGGAGATGGAATTCTAGATGAAGTTCTGAGAATGCCCTCCTTCTGAACTTCCGTGTCTTCATCCTGCCCTAACACTGTGCCCTGCACCGGGAGGAGACCTAGGGAGAGGCCATCCTAAGGCCAGTCAGGCTCAGAGAAGATTACCCAAACAAGCTGCCGTTCTCTGGGAAATTGCAGGAGCCCGCGCACCCTCAGTGCTGCCTGATCTAGTGTGGGGGCCAGGCAGCATCTGACCAGCATCTCTCACGCTTCTGCCTCCAGCCCCGTCCTCTCCAGTGCTCTGAGCACTGTCTTCAGCAAGTGGGACCTGCCAGTCTTTACGCTGCCTTTCAACATCGCCGTGACCCTGTACCTGGCAGCCACGGGACACTACAACCTCTTCTTCCCTACCACGCTGCTGCAGCCTGCAACCTCCGTGCCCAATATCACCTGGTCAGATGTCCAAGTGCCCCTGGTAGGTTTCCTGGGAGGAGGAAGGGGAGTCCTTGTACAAACTCAATGTCAAAAGGCATGTCCTCATTTTGTACCTCAGCAACATGCACATGAGGTAGCAGTTAACAGTTGTGAACAAAGCACTCAACAAAGTACATGGCCTGTCTTCTTCTAAGAACTTAAAAGGGGAAAATTTCTGGCCCCACCTTATCATCACACAGGAATAAACTGAGGCCAAGTTAAAACACCCACCTGAGATCCCACAGGAAATGAGTGGAGAGAAAAGTCAAGACTGGAGCTCCAACTCTCTGACATACAGTCCTGGGTCCTTTGCTACTTTTCTTTGGGGTTTTAGTCCAGCATTTTAAGTTTATTTGAGAGAGAGTGACACAAAGAGAGAGAGTTTGAGTATGGCCTGCCAGGACTCCAGATACATGTACCACTTTGTGCACCTAGCTTTATGTGGGTACTGGGGAATTGAACCTTAGCCAGCCAGCTTTGTAAGCAAGTGTCTTTAAGCACTCAGCCATCTCCCCAGGCCCAACCTAGTTATTGTGTGTAAAATTATTATTATTATTATTATTATTATTATTATTATTATTATTTTGGGATTTTCGAGGTAGGGTCTCACTCTGGCCCAGGCTGACCTGGAATTCACTATGTAGTCTCAGGGTAGCCTGGAACTCACAGCGATCCTCCTACCTCTGTCTCCTGAGTGCTGGGATTAAAGGCGTGCGCCACCACGCCCGGCTCTAGAAAAAAAATATTTTGATTATATTTGAGAGAGAGAGAGAGAGAGAATGAGCATGCCAGGGCCTCTGGCCACTGCAAACGAACTCCAGAAACATATGCCATCTTGTGCACTGGCTTATGTGGGTACTGGGGAATCGAACCTGGGTGCTTAGGCTTCGCAGGCAAGTGCCTTAACTGCTAAGCCATCTCTCCAGCCCCCAGCCCAGCTTTAGTGCTACTTCTATTGTGTTTTCTTTCATTTGCTCGCACTGAATCATTCAAGTATGTACCTTGTGCTGCCATGTAGTGGCTTAAGAAGTCATGGTCGCAACCTCATGACCTTTAAACCCTAATTATTCTGTGTATACTGACCTCTGGAAACCTACCATGATCAAGAATAAGTTCAGTACTGAAAGCAGTAAGTTGGCATGGAGAAATTTGACCATTAGCCTTCTTATCTAACTATGCGTGTTTCTCTGGGGCTCCCTGCTTTCCATTACGCTAAAGGGACCACCCAGCCCCAAGTCTGATGCTCAACCAGAAACATTACTGACAATTAATTGCCACAAAGCTACTAGGGTTTGTTGGAGGGAACTTTCAGAAATAATGATGCCTGGCATCTCTTAGCATTCCACAGGATAGTCAGATGAACCCTGCATTCACTGAGAAGTGCCATTATTCAGGAAAGTGAGTGTTTGTGTCTGCCCGTGCCCATTCATCTCGCTCATGTGAGAGGACCTTTGTGGGCCAGAGACAACTTCACCCATGAGGCTTGCCCAGTCAATATCTGTTGGAGGGAAAATTGTTCTAATCAGAGTGCTATGCAAGGATGATGTTAGAAATTGCAAGTTTAAAACTCATTTCATTTTTCATTGAAAAAAATATTTCATAATTTGATACAGATAAAAATTGGGGGGGGGGACAAATTTCAAGGTAGGGTCTCACTCTAGCCCAGGCTGACCTTGAATTCACTGTGTAGTCTCAAAGTGGCATCGAACTCACAGCGATCCTCCTACCTCTGCCTCCCAAGTGCTGGGATGCCACCACACCTGGCTGAGATAAAAGATGGTTTTAATAATTCTCCACATTTAGAGCACCAAAGATACAGAAAGAAATTCAATTTTTTTGTAGTCATTCAAGAAATAATTTTCAGGCCAACAGAACGGGCTATCATAATGTGTTGAGTCTTCCTGACAGCTAGAATTTGTACTCTGAATTTCGCATACACAAGTGGTGGCTGTCAGAGATTGTGAAACTCCCAACAATGCTGAGTGACCACTGGAGAGGTTTTCCAGAGGTATGACCGGGCAGGGATGAAACGGCTTTGTGGCACTGTCCCTGGATAGACCCTCTCACCACTACCGCCAGAATTCTATTCAACTTTCTGCCTTAAAGAAACAGGTGATTGAGCCCAAGTTAACCCCTTGGTCATATTCCACACCCTGCTATTTACTGACAGACAGACCGTTGGGTACATGGAGGACTGAGTCAAACAGAGTACCCCTCAGGTGTTCCAACCACAAGAGCAGTTTCCAGACCACACCGCCTGCTCTAGGTCAATCTGCAAATCTTACTCCAACCAGTCAGCCAGCCAAGACTAATGTCACCACAGCTAGACATGTGGTTCTTGGAAATAACCGAGGACCAGCTTCCTTCTAACAGTTAACCTTCTTGTCACCTTTTTGCTTTAGAAAAATGTATGTTGAGGGCTGGGGAGGTGGCTCGGTTGTTAAATGCACTTGCTTGCAAAACCTGCTGGCCTGGGTTCAATTCCCCAGTACCCACCAAAGCCAGATGCAAAAGCAATTCATATATTTATATTTTGTTTGTGGGGCAAGAGGTCCTCACTCTGACTCTCTCTCTCTCTCTCTTCCCCTTCTCTCTCCCTCCTTCTCTCTTATCCTCTCCCTGTGCCCCCTCCCTTCCTTTTGCTCCCTCCCTCTTTCTCTACCTCACAAATAAATAAATAAAAATATCTTTAAAAATAAAAAATATAGCTGGGTGTGGTGGTGCACACCTTCAATCCCAGCACTCGGGAGGCAGAGGTAGGAGGATCGCCATGAGTTCAAGGCCACCCTGAGACTACAGAGTGAATTCCAGGTCAGCCTGAGGTAGAGTGAGACCCTGCTTCGAAAAGCAGAACAATTAAATAAATAATATAATGATCATTTTGATCAGAAATGTGCTACCTTTATAGAGAATAAAAATGCCCTCATGGAAAATGTTTTCAGTTTCTCTTTATGAGTGGTAAATGGCTTTCTGAATAAAGGAAACTCAACACCCTAACTGTTTAGTACCCCAAGAACTCAAAGTTGAAGTCATACGGTTTTTGCTCCTTTTTTAATTTACCTACTCTAACAGAAGTGTCTTAGGATCCTGTTGCAAAATGTTAGCGTGCATTCAGTAGCTGAAGCAGGAGGATTGCAAGTTCAATGCCAGAGTAAGACACATAACAAGACTGTCATAAATAATGTTAGTGCAGGGCTTTGGAGCTGAAGTGGAAGTTGCGTCTTCTGTTTCCATAATGAGCATGCGACCCTGTTGTTCCTGCAGCTCCTGCGAGCCATCCCTGTTGGAATTGGCCAGGTATATGGCTGCGATAACCCCTGGACTGGAGGCATCTTCCTCGTAGCTCTGTTTATCTCTTCGCCTCTCATTTGCTTGCACGCAGCCATTGGATCTACCATGGGGATGTTGGCAGGTGTGTACCGTCATGCCACCACTTTAATGTGTGATGGGGTATCAAAGAAAGTGGCGACATGTGTCACTAACACTGGACCCGCTGACTCCCGGACACTTTCTCTGTCCACCGCACTTACTTCTCCACTTTGGTTGCTAGTGCTTTCGTGTTCCTCTGAGCATGAACTGTTCCTCAAGGGAGACTTTAGTGTTAGTTGTTTAAACCTTGGTATAAATTTAAAGTTTGGGAAAGTTTTCTTCCAGGTATCTTTTCTATTTTAAGTCTTATCCCCAGGGACAAAAAGAAGGATTTGTTCTCAGGAGAATATTTTGGGGTGTGTGTGTGAGAGAGAGAGGGGGGAAGGGCATTCTCTGCGCTGTTTAAGTGAGATCACAGAGCCCTTATTCCAAGGCTCTCTTCAACTCACAATTGCTTAGCCACCGATATTCACATGGTTTGGTATATTTATCTCCTTTCTATGTGTTTTCACTGAATAATATCAAAACTTCTTTTTGTGTATAAATCTCTAAGAGGACACCTGGTTCTGCTGGGGGAGGACGGGGTGGGTTTCAGGCAGGCGGGTTGAAGAGCCCTCGGTAAAGGCCGGCCTCGCTTCCTTCTTCCCCAGCGCTCAGCATCGCCACGCCCTTCGACTCCATCTACTTCGGCCTGTGCGGCTTCAACAGCACTCTGGCGTGCATCGCTGTCGGGGGCATGTTCTACGCCATCACCTGGCAGACGCACCTGCTCGCCATCGCCTGCGGTAGGTACCACCCACACAGGTTCCTCCTGACCTTGGAGGAGCTCTGTGTCCATCCCTGCAAAGAAAACCACTCTGCGACGATACTGCTACCCTCCCGGGATGATGGGCAAAATTGTTTGCTTTATGAAAGCTGTTAGTTGGCAATGTCTTCAGCATCTTCGACTGTTTTCACTGCACACAGGATGCTGAGCCACTTGGAGAAGGATATTTCTATTTATTAGTGCGCCTGTTTACGTAGGGGTGCACCAAGGACCCTTGCCACTGCAAATGAATGCCAGATGCTTGAGCCACTTTTTATATTCAGTTTTACATGGGTATCTTGGGAATTGAACCCAGGCCATCAGGCTTTGCAAGCAAGCCCCTTTAACCACTGAGCCATCTTCCCTTCTCCAAGAAGATTTTTAGATGATGGTTGTCGTATTGTTGCTCATAAACTGTCTCCTGTGATTGTTTCTTTCCTGGCTGGTGATGGGAAGTGAGAGGGCAACTCTACATGTTCGTCTGTACGATTAGGATGGGGCAGTATGCACCATACACTATGATGGAAGATTCCCAGTAACCAGAGTCCCTTCACATGATGCCTCTTTTTTTATAAGTTTATTTTACTTTATTTCAGAGACAGAAAGGGGCAGAGAGAGACAGAGAGAATGGGAGTGCCAGGGCTTCCAACCATTGCAAATGAACTCCAGATGCATGCGCCACCTTGTGCATCTGGCTTACGTGGGTACTGGGGAATTGAACCCAGGTCCTTTGGCTTTGCAGGCAAGTGCCTTAACCAGTAAGCCATCTCTCCAGCCCCACATGATGCTTCTTGATTGCATATTTGTTCAGAGTTCCAGAAAATTAGATTGACGATAACAAGTTGGCATATTTACATATCCCATTCTTAACCATCCTTTGGGTTTTGTTTTTTTCATTTAAAATTTTTTTATTTATTTGAGAGAGAGAAAGAAAGAAAGAAGCAGATAGAGAATGTTGTGCACTTGGGCTGTCAGCCACTGCAAACAAACTCCAGATGCATATGCCACCTTGTGCATCTGGCTTACATGGGTCCTGGGGAATTAAACCTAGGTCCTTTGGCTTTGCAGACAAGTGCCTTAACCACTAAGCCATCTCTCCAGGTACATTCTTTGTTTTTTGGTACTATATGAACAGAAACCAAGCCAAATAAAACTCCTTTTGGCTGAAATACTTAAAACAGAGATTCCATTTCAGTACATCCACAGACAATGAAAAAATATCAAATAAACTTCAAAAAACAAGTTTGCAATAAAAATTTTCCAAAATATTCTTTGCTAAGGAAGATCTCCAGATCATATATGGCCATATATTTATTTCCATAAGATACTTTGAGGGGCTAGAGAGATGGCTCAGTGGTTAAAGGCACTTGCTTGCAAATCCTGACAACCCAGGTTCGATTCCCCAGTACCTACATAAAGTAGCACATGCATCTGGAGTTTATTTGCAGTGGCAAGAGGCCCTGGTATGCCCACACACACACACACACACACACACACACACACACACTCGCTCACTCACAAATATTTTTTAATTTTTTATTTTTTTGGTTTTTCAAGGTAGGGTCTGGCTCTGGCTCAGACTGACCTGGAATTCACTATGTATCAGGCTGGCTTCGAACTCATGGCAATCCTCCTACCTTTGCCTCCTGAGTGCTGGGATTAAAGGCATGTGCCACCATGCCTGGCTATTTTTCAAATTTTATAAAAACTTTTTTAAAAAGATAATTTGGGGCCTAGAAAGATGGTTTAATGGTTAAAGCACTTGCCTATGAAGCCAAAGGACCCAGGTTCGATCCCCCAGTACCCACGTAAGCCAAATGCACAAGGGGGCACATGCATCTGAAGTTCCTTTGCAGTGGCTGGAGGCCCTGGCGAGCCCATTATCTCTCTGTCTTCTCTGTCTCTCTCTCTGTGTCCTTGCAAATAAATTAATTTAATTTAAAAACTGGAAAATAAAATAAAAAGATAATTTGAAGATGCATTTTCTTTTTTATTTTATGATAGTATAGGGCTAGGGAGATTACTCAATGGTTAAAGGTACTTGTTTGCAATGTCTGCAGACCTAGCTTCAATTTCCCAGTACCCATTTAAAGCCAGATACACCAAGTGGTACGTGTGCCTTGAATTTGTTTGCAGTGGCAAATAGCACTGGCACACCCATATTTATTTATTCATTCTCTCTCTCTTCTCATAAATGAATAAATAAAAATATATTTATGCCAGCTATTACAAAGATGAAGGCTAAATTATATATCAAGGATAAAGCTGCCATTTTTTTCTTCCTTTAGCAATTATTTTATGCTACATTAAAAATGCCAATATAAGCCAGGTGTGATGGCACACACCTTTAATCCCAGCACTCGGGAGGGAGGCAGAGGTAGGAGGATCACTGTGAGTTTGAGGCCAGCCTGAGAATACATAGTGAATTCCAGGTCAGCCTGGGCTAGAGAGAGACCCTACTTGGAAAAAAAAAAAAAAAAAAGTCGATGCTCTTTGCCTCCACTGCCTCTCAAAGCCACTGCTTTCTCTGTGAGAGAGTCCAGAGTACTTGAGCTTCTTTCTACAGTTACGCACCAATTATGGATGCGGTAGGGAAGGATAAATTTCCTAAAGCCACAGCCTGCTTAATCCCCAGGACACATGATTCCCCTGCAATTCTGACAGGCTGCATGGCCTGTTTCTTTTCTCCCATCTATTCTTCCCCTCTCCCAGGTCTGCAGTTCCTGTAACCACACATGAGCACACACAAGGCTTCCTGTTGGTAGCAGAACAATGTTGATAAAAGTCACAGTAGGACCAGGGGAGCATGAGAATACATTCTTTGGCTCTGGAGCCCAGGGGTGCTGGGGGGATTAGACAGGGCCTGCTCACAGGCCACTCTGAACCTCCTCTCTTCACACGCCAAGCCTGGAGCCCTACATGGACCTTCTGGCTCCCCTAGATTCTGGGATCTTTGTGGTACTTGGGGGTTGCCCATCTTCTCCCCTCTTTCTAACCTGAGGTGTGTCATCCCGAGACACATACACACATACAGTGAGAGAGAGAAGTTAAGAATCCACTCTGGGAACTAGGTGGCCAGAGCTCTGCAGCCATCACCCATCGAATCCTGGGAAGTCACTTCAAATCTTTTTTTTAAATTTTTTTATTTATTTGAGACATAGACAGAGGCAGAGACAGAGAGAGAGAGAGAGAATGGGCGCACCAGGGCCTCCAGCCACTGCAAACAAACTCCAGATGCATGCGCCACCTTGTGCATCTGGCTTAAATGGGCCCTGGGGAATCGAGCCTCGAACTGGGGTCCTTAGGCTTCATAGGCAAGCGCTGAACCGCTAAGCCATCTCTAAATCTTAATGTCTGACACAAGCAGTGTCTGTCTTGTGGATTGTCATCAAGGTCAGGTCAGATAAGGATGGATGTAATGAAGACAATGGCTGACACCTGGGAGGTACCTGGGAGGGGCTGGCCCCAGTTATCTGTAAATAACATGTGCTAATTAAAAACAATACAAAGTATGTCAGAGACTCCTAGTCCCTCCAAGAGAAGTCAACTGGCTAGTGGGACCCCCCAGTGCCCATTGCCTATCCCACACTCTACTTCATATAACCCATTTCTTCGTTTCCTCTGCTCGTCTATCTTAAAAAATAAAGGGGACTTCTCCAACTCATAGCCTCATCGAATAGTCTTGTAATTTAATCTAGGTGCACCTGTTTTTTTCTTTTTTGTGACATGCAGACAATAACAGTGCTTATGCCGCAGGAATGCTGAGGCTACAGTTGGTCTTGCTCCTAGCTGGGCATATAGTAACTCTCTAATAAAGGCTAGCTGTTAGCTGTTGTTAATATCTTAGGGACAACCAGGACATTCTCTGTTGAGAAATTAAAGGCCCAGAAGCAAAGCCCAGTTACGCTGGCCTGTTTTATTATCTCCCATCTCTCGCCAGTGTTTGGATCTTCCCGGCAGTCAGTCTGCTATGCCCCCTCCACACAGCCTACAAGACAAGATAAACGATAGATTTGATCTTCCCCAAACGTCCAGAATGCTACTTCTCCCTAGAAACCCATATTATGTTAATACCATGTGATGAAATATTCCAGCAGGGAGTTCTGGGACCCACTTGCCTTCACTATATAGTAAAATTTTCATTTGTGGTTTATGCTATTAAATGTTCTTTCACTGGAATGCAAGGTGGTGGAACCCAAGAGAACTATAACAACTAAATTCTGGCCCTTTTTAACAAAGTTCACCTGCTGCCTTAGCTCTACCAGCATTTGCGTGGAATTTAACCCCTTTAAAGCGGCCAGGCAACGGAACTGTTTTTCGTTTTGTTATGTTTGTTGATGTGTTTGGCTTCTGAGAGACAGCCCTTGTGGCGCAAGATGAATGAAGAGAGAATGTGTAAGCTACGTAGAAGGCGCTGCTAAGTCATCACTGAGCGATTTGTGCTTGGCTCTTCTTCCAGCGCTGTTTGCAGCCTACCTGGGTGCCGCTCTAGCCAACATGTTGTCTGTGGTAAGTCTCATGGGCTGAAAACTACACCCTTCTCTCTGCTTCCCAAACCCTGCACACACCCTTCCTCCCAGGACCCTTCCCAGCTCATCCCCACCTTGTCTCAAATCATGCCATTCTCTTTAGTACCACCAGGAGGGAGCCAGGCCACAGAGGCATGAATGTCAACCATGAAACAACCAAATCCATTGACAGTGGCTGGTGGAGCTCTTTCTGGGACAATCTAAAGAGATACCCTTATAAAATTAACTCCTTATATTTGGACCACCTTCTAGAACTATTTTTAAATCCATTATTATTATTATTATTATTATTATTATGTGTATAAATTAGCTGCTTTGTGGCCAGCATACATCTCTGTCCTACAGCAACTAGCATGGTTCATGGGTAGAGGCTTCAGGGAACAGAGAGAGTCATGCATTAGTCAGCCAGAGAGAAGCCTGAGTTGGGGGCTTGTGGGCACACATAATTCCTGAACCTCCTCTTTGTCTGGGTCCCAGTGTAGGGTGGTATGCAAGGCCAGGAGTAGCCATCTGGCTAACCTAGGCTCAGCTCACAGCTGACACACACACACACACACACACACCCCTTCGGTGAGAACACAAAGGAAACTTCACATGGGTAAGCAGAAGAAGTCCTGTAGATCCTGCAGGTGGAGATGGTATGAACATTCCACTCACAGCTGTCTAAATTCCTCCTTCCTGTCAAGAAAAAGAGGTGGGTTGGACTTAGCACAGAAAGCTATTTCCTAAGCTGCAAACTTAAGCCTTTCCTAATGTACTAAGTCCCTCCTCTGAATCCCAACACACGCTGTGTGTTCCTTCACTACACTTGACACACAATATTGTGACAAGTTTAGTACTCATCCGTCCACTCCCAGCTTCAGCCCAGACGCTGCATTGGAGTAGGACCCTCCGTAGTCTTCTCTTAATCTTAATACCTATCACAGGACCCAGTCCACAATGAGTACTCAAGAAATAACAAGTGAAGACTGGGCATAGTGCCCATGCCTATAATCCCAGCCCTCAAGAGGTTGAGAGAGAAAGATCACAAGTTCTAGGCCATTCTGAGCTGCAAAGTTTTAGGACAGCCTGGACTATAGCAAGATCTTGTCTCCCCCCCCCACCAAAAAAAAAAAAAAAGAAAGAAAAAAAAGGGAATTCTAGAGCTAGGGCTGAGCAGCAGCCACCAGAAACACGCAGAATACAAGAGGATGGGATACAATGCCTGAGGCTTCCATCAGCCCAGGTATTGCCGTCTTTCTTAGCGCCACCCATTTGTCTGATCAGTCATTCAATAAATATGTGTCACATGCTTTCCTCAGACAAGGCACCAGAAGAGGAGCAGAGCGACACGCTTTGGTTCCTGACCCCGTGTTCACAGTGCTGACCCGCCCCTCGCTCTGCACGCAGAGGAGCTACGGATCCCACCACTCTCTGTGGGAATTCTTCAGAACAAAGTCAAATTTACTTCCTGTGTGCCTACTCTCTTTATGGCATTACACTGACCAGTGCCAGAGATGCTAAAAGAAAGAGCAGGTTATTAACTTACCTGTGTGCCTACTCTCTTTACGGCATTACACTGACCAGTGCCAGAGATGCTAAAAGAAAGAGCAGGTTATTAACTTACCTGCGTGCCTACTCTCTTTATGGTATTACACTGACCAGTGTCAGAGATACTCAAAAAAAAAAAAAAAAAGAGCAGGTTATTAACTTACCCAGAAGGAATCTCCAGTCTCACTGGGGATTATGATAGAAGGATATTGAACCACATTTACGAAACCACTCCAGCCCTCCTCAGAAAAGCCCTTCCTTATCAGGGCTGGAGAGGTAGCTAGGTGGTTAAAGGCACTTGCTTGCAAAGCCTGGTGGCCCAGTTTCAGTTCCCCAGCACACATGTAAAGCCAGATGCAAGCCAAAGCTCATGGTTGCAGTAGCAAGAGGACATCCTAGAAGGCAAGGCGCAAAGACCTGGAGTATGTCCTCTGCCCTCTGCATGCCCTGGCAGCCCCGTGCGCCTCTCTCACTGGCACACATTACGCAGCCTTGCTCTTCCACAACGCTGCCTGTTTGCCTCCAAGAACGACGGCATCCGAGGACCACTTACCGAGTGCTTTCGTATTATGCACTGAGCACCAACTCTCTGAGGAGGGATTAATTAATGTGCCATAGAGGAAAGTGTCCTCAGAGAGATCCAACAGTTACAACAAGGCGATCGGAGCTGAGATTTCCATCTGGGTCTGGGGAATTTCCACTGTGGGATTTCAAGGGATGCTTCCCCAAAACCCGCTGTGCAGTCTTGGCAGAGCTTTGGGAAGACTTGCCGCCTGGACTCTGTCACTCTCGGCTGTTCCCTAGAGCTGTGGTTCTGGGGCTGTTCCCAAGCTTCTGGGTCTCCCCACAACACACACCTTTGCTCTTCCACGTGGGTAGCATGGATACTGGCATGGTGCCACCTGGGGTCTTTAAGGATTATAGGAAAATGTCGGGGGTGGGGAGACGGTTTCATCTGCTTCATAAATGAAGGCTCTTTACAAACCATCCACTAATGCCATCTCAGATGAAGAATGGGAAGAAGTCTTTAAATTCCCCAGGGGACCTTGAGGAATATAAAGCAAGTCTACGTGACGAGAAATGGGTGTGCGGATGAGAGGGCTCTTGAGAAGAGCAGCAGCTGCTTTTTACCTCCAGTTCTAGGGACAAGAAGTCCACTTCCTGCGTCTCTGTAAAGGGTTGCTAGACATCCGGGGCTTGCTTCCCCAGCCCTTTCTGTCTGAGAGCCCCATAGACACAGGCTCTGTGCCTTTTCCTTCAAATTCTCAGGGAGAGATGCCATTGGTTCAGGTCACATGCTTACAGGAGGCTGTGTTTGAATCAGGTGCCCGTCTCTCTCACCCAATCAGCTGTGACCTGAGCTTCGGGTGCAAAATGGCTGCCAAGTACATTCCTTCAGAAGAGGTTGACAGGTCTGGAGAGATGGTTCAGTGGTTAAGGCGCTTCCCTGCAAAGCCTAAGTATTACCCAATTCGATTTTCCAGCACCCACGTAAAGCCAGATGAAGTTGGTTTGCAGTGGTCTAAGGCCCCAGTGTGCCCATTCTTTCTGCCTCTCTTCTCTCTCTGCTTGCAAATAAGTAAATAAAAACATTTATTAAAAGAGGTTGACGGTAGAAGGTGTGGAATAGCCATAGTTCCTAGGGTTGGGACAAGACGGACCTACATAAAAGCACCTGCACGGGAGCCGGGGCCCAGAGGCTGCATTGTGATGAGCATGTGTGCTCACCTGTGACAATGCAGCCTCGTGGCGGGATTTCATCTGTCCTTGTCTGTCAGTTAAGCATTACCCTTGCCAGCGCCCGCAAATCACCCCCTTCTCCAGAGAGGGCCTACAGCGATTGATAAAAGCTAACTAGACAAGCAGTAGCATGTGAGGTAACAGAGCCTCCTCTTGTGTTTCTCCCTCCCTCCAGTTTGGATTACCACCCTGCACGTGGCCCTTCTGCCTCTCAGCGCTCACCTTCCTCCTCCTGACAACCAACAACCCCGCCATCTACAAGCTTCCGCTCAGCAAAGTCACCTACCCGGAAGCCAACCGCATCTACTACCTGTCTCAGGAGCGAAACAGAAGAGCATCCACTGTAACAAAGTACCAGGCCTATGATGTCTCCTAATCTGCCCTTTCCAGAGCATGTCAGTGTAACAACAGCCTTCTGCAGGTATTCTGGGTCCCCAAGTTAAGGGCCACTTAGCCTCCTATTCTGTAATTCTCTCCCCAAGCACAAGGATCACTAGTTGGGAACCACCCTATGATGCACAAAACTTATCAAAGCTATGTTAGCATAGAATGATACCCGTGGCTGGTGTTCTGGGTACTCCCCTGGAGGAGAACTTACTATTCACCTGGCTCAGTCATCTCATGGAGTAAAGCTTAATGTCAGGAAAATGTCCACCAGCCTAGAAGGTGAGAGGGAGAGTCCCTACTCAGCTCTGCCACTAATGAGTTCCAATGATCTCAGACCAGTCCTTCCCCCCCATTTCAGCCTCCGTTTCTTGTTCATCAGGGATTTTCTTATGACAAGGAGGGACTCGAATGTCCCTTCTACCTCAGAAGTGTTGATTCTTCCCTGCCTACTGTAAACTAATCAAGTCAGCATGACCAGCAAGTAATCACTTTGAGTAACTGAGAGAGCAGAGGACAGCACTTACGTGTGTTACGTGGAGGTCGCCCTTGAGCGTGGGAGACGCTCCTCAGATGTGAGGTTAGGAACTTAAGTTTATTGAAAATGCCAGTGTACTTCATAGGACAAAAATAGTTCTGGAAATGTCATAACATTAGCAGTGATCTTCTTTCAACATCCAAATCACACAGTAAACCAATACCTTTGCCTCTGTAATACTCATAATCAAACTCTCATTAAACTGTTTAAATTTGCAAGTTGGTCTCTGGGTTTTCTTGAAATGGGGCTTGTTTTACATGCTCATGAATTGTATACTTAGGGGGCTTTCACACTCAGCCATGTATCTGAGTACCAGAGGATGGGTGGGTTTTCTGATGGACGGTTACACAATGACCGTGCGCGTTGCTTTCTATGATTCGAGTACCCAGTGTTAACAATCCATGGAACTTTTCAGAGTATACTCTCTTCCAATCCATCTTGAATGTCCAGTAACCCCATATTTAGTTACTGAGCATGGCTTAAATTGTGCTCCTAAACCACAGTAATTCTTTGTGGGAAATCACTTGGCCCAACCAACCTCCCCTTCCCAGAGGAGAATGAGCATCTTCTACCACAGTAAGACCCTCCTGGCACACACACACTCCCAGTTTATCGTAATGGGATGATGACATAAGGGAGTGGGGACAGAAGCAAAGGGAAAGAGACAGACTGCCTATAAATGCAGCTTTAAGGGAGAATTACACTTGAATTTTTTTTTTTTTTTTTTTTTTTTTTTTTTTGGTTTTTCGAGGTAGGTTCTCACTCTAACCCAGGCTGACCTGGAATTCACTATGTAGTCCCAGGGTGGCCTCAAACTCACAGCCATCCTCCTACCTCTGCCTCCCAAGTGCTGGGATTAAAGACGTGCACCACCACGCCCGGCTACATTTAAAAAATTTTATTGACCACTTCTATACTTACAGACAATAAACCATGATAATTCCCTCCCCCACTTCCCCTTCACAACTCCACTCTCCATCATATCCCCTCCCTCTCTCCATTAGGCTCTCTTTTATTTTGATGTCATCATCTTTTTCTCCTATTATGAGGGTCTTGTGCAGGTATTGCTAGGCACTGCGAGGTGGTGGATATCGAGGACAATTTCTGTCTGGACAGTTGCATTGTAAGGAGTGGCTACCCTTCCTTTGGCTCTTATATTCTTTCTGCCTCGTCTTCCGCAATGGACTCTGAGCCTTGGAGGGTGTGATAGAGTTGTTTTAGTGCTGAGCACTCTTCTGTCACTTCTTCTCAGCACTATGTTGCCTTTTGGATCATCCCACTGGTCACTGCCATCTGAAAGGAGAAGCGTCTCTAACCAAAAGTGAGAGTAGCATTAATATATGAGTATGAACATTAAAGTGTAGTACTTTCAGGGCAGTTTGGTGAGAATAATATATGCATTTATCCAGACAAGAGCAGGCTTTATACCCCTAAGGCTCATGACCTCCTCTGCCATAGGTTTTGATTAGGTTTTCAGTACCAGGCATGTATTCCCTCCCATAGAGCGGGCCTCCAGTCCAATAAGAGAGCAGTTGGTTTCCCCTAGAGCAGACATGCCACTATTGCACCTGTTCAGTCATTTGGCCTGTCTGTCCTTGAGGCTTCCAGAGTCTACTGTTTTCACTGCTGATGACTTCCATCTCCCATAGGGCTGCATGCAGTGCAGCTTTTTCCAGCTTTCAGTTGGCTGGGCTACAGGGAGAAGCTTTGCAGCTCAGCACCAGCTTGATTTCTCAGTGACCTTGCCACCCAGGCATGTAAGGTCTTCAGCAATAGGGTCTTACCATCTGTTTCTCGTAAGAAACCAAGGGCCTTGGCAATAGCCTAAAATATTTTGGAGGCAACAGGGACCTCCCTGTCCAATAACTCACTGGAAGGAATCCCATCCCTGGCACTGAAAATTTTCTAGTAGTAATCTATGGCTTCTGGGTGTGCCAAAAAAGTAGGCTTTCATATGTCTTATTCAGAATATCTTGAATTTTGATTGACCCTCCTCACACCCTTCTCTTACTCAATCTCTTCCCCTGGCCTCACTTAGGCCATTCCACTTGAGAATTACATTTTAACAAAATCAATTCTTTTTTTTTTTTAAAGCTACTTTCTACATTTATTTTTTTCATTTCTCTGTGTACTCTGAAATCCTAGCCATCTTTTACCAGCCCAAGAACACTGATCCTATCCAGCCCACTTTATGACTTCTCCAGGAAAATCCAGCACTTCTCCACGCAGACAAATCCTCCCTGTAGGAAAGGGAAATGACTCACACTCCAGGGCTACCTCTGAGCTTGTGATCACACCTTGAGGCCAAGAAGGTCTCAGCCTGTATTTTAATGACTATAAAATTGTGGCTCTCAAAGGATCAAGCATCCAGGAATTTCACTAGAAGGCTGTTTATGCTCCCAGCTCACTCGACTGCCCCAGAACCAGCAAGTGATGACATGGAACTATTAAAGTATGGGCTCTTGTGCATTTTCCACCAAAGTCTTATAATCTGATTTTATTCAGAGCAGGAAGCCCTCCGCTTGCATACCATTCTGATTACTGGCCACTCATGAACCCCTTCAGCTGCTCTAAGTACTTCAATATCCTCACCTATAAAACAAGCTGAGTTGACCCAGGATTCCAAGCAAGGTGGAGACAGATTGGATGAGAGAACTCAACCTATGAAAACATGCGATGTCTATGGGAGGCCAAACTAATCAGTCTGGCCCAGCACTTCAATTAAGCAGCAACAGTGGAGAGTCGGGGCCAGCCCCACCAACTCCTGAGAGCCGGTCACACAAGTGGGCACATGCTTCCCTGTGCAGTTCAGTGACATCACACTGGTCACCTGAAAGCAGCCATAGTGGCAGTGTTTGCATCACAGAAATGACACATTCTACAAATCTGAGCACGCACACACAACCATACCATGTTGTAAGTACACATAACAAAAAGTCATGTTGTAAGCCGGGCGTGGTGGCGCACGCCTTTAATCCCAGCACTTGGGAGGCAGAGGTAGGAGGATCGCCGAGAGTTCGAGGCCACCCTGAGACTACAGAGTGAATTCCAGGTCAGCCTGAGCTAGAGTGAGACCCTACCTCAAAATACCAAAACAAAAAAAGTCATGTTGTTTTCAGGAAGGGAAAATAGAATGAGGCATAAAAATAAAAGATCATACACACTTCCATACATTCAAGAGATAGGCTTTGCAAGAACAATAAGGATGATATGCCAAAGCCGAAGGTATATGATTAACTCAACACTCTCAGAAAAAAAAAAAAAAGTATTGAATGGATAGAACAACACGCCTTTGTTGTTTTTTTAAGTCTTTTTTAATTTATTTATTCGACAGAGTCAGAGACAGAAAGAGAGAGAATGGGCATGCCAAGGACTCCAGCCACTGCAAATGAACTCCAGACACATGTGCCACCTTGTGCATCTGGCTTACTTGGGTCCTGGGGAATTGAACCAGGGTCCTTTGGTTTTGCAGGCAAACACCTTGACTGTTAAGCCATCCCTCCAGCCTCACAGTTGTTTTTGATTGTCTCTCTCCCTCCCCAAAACTAGCATATAGTTACCCTGAGAAACAGTTGGTTTCTCATCCCTACTCTTTTTTCCTCTACAGCATCCATTCACTTGTCCTTACTAGAATTTGAAAACTATTTCACACACAACAAACACATTCTTATGGGTAGACCCAAGAACCTTTGTCAAGCCAGCTGACTGAATCTTGCCTACAAAACACTTCAGGATCCTTCTTGAAACACTTGTGGGTAGTATTCAGGGAAGGAACCCATCAGAGTGAGCCATACCATCTAACCCTGAGATTTCCATCATTTTATAGGAAAGAATTTCCAGCCCTTGTACAGTCTTTTGCAATCACCCTTGCTTTACAGAGTTCTTAGAACTTGGATCCCAAGTCATGTAATGGCCTCAAGTGATACAGGCAGGTAGGTGGAAGGTCAGTGGCTCTCAAATTCCAGTGTGTATTGGAACTTACTTATCACAGATGGCTGAACCCAGTTCCCAGAGTTTGATGTAGTGGAATGACCTGAGAATGAGCTTTCCTAGAAAGTCCTCAGCTGATATCAGTGCTGTGTTCTGAAACCACAGTTGAGTAAATTTAAATTAAAAGAGCAAAGATCCTCCAGGGGCATGAAGATGGCTCAGTGGATAAAGTGTTTGGTGTGCAAGCCTGAAGAGTTCTGATCCTAAATACCCTTAAAACATCAGGCATAGTGACATGTGCCCATAATCCCAGAGCTGGTGAGGAAGAAACAGGAGGATCCCTGGGGCTTACTGGCTAGTTAGTCTAGCCCAATTGGTGAGTTCTGGGTTCAGCAAGAGACCATGTCTCAAAGAATAAAGTGGATAGATCTGTTTCACCACAAACCACCTGGGCCCCTCCTGCGAGGGAGGTCTCTCCCAGGATTTAAATATTTTATTTATTTATTTGACAGAGAAAGAGGGAGAGAGAGAATGAATGGGTGTGCCAGGGCCTCCAGCCACTGCAAACGAACTCCAGAAGCATGCGCCCCCTTGTGCATCTGACTAACGTGGGTCCTGGGGAATCGAACCTGGGCCCTTTGGCTTTGCATCCAGCCCTCTCCTGGGATTTAAATCTAGCCCTAACATTGCGGTTGGTCGAAGTTCAGCCCCCAGAACTTGGCGTCCTGGCTAGCCTCGTCCCGAGACAGTGCCTAGCCCAAACCAATCAGCTGTCCCTCAGGTGAGCTGAGTCAAAAGGTAGAGCCCGCCACCATAAGGTTATAAATACGTTTGTGAGGGGAGAACAAGGTCTCAGTGCTGCCTGAGCTCTCCTGGAGGTCCAGCTGCCCATGTGTTCCTCTCAGCTCCGCCTAGGAGGTGAGGCCCCCTCTAGCCCTTACTCTCCACATGGGCTCTTTATCCCCTCCAGCTCCCCACATGGCAGGACCCCTTTGAACTTTCTTTTCTCTCCATGGTCTTCCCAGGCCCTCCATGTGGGATCTCAAGCCACATGGGTGTCTTTCATTGGCTCAGTACTTCCCTAAATAAGTGTAATAATTTAGTAATTAAAAAAAAAAAAAGAGCCAGGCATGGTGGCGCACGCCTTTAATCCCAGCACTCGGGAGGCAGAGGTAGGAGGATTGCTATGAGTTCGAGGCCACCCTGAGACTCCATAGTGAATTCCAGGTCAGCCTGGACTAGAGTGAGACACTACCTCAAAAAAAAGAATAAGGTGGAAAGCAATTGAGGAAGACACCTAACATTGACCTCTGGCCTCCCCATGCACACATACACATGTGCGCCCACACACACACATGAACATGCATGCACACACATGCACGCCACAATACAAATGCAAAACAGAAAGATAGCGACTACAATAAAGCCTTCCTCATTGTGTAACACACGGCCTCCAAAGTCTTCTGGATACGGGAACCATCTGCAGGGCTACCTCAGACGAGCCACAGCCCCAAGGATTTGGGCTCAGTAAATCCTGACAGAGCCACAAATGTGAGCTGCCCATAAACTCTTGCATGATATGAAGGCCGTGGCTGGCTGTCAAGGTCCAGCCTTTGAGGTCACCACGTAGGCCTAGTCCCAGGTAGGTCATGTCCTGTATCTGATGCACAGGCCCTACCCTGGCCTAAGTCAGCAGTGGGCCTGGTACAGGCATTCCCTGGGGGCATTCTTACATGCATCCGGGATTTGTGTCTTGGGCCACAACCTGCCTCTCATCAGTCACTCCTGGAGTCTGCTAAGCCATCAGTCCCCACACGGGGCACACAAGGTCTTACACTTGCATCCATCCCTCTGCCTCTGCCTGGGCATGCTGGGTTTCCACAAGAGGAGCTAGGAGCATGACTGAAATGACCAGCTCCAGAAACGGAAGGGACATGTACCGAGAATCTTCAACAGCGAAGTCTCTCTCCCTCTCGGTGTAGTTGGGTGCTAGACCTACACCTCAGTGAGAACGGAAGCAGAAACGGCCGCCTCAGCAGTGCAAACACACAAGGCAAGCAAGCAGCCGTTCTGCACCGGGCCCCGCAACCCTGCTGAGTGTGTGGCTGGGCCCCAGAAAGGAAAAGTCAAGGCAGCCCCTGCAGCCATGCATGATGTAGCGGGCGCCTGGGGGCCGAGGATGGAGCAGTGTGGATGCAGGTGGATGCGGGTGGTGCACCTGCGAGCAGGTAAGGGTGGGTCCCTGCCCGGAGCGTGAGGCCGGAAGGTAGACAGGAAAGGAGCCTCGTAGAGATGGGCACGCAGGAAGTGCTGAGCGGGTCTGCACTGGAAGTGAGAGGGAAAGGCGATGGAGGACAGCAGGACGCAGAGACAGGAGGAAGAGCAAACGCGTCTGGGCCAGGTAGGACTGCAACAGGACAGGGGGGCGGGAGAACCGAGCGGGTTGTGATGGCAGCGTGGTGGAGAGGCTCCAGCCCTCTCTGAACTGCCTGGTTCACAGAGCTGGGGCAGGAATAGGGGGGCTCTCGCTCCTTTCCCCAGCACTTCAGGGTGTCACAGTGTCATAGAGAGGTTGTCATGCATGGCCTGAGCACAGAGGGTCCCAGAAAAAAAAGGGAGGTAAGGCCGAGTATATAAAAATCCCAGTGTCTGAGTCCCAGCCAGGTCCCTCCAGAACCGCAAGGGTGAGCGGGAAGACTGAATTATCAAGTGGGAGGAGCCGCATGATTATGTCAAGTGGCAGTTGTCCTTGTGGGCAACGGTGGCCATTCCCTTCCTGAGTTCTGGATCTGGCCATGCCCCTGGCTCCTCTGAAAGACTCGTGGAAGCCCGGTGGTACAGTAGCACCTGCCTGGTAATCCCAGCAGGAGGGAGGCAGAGGCAAGGGGATCAACCCAAGTTCAAGACCAACTTGAGCTACATGGTGAGATGCTATCTAAAAACAAACAAAACAAAAAAAAAAAATGACTTGTTCGTCCGTGGTTCATTGTGTTTTTCAGCTCCCTGACACACCTTGGTGTCCATCAAGTTTCTGAAAACTTTGACCTAGAGTTCAAGGTGAAGCATGGGAGGCAGGATGAACCCTAGACTGGCCTGGCACCCCCCTCCCCCCCCCCCCCGCATCCCTTCTGGGTTTGCAGCTGCCTTCAGGGCCTGACTTTCTCCTCTTCAGTCCCCTCGGGCTCCCTGACCTCAGCCCCAGGCTCTAGACTAGACAGGAGCAGACCCCGCCATTGACGGGCAGGGACCGGTTTCATATGTCCGCAAAGTCCCCGTCTGCCCCCAGCTGCGGGGAGGGGTGCCTTCTTCAGAAACACTTCCAAAGAGCTCGAGCTTTGGGTTATTTTATTTAAACTTTGTCCTTGAGAATTAGGCCAGCAGCACAGTTGGGACTGGTTCATTTTGCAGAGCTGAACCCTTTATCTTTAACCACTGGGTTTCCTTTTACAACTAGGAATAGGAGCCCCAGTTTTAGTTTGGTACTAAAGCATCAAGTTTTAAAAGCTAAATATTAAATAATGTATGGTGTTGTTTTGTTGGTTGTTTTATTTATTATTTCTTTTTACATTAGCAAAGAAATAGATTTCATTGTGACATATTCAAGCATATATATAATTAATTATTGTTTTATCTGACCCTCACTACCCCCTTCCACCCACCTTCCCCTCTTCCTCCCCACAAATACTTCCCTTTCTGCTTGCACATATATATTCCAGCGCCTTCTCTAGTCCTCTCCCCCTCCCTTTAGACCTCTTATTCCACTCTCCTAGTCCCCTTTTTATTCTCATGTCATATATATACAAGATATATATATGATATGTATATGTATATACACATATATACATATATACATCTGCATTGCACATATGAGAGAAAACATGATATTTGTCTTTCCAAGTCTGGTTTATTTCACTTAATACTATTTTTTCCAGGTCTACCAATTTTCCTGTGAATGTCATAATTTCCATTGTGCTGTTTTTATTCTTGAAAATGTAGCTAAAACCTACCTGAGTAAGAATGTGGCTGAAAATGCAATTCCCTGGATCCCTGCAGAGCAAACAATCATGAACTCTGGGGCTTGAACACACCCAGACACTGCACTCTAATTTTCCTAATGGATTCCTGTTTGTGTCAAAGTCTGAGAACTATGCTCATCCTTCAATTCAGAAAGAGCTCACATGTCTGTAGAGACGTGGGGACAGAGGCTGATAGACATGTAAGACTAAGAAAGCCCTTCCTGTACCTAGCCCCCACCTACGCTGCCCTCTTGTGTGCCCTTCTGCAAATTGGCAAGTCCCACATAGCCAGTGTGCCATCACTGGACTCAGGCACGCAGGAGGGCACCAGAGGGCGCCAAAGCACCTCCAAAAGCCATGAAAGGTTGCTCTTCGTGGCTCTGTCCACTCCTAGATTGGCTGATTGTCAAAAGGTCACTGGAAGCCCGGAGGTGATGGTCCACACCTGTCATTCCAGCACCCAGAAGGCTGAGGTAAAAGGATGGCCATGACACCATGAGTTCAAGACCAGCCCAAGGTAGAAAATGAATTCCAGGTCTACCTGGGTTACAGTGAGACACTCCCTCAAAAAGCCAAAAGCGAGCGAGGACATTGGAGCGCAGCCGCCGATGTCAGTCACACTTGTCAACTATGAGACTGCGTGATTCACCTGATGCCTTTAATCCCTACGCCCACTGCTAAGGAGTAATTCGGGGACGTGTTATTATAGTCCTTCTTTACAGCCAAATGATGTGACAGTGGTTTAAGTTCACTCAGCAGATCCTGGCTATTGTCCTATCATAAGACAGTGATTTGTATTGCTGGGGAGCCTGAATTCTTGAATTGTAAAAATAATCTTTTAAGTTGTATTAACAGATGACTAGCCAACCTATGTTTAGTCGTGCCACATTTCATCCATGTCCTCGAAAACTTTTCCATCTGCTCTATCATTGTGGGTCCTGACATTGGAGTCTGGCAGCGTGACTCAGCACCTACGCTTAGCAGCAGAGCACAGGAACAGAAGCTGGGGAGCCTCCCCCCAACAGTCAGGTCCGGCCCTGTTCCACTCACTCCACCCACTCAGACTGCTTTCTCTAGGCTAAGCTGGTTATTTAAAAAAAAGAGAGAGAGAGAGATATTGCCAGGCATGGTGGTTCACACCTTTAATCCCAGCACTCAGGAGGCAGAGGTAGGAGTTCATGGCCACCCTGAGACTAATTCCAGGTCAGCCTTGGCTAGAGAAAGACCCTACCTCAAAAAAATAAAATAAAATAAAGAAAGAGAATAACCTGTTAAAATTAATAGAAAATAAAAGTTAATCTTTTTAGGAAAAATAAATATAACTTAAATTTTGTTCCTTAGTTCATTGTGCTACAATTTGCATTAGAATAATTCATTCTAGGGGTTGGGAAGACAGCTTGGTGGTTAAAGGCTTCCTCTTTTAGCCTCACCAACCACACCCTACCCCACACACATTAGAGTACTTTCTGAACCTCAGTCCTAATGTACCTGGTTTTGCTCGTCTGTTCTTGTCATGTCTTTCTGCTACTTTCTGTCAGAAACACTTCTATCAGTGGTCAATACCCAGTCTGCATGTCACTAGCATCTGTTATGAGGACTTTCTCTGATTCTCAAGGCAAAATTAAGTACCCTTCCTCAACATTTCCATGGTAATTGTGTACACTCTAGCTTTAATTTTTCTGATCCAGCTTTTAAGAGGTTGATGGGAGAATGAACGGGAGCACCAGGGCCTCTTGCCACTGCAAGCAAATTCCAGACTCATGCCACTTTGTGCATCTGGCTGTACGTGGATATTGGAGAATCAAACCCAGGCCATTAGGTTTTGCAAGCAAGCGCCTTAAGCACTGAGCCCTCTCTCCAGCCAATGAGTGCACATTTTATAGGTTACAAAAGTTGAAATGGGGTTGGAGAGATGTGCTTAGCAGTTAAGGCACTTGCCAGTGAAGCCTAAGAATGCTTGTTCAAATCACCAGGTCCCACATAGCCAGACACAAAAGTGATGCAAGCATATGCAATGTCGCACATGTGCAGGAGGGGTCGCACGCCTCTGGAGTTTGTTTACAGTGGCTAAAGGCCCTGGTGTGCCCATGCTCTCTCTCTCCTCTCTCTCTCTCTCTCTCTCTCTCTCTCTCTCTCGCTCACTGTCGCTTATGTGCTCTCTCTCTCTCAAATAAAAAAATTAATAAATAACATTTTTTTCTAAAAAAAAATCAAAATGTCCCCCTCCCAATGAAGTCACTCTGGAGGTGCAGAGTTCCTTTGCAAAGCAGTAGGAAAGCCCTCAGCTATCCTAAACCCCATCGTGGGCACTCCCCAGCCTTGGGGCTGAGGCATGTTTGGGCAGATGCGGGCTCCGTGTACTACTTAATTGAATCAAATAGCATTGTTGGGAGAGCAGCATTTGACACGCACGTTCCAGCGGGGCTTAGTGGAAGTGGGACAGAAAACGACTACTAAAGGCCGCCCGGCCGCTCTGGCCGGCCTCTGAGCTACAGACCTTTGCATGTGCTGTGTCCTCGCACCACTGAGACGTCTAGCCCTTTCTAAAGCAAAGGAGTTGAGGAGAGGTCGCAGAACTGGTCCCACGTCTACATATTTTGATGCTAAGAAGCCCCAGAACTGGGATTTCAGTCATCCAGCTTCTTTTTAGGAGCATCTGAGGCAAAGGATGGGAATTTGGACAGTTTGCCCCGGAGCACTCCCGCTCCAGGGAATGCGATATCTCCATGTGACATCCCACTGACGCCTGATGAGAGTTAAGGATGGAAGGGTGAGGTGGCACCTTATAACGAAGGAAGAGCCCTGAAAACAAGAAAAGGAGGTTCAAGGGGGTACTGACTTTCCATCACTGTGGCAAGATGCATGAGATAATCAAGTTCTAAGGAATAAAGGTTTATTTTCGCCCCTAGTTTCAGAGGTTTCAGTAGGTGGTCACTTCAGTCCATGGTCACACTGCTTTTAACCCTATGAGACAGATCTTCATGTTGGGCGTGTGTAGTGAAGCCAAGCTGTTCACCTCATGGTGGCCAGGAAGCAAAGACAGGAAGAGCAGGGGTGAAGTGGCCCCAAGCACCCTCAAGGGCACGCCTCGGAACACCCAACTTCCATCTTCTAGGCCCACTTCCTAAGGGCTTCCTGGGACACTGAACATTCAAAGCGACAGCAGAGGGCTGCTTCTGTTTCTCCCAGTGAACTTCTTTAGCTTCCTAACTTTCTATGCATGATGGGTACGAGTTTGTGGTGGAGACCGTGTATGTGTGTATGTGTGTGTGTGTGGGTGCGTGTGTGTTTGTGACAAGGGGCTTCCTTCTGCACTTCTGAAATGCCTTGATGTCCCATGTGAGTGTGATTGATAGTCCACCTGCTCCAGTATTTTCCATGAGAGGAAATCTACTGGCACTATTATTGAATTGACACATCACTTTGGCCCCCAACATCACATAGGTTTTTAGGATGGAGCCCTGACCTTCTGACCTGACGTGCTTACAAGCAACGCATAGCTCAGCAGCCCATATCGGGCTATAGGTCAACAAGCCTGAGTTGACGCTGTGTGTTCATATCCACCTTTATGTTGAGGGGCCCATGTGCTCCAGAGAGGAGTACCGGGCAGCATGGTGCCCACCACCCCTCACACTGACACCCCAGGCCTTTCTGTGGGGCTGGCTGCCCTGTACGGTAAGCTGCAGGGTCAAAGGCACCCTGGACGTGGAAGGCTGGGCTGCACCCTCACTCCATCCCTCGCTAGTCATGGAGAGGTCACATTATCAATTCTATTTCCTTGGTTTGGTTTTGTTGAAACAAAGTTTCATGTAGGCCAGGCTAGCCATGACCACACTATGTAACCAAGGATGCCTCACCCCCCCCCCAAGTTCTGGGATTACAAACATGTGCCACGATGCCCAGCTTGCTTTCTCAGCTTTGAAAAGGAAGATGACCTTGCCTAGCATGTGTGAGGTACCGAGTTCAATCCCTAGCACCTCCAGAAAGAAGAGAAAAAGACAGTGCCACCCGAAGGAATGAAGGAGCATCTGCCTCCACCCCTCTAGGAAAGAAATTCTAAAGGACAAGTTATATCCAGCGCAGCCAAGGCTGGGAAAACCTCTAAGGAATGGCCCTGCTCCCTCCTCCTTCTGTCTGCATCTGTTCTCCCAGTCATTCTCTGCAAAGCTCAATGTCTGCAGTCCTGGGCTTTAACCTAGACCAGAGCAATAGTTCTGGGCATTTCCACCTGCTGTCCAGACGTCTCAAATTCAGTGTCCCAAAATGGGCCTTTGCAGTATACGCCATATTGTCATCTGTTTTTCATAAAAGTATAACTGGCTTACATAGAAGTTTCACGTGTATGGCTTTATGACTATTCAAAAGCCAGACTATGACTATTCAAACACACTCAGGGAACAAACGTTATCAGCACTCAGACGTCCTCGTGACTCCCTGTCCAGTGAGGTCCAACACCCTGACACTAGTAAGTTTAAGCTTAGTTTTGAAATTAGTATAAACAGAATCTTGCAGTCTCTTCTCCTCTTAACTGGCTGTTTTCCTTCAACACTGTGGGAGCCATTCATACCAGTGCGTGGAGTTGCAGGCTATCATCCCCTCGCTCTCCGCTCATCATGTAGCCACCGTACTGCTGAGGGCCGGTGCTGGACGCTGCCGTGTAGTCCTGGGAAGGAGCTGCTGGGTCTCGGGGGACACAGCTCTCCTCTACCAGACGCTGCCAGCGGTCTTTAAAGTGATGGTGTGGCTGTGCATTTCTTCCACAGCGTGAGTCCCGGCCTCTGCACTGCCTCACCATGTCCTATGCCATTTTGATTCACCCCATGCCTATCAGTAGTTCTGTTCTTTCCCAACTATCTCATATTTGCAGCCCTTTTCTCTGGGAACTGTCCTGCCACAGGGCCCCGGAGCTCACTGTGACGCACCCTGTGGACCGTTCCAGACACTCCCCCCGGACACTGCATTCACCATCACACTGTTCTGTCCAGAGCTGCATCATTCCTGATCTCCTGCTTTAGATCTGGCTCTGTTCATTTCCCTGACTTTTGACGCTCTTCACACACCTGGCTAACAATCAGACAGCACCCCCCTCTCCCAGAGTTCAATGCCTCCTTCTTCATTCCCACACACCATTTCCCAATGCCTTAATCCCTCTTTTGGTAAACTGGGACACCAGCTTGCTTGGCAGGCAAAACTGTCCTCTTTGTTAACGGTCCTCCCGCCCCCCAGCCCACTGGACAGAATTAGTAGCTTGTCCCAAAACCCTTGTTTTCACAGAAACCTCACTTTGTGAAAGCCCTAATGACTTGGCAAGTGTTTGCGACTTTTTTAAAGTGACAGTTATATTCTTTTTTCTTTTCTTTTCTTTTTTTCCTGAAAGCAGACAGAACTTTGGATAGTAGCTGGGAAGGGGGAAGAGCTAGTCACAACGACATTTCTCTTCTCTGTGAGATAACCTCCTCAGAGGAGCTCGGGCCGGCGGGCATCTACCACACTGAAGGAGTCTGTTGACTAGTAGCCGGTGTCTGAAACCTCCTGTCATTATAGAGAATGGTAGAAACTGGGGGGAATAAAGAGCAGACAAGTTTTACTGCTTTCATCAAAATTTTAAGAAAGCAAATCCCACTGGTGATGTGCTCCTGAATCTTGGTGCTACACCCAGATGTTAGAACCACCTCTGTCCTCAAGCATCTGCCAGAGTTCAGTGTCTGGACTCAACACCAGGGCTAAGCAGTACACCAGAACTATCCACATTCCACCTGCAGGAAGTTTGCAGGCCAGTAAACAAGTGCATAAAACAAAATGATGTGATTATAGGGCTGTCGAGATGGCTTAGCAGTTCAGGCACTTGCCTACGAAGCCTAAGGACCCAGGTTCAATTCCCTAGGACCCACATAAGCCAGATGCACAAGGTGGCACATGAATTTGTGTTCCTTTGCAATGGCCGGAGGACCTGATGTGCCCATTCTCTCTATCTGCCTCTTTCTCTTTCTCTCTCTCAAATAAATAAATAAATATTTTTTAAACTATGTAATTTTAAATCATGATAAAGTGCGGCACAAAAGGGAAACACAGGCTGGGAAGATGGCACGGCAGTTAAAGTTTGTAAATCCTGATGGCTAAGGTTCAGTTCCCAAATACCCACATAAGGTCAGATGCACAGAGAGGCATATACATCTGGAGTTTGTTTGCAGTGGCAAGAAGTCCTGGGACACCCATGCTCGCTCTTGCTCTCTCTTTCTCTCTCTCTCTCTCTCTTTCTGTCTCTCTCTCTCTCTTTGTCATAAGTAAATAAGAATATTTTTAAAAAAGAAAAGAGGGGCTGGAGAGATGGTTCAGCAGTGAAGGTACTTGCCTGTAAAGACTAACAACGTGGGTTCAGTTCCCCAGTACCCACATAAAGCCAGATGCACAAAGTGGCACAGGTACCTGGAGTTCATTTGTAGTGGCTAAAGACCCTGCTATGCCCATTCTCTCTCTCTCTCTCCTTGCAAATAAAATAAAACATGAAAGAAAGAGAGAGAGAGAGAGAGAGAGAGAGAGAGAGAGAGAAAGAAAGAAAGAAAGAAAGAAAGAAAGAAAGAAAGAAAGAAAGAAAGAAAGAGAGAAAGGAAGGAAGGAAGAAAGGAAGAAAGAAAGAAAGAGGAGCTGGAAAGATGGCATAGCAGTTAAGGCACTTGCCTGTGAAGCCTAAGGACCCATGTTCAACTCTCTAGATCCTATGTAAGCCAGATGCATAAAGGTGAGGCACACGCAAAATCCCACATTCCCACTAGGTGGCACAAGCATCTGGCATTTGATTGCCGTGGCTAAGGCCCTGGTGCGTCAGTTCTCTCTCTGTCTCTCTCTCTCTCTCTCTCTCTCTCTCTCACACACACACACACACACACACACACACACACAAAGGAAAGAAAAGAAAAGAGAACACCCTGGTGGCATATGGCAGTGGTTGTGGCTGTAGCCTACAGGGTTACCCTTTCTCATATGGTTAGTCCAAACAGGAGACACTAGCCCACCCCCGGCTTGGGGTAGGATGCATAGCCAATGGGAAGGCAAGTGTCCTTTGCAATGGACTACTCAACGTGCCTAAGGTTGTGATGTAAGGCTGTAGAAAGCAGAATTCCATGTAGTTTGGGAAAGAGATTTTAGCCAAAGGAGTTTTACAGTGAGGTAAATTAAGAAGGAAGTATTGTAAGGCCCTGGATTTAAGAGGTTAAGAAATCCAAGATGCAAAACCAAGGGTGGGAGCCCATGGAAAATGCTTATGGATAATCTTGGGAGACCCTGGACTTGTAGTGTAGCGCTATAGGTTACAGTGCAGTATGTGGGTGGACATGACACAGAGACATCTGGCTGGACCATCGGCGCTGCTGCCAGGCCCTGGGCTGGAGGAAGCCCTGCACCCAAGCGTGTGAGCATCAGCCTTCCGTGACCCGTGCTAATCTCTCACGATGATTGATAGCCGTGAGGCATCCACCAAGCCTAACCGGGAAGGGTGGAGAATGGTGGTGGCTTGATACAGTCTGATGGGATGATGGGCTTCGCCTACAGCGTTGCCTTCCCAGGCGTGGCTCAGCCTGTCACAGAATGCTCCCTCTGCCAGCTGAAGTGACTCACTGGGACTCACCATGGTGTCTCCAGGCCGATATATTGGAATTTTTAAACTGTCGCCACTCCAGGCGCCTGAACTCACCCCTCACCCCCTGCAGTCTCCATAATAGAAATCCCTCAGAGAAACACTTCCCAAGTGCAGTGCCCTGTGCACAGAGGCCCCCTGGTAAACATGCAGGTTCTGGTGCAGAAAGCCTGAGTCGGATCGAGACGCTAACGTTTAACGAGTTCCTGTGATGCACGAACTACTACCATCAGTAGACCACATCTGAGAGCAAGAGTTGAGAGTATTAGCCAGAACGATAGAAACCAACCCTTGCTACCTCTGCTCTGGGGGAAGGATGGTCAGGTCTACCCGCTGGTCCTCTCTCAGCAAGCATGTGTTGGTTGGGTTTTATCTCTGAGGTAAGCTTTTTTACTATGTAGCCCAGGCTGGCCTCAAACTTAACATCCTCCTGGTTCAGCCTTCCAGGCATGGGGATGGCAGAGTGTGCCAACACACCTGGCAGCAAATTCTTTTTAAAAAAAAAAAAAAAAAAAGCTTTGGAATTTAAGTAACAATGGCATTATTGGCAGAAATAAGGAAATCGGAGTCAGCGACTGTTTTGGGGGGAACTAATAAAAAATATCTTTGCTTAAATGCCTACTATGCACCATGACCTTATTTAATATGCCATTTGGCAAAGCAGATATGAATAATCTATTAATTTTATGGTAAAATTAAAGTTACTTGTAGTGAACTAATTTTCCTCATGGTTTTATTGCTGGCTGGAATGTGGACCTGGCTTGTCAAATTCCAAAATCTTTCCTATTTCTCTATGGAGGGTGAGAAATTAAGGTTGGGTGGATTCAGCACAGTTCATCACAGGGAAGATTTCTGAAACTCTTACATTTCAAACCAATCACATTAATCTGTAAGGGAGGGTGGCATACGTTCTAAAGCTCGCTAGATTGTTCTGATGTGCAGATAACCTTAAGAAGCACTGATTGCTTCCTCTGATAGTGAGGCAATTGTGAAACGGTTGGGTAAACTGCCAATCCTGTCAGAATCTAAACCAGAACATCTCCATGCCTACCCCGGGAGTCTGTCCAATGTTAAACATAGCATGGTGTTGCCGGATGCATGGGAGAGGAAGGAGGGTAGCAGAGATTGTCATGGGAAACTACAGAGAGGCGAGCTGAGAATTCAAGGCAGCCATGAGGCACCACACACATTTAGAGGTTGAACAGAAGATTCAGAAAAATCAGTCAAGATACTGGAGAGTAAGACAACATCTCATTCGCCTATGACGCCTCATGCCCCAGCCTACATGGGACAGCAGATGACGAGAGAACAAACAGGACAGGAAAGTTTAAAAGCCAAGCCTAGAAGTGGGGAGCCATATGGGGACTGAGGAAAGGGGTAATGACAGAAGAGACTTGTCCTCGTGGGAAACAACCAAAGGAGGAAAAAGCAAATGGCCATCATTAGAAAAATACGTTTCAGGATTTTAAAGATTGAGATTATTTTTAGATAAGATGGAATCAGCCAAGTATAATTTGTCTGAAGCAAAAAAAAAAAAAAAAAAAAAAAAAAAAAAAAAAAAAAAAAAGCCTGGGGCCCTTCTAGGTACTTTGGGCTGTATCTTGTGCACAATTCAGCTGATAGAAATCTCAGATGATATTGCTGAAGTCTCCACATACTTGGGCTGCAAGGCCACTGAGAAATTCTGCTGGAACTGAGCTGATAACCTCCTCCATGTAGACCAGCTGACAGAAAGCTGGAAGAAGCCATTCTACATGTAGTTCAATGGGAGAGAGAAATCACCAGTGAAGATACTCAGCAGTGGACACTGCAAGCCTTATAATTGGCCAGCCAGGCCAAATGAGCCAACAGGTGCAATAGTGGCACGTCTGTCATGGTGGAAACCAACTGCCCTCCAATTGGACTGGAGGCCTGCTCCATGGGGGGGGGGGGGGGAATACACCCCTGATACTGAAAACTTACAACAGGGGTAGTCATGAGCACTAGGGGTGTAACATCTTCTGATGTCTGGAAAAATGTATATACTATGCTTATCAAACTGCCCAGTAAGAACTTCTCTTAATATTTATACCCTTATATTAATGCTACTCTCACTTTGGGTAGAGAATCTTCTCTTTTCAGATGGCAGTCACCTTGGGATGACTCAGAAGGTATCATAGTGCTGGAAAGAAGTGACTGGAGTACTGAGTAACATCTTGATCACACCTTCCAAGGCTCAGGGTCTATTGCGGAAGAGGTGGCAGAAAGAATGCAAGAGCCAAAGGAAGGATAGGACTCCTTACAACGTGCTCCCTCCAGACATAAAATGGCCTGGATATCCATGACCTCATAGTGCCTGACACTACCTACACAAGACCATCATAAGAGGAGGAAAAGATCATGACATCAAAATAAAAGAGAGACTGATTGAGACAGGGAGGGTGTATGATGGAGAATGGAATTTCAAAGGGGAAAGTGGGGGGAGGGAGGGTATTACCATGGGATATTTTTTATAATCATGGAAAATGTTAATCAAAATTGAGAAAAAATCAATTAAAAAAAAAAAAGAAATCTCAGATGATAAACTGAGAAAAGCTCTGGTTATTCCACAACTTCCCTTGAGTAACTTCTCTTTCTCCTTCAAAAACTGTCATGAGGGCTGGAGAGATGGTTCAGTGGTTAAGGCCCTTTCCTGCAAAGCCTAGTGACCAGGGTTCGATTCTTCAGCACCCACATAAAGCCAGTTCACATGGTGGTACGTGCATCTGGAGTTCATTTTCAGGGACTAAAAACCCTGGTATGCCCATTTTCTCTCTAATAAATAAATAAAACAAAACAAAAATCTGTCATGAGGGCTGGAGAGATGGCTGTGTGGTTAAGGCACTTGTCTGCAAAGTCTAACCACTTAAGTTCAGTTCCCTAGTACCCATGGGGCTCATGCATCTGGAATTCATTTGCAGCACCTAGGAGCCCTATCATACCCATTCTCTCTTTTCCTCTTTCTCTTTCTCTCTCTCCTATCAAATGAATCAATAAAAATAGTTTTTTGTTTGTTTGTTTGTTTTTGTTTTTTTTTTGTTTTTTCTTTTTTTTTTTTTTTCTCGAGGTAGGGTCTTACTCTAGCCCAGGCTGACCTGGAATTCACTATGGAGTCTCAGGGTGGCCTTGAACTCACGGCGATCCTCCTACCTCTGCCTCCCGAGTGCTGGGATTAAAGGCGTGCGCCACCACGCCCGGCTAATAAAAATAGTTTTAAAGACTGTCATGAATATTATTTTAAAGATGCTTTCTCTTAGCTGGATATGGTGGTGCATGCCTTTACCCAGCACTCAGGAAGCACATGTAGGAGGATATCTATGAGTTCAAGGCCAGCCTGAGACTACAGAGTGAGTTCCAGGTTAGACGGGCTAGAGTGAGACCCTAAATGAAAAAAAAAAAGAAAAAAGAAAAAAAAAAAAGAAGATGGTTTCTCCTTTTAAAACATTTAAGATAAAAAAATTATTAAGAAATTATCACCCTTTTATGGCAGCCAAATCTCTCTCTAAAATGCTGTTTCTTTAAAAAGAAGAGTCAGAAGGACACAAAACCCTAAATTTGAGCACTCAAATTTTAGTTGAGCACTCAAAGTCTATATAGGAATATTATATTAGTCGGTTTTTCATTACTATAACAAAATAACTGAGGCTAGGTATATATAAAGAAAAGAGTTTCAGCTCAGAGTTTGGAGGTGGAAAGTCCAAGATTGGGTGGTCTCATCAGTGCAGACCTCATAATGGCAAGAGCACCTATGGGAGCAATCACATGATGAGACAGGAAGCCAGTGAGTGGGGTGGGATCAGACTTATTCTCTTTATTTATTTATTTTCAAGCAGAAAGAGACAGACAGAAAGAGAATGGGCACACTAGGGCCTCCAGCCACTGCAAACAAATCCCGGATACATGTGCCACTTTGAGCATCTAGCTTTACGTGGGTACTTGGGAACTGAACCCTGTCATTAGGCTTTTCAGGCAATAACAGCTGAGCCATCTCTCCAGCCCAGCCCCCACACTCATTCTTTTATAACAACATCCTCATGGGAACTAATCAAGGTCTTATCAGAACCACTTTAATCCCTTCCCAGGGAAATGCCCCCAAAGAGCTCCCCACTGGGCCCCATCTCTTAAGAGTTCTGCCAGCTCTTACTAGGATCACAATGTAGACCATACTTCCCAGGTTTTGATGGACAAAGCATGCTATTGCAGTTCCCTTCTCATTGCTGGGACAAAACAGCCAATCAGAAGCAGCTGGTGGGAGGAAAGGTTTTTTTTAAATTCTGGCTTACAGTCTTGAGGGGAAGCTTCCTGATGGCAGAGGAAGCACGGCAGGAGCAGAGGCCAGACCTCACCTCCGCCACAGCAGGTGGAAAACAGCAGCAGGACAGTGAGCCAAGTTCTGGCAAGGGGGAGCTGGCTAAAACACCCCTAAACCTGTCCCCAGCAACACACCTCCTTCAGCAAGGTTCAATCTCCCAAGCTGCCACCAGCTGAGGACCAAGAATCCAGAAAACATGAGTTTATGGGGGACATCTGATTTAAAGCACATACCCAAACCATAGCAGGTATCATTTTCCTGTCATATCAATGTGTTTGCTTAGTTTTCTGATGGTTTCCCCCCCTCCTTTAACAAGGTTTAACTCACTGCCCATACCCACGTGGATTTTTCTATGAGGCCACAGACCTCTACTTTCAAAGACGCCACCTGGGCTGAAACCTAGGTGTTCCTCGGGAGCGCAAAAGGACTTCCTCTCATCCAGTACGTATCCTCAGCTGACACGTGGGGGTGGCTGGCCAGTGTCTCGGGTATGTCGCGCATTTGGGAATTACAGAGCTAACCACCTTTTACATTAGCACATCCGAACCCCCACGGGCCACACTCACCATCCATTTATCCACACCCCCTTTGCCAGGGTTTGGAGGAGAAATAACCTAAGTCGAAGGAGAACATGACCATGGATCAGGAAAATGGGTCAGGCAATGGGACATCTGTTCTTCTCTGTCTACATCCTCCTTCTCCCCACATGTGCCTATTTCTCTTAAGACCTCAAATTGATACCGAGGTTGGAAGAGGGCACCCCTAGTCACAAGAAGCCAAGTTCTAACCTAACTTTAGCCACTACAGGAGAGAATCGGAGTGAGCACTTCTCCGGATAGGACTGACTGGGCCTGGCACGCTGGGGCATGCTTATCATCCCCGCACTTGGGAGGCTGAGGTGGGGTCATTACAGATTCCAGGCCGCCATGCGTGACATACTGACACCCTGTCTCAGAACAAACAAACAAAAAAATGCAATGACATTGAGAGCTGCTGTCCTTTGTTTAAAAACAGATGTGTGTAAGGTTCATTAGGAACCTGTTTAGTTCAACCACTATTTTTATGTCTTAATTTTAAATAAGAAATCAAAATTTTTGTATTTTCTATAGAAAAGACAATGGTGCTATGGTACTTAGAGTTAAAGGATTTTTTTTCTTCTTTTGGTTTATCTTTACTTTGGGGGAGAGAGGGAGGCTAGAGAGAACACTCAATGGTGAAGGCACTTACCTGCAAAGTATAACAACCCAGGTTCAATTCTCCAGTACCCACATAAATCCAGATGCACTAAATGACACATGCATCTGGAGTTCCTTTTCAGTGGCTAAAGGCACTGGCATGCCCATATTTATTCTCTCTCTTTCTCTCTCTCTCTCTCTCTCTCTCTGTCTCTCTTTCCAAATAAATAAGTAGAATAAAAGTAGGTAAGAGAAGGAACATAAGAGTATAACCTGATGGGAATATAGCCAATATACCATATGTTCATACAGGTAAAGTTCTCAATTTTAAAAAAGAGTAAACAATTTTAAAAATGAAGTTCAGGCTGGCCTCAAATGTATAATCCTCCTGTCTCAACTTCCCAACTGCTGGGATTATTTATAGGTGTGTGGTATCGTGCCCAGTTTAAGTTCTAATAAGAGACACTACATCAAAAAATAATGCCTTCTCACTGGATTTGATTTTGAGAAAACCTGAAGTCAAGTCCATTTTTTAATGACAGGATGCCATGTTGGAAGTACTCTGGAATTTTCTGGTAATGTCCTTGCACAACTGTACTTCTTAGACTAAGTCTATCACCGTGAAAAATTACTGAGGAGCCGGGCATGGTGGCGCACACTTTTAATTCCAGCACTCCAGGAAGCAAAGGCAGGAGGATGGCCATGAGTTCGAGGCTACCTTGAGACTACATAGTGAATTCCAGGTCAGCCTGGGCTAGATTAGACCCTACCTTGAAAAACTTAAAAAAAAGAAAAAGAAAAGAAAAGAAAAAGTTACTGAGGCTCTAGTAGGATTCTCTGGTCAGATTCATAATTACAAACACAACTGGAAAAGTCAATGTACCACCATCTCAGCCAGTTGAAGATGTATGGAATATCACAACAAATACTATTATTTTATAATAAATATAAGCTGATGAAAGAAGTTGAGGGTACCATATGGCTGACTTGCCTTCAAGCCATTTCTTGAGAGAGCTCCAAGTTAAAAACAATTCTTGTTCAACCAGGGGAGGGGGCGTCTCTTTCCAGTGGTTGCTGTGAATATGAGGCAGAGGACACGCTCCACAGGTCAGAATTTCAGGTAGCAGGAAGTATATGGGTTTCCATGGAGTCATGGTGATTTTCCACGAGGTCTGGGTGGACAATACTGTGCTTTGTACCTCTGAAAGAAAAAGATGGAAGACCAGATACCAACGCTGCGGAGGCACAGCTGATTCCAGGAGCTGCTCTGGCTGCCCTTGTCTGGACAGCAATACCTTTCCTGATGCCCAGTTAGCTTGATGTGACCCAGCTGGGGAGTCAGGTGTACCCTGTGGGAACAGCACTGCAGATCAGAAGATGGCTTGGGGACACTAATTCATCAAGAACCGAGGACGTAATATGATTGCTCCAAATTTCAAGGCAGCTGATGAGATAGATATCAGACTCATTTGCTCTTAAGTTCCTTTGCTTTGACCCTGACCCCCACCCAGCCTTGGCTGATGCCAACAGTAAGGAAAGAAGGAAGAGGGGAATTGGAATAGGGCACACTTGATGACCGGGCTTGCAGCCAGCAGCCATCAAACCTCCATGAAGCTTGAGTCAGCAGCCACCTCCCTGCCTGTACCCTAACCTCCATCCTTCCCATCCCTGCAGGCCTCCTGGTGAGTGACCTGTATCCCAGGAGTCCAGAGAGCCCCACCCCATCTTCTCTTCCTGGACCAATTATCAAATAAAGCAATGTCATAAGGTTGGGGCCACTGTTCTCTTATCTTTCACAGCGAGGAAACACCCCAGTGTCCAGTGGGTTACCCTCAAAAGAGGGCCTAGAGAAATTGAGCACTGCCAGACCCTGACTCTCACTCTCCCAACATTCTAACCCTGTCCCTAGCCTAAGCCAACAGGATTGGAAACAATCTCCTTTCCCATCTCTCCCTCTTATTCCATTGAGAAATGACACCCCCCCCTTTTTTTTAATCCTAAGGAAACAACATCAGCAGAACATTGCTAACTCATATGGTCCCTTTGTGCATAGGCACCCCAGCACCCCTTTTCTCAAGATACTGTAATGTCATCTGGAGGATTTTTGCAGTAAACACATCAACGCCAGCATACCATCGCCAGTCTCTTGGACCTGTGCATTGGCGCATGCACAACCTGCACGATCTTAAACACTAGCCAAAACCACCAGAGAGACCTGAATCGCTGGCCTCACACTGGCCGACCTTTAACTTAAATGATATCTGCGGGCGTCTGCTGAAAGCTGTAGGTAAAGACTGAGGTTCCTTGCTTCCCTTCCTGCTTCTTACTTGAGGCCCTCCCAGCTATTTGAGCCCCGTTTCCTCCCTGACTAGAGTTAACAAACTGGACTGCATTTCAAAGCAAAGGTATGGCTGGAAAGCTAGCTCTTCCTATGCAAGCATGAGGGCCTGAGGAAGCCCAAGAGACCACCCCAATTCCGTCCCTAGTGCCCCCATAAACAGCTGGGCATGGCCACATGTGTCTGTAGCCCCAGTCTCCTGGGGAGCCAGAATTGCCTGAACTTCTGAAGGGGGGTGCTGGGAATGGCAAGCTCTGGAATTAGTAAAGAGAAAGGCTCAAAAGTAAGACTGGGCAGAAGACTGATGGAGTGGGACACCCAATGTCCCGCTCTGGCATTGCATGGGCACATACATGTGCATACACCACACACACACACACGCGCGCGCGCAGCACCGTAGGCCCCTCAGTACATCCTGTCATCAGCCATGCTCCCTGGGCAAGGACTGGCTGTGCGGGCTTCAGTGAGACACATGCACCCTGCCCCTTGGTGGCAGAGCCAGAGACCGGGTCCTACAAACGGCCCGCTGCGAGAGGCATTCTGGGTCAGGAAATTTGACTCTCATTGGCACCTGTTGCCAGACTGTTGGCCACATCAAAACCTCCTTGGCCCCAAAACATGCTGCAGAGGAACAGGGCAGTTTCCAGATGAGCTCCCTGCTGTGCGGACCCAGGGTAAGGAAGAGTGAGAGTGTGTGCCATTTTGGAAGGCCAGGCTAGGAGCACAGGAAGACCCTCTGTGTGGTTCTCTTGCGGAACTCCTGAACATGGACCTACCCAGGGACATAACTGAGTATAGGTATTGCCAAAGCCAAAGTGCCCATAGATGAGAAATGTCAAGCAGCGTCTGCATACGGTCGTGTGGCCTCAAGCTCTAAACCCAGTGCGTAGTTAGAGCACCTTCACGTTAAGACGTCCTGGAAGAGCAGCCACGCTGGGCCACTGTCCTGCTTTCTTCCCCTGCTTCCCCAACTCTTCATCTCGTCTTCATCTCCTCTCACAAAGAGTTAATAAACTTTCCCAAAATCTTTCTAGAAAAAGATTAACTGTGAATAAAGAGAATGATCAGATCCTGATCTTGTCATTCAGAACCTTCCAGCCCAGGTGGGACTCTGCAACATAAAAAAAAAAAGTATTATTATTTCTTTTTTTGAGACAGAGTTGCACTGTCTAGCCTAGGCTGGCCTCAAACTGACAATCCCCCTGCCTCAGCCTCCAAAGTGTTGAGATTACAGCAGTGTTCCAGCATATCACAAAACATAACACAGCCCAGCCAGTGCACACTTTTTATCCCAGCACTCTGGATGCAGAGGAAGGAGGAGAGCAGGGAGTTCAAGTCTGAGGTTACAGAGTGACTTTCAGGTCAGCCTGGGCTACAGTAAGACCCTACCTTGATAAAAAATAAACAGAAAAAAGCCTAACTTTTTTTAAAAAAAACCAAAAGGCAATATGAGAGCTGGGGGACATGTTAATCTGCCCAGTGAGGAATAAAAAAGACACATGTTGATTTAAATGGACAGAGTGTGTTAGGAAGTAAATAAATTTTAAAAACCACCTTCTGAGGCAGAAACTCCATGGAGAAAGTGGGAGAAGAAAGAATCACTATGTATTCATCTTTGTTTTTAGTCACACAGAGAGAAAGAAAATGGGTTTGCTGAGAACAATGGAGGAGGGAGGGGAGGTACGCAGGAGGAGGGGAGGAAAGACGGGGCCCTGGGGGGATACGACCAGGACAGTCGTAAGTTGATGCCTGGAGGTGCTACAGAATCACAAAGAGAAGGCCTTGAATTTTGCCATCTGATCTAAGATTCCAGGAACCCAAGTATGTTCTCAGTAACACGTATCCATTTGTCTCATCTTCAGCCCAGGGCTTCTCTCAAAAGCCACAGCATCTGGCAGCAGTAGACCCTGGCATCTTGGGAATCTCACAGTAAAAGAACTTGGCAAGTCCCGCACTGCTACCTGGTTTAGGGTTCTTGGCAGTAGTTTTCAGACGTGCACTTCTGAGGTCAAGGCCAGGGAGAAGCTCTGGTTAACGCTGGGAAGAGAAAACCTTTCAAGAGTCCTCAAAGTCAAAGCAGTGATTTTAAAATGGTTTTGAGGGCTGGGAATATGGCCCAGTGATTAAAAAGGCACTTGCTTGCATAGCCTGATGGCCCAGGTTCAGTTCCCCAGCACCCACGGAAAAGCAGATTCACAAAGTGGCACGTGCATCTGGATATCATTTGCAATGGCAAAAGGCCCTGCCATGCCCACTTCTATTTCTCTCTCTCTCTCCCTTTGCAAATAAATAAATAAATACTTTTTTTTTAATTTGTACTAAAAAATTATCCAGGGGCTGGAGAGATGGCTTAGCAGTTAAGCGCTTGCCTGTGAAGCCTAAGGACCCTGGTTTGAGGCTCACTTCCCCAGGACCCACGTTAGCCAGATGCACAAGGGGGCGCACACACATCTGGAGTTCGTTTGCAGTGGCTGGAAGCACTGGAGCGCCCATTCTCTCTCTCTCTCTCTCTCTCTCTCTCTCTCTCTCTCTATCTCTCTGCCTCTTTCTCTCTCTGTCTGTTGCTCTAAAATAAATAAATAAATAAAAAGGTTAAAAAAATATATCCAGGAGTGGTGGGGCACACCTTTAATCCCAGCACTTGAGAGGCAGAGGTAGGGCAATCTCCATGAATTCAAGGCCACCGTAAGACTACATAGTGAATTCCAGGTCAGTCTGGGCTAGAGTGAGACCCTATCTCAAGAACAACAACAACAAAAAGTTACATGTGCAAAGAGCTGTATTTTGCCAAGTGTAGTGGTGATGCACACCTTTAATCCCAGCAGAGGCAGAGGTAGGAGGTTCGCTAGGAGTTTGTGGGCCACCCTGAGACTACATAGCGAATTCCAGGTCAGCCTAGGCTAAAGCGAGACCCTACTTTGAAGAAAAACAACAACAAAAAAAGTAGAGATGGAGGGCTGGAGAGATGGCTTAGTGGTTAAAGCACTTGCCTGCAAAGCCAGAGGACCCAGGTTCAATTCCCCACAACCCATATAAGCCAGGTGCACGAGGTGGTGCACACGTCTGGAGTTCGTTTGCAGTGGCTGGAGGCCCTGGGGCACCCATTCTCTCTCTCTCTCCCCCTGTCTCTGCCTTGTTCTCTCTTGAATAAATACAAATAACATATTAAAATAAAGAAATGGAGAAGGCGCCCCAACAATAGCAGCACTTTGCACGCATTTTATCACAACCTTATAAAGGACGCAACCTCATTCACTTCACATTAAGGACTGAAAGGTTCAGAAAGTGTTATGTATCTAAGGTCACACAGTAAGGGACAAAATCAGGGGTCAGGCACAGGTTTAGCTGACTTGGAAAGCCGCATCTTTTGAGTTACCTGGTGCACGCCACGTGGCAAGGCTGAATTTTGTGACCTGCACTTAAGCAGTGGCTTTTCAGTGCCCAGGACAGAGGTCAGAGAGGAAGGAAGAGTAGAGGAGGCAGTGATTCCACCTGAGACCAGAGAGAAAAGGCTGCGTGGCACCTTGGGGAAGGCCCTGGGGTTGAAGTCTGCGAGTGACACGTTCACAACTGAGTTCACGGTGAGTGAAGCGAGCACGGGGCCTGAGGTAGGCAACTCTGGACGGCATTAGAGCAACTGACAGGACAGACTTCCATGTCATGGAACCTCCATTTCCTTGTCTGCAAAATGGGAATTAGGATTCTTTCCATATAGGATTTTTGTGATGGTTAAATGACTCCAGGCTGTAAGGCGCTGAGCCCAAAGCTGGCACCCAGAGAACAGACTCAACCCTTTATGGCCATTCGTATCATCGTTATCGCTATTATTATTACTATGAGGAATTGTGGCTCAATTTGTGTAACGAACTCCAGGAAAGACTAGAATGATTCCTTTCATTCCCAAAGCTGGCCCCACACCGGCCTCTGGAGACTTCCTCTCCACCCAGGTAACCGTAGGAGTTTATTTTGTCCTCATTTTACCAGGAAAAAAGTGTTAGATGGAGATGCTCCTGAGCTCCATGGGTCCAGGCTGGCAAGGGAGCCCTGTGGCCTGGCGCTCGCCCAGCGGGTGGAGCCAGAGAGCCCCGGGCTGCCTGGCCGAAGGCAGATAAAGGCTATCCACACATCTAGAGGGTGGGAGCCGCAGGAAAGGAAGACCCCCCCCCCCCCCGTCTGGATTGCTCTCTGCTGCAGGCATTTTTTTCTTTTTTTGTCTTTTAAATTCTGTACTCATAGAGGTGCACCTGTTAGATTCCTCCGGAACCAGCCACCAAACTGAAGTTGAAGAAGAATGGGCAAGAAAGGAATTTTCAATTCAATGGTACAGAATGGGCTCTGGAAGGTTTGTCTCCAAATTCTTCAAAGGCACCAGTGTCTATCCTGGGATTTTTTTTTTTTTTCACCTGGAAAGAGGAAACAGCCCAGGGAAACATTTGTCGTTTTGTTTTCTCCTCCATGGGGGAACAGGAGGGAACGGAATGAAGTGGCTTCCAGCAAATAACCAGTCCTTCCACCCAGCTCCCTGGCCCTCGGGGCCTCGCTGTCCTCAGCCTGAACAGAAGAGGCCCGTGAGCTCCGCAGCGACCTGTCCGGTGCCTTGTAGTTTCAGTGACACTGTGGGGATCATTTCTGCTTGCAAATATTCTCAAAACGATTTCGGGGAGAGGGTGGGCAATAGCATGGAAAAGATGAACGTGAGTACAATGATCACTGGGTGAAGACCCTGGAATGTGGAGGAAGTGTGGCAAAGCTGTTGGCATCATGTCAAGAGCAGAGAAAGAGAAAGGGAGAGACATGGGGTGCAGAAGCCTGGACCAGCTCTCCAGCATGGCTTTGGGGTGGGTGGCTGAAGTGGGAGGAGAAACGGGTTGCACAGACCTGCAGAGCGGACTCTGGCGAGGTGCCTCCCTCAGGCACCTCCTCTCTAGAGCCCTCTTCCTTTTAAGAGAGCCTGGCGGTCTTTATCAGCCATTGCCTTCTGTCACCAGGAAGCCAGCTGGAGGGTAAGTACCCTCCTCACTTCTGATTGTGCTGTTCATTGCTGGGACTTGCCTTCGTTCTCTCTAACTTTTGCTCTGTTCCACTTTTTTTGAGGCACAACAAGGAGTTGATCTGAGATCTGTCTGACTCCAGATTCTATACTTTATTATTATTGACACATATTAATGGCACAAAGTTAATAGGTTTCACTGCAACATTAATATACACGTATATATCATTCATCCTCCCCTTGCCCTACCCCTCCCCAACGCTTTCTTTGGCTAATGGGGTAAGGAGCTGAACAGAAGTGGGTGAAGTCAGAGTTCTGAGAGCCTGGGAAGGTATTCCCCAAAGCCCCAGGCCTCTTCCAAACAGCTTCAAAGTCAGGTCTCTTTTCACGATCTCGGAAGAAAGCAGAAGCCACCCCAGGCTGATGTGGAAGAGGGTTTTCTGCAAGGTGTCTGCCTTGTGTGCTAATGACGCCGACTTAGTCAGCAGCAAAGACACTTCGCCCAGGCTGTGCTCTTGAGATGACTGAGGCTGGAGACAGCATTTATATGACTCAAGAGAGAAAATGTGGGGTTCTGGGGATAGCCCTTCCCAGCTGTGGGCTTCGGGCTGGTCGGTGCCCATCGGGAAAGCCCATCCACCACAACAAAAGCCTCGGGTCTGGTGGCTTTCTGGGGCACTCCTGGTGCACAGTTGGGGCTCCGGGGATGGTGTGTGCTGAGGAGGGAGGTGTGTGCATCAGGAGGCAGGAACACCTGCCCAGCACTTGTCTTTGTTTCTGATTACAGCTCTGCAAAGAACTGAGTACTTCCTACCATTACAATCGAAACGACCTAAAATACGATTTAGAGAAAGTATCAAATAAATGTCAGTGCTGAAAGCCTTTTCATTAAGATAGAGCATAAAGCTTTCTTCTAAACCCATACCCAAAACTTGATATGATTTTTCAAGGGATGCTTGAGGCATGGAAAACCGAGGACATACAGGGTTCCCCAAGTATATCAACTACTAACATGTGCTGGCAGTAGAATGGGTTTCATTTAATATAATAAATAAGGAGTGATGTTTGCTCTTGATATTTGCCTCAAATTAAAATGCTGAGCACTAACTCATCTCACCAGTGGCTTGGGTTCTGATAAACACTTTCTAACTCCTACAAAATCTCACCAGGTACAGTTTGCAGAATATTCTCACGATGTTAACTTGTAGCCGAGTCAGTGACGCAGGAGAGTAAGGGTCACTTTGAGGGGCTGGGGGTGTTTATGGGACAGTGAACAATCCCTGAGAGAGTGCACATGGAAAATGCAGCTGGAAAAATTCTTTTTTTGTTGTTGTAGTTGGGGTTTGACCTCTACCACTGAGCTATTGCAAAGTGTCTGTGAATGCAGATGCGGCATCCCAACCCCACTACAGAACCCCCCCCCCGTGTTGAAGCCGCCCTGCGTGTTGACCTGAATGGAATCCTCAGTGGCATTCACTTGCATTGTCACAAACTAGAAGACAAAAATCCTACTGGGTTACCCCCCCCCCCCCGACCACCACCACCGAGCCATCGGCTACCTCTGCCAGCTGCTTGCTAAATGAACATGGGTACCCTCGCTAAACCTCACTTTTCTATAAAGTGAAGCCTTGAACTATGTGGTCACTTAATCCCACATGGCTCTCAAATTTTTGCCTCTTGCCTCTAAAAAAAAAAAAATTGATGTTGAGCTTAAGGAAATGAGCTGTGTGTGATTTCGATATAGAGGAAGGCAGGCAGGAAACAGGAGTTACCGGAGGGACCATGACAGACCCCATTTATCTTTTTCTTTTGCTTTTCATTCCTCCTTTTTGCTTGTTCTTATTTTTTAACTTCTTTTTTAAATATATTTTATTTATTTATTTATTTAAGGGAGAGAAAGAGGCAGAGAGAGAGAGAGAGAGAAAATGGGCACACCAGGGCCTCTGCTGCTGTAAACGTACTCCAGATGCATATGCCCCCTTGTGCATCTGACTTACATGGGTCCTGGAGAATTGAACCGGGATCCTTTGGCTTTGCAGGCAAACGCCTTAACCACTAAGCCATCGCTCCAGCCCTTTTTAACTTCTTTTTAAGGCTCATCTACAATTAGATCCTTGCCATTATTTGCTTAATGTACTTTTTGTTACTTAATTATTTGCATGTGTGTGTACACCAGGGTCTCTTGCTACTACAAATGAACACCAGACACTTGTGCCACTTTTTTTGAAAGCATAGTCCTCTTTCTTTATTTTATTTTACTTTTATTTATTTATTTGAGAGAGGGAAAGAGGTAGAGTGAGAGAGAGAGGGAGGGAGAGAGAGAATGGGTATGTCAGGGCTTCCAGCCACTTCAAATGAACTCCAGATGCATGTGCCATCTTGTGCATCTGGCTTACATAGGTCCCGAGGAATTGAACTGAGGTCCAGTGGCTTTGATGGCAAGCACCTTAACTGCTAAGCCACCTCTCCAGGCCCTGTGCCACTTTTTGCATCTGGCTGACATGGGTGGCTTGGGAATTGAACCCTGGCCAGCAAGCTTTGCAAGCAAGCACCTTTAACCTCTGAGCCACCTTCCCAGCCCTCTTCATGTTGTTCTTTATCAAAGGAAAATATTCATATGGCAACCACTGAGCATATCAATTTGGCACTAGCCAGATAGCTTACCATGGCCACGGACACACAGACACACCCCCCCCCGCACACACACACTTTTGCTTAAACTGTTTCAGCAATATTTTTCACAACTGTGGATTTTGCAAGTCATTTTAATGACAATTTCAGGTTTCACATCAAGCCAACAGAAGAAAGGGGAAATAAAGTAAATGAAAGAAAAAAATGAGTATCACATATACAGCATTATAGACTTTTTGAAGAAATAATTATATCATCAGATGTAATGAAAGAAGTAGAAAAGAAAGGAAGGAAGGAAAGAAAGAAGGAAGGAAGGAAGGAGAAAGCAGGTAAAAAAAAAGAAAGAAAAAAAGAAGAAAGAAAGAGAGAAAGGAAAAAAAGGAAAGACAGAAAGGAAGGAAGGAAGGAAAGAAGGAAGGAAGGAAGGAAGGAAGGAAGGAAGGAAGAAAGAAAGAAAGAAGAGGAGAACGTGAGGGAAGGAATGGTGAGAGAGAGAGAGAGAGAAAGTGGAAATAAGGAAAGAGGGGAAAAAAGGAAAGAGGAGAACGCGAGGGAAGGAGAGAAGAGAGGAAATTATTAAAACCTGACACACTTGTATTTAACAAGAAATATTTATCGCTAACACAGTGAAAGTCAATATTTACAATTATTCAGATCAAAGAGAAAATACCACTTATCATCTCTTACAATGGGCTTTTGCTAGGCATTAAAAGCTCAGCTGGTATGTCTTTGCAGAAAATAGAGTCGGTGTCATACCTTCCTTCTGCTAGGTGGAGTAGAAGGCCGTGCCACCTATTTCTGAGGTGTTGGTCCTCAGCGTGCAGCCCTAACAACTTGTCCTGAACATTTCACAGCCAAAGCCACCCTCTCCCTCGGAAGCAGGACTCAGATGGGCCACCCTTCTGCCAGGGGAGAACAAGGCATGTCAACCAAATCTTGGTTGCGCTCTACGCAACATAGTTGGCCACCATTTCTGTCTGTTTGTTTGGGGCAAGCCTCACTCTAGCCTAGGATGACCTAGGAACTCACTCTGTAACCCGGGGTTGGCCTCAGACTCATGATCATCCTCCTACCTCAGCCTCTCAAGTGCTGGGATTATAGGCATTAGTTATCAAGCATGGCTTGAAAGCATTAAAAAAAAATAAGTGTTCTATTCCATAGTCATAGTGTTGTCTCTCCTTGCTCCCACTGCAAGTTCCTTAAGGGGAAGTCCGCTTCTGTGTTATCAGAGGTCCTGGGCAGGGAACGTCTCCCCTTATCAAGAACCCACCGGGCCACTCCCTCTTCCCCACCTGGCCTTTCCTGTGGCTCACCAGACCCTGGACACATCCTGCCAAAGCACGTCTTTTTGGCTTTTGTCATATATGGAGAAAAAAGAAAGATAAATGGACAGTCTTGGGACTGAAGACATGACTCAGTGGTTAAGGCAGTTGCTTGCAAAGCCTAAGGACCCAGGTTCAATTCCCCAGGACCCACATAAAGTCAGATGCACTAAGTGGTGCATGCATCTGGAGTTTATTTGCAGTGGCAGGAAGCCCTGTATGACCATACTCACTCTCTGTACCTGATTCTCCCCCCGCCCCAAATAAAATAAATTTTTCTTTTAAATCGAACAGTTTTTCGTGGCATTGGTGACACCTGCCATGGCCCTCTTTGGACATACTCTTTTCTTGAGAGAAGAAGAGTGAGAGAGAGAATGGGTGTGCCAGGGCCTTCAGCCACTGCAAATGAACTCCAGACACATGTGCCCCTTTGTACATCTGGTTTACATGGGTCCTGGGGAATCGAACCTGGTTCCTTTGGCTTTGTAGGCAAGTGCCTTAAACCACTAAGTGATCTCTCCAGCCCTGGGCATACTCTTTTGAAAATGAAGTGCCAGTGAGGCCGTCAGGAAGGTGTCAGATGGCTTACCTTTCCCACAGGTGGCAAGAACAGATATGCTTCCTTCCAGCAACCTGTGTCTCTTGGTTTCTGCACACAGCCTAGGACACAAACAGTCAACAAGCTCCGCGGAGCATGGGGCTGCGGTCCGAGCCATAAGGCACCCCGCTAGGTTTAGAGACTGGACCACCAAGCCGGAGCACTCAGAGTAGCCTCAGCAAAGCTAGGGAAAGGTAATCTGGAGCTTTGCGATTCTCCTGCTCCTATTAGATTCCCTTTTCTTTTACCGTCCTCTCCTCTCAGTGGAAATGCCATGGCCTGTGTAACCAGGATTGAGCATCCATTAGACGCGACCTCTCCAGGGTCCTGCCTCCCAGGTAGTATGTCTCCATTCCTAAAGATTCTGAAGGAAATGCAAGTATTTTAGCATAATGAAACTCTAGCATGAACTGCAATGTTGTTACTGGTTTCTGCCAACCGGCTCTTGTACCCACATACTGGAGCGAAGTCAGGACTTCCAGGGGCTCCAGAATAAGTGGTTCCTGAGGCCTCCACAATGCAGGCACACTGCTCAAGCAAGGCAGGAGAAGACGCTGTCTTGGGGACCTGACAGCCCTCCAGCACATCCCAATGTGTAAATGTTGGAGACACGGATCTCAAGTCTGCTCTAGTTTGTACAAAAATAATTTAGTGTTAACTTCGAGTGGCTCAGCAAGGGACTCAGGCCAGTCAGGTTCCTAATCATGTCTGACCAGTTACCTTATCAGGTTTCGAATCTCTATCTCCAAAATCTCTGAGGTTATGTGGTATTTGAAACTTTCTAAAATAAATATGTGATGGAACTTTTGAAAGCATGGATTTTTTTTTTTTTTTAATTCCGGAGTCTGTTTCTGTCATGGATGGAAAATGCCATTTTCGTGGCTCCTCTTATGGCTGCCACTTTTAGGACCTGACACATTTGGTTACAGCAACTCAGCACAGTTACATGTTTCTTTTGTGCTTCTTGCCATGGTTCAGGCTCAGGCCTGATGCCTCTCATGCCCTGGTATGACTTTGAAAATGGATCACTGTCATTTAGAAAGGGGCTTGCCATGCAATATTTTAAGTTACAATAATTAAACAGGGAGATATCTAGCAAAACAGCCATCACTTAAATTTTTCATAAATGTTTTATTACCCCAACAGTCTTTTTTCTTTAACTGTGGGTCCAGCTAAGCTCCATATGGGCTTCGTGGGGATTCCTAGTGTTAGTATGAAAGGTTCTCAATGCAGAGTCTCCATTGGAAGACTCACTAATGTTGGTGTGAGACATCATTTAGCCAAGACAAAATGATCTTAGTCTGGAATGCATTGTAGAAACAGCTCCAATTTATGCAATGATTAATGGTGCACTTCTGTTGAAAAAGCACATGCATGCCTGTAACCCGGAATTCCAGATTGTGGTAAATTCAGCGTCAGCTTAAACTACACTGTGAGAAGTATAATTGTTACTCAGTGATAAATCAGTTACCCACATTGATTTCTGTGCTGGGATTAATGGAAGTCAAAACTAGAATGAGGATGTTTAAAAAAAAGTGGGGAGGGGTGGCCTGATTTAAGGAGCTTGTTTGCAGTACCCAAGTAAAGCCAAATGCACAAAGTGGTTTATGTATCTAGAATTTGTTTGCAGTGGCAGGAGGCCCTGGCATGCCCATTCCTTCTCTCTCTCTCTCTCTCTCTCTCTCTCTCTCTCTCTCTCTCACTGTCTATCTCTCTCTCTCCCCCTCTCTCATAAAAATAAATAAATATATAAATATTAAAAAAAAAAAACAGGGCTAGAGAGATGTCTCCGTAGTTGTTGCACCAATGTGAAGGCCTAAGGGAGCCTAAGAGAACCAGAGGTGGAATCTCCAGAGCCCCCATAAACAGCTGGACAAGGCCATGCTCACCTGTAAACCCTGTCCTGCGGGGAGCAGAGATCCAAGAAGCCCTGGGGTTCATGAACAGCAAGTTCCAAAATCAGTAACAGACTCCCTTGCAAGGAAAAAACCAAATGTTTTTCTCCTGTTACTAAAGGCCAGCCAACCAGGTGCTGCTGGCAAGGGAGTGCATGGGTACATGAGTACATGCGCATACATACACCACACACACGCACACACACACACACACACGCCATACATACCACACCACACATACTATGCACATGCAAAAGAGAAAATGCATACTTTGTATTTTTTAATTTATTTGCAAGCAGAGAGAATGAGAGAGAGAGAGTCTGCAAACTCCAGACTTATGCACCACTATGTGCATCTGCATTTACGTGGGTAATGGGGAATCGAACTCAGGTCATTAGATTTTGCAGTCAAGCACCTTAATCACTAAGCCATCTCCCCAGCCCAATTAACAAATGCTTACTTCTGCTGGGCGTGGTGGCTCACGCCTTTAATCCCAGCACTTGGGAGGCAGAGGTAGGAGGATCACTGTGAGTTCAAAGCCACCGAGACTACATAGTGAGTTTCAGGACAGCCTGGGCTAGAGCGAGACCTTACCTTGAAAAAAAAAATGCTTACTTTTATTACATGTCAGAGCTATCTGTTGTATATCATAAGTGGAATAATGATGGGGCCAAAATTTGGGCTTTGGTCATTTCCTTGGAGTTGTCTTTTGTGGCTGTAATTTCCATAACATTCCACGTTTGTGTCTACTAAGACCTGATGATTTTGGAATCTCCTCGCTTCCGACATATCTGTGTTTCTATTGTGCAGTCAAGGTGGCTTGCCCATTGTCTTTCTTCCATTGCCTTCCTCTGCAACAGTCATTGGTATTCTTTCCTTGTCTACCATTAGCACCATGAAATCTTCATGTCAGGTCTACAGGGTTCCATGTTCTAGAGATGTTGACACTCTCTCGTTATGTGCTTATTATGAGAAGCAAACCATCCTGTAACAAACACAAGTTATGGTTATAGTGTTCATGCAACCAAGACACTTCTTATAATTGAGACCTGTATATTCTTAAACCATGCAATCTTTAGATTACATGGTAATATGATTAAATGCAATCCTCAGATTATGCTTTAGTTTTTTTCTTAATTTTGTTCATTTTCATTTATACAAAGTATACTAACAGAATGTTAACTTGTAATATAATCAAGGTTACAAATAAATTCTATCACTATCCAATAAGCAATATTCACTTGACTCTTCTCTTAGTGGAATGGTTCTCTATTAGTACATAGATATTTTTTCAGTTTATCTTAAACTGCCTTATGTTTTCAATGAAATTCCTGAAGATTTTACTTATTAAATTTATTTTTCAATTGGGAAAAATTTCATGCATTTTCAAAGCCTTCCACGTAAGTTAGTCACCTTAATCACATGACTATCTCTAAAATATGAACGTCCCATATTCTTCATAAAAATATGAATGTCTCATATTCTTTCTTCATATGTAACAGCCGGAATCCCTCAGAGTTCAAATGCCAGAAGACAGGGAAGAACTTTAAACATGAATGGACTTATTAATAAGAGCTTCAGTTATATTTTTAAATATTTTATTTTATTACTTATTTGAGAGAGAGAGAGAGATGGGGGGGGCAGATAGAGAGAATGGGCGTGTCAGAGCCTTCAGCCACTGCAAACAAATTCCAGATGAATGTGCCACCTTGTGCATCTGGCTTATGTGGGTACTGGGCAATGGAACCGGGTCTTTAGACTTCACAAGAAAACGTCTTAACTGCTAAGCCATCTCTCCAGCCCAATATTTTTTTAACGACTCCATCTTCTCCAGACATGTGAAAATGTTAGACTTCAGCTTTTCTTTAGCAGGACTCTTGGTCCCCGACTTAGAAAAAGAAATGAAGGATCACAATCCTTCTTAAATAGCACACTCACTCTGGGAAGAGTGAAAAAATACTCCATCTCTCAGGAAAAAAAAATTCTCAAGAAATAAAATGACATGTGCAGGAAGAATAATTTTCAAAATAAACAGAATTCTGAAGTACTAACAAAACAATATTTTAAATAGAAAACCTATGTCCCCAGAAACTTTAGTATAGCCATACATCAATTAACTCTAACAACACAATGTTTTAGATAGAAAACCTATGTCCCTAGAAATTTTAGTGTAGCCATACATCAAGTAACTTATGCAAATAATATTTAAGTTAAAATATAGCATCAAATATAAGTTTCATTAACTGAATTTCATGTTATATAAGACTTAAGTGGCACATTTCTACTATGAACCAAAATATTGCATAATTTTTTGTTTCTTTAAAGCATATGTTAATCTAAATTTATATATTACCCAGATCTTTTATTTTCAAATATAACTGAAGGAAATCATTACAAATGGAATAAAGTGTTCTCCTGCATAAATACAAATTATTTTAGTGTAAAAAATGCAAATTCAATATAGTTAAGTAACCTCTAATTAATACATGCATTTTTGTGTATGTGAAAAAGTTTACATTCACTTCAAGAACAAGTCCCATAGCAAACAAATTATAGCATTTATTCAATAAGAAATATTAAGCTGGGCATGGTGGCGCACACCTTTAATCCTAGCACTCAGGAGGCAGAGGTAGGAGGATCACTGTGAGTTCGAGGCCACCCTGAGACTACATACATAGTTAATTTCAGGTCAGCCTGGACCATAGTGAGACCCTACCTCGAAAAAACAAAAAGAGAAAAGAAAAGAAAGAAAGAAATGTTAAAATAATTCCAGTTAGAAAATAAAATGACTTCAGTCATATATATTATAATTTATCATGTACATATTTCAAAATTCCCAGAATTTAAGCAGGAAATTTACAGAATACTTTTTAAGGCATGTCTTAGGAAAATGGATCAAAGCATTATTTGAACTAGTGAATGTGTATACATACCCACACTTGACCTGTATGCAAAAATTTAATGACATAGAGAGGAAATTATGATTTCAACATTTTGGGGAATCTCATATTAGTACTTAAGTGCAAACAGTTACCTGCCAAATAAGAACAACTTGATATATTTCCAGTGCGGAAGTAATTATCTTAATGCTAAATACCACAAGAAAGAAAATAGTCTCCTCTGAGCGTGTTCATCTGGCTTACTGAGAGGCAGATGAGGATCTGCCAAGCAATTTCCCCAACTCACCTCTATTCTTCCTTCCCTTACAAAGTGTGAGCTTCAAGGGAAATATCACATGTAAAGACATTGCAAGCGAGTTGGGATTCCTCACTGTAACATTTTAAATAAAGAGGAATCTTTACTTTTTCTATCCAGGACATCCTTGAAATCTTGAGACACAAGCATTGCTTTCTATACCAGACCAGGTAAGCTTACCTATGAAATCAAATCCAAGGTTAACAGAGCGCTGTAATAGAAAACTGAACACATGAATCACCTCCACAAAATGGTACTTTTTAAGCCTTTACACACGGCACACAAAAATGATGAACTAGCCTGGCATGGTGGCACATGCCTTCAATCCCAGCACACGGGAGGCAGAGGTGGGAGGATCACTGTGAGTTTGAGGCCACCCTGAGACTTCATAGTGAATTCCAGGTCAGCCTGAGCTACAGTGACATCCTACCTTGAAAAAAAAAAAAAAGACAGAAAAAATTGATGAATTATTTTATTTACATTTGGTTTTTCTTAAGTCTTTCTGCAATTGAATCCTAAAAGGTTAAGAAGTCCTTACACACATACATCTCATAATCTCCTTCTCAGTAGGAACACATACATATCATCATATGTCAATATGCTACCAACACAGCATAATATAGAAGCAGTAGACATATTTCACATGAAAGAGGCTCTGTGCATCTTATGGCCTGCCCCATGAAAAGCAAACATCAATATAGCTAATTTTTATCCCGGGCATGGTGGTGCACACCTTTAGTCCCAGCACTTGAGAGGCAGAGGTAGGAGGATCACCATGAGTTCAAGGCTACTCTGACACTACATAATAAATCCCAGGTCTGTATCAACACACACAAACTATTTTAAAATTTTCTTACCCGTCAAACAATTATTAAAGTTGGTATTCAAGGTGTTTTGCTAATGCTGCTGTTTTGGTTTTGTTTTGTTTTGTTTTTTTAGTTTTTTTAATTTATTTGTTAGAGAGAGAAAAAGGCAGATAGAGAGAGAGAATGGGCAAACCAGGGCCTCCAGCCACTGCAAATGAACTCCAGATGCATGCACCACCTTGTGTATCTGACTTACGTGGGTACTGGAGAATTGGAATTGAACCTAGGTCATTTGGCTTTGCAGGCAAGCACCTTAACTGCTAAGCCATTTCTCCAGCCCTGTTTTGGTTTGTGTTTTGTTTGTTTTGTTTTTTGTGTGTGTTTTTGCTTGCTTGTTTGTTTTGTTTTGTTTTGTTTTGTTTTGTTTTGTTTTTTGAGGTAGGGCCTCACTCTACCTCAGGCTGACCTGGAATTCATTCTGTAGTCTCAGGATGGCCTTGAACTCACAGCGATCCTCCTACCTCTGCCTCCCAAGTGCTGGGATTAAAGGTGTGTGCCACCACACCCAGGTCCTGTTTTGGTTTTTGAGACAGGATCTCATGCAGCCCAGGCTAGCTTCAAACTAGTAAGTAGCTGAGGCTGGCCTTGAACTCCTAATCCTCCTGCCTTCGATTCCTGAGTGCTTTGGTTAATGCTATATGCCACCATGTCTGGCTTAAAACTGGTATTCTGTAAAATAAAACTTTTATTATATTTTTATTTATTTATTTGAAAGATAAGAGATAATGGGCATGCCAGGGCCTCTTGCCCCTGCGCACAAAGGCTAGACGCATGCTGCACTTTGTGGATTTGCCTTTACAAGGGCGGTGGGGAATCAAACCCATAATGGCAGGCTGTGCAAGCAAGCGCCTTTAACCACTGAGCCATCTCTGCAGCCCCGAAGAAAAAGTTAAATTTGAAAACTATTAGCTTCCTGTTCTCTTGACAGTGTGAAGTAGTTCAAACACCTGGTTTTAGCTCTTTCTAAATTATTGTTTTTCTCTTTATATTGACACTGTCTTCTCAATGCTAAGCCCCTCGAGTACAGCATGTAGGAGCGCAGTGAATGCTTTGGAGCTAGAAACCCAGTCTCTGATGTTATAGCTCGGGACCTTCTTGCGGCGGCATTAAGACAAGGAGAGCAAAGTTAGTGTGGGATCCAGGTTTGGGTAATCTCTGTGATGATATTCCAAGAAAGGGGGAGTGTACTCTTAGTCCTACATCGTGGCCCAGATGAATGCCTTCGCTGTCACCTTCTGCAGCCACTGTTGCATGAGAGTTCTTCCCTGGGGAGACGTGAACCCGTCTTCTCGCCCCAGATAGGTATGATACAGCAGAGAACAAACCAAAGCACAATGTACCAAAACCAGTCTTGGCGAGCCAGTGCATTTATTGGGGTTACTTACAAAGCAGGGCTACGGGTTGCCTCACAGGAGCATGGGTGACCCAAAGGCCCTTGCATCACTGAAAACCCATAGCAGCATAGGTGACTGACAGAAGTCACTCCTCAGGAGCACTTTGCAGGTAGCTGTGCTAGTCTGCTCCTCTCCTCTCACGCACTTGGTTAACCTTAGGGAGGGGTCTTGCCACCTTTTTTAAAAAATTTTATTTATTCATTTATTTGAGGGGAGAGCAGATAGAGAGAATGGGTGCACCAGGGCTTCTAGACACTACTCTGCAAATGAACTCCAAACACATGCTACCTTGTGCATCTGGGTTATGAGGGTACTGGAGAATCAAACCTGGGCCCTTAGACTACAGAGGCAAGTACCTTAACCACTAAGCCATCTCTCCAGCCCACTTTTTTTTAATTTTGTGTTTATTTTTCTTTATTTATTTGAGAGAGACAGACAGACAGAGACAGAAAAAGGCAGAGAGAGAGAGAGAAAGGGCACACCAGGGCCTCCAGCCACTGCAAACGAACTCCAGATGCATGCACCACCTTGTGCATCTGGCTTACGTGGGTACTGGGGAATGCAGCCTCGAACCTGGGTCCTTAGGCTTCACAGGCAAGCACTTAGCCGTTAAGCCATTTCTCCAACCCCAGCCCACTTTTTTTCTTTTTTGCAAACTGGTTGGCCTCCGGTGCCTCCTCAGAATTTCTCCTTCCCTCTGGAGGGAATGTTTCAATTCAGAGAAAATTGCTAAGCAACATTGATCAGCCTGCCCCTCAACCCTTGTTTACTGCGTCTCACTTGTTTACTGCTCCTATAACCTTGGGGAGAGGTCTTGTGCCCTTTTAGGTTTCAGCTCGCCTAGATTTGACCTTCCGAGTCTCCTGAGCTTCCCTCCTCCCTTCAAGAAGGAATATTTCATTGCAAGAATTTGCTAGGTAACGGCCCCTAAACTGGTGGGCCTGCAGGGTTCTCACTGGGAATAGTCATAAACCCTGTTCTTGCCTCTCAAGGAGCCGGAGGAAAACATGGCCATGGAAGACAGCCCCAGGATGGTTAAACTAGACCGGGGTGAGAACCAGGTTCCTTCGAGTCGGGGGAGAAGGTGTGGCCCCAGAGTGCTTGGCTATGTCACCGGTGACATGAAAGAATTTGCAAGCTGGTTAAAAGGTAAATGCACCCATTCCTTGGAGAGATGGGAGAAGTAGCTTTGGGGAACTGGTTTGTTGGCACTTCTACTTATGTTATACTTTAGTTATACTCTCTGGCCATTCCCTCTGCTTTTTAATCTTATAACTTGCAAACTTCTTCACTTTTTTTTTTTTCATGAACATAGTGGGTAAAGCTGGGACCCTATTCATATTAAGAGAAAGGGCATGTCTTCATCCTACAATCTCAGTAGTTAAAAAAGTAATTTTTTTCCTGTTTGTAATTCACTGGTGTGGCTTGACAGTCTGCATATGTATGTAAATAAGTAAATTAGCTGCTTTCTGGAGCTTGGAATCCAGTAGGGGCAGTGTGGGCTGAGTGTAAGTCAGCGCTAAAGGGACACGGGGTTCAGCGGCAAGCATCAGGAACAAGTTTCCTCCAGGGGATTCTGGAGGTTCTGTTCAGGCAGAGCCTTGGAGTTGTCTTGTCTGCCGCTTCCTTAGTCTGCTGATCTTATCTCTTCCAGACAAACCTGTGATACTCCAGTTCATCGACTGGATTCTTCGAGGCATATCCCAAGTGGTATTCGTCAGCAACCCCCTCAGTGGGATCCTGATTCTGGTGGGACTTCTGGTCCAGAATCCCTGGTGGGCTCTCAATGGCTGTGTGGCAACAGTGGTCTCTACTCTGACAGCTCTGTTGCTCAGCCAGGACAGGTAGGCATACCCCTGTACATCAGTTTGCCCTGTTCTAGCCGGTCAGCTACTGTAGGAAGCCACATCAAAACCACACCTTCCCAAGAGAAAAAACCTTTTTTCCATAGAACTCTTTCTATTTGCCTTTAGTCAGAGGCTAGAGAATCACACTTATCTTTGGAATCTAAATAAGGGTTCAGAATGAGTAACATCAGATCCTCATAGCTGTACATAGTAAGCAGAACTCAAATACATGCTGTCATCACTAGGAGAAATCCAAAAGAGATTGCCTTTAATGATAAAAATCCTTATTAGCACTCTGGACCAAAACACTTTACAAATTCATGAAAAATGTCAGTTGCTTAACATTCCTCTTTCGGTCTAGTTTGTATTGTTAGTCTAACATAGATGTCTAGTTTCATAGGCAATGCACAAGTCAGCTCAGCTCCTGGACAGATGAATAACCATGAATTCCAGGATTGTGTCAGACAGAATCGTCCATTGTTTTGCTCCCATGCAACATGACCAAGAGCTAGGCCTGTAGCTTAGTGGTGGAACACTTGCCTCGTATGCACAGGACAATCCCCAGTATTGCAAAAGGAAATAGGAAAAATGAAAGAGAGAAAGAGAGTAGGAGAGAGAGAGAGTGAGAACATGACCAACCCTCATTTCCTTTGGGAGGTTTCATTTAGATGCCAAGTCATTATTTACATAGTTACTTGTGTTACTTTGCAAGTATTCTTTTCTTGGTCATAAAAAAAATAAAACATTAGAAATGACAATTCCAGCCAGGTGTGGTGGTGCACATCTTTAATCTCAGCACTCAGGAAGCGGAGGTAGGAGGATCACTATGAGTTGAGGCCAACCTGGGGCTACAGAATGACTTTGGGGTCAGCCTGGGCTAGAGTGAGATCCTAACTCAAAACAACAATTGCAATTACATGGCTGCATGTTTTTCCACTGGGGTTACAAGCGTGGCATTTCATTACTTGCTGATCAAGCTAGTTGCTGTGAGGTCAAGCCTTGGCATGGCTCTCCATTGTCATCAGGTATGGTTCCAATTTGGGGGGTTACAGCAATAGAAATTGCATCTCCTCCCACAGGCCCTGAAGGATTATGGAAGGACAAAGGACTTTAGAACAAGCAGTCCCACCTCTAATGAACTCACTCCAATGACTGTATGTGACATCATTTTATCTGTTACACTGGTGTTTCCTGGTACACTTAAACATAAGCCAAGAGGCCGTCATGCCAGCGCCTGCTAGCCCTGTGTCTCACTGACGAAAGCTCTTCCCTTCCGGCACTGCATTTGACCTCACTGGCTCACTTCACCATCTTTACCCCCTCCCTAGGCCCCCACCGCCATTGCCCTTGAGAGCCAGACTTGGGAAATACACCCTGTGTCCCTCATGATGCCAGACATTGCCCACTATCAGAGCCCAGGCTTGCGAAGTTTGTCAGCTTAGGAGTTTATTCTCCAGATCTACTCCTATTTCTCGCTTAGGGCTTCTAGGTCCCACTTATGAAATAGGGACCAATGCCTAAGGAATAAGCTGATACACAGGACAATCTTTAGACATAAGATTAAATCCCAAGCAGAGAGGAGCTTCAAAAAGAGGTGCTATGGCTAGGAAGATGGTTCCATGGTTAAAGGCACTTGCTTGCAAGCCTGGCAAAGTGGGGTGCACATCTGTAATCCCAATGCACTTAGACCAATGGGAGGCAGAACCAGGAGGTTTGGGGAAGCTCATAGCTAGGCTGGCATTCCCAGTGGCAAAACAAGAGAAACCTTGTTTCATGCTGACCTCTGACCTCCACACATGCACCCACACACATATGTCCATGCGCATACACACAGACATAAAGTAAATAAGAAATGCTTTAAACAAGAGGTGCCTAACCAAGTACATAATTTAGTGGGGGACCTTGCTAAGTCAGAGAATCATTTTTCCTTGCAATAAATTGGAAATGTTTACTTAGAGACAACAAAATAGAAGTGCAGGAACATGAGATACATGCTGAGTTGAAAGATCACTGTTTCTAAAGTCACCATGGAAGGACATTTGCATCTCTCACCAAGGACTCAGACTGAAAAGACTGTTTCAAATGCTAAAAGATCTATTCAAGTCAGAGTCCTTTAATGATTTAAAATGAACAATAAGAATTTCCCTCGGGAAAGGATAAAGGAAGCAGAGCAGATAGACTGCCCTCTTCCATCAGCTTTTCTACCCCCGCCTTGGCCATGACACCACTGTGGAGGGAGATTTCTATATATGCACCTGTAGTTGTGCTTACATATACTTTATGTCATGTTTTCAGATGGATTTGTATGGTGCCTCACAGGCTTTGTACCACATGTCTGGGGCTGGGAAGATGACTCAGTGGTTAAAGGTGCTTGCAGAGCCAGGTGTGGTGGTACACACCTTTAATCCCAGAACTAAGGAGGAAAAGGTAGGAGGATCACTGTGAGTTCAAGGCCAGCCTGGGTCTACAGAGCAAGTTCCAGGTTAGCCTGGACTAGAGTGAGTCCCTACCTGGGGGTAAGAAAAAAAAAAGAATTTGGGCTGGAAAGATGGCTCAACAGTTAAGGCATTTGCTTGCAATGCCTAATGCCATGGGTTTGATTCCCTAGTGCCCACATAAAGCCAGATGCACAAAGTGGAGTTCATTTGTGTCAGCAAGAGGCCCTGGCACTCTCCTTCTTCTTTCCTCTCTGCCTCCCCCTTCCCCATCTCTCTTTCCTTGCAAATAAATACATTGAAAATAAAGGTGCTTGCAGAGCCTGCCAAGCAGGTTCAACTCCCAAGCCACCCACCTAAGCATAAGGGGGGCAAGCATCTGGTACTTATTTGTAGCAGCAAGAGGCTCACATGCACCTGTGCAGATAAATAATTATCAAGTGAAAATGTTTGAAACACATACCCAAGTATAATCGTGTTTCCTAATCGTGCACTGATCTGAAAGTTACAGGTAGCACTTATGTACAAGTCTAACGCATACCCACCTAGGTCATGTCCGTTCTGCCCCTCTTGCCTGCAGGTCAGCAATTGCAGCTGGGCTCCATGGCTACAATGCCACTCTGGTGGGAATACTCATGGCTGTCTTCTCAGACAAGGGGGACTATTTCTGGTGGCTGCTATTCCCTGTGTCTGCTATGTCCATGACTTGGTAAGTATACTTGCTTTTCAAAATGCCTCTGGTGGGAAGAAGGAGTAAGGAGTTGGTGGTTCATGAGTGCAAGTTTCAGTCTGATAAGATGAATGGGTGACAGTTGTTCAACACTACTAATGTACTTTGTGTCGTTATTATACTCTTTTTTGTTTGCTTTTTGTGTTTATTTTTAAGATAAAAAAAGGTTTTTAATTCAAAAAAGTCCTATGTATAAAAATATATATATAAGACTTATTTTATTCCCCAGTTCAGTATTTCACTGAGATGAAACCAGCAGGCTACATGCTGCCCAAACGCAGCCCCCAAGGGGGTTCGGAAGGGGCACCGCCCAGAACCGTTTCATATATCTAGCCAGATACTCAGGTCAGGGGTGCCCCTCCCCCACCACAGAGCCCACACCAGTTAAATAGGTGCCAGACCCTACAGAAGCCATGGCAGGTGTCATGCCTGAGACATGTCACCCCACTAACAGAGCAAGCATCACAGCCCTCCCCAAAAGTCCCCAAGTCAGAGGAGAAATAAAAAAAAAATTATCTACAGCAACTGCCAGTGGAAGCAAGAAATGATCCAAATAAATAAATCTGTATCATTGATTGACCTCCAGGCTAGAATGCACATCTTTAGAGAGAGAGAGAGAAGCAACAGGTAAAATAACTCAAAGGTAATTTTAAAAAATTAGATCAACTCCAGTCGTTTTGAATATCACTGTGCTGACTGTATACATATTTACAGGGTTTCTGCCGATTTGCATTCTTGGTGCATTGTGTGTGAGAGGCTTTTGGCTTTGAACTTTTTTTTTTTTTTTTTTTTTTTTTTTTTGGTTTTTCAAGGTAGGGTCTCACTCTAGCCCAGGCTGACCTGGAATTCACTATGGAGTCTCAGGGTGGCCTCGAACTCATGGCGATCCTCCTACCTCTGCCTCCCGAGTGCTGGGATTAAAGGCGTGAGCCACCACGCCCGGCTGGCTTTGAACTTTTAAGTAGAAACCAAAAAAGGAAGTCCAGTGTACCAGGGGTTTTACTACAGGAGGCGGAAAAAGGGAAGGTGGCTCTGCAATTGGCCCTTCAGCCTCCTCCAAGGCTCCTTTCTGGGGGGGGGGGGGTATTGGATTGGGAGCAGATGAGAAAAACAGAGAGCCAACCCCGGGCAGATTTTTGGAGAAGCAGCAGGGGAAAGGGACAAGTTCAAGTGTTTTTCCCAGCACAGCCGGAGCCTGCACTGAAGGCACTCGGAAGAGTCAGAAGTGCCCTAAGCTTGAAAACTGGTGTTGGTCTTACCCCACCCCAGCCTGTTTCCATCAGTATTTGGCAGAACTCCTGATGAGGAACAGTTCATGCAAGGGTGCTTGCTGACTCACCCCAGCCCCACTGTGGGGTTTTGCAGAGACCAGAAACGTGGGACATCCTGAGAAGGACAGAGTGTCTGAGAGAGGGGCTGCGGCTAGGACGCCTTGCCCGGGGTGTCCTCCCCTGGGTGGGATGGCTGTGTCCTGGCACCTCAAGTCTGGAATAAGGTGTCAAGCACAGTTCTGCGTGGCAAGAAGTGTCTCTGGTAATCTGGAAGCCGGAGACAGAAAGTTTCCCTCCTTGGAACATCCCATGGGGAAGGAAGACCCTCTGGGGGCAGGAGCGAGGCCGTGGAGATGAATCTCAGAGGTTTCCTGCAGCGGAAAGGGCAGCTTGTATCTGCAGATGTTTCTAGATTTCTTTGAAGGATGATGGCCCATTTGATGGTCTCAAGGCCACACACCATTTAATGAGATGCTGACACCCTGAAAAGACCCTCTGCCTGAAGAAACCCTGGCCCTCAGTGATCTCGCCGTGCTCAAAATGAGTACCTCTCGTCACCATATAATCCAGCAGAATCTCCAGTGACCAGACAGCTGCTGGCCTGCCTTGGTAGAGATGGTAGTTCGTCCACTCTGGAGGACTGTACCCCTGAGCCCCACGGAGGTCCATGGAGAGTGTGTTCTTGACCAGCGCCCAGACCCCAAGTCAATGAGCTTGCGTTCACAGCCACAGAGATCCATGTTGCCGAAGTGGAGCCCCTTCAGTGTGGATGGGCCGCAGGCCTCCACATCTCCTGGCAGAAGAAGCCGGGGATCAGGCCCTCTTTTAGGGGCTCTCGTTTGGTGATTAAGTGGAGAAGTTTTGGACCAGGTTAGGTCTGTCTGACTTTTGGGCCTCCCGAGCCAGTCCAGGAGTCTAATGACACCTAAACATCCCAAATGCACTGAGTCGGGACCACTGCCATGGGCACTGGGGAGCCATCGGGCAGCTTATCCCAGTCAAAAATCAATCCTTCTCATTGTGTGATGGCTACCGGCAAGTTGTAGAAGAGGCAGATGCCCCAAGCAGAAGCGGCCACTGCTCCATCGCTGGCCCACTTGGTACTGCAACCCCAGGGGCTCCTTCTCGGTCCAGTGCCAGCTCAGTGGCATGTAGGCTGTTACGGGCTGCAGCAAGCTGGTTTTGGATTAGAGCATCCCGCTCTCTAGGGTGCTGACACGGGGACCGTGCCTAGAGGTGCAGCAGGGGAACCCGGGCTGGGCTTGAGCCTGCAGCGGGGCTTGGGGCTGTGGGTGGCGGTGGTGTGGCCATGGATTAGACCAAGGCCAAGGGCAGGTCAGAGGACAACTGACAGTGCTGGCCGTGGAAGGGCTGAACTGCACTCTGAAAGTGAGTTCCAGGTCAGCCTGCGCTTGAGTGAGACCCTACCTTGGAAAAAACAAACAAACAAACAAAAAAGTACACACCTATAATCCCAGCACTTGAGAGGCTGAGGCAGGAGGATTGTTGTGAGTTCGATGCCAGCATTGTGAGTTCCAAGCTAATCTATCTGGAGACATTGTCCTGAAAAAAAAAAAGATAAAATTTTACATTTTACATATTCTGTACCGCAATAAAAAATAAATATTGAACATTGGAATTGGATTATATGTGCTAAAGCCAAAAACAAGTGCTTGAAAAGGTACAGATTTCCTTACAACCAATTACTTGGCATTAGGTCAAGACCACCTGTGCCTAGAGACGCTCAGTCAGCATGCCCACTGCAAACACACTCACACCAGCCTCCACTGCACACTCACCTCACACACTCACGCCCAGTCTCCACTGCACACTCAGCACACACACCTCACACACTCATATCCAGCGTTCACTGCACACTCACCACACACACCTCATGCACACTCACACCCAGTCTACACTGCACACCTTACACCCATTCACACTCAGCACATACACACTCACACCTAGCCTGGATTGCACACTCAGTGCTCACACCTCACACACACTCACACACATCATATTTCTCATATTGCTCTGTGCTGTTGCCTAAACACTAAGATTTTTAAATCTCCTCTGGTGATTCTGAACTATATCCAAAGTTGTCACCCATTCCCACATCAGTGGTTCCCACACTTGGGCACAGTGAGCCTCACCTTCAGGACTTAGGAGAACACAGAAGACTCCTTCCCTGCTTCCCTTCCCCAGAGTGTCTGCTCAGTCCATCGGGCTGGGGCCTGAGAAGCTGCATTTCCAGTAAGTTCACTCGGAGAACTACAGTGCATACTTGAACTCTCCTTACCCACCTTCTCAGGTCCCCTTCAGACAAGTTTGATTTGGTTTGGTCTGGTTTAGTTTGACGTGGTTTTGTCCTTGCAATGCTGTAGATCAAATGCAAGATCTGAGCTTACTAGGCAAGTGAGCTACCAATGAGCCACATCCTCAGCCCCCATGTCCCCACTAAAATCAGTCCGTTTTTTTCCCATAAAACCCGAATCATTCAAATTAGCATCTGTGTTGACATCATCATAAGTCCTTTTTTCTAGAAGCAAACATTTTCATTTATGTCATGCTTAAAATATAAAATACTAATACACACACAAATACAATAAAGACAGGGGGGAGCTCACTTGCTCAGCTGTGGACAGTGTCTGCGGAGGGTCCCCACCCAGCTTCACTCACAGATGTAGAGGACCTGCCAGCGGTGCCAACTTCCCCAGGAGGTAACTTGGGACCCGCTCTGAAGACGTCTCCAGGGCAGGAGCCATGGCCAGAGGATGCCCCACACTTCCACAGTCCAGGATATTGGCCCTTTTCTTAAAATGATGCATCATTGGGTCAACAAGAGGCCCAGGTACCCTGTAAATCAACCCTACATTTACAGACCAGGAAAGATGGAGTGTGGTATGCTTAAAGTTACAAGTTCACATGCACTTTTTTACAGAAAAAAAACTCAACTCCCCTGTGCTTCAGAAGGCCACATTCACATGGAGGAGGAAAGAGGGCAATGGGCTGAGCTCCTGTTCCTTTGATGCTCTCAGAAAAGCCTCCATTTTCAGTTCCAATCTGTCCTCTGCCTTTGAAGTATTTTCAATTTTTAGAATAAATCATTAGTGTAATACAAAAAAAAAAAGCTTACAAGTTCACCAATAGTTCAACGATATAAACTCTGCCCTCTGGCTAAAAGATCCATCTCTTCCAACATAGACCACCTGTGTCCTTCTTTCACTAGATGCTTCTCTTCTCCAAAATAGATATGTATACAAGAGACATGTGGAGTGACCTAGACCAAATTCAGGATTGTGATTACCTCTGGCGGGGAGGAAGGGGCACATGACCAAGGAATAGAACATGGGGCACTAACTATGTAGGTCGCAATGTTTTACTTTTTCAAATACTTCAAACATGTGTTTAAAACCTTGAGTATAACTCTAAGGAACCCCGGGGCTTCTATTTTCAAACATCAAGTAAGGTGAGAGTTGATTTTTTTTAACTGTATTCTGGAATTCTTGATTCGGTGACCGGATTGACTCCAGGTTTTTCTCTCTGAGGAAGGTTTGCCAAAATGCTTCATTAGCAGATGAAGCAGACCCCCTGCCCCCACCCACACACTCCACCAATGGAGAGATCCAGTTGCTCAACCCGGCTCCTTGTCACTAACACTCACTCTTCTGTTCTGTTCCTTTACAGCCCGATTTTCTCAAGTGCATTGAGCTCCGTGCTGGGCAGGTGGGACCTCCCTGTCTTCACTCTCCCTTTCAACATGGCCTTGTCCATGTACCTTTCAGCCACTGGACATTACAATAACTTCTTCCCAAGTAAACTGTTCACACCAGTGACCTCCGTTCCAAATATCACCTGGCCTGATCTCAGCGCCCTGGAGGTAAGATTCACCATCTTTCACATTCCCTCCTCCTGACTGCCTTGGCCCTCAGGAACTTCTAGATATTCCACTCTTCAGTGGCCTTCCCGCCACCCTCTTGTCATTGAAACATCTGTTCTACTCCAGAGCTTTCGAATCTAAGGGATTTTTTTTAAATGACTACTTGTTCAAAGTTAATTCTTCAGTTGGGCTGTGACTCGGAGGAAGTGTGCTTGCTTGGTGTGCGCAGGGTCCTGGGTTTTATCCCCAACGCTGAAAAGCAAAACACAACAAAGTTACTGCCTTCTCCTTTTCCCTCTAATAATCTGTCCTAGTTCCAGGTGATAGCTCATGGGTAATCAGACGCTTCAGACCTCAGCTCTTGTTTGGCTGGGTGTGATGGGGGCCAGCCCTGGGCGCTCTCATAATCCACTTTCATAACCCACTTCTTCCACTCAGAAGACCTGGATGCTTACTTGATGGGCTTATGACAGAGCCTCTGTTCAAGAATATGTTCAGTAGTTTGAGGTTCTCCAGCTTTAGTACGTATAAGAACCTGAGGAGTTTAAATTCAGAGCCAGGCTCTATCTTAGACCCTCTAAATCATAATACCTGGAGATTGGGCCTGGGAACATGTCGTCACAAAAGCTCTTCCAAATCGTGCTGTGTGGGCCAGAGCTTGAGAACCACTGCATTCCAGGATGCTTACCACTGGTGGGCACAGAGGTAGCACACACTCTCAAAAGCCTGCGTCTTCAAAACCAAATCCCAGCGGGTCCTACTGATGTTTATATAGTAAACCTGCTTAAAGTTTCTGATGTGGAGATTAAACCCAGGTACTTGGACAGGGATTGAACCTAGGGCCTTGGGCATGCCAGGCAGATGTTCTTCCACTGAACTATATCCTCAGCTCTTTGCTTCAGGCTTCTTGATCACTGAGAACAAGAGGATACTTGAAATCAGAAGACAGCCAGAGAAACTGTACCCTTTTTTAATGTGCAAAAGACTGGCTTGCCCATTGTCAGGTTAGGAGCATCGTTTGAGTTCTCTCTGCTGAGTGATCCAAACAAAGGGTTTGGGGCGTGGGGAGCTCCCACAGGCTTTGCTGTAGATTCGGTGAAGAAAGTTAATGGCAGCACATGGAACAAGCTCAGAAGGAAAAGCAACTACTCATGAAAGTAACATTGGATGATAAGTCAGTCTCGGACTGCATTATCACGTGAGGTAGCCATTAGCCTCGTGTAGTTATTTAGACTTAAATGTAAACTCACTTAAAACTTCACTAGCCACATTTCAGATGTGCAGTAGCCATGGGTGGCTAATACCTACTGTACTGGGCAGCTCAGTTACGAACTACTCTGTCCCTTACAAGGTGCCAGAGGCCAGCACGGACCTGGGAAAGGGGGCTTGACCTCGCCCCATTCTGAACCCATCACCAGTACACTCATTGCTGGGGTCACTCGACTTCCCCACCCCTAGCTACCGAGGGATACTTACGATATCAAGTTCAGAGATAAAAACCAAGTCAGTCTTTAACTGTGTGAAAAGGCTAGAAAAGTCAGGTCTAGAAGGAACACAACATGAAGACCCAGTGCAGGCTGGGAGAATTTAGAGCCCATCTTAAGTAACGTCAAGTCAGACTCTTAGAATGGTTCACGTACTTGGCAAGGACCAAGCCAGAAGCTGAGAGCCGATGTTAGACTTGTCCTAATACAACAGAGGAGAGGGCATTTCCCCTCATGCCAAAGCATGATATATATATATATATATATATATATATATATATATATATATAGTGAAGGAGCCACTGAGGAAGGCATCCTTCAGGAAATGACCTTGTCAAAAGGGAAATGTTACAGGTGGTTATGTCCATTCTGAAACTGCCAGAACTTTTATTACAAGGGGAAAAAAATCATTTGTTACTTTGAGTCAAATCCTGTGCCTCCCTGAGAATGGCTATTCTGTGAACATTTTAGAGAAATTCAGGCCTCAGCCAGAAAGTAGAATTGTGACGTTGGCAATGTATTTTTGTATTTTGAATCCAATCAGCAGATGTTGATAACTGGAATAGGCTGGTGATGTTTCAGTCACATTAATACAAGTTCCACTTAATATTAGAAGTGCAGATATGGCCCTTATTCATGAAGTGGTCTATAATTGCTTCTAAGTTATGGATAAAATAATCCAGCTTAGGGTTAATGGTCTGGGTCTAAGAAGCCAAATTACATACTAGTCATAGTACTTTCTTACTCATCTTCATTTTCATTTGACAATTTCATACATTTAAACAATTTCAGGGGCAGACTGTTAGTATATATTATGTTGTCATCATAGGCACTCCCAGTACCATGTCTTCTCACCTCCCACTGGTCGTGTTTCTATTATAGGAGAAGCACTGATTAATGATCCACACTGGGAAACAGCAGTCTGAGATCCCAGCTGTTGTCCTCAGGGGAAGGCACAGCAGGCCTTCGGAGCCATGAGCAGTGATCCCACACTAAGAGCTTCCAGTGGCCGAGCCAGTGAATACAGGAGATCTGGTTATTCATACCTTGCTCAGCATGCACCTGAGCTGGGCTGGTGTACCTCCAGGAACAATGCTGGAAGACAGCTGAGACTTTTTCTGTATTAATTCTCTGGGCTTAAAAAAAAAAAAAATAGGGCTGGAGAGATGGTTCATTGGTTAAGGCACTAATGACCTCAGTTTGATTCCCCAGTACCCACGTAAAGCCAGATGCACCAAGTGGTGCATGCATCTGGAGTTCATTTGCAGTAGCTGGAGGTCCTGATGTGCCCATTCTCTCTGTCTCTCTTCTGTCTATCTCTGCTTGCAAATGAATAAAAATATTGTTTAAAAAAAACTTGTTGGAAGCTGGAGAGATTGCTTAGCAGTTAAGGTACTTGCCTATGAAGCCTAAAGACCAAGGTTCAATTCCCCAGAACCCACGTAAGCCAAATGCACACGCATGCATCTGGAGTTGGTTTGTATTGGCTAGAGGCCTTAGCATGCCCATTGTATCTGTCTCTCTCTCTCTCTCTCTCTCTCTCTCTCTCTCTCTCTGTCTCTCAAATATACATACATAGATAGATAGATAGATAGATAGATAGATAGATAGATAGATACATACATACATACATACATACATACATACATACATACATACATATAGATACATATTTTAACTTGTTGGGATGGAGAGGTGACTCAGCAGTTAAGATCACTTGCCACTTAAGCATTCAGGCCTCTCAGACCAGACACTGCTGAGTTGGACCCCCTGCAGAACCCATGTAAAAAGCTGGGCATGACCACACATGTCTGTAACCTGAGTTTGTGGGAGAAGACCAGAGGACTGCTGGGCCTCACTGACACCAGCAGCTCTGCGATGAGAAACAGACCCCATCTCAAGGAAAGAAATCTGCAGATGGGTGATAAGAGAAGGACACGAGATAGTCTTCTCAGGGCTCTGCATGCACACGTGCACATGAGGCATGTATATACCACACATTCACGTACCCTGCGTGTGCACACACATGCAACAAAAAAAAATTGTGTCGCTGATCTGGACGATAAAGTTTGCTACGTCTAGAATCACACTGTGCAAGCTTGCAGGGGTCCCGTGGGTCTCTGTCCTGTTGGTTGAGTGGCCACATTACTATACTTTCCTTTGCAGCTGTTGAAGTCCTTACCAGTGGGGGTCGGTCAGATATACGGCTGTGATAACCCATGGACAGGGGGCATTTTCCTGTGTGCCATCCTGCTTTCTTCCCCGCTCATGTGCCTACACGCTGCCATTGGATCGTTGCTGGGAGTAGTGGCGGGTAAGCAAAAGACTCATCACCAGGTATGAGCACCTGCTCTGTGCCATGCCTGGTCGCGGGCATCTTGTGTCCTTTGGCCCTGTCCTAGGGTTTCTCTGACCGAGGAGCATTCTCAAGATATTTTCCCTCGCTCCACAACTTCTTCCAGACCATCCCGCCCTTTGTCCAAAGCTCTGACCGCTCCTGTCTTATCTAACAGGACTCAGTCTCGCAGCTCCATTTAAGGACATCTACTTAGGACTCTGGGGTTTCAACAGTTCTCTGGCCTGCATTGCTATTGGAGGAATGTTTATAGCACTCACCTGGCAGGCCCACCTCTTGGCTCTGGCCTGTGGTAAGTATCCCATACATGGGGGTTGAGAGAAGATTGCTCATGAGGATGGAATCAAAATCAAGGACAAGCAGTTAAAAAATAATAAAGCCAGGCATGGTGGCACATGCCTTTAATCCAAGAACTCAGGAGGCAGAGTAGAAGGGTGGCTGTGAGTTCAAGGCCAGCCTGATACTACATAGTGAGTTCCAGGTCAGCCTGGGCTAGAGCGAGACCCTACCTCAAAAAAATCAAAAGAAAAATAAAATAAATAGACTTATTGAGGGCTGGAGAAATGACTTATGACTTAGCAATTAAGGCACTTGCTAGAAAAGCCAAAGGACCCAGGTTCAGTTCCCCAGTACCCACATAAAGCCAGATGCAAAAAGTGACACATGCATCTGGAGTTCATTTGCAGTGGCTGGAGGCCCTGACACGCCCATTTTCTCTCTATCTTCCTCTCTCTCTCTCTCTCTGTCTGTCTCTCTCAAATAATAAATAAGTTAAATATTTTCAAAAAATAGAGTTGTTGAGAAATTAGAGCTGGAATTCTAATGTGAGTCTACTTGCTAGCTAACTGTGTGAACAGGGCAAATCTTGTCCTTTCTCTGAGAGTGTGAGAATCATCTTTTCTTACCTCATGGTTATGAAGATGGAAGCCTGTCTTGTCCTGGTAACCATTCTATATGATGTATGTTTGGGGGAATAGACATGTGACATGTCCTATGTTACTCATGCTTTTTTAAAATTTCTTTTTATTATTATTATTAGATATGGACATTACGTTGTATGTAAACATCACATGTTGGTACCATCCTTTCCCTCCTCCCTGCCCCTTTTCTGAAGAGGCTTTCCTCGTTGGGGATGCAGGTCAACCCCATGGGGATTGTGGGTCATGCATTATGGGGGCAGCAGTCAGTTATGGGGGAGAGGCAATGCCTCTGTACAAAATGTCCCAACTTGTGGCTCTAACAATCTTTGTGCTGCCTCTTTCGCAAAATTCCCTGAGCCATGCTGGGAGCATTTTAAGTCTACTTCAGTGATGGGCACTTAGGAGCATCTAGATGTTTGGCTTGGTAGGTGTTGAATGTCCTCAGTATCTTTCTCCATCACCCTTGTGCTGATATCAGCTTAACTGAGAGAGCAGCATTCTTGCTCATTTCCCCAATTCCTCTGTGGTTTCAGCTGGGGCTGGAGTGGAGTATGCTGGGTGGTTTGTTTCCTCAAGCCCAGTTCCCATCTGAAAAAGAGAAAAAGATTCATGCTTTTGGGGGGGAACCCAAAAAGCTAAAAGGAAATAACTTGAGTTAAATACAGAGCTATGTTGTTTGATGAACTGGGTAGGGTTTCACGTGGCCTTGTGAGAACAACATTAATCCTGCTGTTCTCAAACATGCGCGTGCATCACAATCACCTGAAATGCCTGTGGAAACAAAGGTTGCTGGGTCACATGCTCAGTTTCTGATTCAGTGTTTAAGGTGCAGGGAGGAATTTGCATGGGCTGCTGTTGTCTGGCCTAGGGGCCACATGTTGAAAGCTGATTTGTTAATACTTTTCCATCCTTCACAGTCCAGCCAGACCCTGCCTGCAGAGCTAGGGCAGATCCTGGCCACCTCCAGTCTATCCTCATTGCTTTACTGTTGTGGAGGTTAACGGAGGCACTCTTTCAGCTGGTGTAACTCAAAACTAGAAGCCATATTTGTCAGCAACCTTCCAGAGCTACTTTGGCTACTTCCCTAATGTAGCATTCAGCCTCTCACTGCAGCCCTTGAAGGTCAAAGGAACCTCAAGAGATTTAAGAGAAAAGCTGATGGATGCCCCACACTGATTATGAAGAGTAGCCAATCCACGCAGGCTCTGGCATCTCCAGTTCCAGGAATGTGGAAGCATTTAAGATAATGTTCTAGCCAGGTGTAGTGGCACACGCCTTTGAGGGAGGTCGAGGTAGGAGGATCACTGTGAGTTCGAGGCCAGCCTGTGACTACACAGTGAATTCCAGGTCAGCCTGGGCTACCTCAAAAAAAAAATTTTTTTAAAGAAAAATAATGTTCTAGAGTTGAGGGAGTAGCAGTCCCAGGGGCCAAAGCAAGGGGATAGTGAAATGTAGAGAAATTATTCCTTATCTGATGGAATATGTGTGTAAAGTTATCACCAAATTATTCAATCCCAGCTTTGTAGACAGTTGTCAAAATGGTGGGCCGTGTGTCAGGCAGAACTTAGAGTGCCATCTCTATGCTGGCAGCAGGTTAGATGGGACAAAGAGTTTGAGAAGGGTGTGTGTGTGTGTGTAATTTATTTATTTGAGAGAGAGAAAAAGAGGTAGATAGAGAATAGGCACATCAGGACCTCTAGCCACTGAAAACGAACTCCAGATGCATGTGCCATCTTATGCATTTGGCTTACGTGGGTCCTGGAGAATCAAACCTGGGTTCTTAGGCGTCCCAGGCAAGCACCTTAACCCCTAAGCCATCTCTCCAGCCACTCCCTCTACCCCCCCCCGGCCCCGCCCCGCACTTAGTTTTGATTTGTGCCGCAGTGAGGCCAGCAGAACTCAGGTTACTGTGTGTTGCCATTGGGAGGTCACTGTGTCACTTTCTTTGCAGGTACTCAGCCAATTGCTGAAAGCTCTCTCAGAACTTGTTACATTCCGTATCTGTCCCCGGGCTCAGGGCAGAGCAGGCAGGGGTATGGCCGCATTCAGTGGCCAGCTGAACTCATGTTCCAGCCTTCCAGCTTGATCCTGAGATTGGTTTAAACCTTTATTTGGGGGTGTAGACTTTGTCTGTTTAGGCAGCAGCTGCAATTACAGTACACGTATTTAAATACTCATAACTAAGATGGCGATGGCAGGGTCGGGATGTTAGAAGCTTCAGTTTCCGTGCGGTTCCTCAGCACAGAGAGCGTTAGAGCGGGATGTAGAGGTCAGGTGAGTGAAGGAGGGCACCCGAGGGGCCCTGTGCAAGGTTGGCAGCAGAACTCGAGAACTCCACAGTTCAGGGTCAGCTGCGCGAAGCAGTTACAAGACCAAGCAGTACTGCCTGGAGAGGGCGGCTTTTCTCTAAGTCCTGTGTGGTGGGAAAGGTGGAACATCTCTGCATGGGGACAGCCTGAGTGAAAGCTTGACGGCCAAGCAAGACTGTTTCAATCACAGAAGATGGGGATTTGGCTTTGGGAGGCTGCTGAGATGCTGTGGAGCCAAAGGCTTGTACGTCCTTCTGCAAAGTGGGAATATCTTCATTATTTTCTTTATTATAGTAGCAGTATCATCTTGCTGTGCAAACGTTCAGTCAGTAGAAAGTAGAAGGTGAAAAGCACTCTGTCCCTCTAGTACAACTTTTAAACTTTTTACACTGGGCCCGTTCACATGATCCTTGATAATCTCCCTGTCTCAAAATCTTTAATCACCATGGTGAAATCCTTTTGCCATCCGAGGTATCATTTCACAGATTCTGGGGATTAGGATGTAAACCTCATCAGGGATCTATTTATTTATTTATTTATTTATTTATTTATTTATCTATTTATTTTTGGTTTTTGGAGGTAGGGTCTCACCCTAGCCGAGGCTGGACTGGAATTCACTATGTAGTCTCAGGGTGGCTTCTCAAACTCATGTTGATCCTCCTACATCTGCCTCCAAGTGCTGAGATTAAAGGTGTGTGCCACCACACCTGGCATTTTTCTGCCTGCCATTTTTACTTTCTTTTACATGTAAGGCCTTCTTGGACTGTGGCAGGTACAGACCGTTAATATGCAGGAAGGGAAGGCAGGAGTTCAAGACCAACAAGAGCTTTATAGTGAGACCATGTCTCAAAAACAAAATGGGAGCTGGGCATGACGGTTCACGCCTTTAAGCCCAGCACTCAGGAGGCAGAGGTAGGAGGATCGCCATGAGTTCGAGGCCACCCTGAGACTACATAGTGAATCCAAGGTCAGCCTGGGCCAGAGTAAGACCCTACCTCAAAAAAAAAAAAAAAATGGGAGTTGCGACTGCCCAGCTAGCTCAGTTGATAGAATATGAGACCCTTAAAAACTGGGGGTGAACTGGGCATGATGGTGCATGCCTTTAATCCCAGGACTCAGGAGGCAGAGGTAGAAGGATCACCATAAGTTCAAGGCCACCCTGAGACTACATAGTGAATTTCCAGGGCAGCCTGGGCTAGAGTGAGACCCTACCTTGAAAGAAAAAAAACCTTGGGGGTTATAGTAGCTGCCCTATCTATAGAAGTGTTCTGAGGATTAAGTTAGTGTGAACATAAATCACCTGAAACATAAAGAGTGTCAGCACTTGTTTGCACTATTTAAGGGTTTGGAACTATTTTTCTGGTGGCTTTGCATAAGTTACTAAGAATTAATCTTATTATTCCCTCTCAATTTCTTAAGTTTACCAATTCCTTTATCCCCAAATATGAATAATATGCTTTTACCTCCAAAGGGAGGGCCTACCCTCTAACCGAAACCATGTTGATCTTACATCAAATTTTTATTCTAAATTTCAGGATATGCATTTTTATGCTTCCTTATTCAGGAAAGTAATCTTCAGTACTTTGTGTCTTCACCTTGCTCCCCACAGCTCTTACTGCCCTGTCTTATGGCTGGATTGCTTCTTCAGGAAGGGTTTTGTTGTGGGACAAGGGACTTCTAAGTCCCTGAATGCCTGAACACATCTTTTAAATTTTTTAAAAATACTTTTATTTATATATTTATTTGCAAGACAGCATATGGGGCCCACCAGGGTCTCTTGCCACTGCAAATGAACTTCATATACATGCTCCATGTTGTGCATCTGGATTTACATGGGTACTAGAGAGTGAAACATAGACCTGCAGGCTTTGCAAGCCAGCACTTTTAACCACTGTGCCATCTCCCCAACACCAAGAACATCTTAATTTCACTCTTATTTAAATTTTAGTTTAGCTAGCTGAAAAAGAAACACTAGACTTATATTTTTTTTCTAGCACAATACTTTGGAAATTGTCTTCAAAGGCCACCCCATTATCTTCTTATGAACACACTTGAAAAGAATCTGATTCTTATTAAAGGTGATTTCAATTGTCTCTGTGGACTCAGAATCTTCTCCTTGCATATGTGATGTATTTTGTCTCTGTTGTCTGTCTAGATGTGGGTTTTGCCCATTTCCTATGCTATTATTCATTCAAGTCTTTTCAGTATGAGCCTCCTATCTTTCTGTAATTCTGGAATATTCCCAATTTTAAATTTTTCCAATCTTTCCCCTCCAGTTATTTATTTTATTTCCTTAGGTGATTCTTCTACCCTGAGGTTTTTTTTCAGCGCTGTTCACTTTGTCATAATATTTCCCACTTCCGGTTTAGCTGACCAGTCCACTCAGTCTTTGGCTCTACCTGTGGCACTAACCACGTGGTCTCCTGAGTTCTTTGCTTCTGACTTATTAACTGAGTTTCACCTTCGATAGGTTATTCCATCTGGTTCTTTCTTTCCCTGGATACCCATCCCTGGATGCCCAGAGGCTTATTCTCCAGGAGATTCCAGCATCTTGAGTAGGAAACGGCCAAGGCAGAGCTGACCTCTGTCCTGGTATGGCTGAGCAGTCAGTGGACCAGGGGCCTGTTTGAGGTTCTGCCCATAACCCCTTGACAGATATTTAATAGGGAAGCACCCTCTTGCTTGGAGCAGTTACATGACTTTTGTTTCAAACAGTGATTCCATTTTAGTAAAAATATCTTTCTGTATTGTATACAAGTTTTTCTGTAACATAGAGTCCTGGAAGCCTAATGGATTGCTCAAGGAGACTGGTAATTTTGATTTCCATGTATGTCAGGTTCATTCCCAAAAGGGCCCCATCAGTTCCCCCTGCTACCAACAGAGTGTAAGAATGACGATTTTGTCCCCAGTGGGTCCTTTCAGATTCTTATTCCTGCACATGAATGGCCGAGACAATCCTCGGCCCCTCTGGCCGAGCAAGTGTCCCATGTAAAAAGCCACAGCGAGTTTCAGCTTGCCCGCATTGACCTATCGCTTTCAAACAAAAGGCCAACCTTGTCTGCCAAGGTAAATAAATAACAGAACTGTTCTTTTATTTATTCCACATGCCTTTATGGGAAAGAGGACTCAGCAAACTCTAACGGCAACTGGCAGAGCCGTCTTCCCTGCCTCTTTACCATAATCTGCACGGCGAGGGGAGATCCTGACCTGTGATCTTATCCATGCAAGCTGTAAACGCATTTTGCACCTCTTGTCAATAGGACTTACAACAGTAGCAGTCCGTTGGAAGGAGCATTGTCCTTTAATAAGAGCTCAAATTGAGTTTCTAATGCTGTTAGGGAATTGCACGCTGACTGGCATGCAGAAGCACCCCCCCCCCCAGGTAAGCTATTTCCAGTCCTGCTGCGCAAGTCTTAGTGGATGGGCAGCCTGCCATTTACCAATCTGACCCTCTTACTGTGGAGATAAAAGCAGCACGTACCTGGAGATCCCTCCAAAAGTATGTCTTAGAAATATGTTGGGCATTTAAAAGAAATGAGAGGTAGTAAGATCCAGTGTGCCCACAGGTAGTGCAGGGCCGGTATTCAAGAGAGCAGGGTAGGGGGCAACGGCTCCTTGGTAAAGGGCCAGGGAATTCATGTTGAGTGAGTGAGTTAAATGTTGAAAATGAATGAAATCCATGAACGCGAGGAGGGAAATCCTTCCCATCAGGCCATGGGCACTCTTCTGTTCAGAGTGCTATTCCAGGACCGTCGTCAAAAGGCCGCACTTTGGGATGGAGATTCATCCCCTGCCGCCCTCTAAAGCAGCTCTTCCAGCTCCAGATGACATAATGAGGCCCAAGGAGTTCATTTGCCTATTATTCAAGAAATACAAAAGTCTTCCAAAGACTAACCTTCTCCTTCAGATATTAAACAATTCATTACAATGTTTAAGAAACACCAGGAAAAAAAAAAAGGACAAAATATTGACAAAAGGACAAGTCTTTACTATTAAATGAATGAAGATCACAAACTCCCTGCCACCATTTCTGCCATTTCTCCAAGCCCCAAGATGATTGACAGGGTTTGTGTGATGTGATGTGATGTGTGTGTGTAACAGTGGCCCCAGGCCCTGTGGCCATTGTAGAAAGGTCATTCCTCAGTTTGACCTGGGAAACTGAGGGACACACGTCATGGTCTCCCTGGGTCTTCTCTTCAAACCAAACTGAAGAGTTGATAATTAGCTAGTTGAGCTCTGTGTTCTTGTTTTACATGGAAAACCACACGTACACTCAAAATACCCACAATATTCTTGCTCAAAGTAAACAAAAACATTGGATATTTATTAATTAACCTGTATGTCCACCTTACAGTACTTGAAAAAATGAGGCAGAATCTCAGAGTATATTCAGTTTCCACTATTCTTTGAGCTGTTACCTCTTTTTTTTTTTTTGGTATGCCTTAATGCTTTTTAAATTTTATTTATTATTTATTCATTCATTTATTATTTATTTATTTAGGGAGAGAGAGAGAGAGAGAGAGAGTGTGTGTGTGTGTGTGTGTGTGTGTGTGTGTATGGGCATACCAGGACCTCTTGCTGCTATAAACGAACTCCACATGTATCTGCTACTTTGTGCATCTGGGTAATGGGGAAGCAACCCCCCGGGCCAGCAGGTTTTGTAAGCAAGTGCCTTTAACCACTGAACAATCTCCCCAGGCCAGTAAGTTAGTTCTTGTACCTATGAATTCAAACGATCAATAAGAGAATCCTAGATTCAGTGAGATTTTTATAGAAACCAGGCTAGTTCCTAAAACATCCAAAAATTTCACTTATGTGTAATTATGCTTAGATTAAAAACAGTGCAGTTTATTTGCCACAGAAAGCTTCTCCCTTAGTATTATCCATAACAGTGACAAAATTGTATCATAACACCATTCTTCCTGAGTACTTTCTCAGTACTGTGTGCCACACATTACTTCCTTTCAAGTTGAATGCCAGCCTACGAGAAAGTCCTATCACTCTATCGCACAGGTGAGGAGATGGAGCTTAGAATGAGCTGTGTAGCGATGGGGCAGGGTGTGAGCCCAGAGCTCGTGACTCTAGGCATGTATTTGTAATTGGGGTGCTGGGCTACCTGGTGGAATGCAGAAGTGCACATTCCAGGAGACTCACAGGAGCCTCTCCCATGATAAAATGTACATCCACCCATCGTTATTCTTTCTTCCTGTCTGCAGCCCTGTTCACGGCCTACCTCGGAGCCTCCCTGGCACACCTAATGGCTGCGGTGAGTTTGCTTCAGTCTCAGTTTGTCATCAGCATGACTCTTCAGCTATCAACTTTTGGTCCATCCCACCCTCCCCCAATCAAAGCCTACCTGGGCACAAGCACTGACAAGGTCCAAGACCATGACCAGCATTACTCCCTCATCTGCTGGGCTCTGCAGGAACCTCCTACCCTCTAACATCACAGTAAACAATAGACGATAATCACCAGGCTTGTTATAGACATCGGAGTGCTTGGTTTAAAATAGAGTCAGCTAGGGAGGTCTTAAAAAACAGAGATCCGGGCTGGAGAGATGGCTTAGCGGTTAAGCGCTTGCCTGTGAAGCCTAAGGACCCCGGTTCAAGGCTCGATTCCCCAGGACCCACGTTAGCCAGATGCACAAGGGGGCGCATGCATCTGGAGTTCGTTTGCAGTGGCTGGAAGCCCTGGCGCGCCCATTCTCTCTCTCTCTATCTGCCTCTCTCTCTCTCTCTCTGTCACTCTCAAATAAATAAATAAAAATGAACAAAAAAAATTTAAAAAAAAAAAAAAAAAAGAAAAAACAGAGATCCCCAGGCCCCAACCCTTACTCCGTTTTTTTTTTTTTAATATTTTTATTTATTTATTTATTTGAGAGAAAGAGAGAAAGAAAGAATGGGCACGCCAAGGCATCCAGTCACTGCAAACAAACTCCACATGCACACGCACAGTTGTGCATCTGGCTTACATAGGTCCTGGGGAATCGAACAAGGATCCTTTGGCTTTGCAGGCAAATGCTTTAACTGCTAAGCCTTTTCTCCAACCCATCCCTCACTCCTTTATAGAATGGATCTTGTATGATGCTGGCATACCTGTGTTTTATTTATTTTATTATTTATTTATTTTTGTTTTGTTTTGTTTTGTGAGGTAGGGTTTCACTCTAGTCCAGGCTGACCTGGAATTCACTATGTAGTCTCAGGGTCCCTCAAACTCACAGCGATCCTCCTACCTCTGCCTTCCAAGTGCTGAGATTAAAGGCGTGCACCACCACACCTGGCCTGTTTTATTTTTAATTCCCCGGATGAATCTGATGTACAGTTAGGTTATCATATCCATAGGGACCATGCACAGACCAGAACTAACCAACGAGGTATGCTCAGAAATATGTGAGTTGACATGGGCAGCATGAAAGAAAGACCTGCCCTCAAGGAAATGAAAAGTTTTGGAAGAAAAAAAAATGGCAAGAAATAAGATAAGTAGAGTCCAACGCCTGAGGTGGATGGAAGTCAAGGTCAGAAAGGTCACTGTCCGATTGACTAATCAGAGAAGGCTTTGTGGATATGATGAGTGGTCAGGGGATAGAAGCAAGTTTTGCTTTGTCATCCTATGTGATAAAAATTATTCTAACATATCTTGTGTAGGAAGTGTGAATGTATGAGAAAGCAGGAAAACAGAAAACAGAAACAACCAATCACCAAAAGGATCAATGAAACCATTTCAATTGCTAATTGCTCTAAGCTCTTAAACACAGACTCCAATGACATAAGCAGAATCCAGATATGACCCCATCGAATCGTCCCCCTGGGGTGAAAGTTCAGAGTGGTACTCTGTGCGGACTCATTTTTACATGGCATCTCAAAGAAATAAGTGGCTTGTCTCTTCTTTCCCTCAGGTCCGATTGCCATCTTGTACTTGGCCCTTCTGCTTGGCCACACTACTGTTCCTCTTGTTGACCACGAAAAACTCCAACATCTACAGGATGCCCCTCAGTAAAGTCACCTACCCAGAAGAGAACCGCATCTTCTACCTACAGAACAAGAGAAGGATGGCCGAAAGCCCTCTGTGAGAGCAGCCCCACCCACAGCCATGGTCATGAGTCATTTCTCGCTACAGCTCCAGTCTACTTCCAGGGACCCAACAACTGTTGCTTTTCACAGGGAACAAATTTTCAGACAAATCACCAGCAATCTGTTCTTTTGTTCACTATGTATTTTTTTTTTTTTTTACTCCAGAAATATCCTCAAATATATGAGAGCCACATCCAGATGATATTCCCTCTGGCATGGAATTTTAAACTTCAATGAAGGGTACCACTGAGGTGGTAATGTATTTATGAGTCAAAGTGCTCCAAAGAGAGGAGAAATGAACATGGAAGAATTATTGACATATATTGTTACTTTTAATACTTACTTGGCAGTGTTAAAAATTAAGCTCTGGGCCTGGGCGTGGTGGTGCACGCCTTTAATCACAGCACTCAGGAGGCAGAGGTAGGAGGATCGCCGTGAGTTCGAGGCCACCCTGAGACTAGATAGTGAATTCTAGGTCAGCCTGGGCTAGAGGGAGACCGTACCTCGAAGAACAACACCCCCCCCCAAAAAAAAAATTAAGTTCTGCAAACCAAGTAAACCTTATGCAATTCACAGTCACAAAAATCAGGCCAGAATAAGCAGTTTGGCCTTTTAGAATCAATGCAGGTTACACATGGTAACTGTGCCAAACACTATAATGGGACAGGCTGCTCACAGGGCTGCCCCCAGCTCTCCAGTAGAGTGGTCTCAACACTGCGTGTGTGTGCGTGTGTGTGTGCGTGATTCTCTTAGGGGAGATAGGTTTTCTCAAGCTGATACAGCATCAGGATTTTATTGGTCAAAACTTTGGAAATTATAAATTTTAGCAAGAGTTTATTTTTTTAATTATGAGAAAAGATTCAGTGATTTCGTAGCTAACCCGTTCCTAAACAGTAAGGAAATTTACATGTGCATGAAATACTTGGCATAGTTATTTTTGCTTTAATTCTAATTACATTTTCATTTTATTTTTAAATAAAAAGACAGGGTCTTGCTATATAGCCCATGCTGGTCTAGAAGTCACCATCCTCCTGCCTCACCTTCCCAAGTGCTGGCTTTATGTTGATGTTTTTAAGGTCATAAATACACAGAAACTTCATCAGCCTTAAGAGCCCTTTATAGCCACATGTTTAAATTAATTTGATGGCATCTTATAAACACTAGCAGTTAAAGTCACATTGCTTATAGTTGTCCTTTCAACGGGTTGTTGAACTTCTTTTAAAAATATTTTTTCACACTAGCAATATTCTCTCTCAAAAATCAATGGTATTTGAACCACCAGAAAGCAATATAGATAAGGAAATCTTCAGTATTCTATTTTCTTATTGAAAATTTGTGATTTCTGGGCTGGAGAGATGGCTTAGTAGCTAAGGCACTTGCCTGCAAAGCCAAAGGACCCAGGTTCAGTTCCCCAGGACCCACATAAGCCAGATGTACAAGGTGGCACATGCATTTGGAGTTCATTTGCAGTGGCTAGAGGCCCTGATGTGCCATTCTCTCCCCTCCCTCCCCTGCCTCTTTCTCGCTCTCGCTCTCTCAAATAAATAAATAAATAATTTTTTTTTTAAAAAGTGAGTTCTATGAAAATCTAAGACCAAATATGCTGAGGAGAAAAGTAGAATGTTCCACTTATTACTGGCAACCTCAATCCATTTCAGCTCAGTATTTTGAAGGTTGGAAAAACCCCATAGATTTTTTTTCTTGTAGCCCATGCTTATAATCCCATTACGCAAGAGACTGAGGCAGGAGGACCACGAATTCAAGGCCAACATGGGCTACCTGGCAAGGCCTTGTCAAAAAAAAAAAAAAAAAAAAAAAAGGAAAGGAGAGGAGAGGGGAGGGGAGGGGGGGAGGGGAGGGGAGGGGGAGGGGAGAGGAGAGGAGAGGAGAGGAGAGGAGAGGAGAGGGGAGGGGAGGAGAGGAGAGGAGAGGGGAGGAGAGGGGAGGAGAGGAGAGGAGAGGAGAGGAGAGGAGAGGAGAGGAGAGGAGAGGAGAGGAGAGGAGAGGAGAGGAGAGGAGAGGAGAGGAGAGGAAAGGTGTGGTGGCACACATCTTTGATCCCAGCACTCGGGAGGCAGAGGTAGGAGGATCGCCAAGAGTCAAGGCCACCCTGAGACTACATAGTGAATTCCAGGTCAGCCTGGGCTAGAGTGGGACCCTACCTCGAAAAACAAAAACAAAAGCAAAAAAAAAAAAAAAAGGAAAGGAAAGCTTAATGAACAATATAGAACTTCCTGAGTGGATAGATGGGAGTACAGCGCTAAGCAAACCTGTACATCCTTTAGGGAGAAGTTCACTTCTCCTTTTTCTCAGGAAAACAAGTGAAAGCGGTCCAAATTTAAAACTATTATGATCAAAGCCTTTGGATGCTAAGGATTTTCAAACTGTCAGCGGTTCATGGGTATTCCCATGGAAAATCTGAATTTTCAATATCTGAGAAATCTTCGTGATGAAAATTGCAAGATGAGATTGGGAAAAACAAAAAGGAAAGCATAAACAAAGACCCCCAGGAGTAAAGAACCCAGGCCTTAGGGGAATGCACTTTAGTCCCTGAAGTGCAGCCAAGCTTGTCTTCACAAACAGTTTACCTTCTCAAACACACCTGCGAATGTGAGCATTTAAAGCCTCATGTGCCATTTAATATTAATGTCCTTCAGCTATTGTGTTTTTTCTTTTTTGCTTGTTTTGTGGTGGTAAGGATTGAACTCAGGATCTTACACATGCCAGGCAAGTGCTTTACCACTGATACATATATATATATATGCCCTCTAACACCACCCTCAAGCTATTTTTGTTACTAAGTATTATCCTAAAATTAAGTGAAAATTTTAGGAATCATTTGTATTTTTTTGTATTGTCTATGTAATAAATCACTATGTAAACATAAGAATAAATTATATTTATGGCTCAGTTTAATGTCTTTTATAGTTATTGTGGATATGAACAGTCACATGTGTAAGTAGGAGAAGAGAGAAGATATATTATAAAGAGAAACACCTGTAATCCTCCCTTCGGCTATCAGACTAATGAAACAATAGGCCCCCAAAGCACTGAAGTGTTCCCTGGAATCTCATGCAAGAGGAAGGGAAGGGCTGAAGCCCTGGTGTCAGCCAGAGGGGTAGATTGTCTTTCAGAAGAAGAGTTCACACAATCTGGCAGGACAGAATGGGGCTGAGACCACACCTTGACTGAGACCCCTTGGTTGTGCATACCTCTTGACTTCTATTTCAACCTAAACCTCATGTCAGGACCCCAAGAAGGACTTGAGGGTCAGTGGACCTCTTTGTCTGTTCCTCTAATCTGTGTGTTGGTGATGAGTGGCCAAGTCTAGCTTGTCGGGAAAACCTAAACCCAAGTTTTGGTCAACACAAGTAACAGAATCCTTATTCTTTTTTTTTGTAAACATTTTTATTGGCAACTTCCATACATATAGACAATATACCATGATCATAATCCGCTCCCATAACTCTCCCTCCTCCTCACCTCCCAAATCCTCCCTCCACTGAATCCCTTCTGCTTTCCAACAAGTTGCTGTTCTATTTTAATGTCATATTTTTCTCCTATTATGCATGCCTTGTGTAGGTAGTGTCAGCCACAGTGAGATCATGAATATCAAGACCACTTTGTCTGAAAGTCAGCATTGTCAGCAGTCTTCCCCTTCCTTTGGCTCTTAAATTCTTCCTGCCACCTCTTCCATAATGGACCCTAAGCATTGGACAGTGTGATAGAGATGTCTCACTTAGTGCTGCACACTCCACTGTCCTTTCTTCTCAGCACCTTGGTGAGTTTAGAGTCACCCCAGTGGTCATGACCATCTGAAATCTTTTCCTATACTTAGTCACAATGCCACATGAGTAGCTGAGAAAGCCCTGTTATGTTTCAGATTGGTAGGCCCAGGCCTCTGGACATCTGCTCAACTACTCAGCTCCCAAGTTAGGGAAGAGTTTGAATTACTGAGGACAGCCATACTTGTCCATGATGAGCTCCTAACCCTGTGAGGTCAATATCCTAAAAGCCATATGTCCAAGGTACCTCCCATCAGGGCCAGCCCTAGGATGAGCACTCTGGGAAAAATATTTACCAATGTGATCTGGTCATGGAATGCTCCCTTTCATCTGAGAGAGAAAAGACCAAATATCTTGAGGTTTCGGATGCTATAAACCTTTATGAGCTACAGATACCCACTGAAACAAGCACGTTACCCCCGCTATGGCTTGAGTGTATCCTCCAAACTGCATGTTAGAAACTTAATCCACAACACAATGGAGTTGAGAGGTGGGTAGGACATTTAAGAGGTGATTCAGTTGTGAGGATTCGAGAATTCTACCTTCAAATGGACTAATGTCTTTATTATATCAGAGGACTGGTTATCATAGTATATTCCTGAAAAAGGATATTTCTCTCTTTCTCTCTCTCTCTCTCTTCCTCTTCCCCTCTCTCCCTCCTTCTGTCATGGGATAACAGCTTTGATTATTGCACTTCCCAGCCTCCATAACTGAGTAAAATATTTCTTTATCGGTTACCCATTTCCTGGTACTCTGGTATAGTCTAAGATACCCATAAGACTTGAAATAAGCATGAAAAGTTAGTACCCAGGATATGGTGAATTTACAAAGGGGCTTCTAACAAGCCTTTAGGAATATTTTTGTAGTTAGTAAATATAGAACAAGTTTTTATGTATAGGAAAGTTTTCAGCCTCCCCCTCACCTCACCCAGTGAGTTCACTCCAAGGTTTTTGTCTTTGGAGTTTCATCTCCTTGAGCCTGTGCTGACAACTCCTACCCTTCATGTCATCCAAAAGGTTTGAAGTTTCAGTTTTAAAGTCCTGTTATTAAAACAATCAGTGAGGTAGGTTCTGAAGGAACCCAAGGCTTAATAAATGAATATATCAAGTAATAAACTTAAACAAAAGAAAAGACAGTCATGGTGGTTGATGTGCATAATCCCAGCATTCAGGAGGGTGAGACAGTAAAACTACGGTAAGTTTGAGGCCAGCCTGAGCTACAAAATGAGATCCTATCTCAGAAAGAAAGAAAGAAAGAAAAAAAGGAGAAAAGAGTAAAGAAATATAAGTATGGTCTGTTCTCATAGCTCTTAAACTATAAAACAAATACAGTATATGAGAGAAAATCACCTAAGAGGTAAAATTTCTTCCATAAATGAGCTAAGCACATCATCTAGCATTAATATGACAAGTGCTAATATAGCTAAGCGAGCTTGTGTTCATCTGGTGGGGTAGAAGGTTGACACTGAAGCTTGTAAGACAGAGGGAAACAGGGAGAGGTCTCCCATACTATTTTGTTGGGACAGGAACAGGTTTCAAGCATTGCTGCAAAATGCACAGCTCTCGCCTCAAAAGGAATGAGCTCATTCTGGAGGCAAATATGAGTGATCATGACGTGGAACACAGATTTACGCTACCCAAAATTCCATGTTTCCAACATGTTAACAATTTCATGAAGTTTCTTTAGTTACAGAACCAAATAAAAAAGGTCATAAACTAAGACACTTTTCAAATACATTGGTGAAAACATCAGGCAGGTATATTACAGCAGAGTCGGGAACTCTCTGCTGTAGGCTTCAGATGCTCCCTGATGGCATTCTCTGCCTTTCAGTTGGTGGAAGTTGGTGGCTTGTCAGAACATTCTAAAAAGGTTTCACCTAATCACTTGCTAGCCACAAGGATGTTAGGTTACACAAAGAGATGGGCAATAAATGACTACTAAGGGGCTAAAGGCAGCCCAAGATAAATTGGCTCTGAATCTGCAGCATCCCATCTCTCCACAGTCACAGAAGTTCTATCAGTCAATCAGCCTTATAGGATGGCTGAAGTATGAGAAGCTGCCCTTTAATTTGGGAACTCTGGACCACACGGAAGACCCTGTGTGCATCCAGGTACACTGGGTCTCAAGGGTTAGTAAGTTGAGCCACTTAGATTAAGCAGCAAATGTACTTTATCTGATTCTGTATCCACAGGTACTTGACTCCCTGGGTAGGCTTGCTTCTTAGTGGCAAAACATACTGGCTCATAGTCATGATTTCTGATTCTTGACAGTTACATTTCTCATTTATTTTTTCAAGATAGGGTTTTACTCTAGCCCAGGCTGACCTGGAATTCACTAGGTAGTCTCAGGGTAGCCTTGAACTCACTGCAATCCTCCTACCTCTGCCTCCCAAGTGCTAGGATTAAAGGCATGCACCACAATGTCCAGCACATTTCCCATTTTAATAGTATCCTTGATAGCCATCATTCATTCATTAATTCACAAATAAGCAGTGAATGACTAAATATTACATAACATTAACTGGAGTTAAAATAATGAACCAGATAACCATGATTCTCTGTCCTCACAACTTTGTGAAGTGATCTTCAAAGTTAATCATCAAATATAATAGTGCAGTGATGAAGATGGGAAAGAGACAATCAGGCAATAAAGTTGAGGAGGGACTATCCCAGTAATGTCTTCCTTCAAATAAACAGAAGAGCAAGTTGGCATAGCTATTTTGATATCAGATAAAGTAGACTTCAAACAAAAAAATAAAGAGATAAAGAAAGCCATAATATCATAAAATGGAATGACTCATTGAGAAGATATAATAAATGTCAATATATATATCAAACATAAGCATTTATGCCCCTAATTTCCTAAAGCAAACACTAATGGGCACAAAAGGTTTGATATGTCCTGATATAATAATAGTAGGCAATTTCAGTACCCCACTTTCAAGTCTATGTAGTTCATCCAAACTAAAAATCAGCAATGAAACCTCAGAGTTAAACTATACCATAGCTCAAATGGATTAACAGATATATACAGAGTATTCCAGCCAATGAATACAGAATATACCTTCTTTTTAGTACGTAACAGAACCTTCTCTAAAATATATCACATGCTAGGCTATAAATCAAGTGTTACCAAATATAAAAGAATTGAAATAATTTCTTACATCTTTTTTTTCTTTTGGTTTTTTGAAGTAGGGTTTCATTCTAACCCAGGCTGAACTGGAACTCACTATGTACTCTCAGGGTGGCCTCAAACTCATGGTAGTCTTCCTACCTCTGCCTCCCGAGTGCTGGGACTAAAGACATGCACCACCATACCCAGCAAAAAGTATTTTGTTTTTATTTTTTTCTTTATGACAGAGAGGGAGAGAGAGAGAATGGGTATTCCAGGGCCTCTAGTCACTGCAAACCAACTCCAGAAACATGTGCCACCATGTGCATCTAGCTTACATGGGTTCTGGGGAATCGAATCTGGGTCCTTTGGCTTCAGCAGGCAAGCACCTTAAGTGCTAAGCCATCTCTACAGCCCTCTAATTTCTTATATCTTATCATTAAGAAATAAAACTAGAAATCAGGGCTGGAGAGATGGCTTAGCAGGTAAGCACTTGCCTGTGAAGCCTAAGGATCCTGGTTCGAGGCTTGATTCCCCAGGACCCACGTAAGCCAGATGCACAAGGTAGCGTCGTGCATCTGGAGTTCGTTTGCAGTGGCTGGAGGCCCTGGCACACCCATTCCTCTCTCTCTCTCTCTCTCTCTCTCTCTCTCTCTCTCTCTTCTCTCTCTCTCCTCCTCTTTCTCTCTCTGTCTGTCACTCTCAAATAAATAAATTAAAATACACAAAAAAAATTTTTAACTAGAAATCAATGTGCAGAAAAGCTACAAACACTACACAAATATACGGAAACTAAAAAAATACACTCAAAAAAGGACCAGTATGTCACTAAAGAAATCAAGGAGGAAATTTAAAAATTGCTAGAATCAAATGAAAATGAAAGCACAACTTTGGGATACACTAAAGGCAGTCCTAAGAGGGAAATTTATAGCTTTGAGTAGTTATACCAGAAAAAAGTCAGAAAGGTCTCAGATAAATGTCCTGATGATTCACTTCAAGGTTGTTGAATAACCAGAGCAATCCAACCCCCAAAGCAATAGATGGCAAGAAATCATAAAGATTAACAAAGAGTTAAATGAAATGTAACTGAAGGGAAGATAAACAAGATTGACAATTCCCTGATGAAACTAACCAAAGAAAGAGAAGAACCAAATTTTAGAAATTAGAAATGAGGGCTGGAGGGATAGCTTGGTGGTTAAGGTGCTTGCCTGAAAAGCCAAAGGACCCATGTTCAATTCCCCAGAACCAACATAAGCCAGATGCACAAGGTGGTGTATGCAGCTGGAGTTCATTTGCAGTGGAAGGATGCCCTGGCGTGCCCATTCTCTCTCTCTCTCTCCCTCTCTTTCCCTCTCTCTGCCTCTTAAGTAAATAAATAAAAATAAATTTAAGAATTAAAAAAAATGGGCTGGAGAGATGGCTTAGTGGTTAAGTGCTTGCCTGTGAAGCCTAAGGACCCTGGTTTGAGGCTCAATTCCCCAGGACCCATGACCCACGTAAGCCAGATAAACAAGGGGGCACATGCATCTGGAGTTCATTTGCAGTGGCTGGAGGCCCTGGCATGCCCATTCTCTCTATCTATCTGCCTCTTTCTCTCTCTGTCTGTCACTCTCAAAGAAATAAATAAAAATAAACAAAAATTTTAAAAACCAGAGATGAAAGGGAGTATGTTACTACAGATTCCGTTGAAATACAGAAAATCATTAGGGAATACTTTGAAAATTTATAATCCAAAAAATGGAAAATCTTGAAGAAATATATAAATTTCTAGACACATAATACCTAAGAAAATTAAATCAAAAGGATATAAAAACAAACAAATTGATAGCAAGCAAAAAGATTGAAGCAGTAATTTAAAAAAAATAGTCTCACAACAAGAAAATCCCAGGACTAGATGTTTTCATGGCTGAATTTTACCAAACTTGTAAGGAAGAGTTCACATCAATGTTCCTCAAACTGTTCCATAAAGTAAAAAGGGAGGGAACATTACTAAATTCATTCTGTGTATCCAGCATTATTTTGACACCAAATTTAGATAAGAATACATGGAAAAGAAATATATACATCAGGGCTGGAGAGATGGTTTAGAGGTTAAGGTGCTTGCCAGCAAAGCCAAAAGACCCAGGTTCAATTCCCTAGTACTCACATAAGCCAAATGAACAAGGTGGTACATGCATCTGAAGTGTGTTTGCAGTGGCTGGAGGCCCTGATGTGCTTGTTTTCTCTCTCTCCCTCTCTCTTCCTTTCTTTCTCTCTCTCTCTCTCTCTCTCTACCTGCCTATTTATCTCATATAAATAAGTAAAAATAACATATTTTTAAAAGATATATATATACCAGTTTTCCTGATGAAGACAGATGCAACAATTCTCAATAAAAATTCTTACAAACTAGATTCTGGATTACATTAAGAAAATCAAATGCAAAACTAACTAATAAAGAAAAAAAAGAAAAAAAGAAAAAAAAGAAAATCAAACATTATGACCCAATTGGTTTCATTTCAGGAATGCAAGGTTGATCCAATATATGCAAATCTGTGAGTGTAATACAGCACATAAATAAAGTTAAAAACAGAGAAAATCTCACTTGATTCAGCTGACAGACACAGTCTGCCAGTCTCTACAGAGACACTGAAAACAGACATCAGAAAATTAATGGACACTCAAAACAGCTGGGGAAGTGGCCATACTAAGGACAGCATGAGCATTAAAAGGAGACTCAAGCCGGGCATAGTGGAGCACGCCTTTAATCCCACCACTCGGGAGGCAGAGGTAGGAGGATTGCTGTGAGTTCGAGGCCACCCTGAGACTTCATAGTGAATTCTAGGTCAGCCTGGGCTAGAGTGAGACCCTACCTTGAAAAACCAAAAGAGAGAGAGAGAGAGAGAGAGACTCGAGGAAAAGCCCTCTCCTCTTGGAGCTGGGTGCTTAGCACTAGGCAACCAACAAAGTACAAGCCAAAGACCACTTCTGCTGCAGTGGTGGTTCAGTAGCTGGAGACCCTCTATGACCCACACACTCAGGAAACTCAGTCCAAGTGTCACAGAACCATACAGTGAAACCTGACAAACAGGATACTGTAAGACTGTGAAAAAGAATCTTTAACTCAGAACCACATGGCATTCAAGGATCTGAAAACCTGATGAGAACCAAAGTATAAAGGGGAACTTTCCTACAGACTTCAACCAGCCCACAGAGCACTGGCAAGAGCAAGCATTCACAACTGGAATTCACAGAGTTGAGACCAAATCTGAGATTCCACCTGTAAAGCACTGCCCATGGAATGGGACAGTGATGTGATCATCCAGAGAAAGAATGGGGAGGATGGGACTGCTCATTGAAGGGAACTCCCAGCAGCAAGGCAGCTTTCTAGTTGCTGGAGAAGGAACACAAGACTCCAAACAGGACCTAGCAGTCATGCCAGTCAGTTTTCATATCCTATATCACCATACAGCTCTCTCTCCATCTTTAAAACCCCATATCAACTTAGCAGGCCAGCATGATCCCACTCTGTTCTTACCATATATTGTTGGGATTTTCCTTTTTTCTTTTTTTCCTCCTTACTATTGTGTTTTTCCTTCTCCTCTCCTGAAGAACATGGTTTTCAGAGTCTGTGCCTCAGCCTCCAGAGAGCTGGAACTGTTGTACAATATCTGACAGTGCATTATTACCTGCCTTTTGAATCAATCTTTAGCCAAAACTCCTTTCCATGACCATCATCCCACCACCACCAATTCTCCCTTCTATTTTCTGTCCTCAAATTAACTTTAAATCATGCTAATATTAATCACTAATATTACCATTTTTTATTCTTTCTTTTTTCTTTTCACTCATACTGACAATGACTAATATATTAACACACATGGTACTATCAGTGTCCTTTAACTCCCTAAAATTATTGGCACATAAGGAATGATTATTTTGTAGTTGAAAATTACTTTATTTTCATAGTAGGTATACTCCTGGGTATGGTTATTGTATTCTACGCTCAGGAGAGGACTAGGGATGCAGCCTGGTGCCCTAAACACCAGTGTAACAAAGTAAAATGGCATGTCAACCCTATCACAACATAACCGCTCATGAACATTGCAAAGACTTCCACTGAAAGAAGAAAGGTGACCTGAATTAAAAAAAAAAATCAATTAACAATCTGACTTCTGACCATAAAACAAACAAAAAAACCTACAAGTAACATGAACAATGAAGACAACATTTCTCTTCCAAAAATAACAAATCACAAATAATGGCTCCCAAAGAGAATGACTTAGATGGAATTCCAAAGAATGCAAAAGAAATATTATACATCTTTTCAAAGAGACCAAAGAGGATATGAATAAACTCCTTAATCATGCCAGGAGAGCACAGACAGCTGAATGAGATAAGAAAGTCAATACAGGATATGAGAATGAATGGATTTTAATGAGGAAAAATACTGAAATAAAACGAAATTGAAATGCTGGAAATGAAAATTTGTATAAGTCAAATAAAATGCTCCATAGAAAAATTCACCAAGAAGATGGGTCACAGAAAGGACAGAATATCAAGGGTTGCAGACAAAGCACAATCATAGTGGAAAATTTCCAAAACTAAGGAATAGAGAGAGGCCCATCCAGTTATAAGAAACATATCCAATACCAAATACACCATAAAAGAAATTCCCCACATGAAGTCATAGTTAAGATACTGAATATACAAAACAAAGAAAATGTACTAAAAGGTATAAGTGAAAACACCAAATCACATATAAAGGAAAGTCAGTAAGAATAACAGTTGAAATAATGTATTTCAAGTATTGAAAGACCATAGCTGCCAACTCAGACTGGAAAAAGAAAACTACTCTATGATAAAAGCATGCTAAAGGAATTTATGACCGGTAAGCTACCTCTAAAGAGGATTCTGGAAGGAATTCTTCAGGCTGAAAAAATGGCAAATGCATCTGTTTATCGTTACGTTCTCATTGCTGGGGTAAAGCATGTGACCAAAAGCTAATGGGAAGGAAGTTTTCATTTTGGCTTACAGTCTCAAGGGGAAGGTTCATGATGGCAGGGCAATGCACAGCAAGAGCAAAGGATGGACATCGCCTCTGCCACAGCAGGTGTAAAACAGCAGCCAGAGAGTCAGCCAATCTCTGGCAAGGGGTAACTGGATATAACACCCCGAATCTCACCCTCAACAACACACTTCCTCTAGCAAGGCTCCACCCAAATTGCTACCAGCTGAGAACCAAGCATTCAGGACACATGAGTTTATGGGGGCATCTGTTTCAAACCATCACAACATACAAAGAGGAAAAATGACTCCAGAACAGTAGTTATACAAACAGGGGTTAGAAAAATATCAAGTACTATAGAATAAACAAAATGAAAGCAGTTAATATATATCTCTCAACAATGAATTTGGATAATAATATCCTCAATTCCCCAATCAAAAAACACAGAATAGCAAACTGGATTTAAAAACAAGATCCATCTATTTTTTTGCCTCCAGGAACACATTACAGTATCAAAATAGATACTACCTTAAGGGGGGAAGATGAAAATAGGTATTCCAAAAAAAAAAAAAATGGAATAAGAAAAAAAAGCAGGTATCCACCAGTCTAATATTTTAAAAACTTGAATTTGAAACTAGTCAGAAGAAATAAAAGAGATAATTTCATACTTACTAAAACAACAATCTACCCAGCACTTGGGAGCTAGAGGTAGGAGGATCGCTGTGAGTTTGGGGCCAGCCGGGGACTACAGAGTGAGTTCCATGTCAGCCCTGGCTACAGTGAGACTCTGCATCAAAAACAAAACAAAACAAAACAAAATCCATTAAGAAGATTTTACAGGGACTGGAGAGATGGCTGAGCAGTTAAGGCACTTGCCTGCAAAGCCTAAGGACCCAGGTTCGATTCCCCAGTACCCACATAAGCCAGATGCACAAGGTGGTATCTGTCTGGAGTTTGCTTGCAGTGGCTGGAGGCCCTGGTGTGCCCATTCTCTTTCTCTGTGTGTTCACCTCTTCCTCTCTCTCTCTCTCTCTCAAATAAACAATAAATAAAATATTTCTAAAAAGAATACAGTTTCAAACACATGCATATGTGAACACACACACATACAGATACACATAGAATAAATCCTACTAAATATAAATTCACAAATTAACCTCAACATAGTAATAATGGCTGACTTTAATGCCCCACTATCACCAATACTCAGGTCACACTGGAAAAAAAAATAAACAGAAATGGCACAGTTAAATTATATCATAGATCAAATGTTCCTAATGAACATCTAATACTCCATTAAAACACTGAAGTATATAAATAATCCTCAGCACATCATGGAACTTTCCTTGAGACATATCATATATTCAGGGTACAAAGCAAGTCTCAACAAATACAGGAAAACTTAAATAACTTCCTGTATACTCTCTGATCACAAAGGAATAAAGCAAGAAATTAATAGCAAAAAAACAGGAAATATACATAAACTCAAAGAAATTAAACAACACATCAATGAATGATGAATGCCACTGAAGAAATCAAGAAGGAAAGTTTAAAACTCCTAGAATTGAATGCAAACTGAAATATATCAACACCTATGAAATAGTGATGAAAGCAGTTCTGAGAAGAAACTTCATAGATATAAGTGCCTATGTTAAAAAGAAATCTGAGAGATTTCAAGTAAAGAACTTAATGATGCACCTGAGGTCGTTGAAAAGATGAGACTAAGCTGAACTAAAAATGAGTACACATAAAGAAGTAATTACAATTGGGCATAAGCCAGCCATGGTGGCGCACGCCTTTAATCCCAGCACTCTGGAGGCAGAAGTAGAGGGATCGCTGTGGGTTGAGGCCACCCTGAGACTACAGAATGAATTCCAGGCCAGCCTGGGCTAGTGAGACCCTACCTCAAAAAAAAAAAATTGGGCAGAAATTAATGAAATAGAAACAAAAATACAATCAATGAAGCAGAGTTGGTTCTTTGAAAAGATAAGCAAAATTAACACACCACTTGACCAAACTAATGAAAAGAAAAAGAGAGAAGTCTCAATTTAATAAAATTAGAGATGAAAAAGGGAGACATTACAACAGATACCAATGAAATTCAGAAAATCATAAAGACATATATTTAAAACTTAGTTTCTACTAAATTGGAAAATATAAAATGGACAAATTTCTAAATGCATATGATGTATCACAGTTAAAACAAGGTTAGACAAATAATTTAATCAGATGTAAAATAAATCAAAACAAATAATTAACTTTTAAAAGTTCTCCCAATTGGAAAAAGTTCATGTCCAGATGGATTTACTGTAGAAAGTATTTGAACAAAGTATTTAAGCCAGTGTTTCTCAAATTATTCCAGATATATAAAAGGAAGGTTCATTTCCAAACCCGTTGATAACAAAATCAGATAGAGCTGCAACACAAAAGGAAAAGTGCAGATCAATCTCCCTGCTGAACATAGACACAAAAATTCTCAACAAAGTACTTGTGAACTGAATTCAGGAACACATCAGAAAGATTGCTTACCACGATCAAATTGGCTTCATTTCATAGTTGCTAGGATGATTCATTATATACAAACCAATAAAAGTAATACATCAGGGCTGGAGGAATGGCTTAGCGGTTAAGGCATTTGCCTGCAATGCCTAAGGATCCAGGTTCGATTCCCCCAGGACCCATATAAGCCAGATGCACAAGGGGGTGCACGCATCTGGAGTTCGTTTGCAGTGGCTGGAGGCCCTGGCATCCCATTCTCTCTCCCTCTCTCTCTCTCTCTCTCTCTCTCTCTCTCTCTCTCTCTCTCCCCATCTGTCTCTTCTGTCTCTCAAATAAATGAATAAATAAATAAACTATTTTTTAAAAAGTAATACATCATATAAATGGACTCAAGTATAGAAATAATATAATCATCTCAATAGATGCAGAAAAAATATTTGATTAAAATTCAATATCTGGGCCAGAGAGAGATGGCTTAGTGGTTAAGGTGCTTGCCTGCAAAGCCAAAGGACTCAGGTTCAAATTCCCAGAACCCACATAAGCCAGATATACTAGGTGACAGATGAGTTCATTTACAGTGGCTGGAGGCATGTCCATTCTCTCTCTCTCTCTCTCATAAATAAATAAATAAATAAATAAATAAATAAATAAATAAATAAAATTTTTAAAATCCAACAACCCAGGGCTGGCAAGATGACTCAGCAGTTAGGACGCTTGCCTGGAAAGCCTGATGACCCAGGTTTGATGCCCCAATACCCATGTAAAGCCATATGCACAAAGAAGCATATGCATCTGGTGTTTGTTTGCAGTGGCTGGAGTCCCTGACATGCCCATTCTCTCTGTGTGTCTCTCTTTTCTATCTCTCTCTGCTTGCAAATAAATGATTTAAAAAAAATCCAACATCCCTTCCTGATAAAAGCCCTGAAGAGTCTAGGAATGGAAGAACATATCTCAACATAGTAAAGCTTATATACAACAAACACATAGCTTATATTGGGCTAAATTAAGAAAAACTTATCATTTCCACTAAGATTAAGAACAAGACAAGGGTTTCATATGCACACTCCTATTCAATACAGTCCTTGAAGGCTCATATAAAGCAATAATATAAGAGAAGGAAATAAAAGGGATACAAATAGAAAATGATAAAGTCAATGTGTCCTTACTTACAAACAATATGAATGTGTATGTGTATTCACCAGAATATCTTAGCACTGATAAATACTTTCAACAAAGTGGCAAGATACAAAATTAACAGATAAAAATCAGTAGCCTACCTATATAACAAGACAAACATACTAAGAAATTTGGAAAACAATCCCATTCACTATTGCCTCAAAAGGAGGAGGAGGAGGAAGGGTAGAAGAAGCTGCTGCTCTTTGAATAAACCTAACCAAAGATGTGAAAGGCATCTACAATTAAAACTTTAAAAACTGAAGAAAGGAATTGAGGAAGATGCTAGAAGATGCAAGGATATCCCATGTTCATGGATTGCAAGAATTAATATCGTGGAACTAGCCATCCTACCCCAAGCAACCCACAGATTCTGTGCAATCCTCATTAAAACTCCAATGTCATTCTTCACAAAAATAGGAACAAAGAGTATTAAAATTCATATGGAAGACTCCACATGCCTTGGTCATAAGACATAGAGAAATCAAGCAGAAACTCATCAGAATGCTTCCTCTCTGCTGGTTAGCCTGCCCGCTGTAGATCCAGCATGTAACACTATGAACAGCCAGGCAAGACATTGCACTGGTGAAATAGTGGCAAGGCTGTTATGGAAGCAACCACTCTCTGATTGATTCTGAGGCCCATTCCACGAGAAGAAATCCATTGTCTTGTTCTTTAAATCCTGTCAAAAGGCCAAGGCTGGAGAGGTCACACGCTGGGGAGAACCTACTGATATTGTTTTGCTAAATATGTGTTCCATAGCAAATTCCTCTGAATTGAAATGTCACCTCCTGAAGAGGGGAGGGAATCTCAGGAGACTCAGGTCAAGTCTGGTCAAGCTTATACTTAAAAGGCCACAGGACCACTCCCCAAGGTTGTAGGAGCAGTAAACAACTTTCGAGGGGAAGACTCTGACCAGCCTTAGGTGTCAATTTTTCTCTGAATTGAGCCATTCCATCCTGAGGGGAAGATGGAGGCTCAGGACACTGAGGAAGTGAAGTTTAGGTGAGCTAAAAAAAAAAAAAAAAGAAAAGAAAAGAAAAGACCCCTCCCTAAGGTTATATAAAGGGAAGACAAGTGCTTAGGAAGAGACTCTTCAGCCAGTCAAGCTGCCTGCACAACCCACAACTCCATGTATTTCTACAGGCAGCTAGTGGTTTGGGGGACAGACATTTTCTCCAGTGGTGTAGCCACTGGTAAGTGCTTATACACAACCCCTCTCACTCATGCTATGATGTAGAAGAGGAACTCCCAGCTCTTACCTGGAGTGATTTATAGTATGGTGACACAAAAACATGATCTCAACCGGGCGTGGTGGCGCACGCCTTTAATCCCAGCACTCGGGAGGCAGAGGTAGGTGGATCGCCGTGAGTTCAAGGCCACCCTGAGACTCCATAGTGAATTCCAGGTCAGCCTGGGCTAGAGTGAGACCCTACCTCAAAAAACCGAAAAAACTTAAGAAAAAAAAAAAAAAACATGATCTCAGACCAACATAGTTTATAACTGAGAGACCCCACAGGGTGAACTGACTGGGAAAGCACACAGCTGAAAGGGGAGCTTGCCTTTTATTAGCAAAAGTACTTCTGTCTACACTCAATGTTGTAGATAAAATGTTCAAGTACTAGGGGCTGGAGGCATAGCTGAGCAGTTAAGGCAAAATCTAACAACCCTGGTTCAATTCCTCAAGACCCATGTACAGTCACATGCACAGCACACCCATTCTGTCTCTCTCCTCTTCTCTTCTCTTCTCTTCTCTTCTCTTCTCTTCTCTTCTCTCTCTCTCTCTCTCTCTCTCTCTCTCTTTCTCCTTACAAATAAATAAAAATATTTTTAAAAGTTCAAGTACTAGGTAACTAATTAAGGAACTTAAAGTGAGCATATCTGAGGATTGCTTACAAAGGCTAATCATCAAAGGAGTTTACACTTGAAAGTGAGTATTGAACATATCCTATATGGGAAAGAGCAGAAAAGAGTTAGAGTTTCAGATTCCGCCAGTGCAGAGGTAGCATAATGATGCCTATCAGTAAGGCAGCTAATGTGTCCACTTCAAAAGAAAACAGAATAGCAGAGAATATATGGAGACAGAATATTTCAAATGAATGAAATGTATATAGCTGGGATTAGCACAGTGCCAATAAGGCAGGTGCGGAGTGAGTTAAAAGTTCAACTTTGAATCATAACTCTGTTGGATGTTATTAGCATATTGTTAGCAACCCTAATGAAATTTCATTCTGGGCACAGAAAAGATAAGCAAATAGAAGGGAGACTAGTTAGGAAGAGGAAGGCAGTCAGCAAGAGTGGGAGGGAAACAAGAAGGGATAGCAAGAGAGGTAACTGATCAAAATGCATACATAAAATCTTATTAATAAAACCCATTATGTATAATTTACATGTGCAAAGAAAAACGGGTGTATCATTCAGAAAGGAAAGGCTTTTGACGAAGCTCAACAGCTTTTCAGGATAAAATCCCTGAAGAAACAAGGAATAGAAGGAACATATCTCAATACAATAAAGGCAATATACAACAAAATCACAGGGACCACTTTTTCCCAGAACCTTGATAGGGTGTACCCCAAAGGGCTGCTCACTTTGGGGAAGATCTTCCCCCTTTCAGGTAATTTTTCCTGGGAATGCTTTCCCAGACCTGTCCAAGAAGCATGTCTCTTACTTGATTCCTGATCGAATCAAGTTGACATCAGAGATTAACCATCACAACCATAGTAACAAAACCAGTGTGGCACTGGCACAAAAATAGACATGTAAAACAATGAGGTAGAATAGAACACCCAGAAATCAACCTAAACACCTATAGCCTCTTAATTTTGATAAACCTGTCAAAAACATATACTGGGGCTGGAGAGATAGCTCAATGGTTAAGGTGCTTGCCTGCAAAGCCTAACAACTTGGGTTTGATTCCCCAGTACCCATGTAAAGCCAGATGCACAAAGTCATCATCTCCTGGCCAACCTCAGGTGGACAACAGCAGCAGGAGAACATGCCAAACACTGGTAAGTGGAACCTGGTTATAACACCCATAAGCCCACCCCCATAATACACTGCCTTCAGGAGGATCTAATTCCCAAATTGCTACCAGCTGAGGGCCAAGCATTCAAAACATGAGTTTATGGCAGACACCTAATTCAAACCACCACACTAGTATATCCATGTTTACAATGGCTCTACTCACAATTAGTGTGTCCATGCCAGTGAAAATGCTTTGGGCTGCAAACATCAGAATGCTTGACTAAGTACAGTTTAAACAACAGGAGTTTCACTCCAAGTGTACAAAAGTCCAAGTTTGGAGCAGCTGCTTAACAATGTTGTCAAGATCAAAATCTCTTCTCATCCTCCTCAGTCTAATGGGCCACAGAAGGCTCTGCTTTTGCCCTTGGACTTGTGTGGTGGTTTGAATAGAATAGATGGCCCCCAATATATTCAGTTGTTTATTTGTTTGTAGTTTGCATCTCTAGCCATCTGGCTGGAGGCAATGCCATTGTGTGGATCTTAAGGTGTGGTGGTAGGTTTCATATTTCAATCTAAAGATATGCAAAGTGTGCCTAGCTGGAGTTCCTGAAATGTGCTGTGGCTTTTGACCCTTAGGCTTGTACTTCTCTCTGCTTGAGCCTGTGAAGGCAGGCCAGTTTCTTCTGCCATTATGGAACTTCCCCTGGATCTGTAAGCTTCAATAAATATCCCTTCCTCCATAACTGTGCCTGGTCTGGAAGTTCATCTCAGTGAACCTGAAGCTGACTAATACAGACTTGTCTCATAATCTCCAAATGGTGCCCTCGTTGTAAATATCACAGCCACATCAAGAAGGGGACAACCAGAGCTGCAACAGAGTCATTCATCTCGCTCTCTCTCCCCTTCTCTCTCTCTTTCTCTGTCTCTGTTTCTGTCTCTTTCTCTCTGTGTGTGCGCAGACTTTCTCAGAGGCTCTCCTAAAATGTTTTCATGGGTATATTGGGGTTTTTTTTGAATATGTGGGTCTTTTGGCTATTTCTGGATGCAAAGAGTTTGTATGGTACTGTCTGTTTTCAATGCAGTAGGTGAGCTCTACCATACTGGAGCAATAACAAGAGAAATGGCTGTTGCACAGGCAGCCAATGTATCTGCCACCAAGGCATAGGTGCCACCATACAGTAGATAGTACCTATGGGTCCACACTGGAGGGAGCCTTGTGATAACAGACAAGATAGTCTATCGAAGGGCGCACAAGGGAATTTGAGACAAGGATCTACATGCAAAAAAAAAGAATTACTCAGTACTTGCTGGTATTGTTCCCAGTGTATTTTGTGGTGTCCTAGCCTCATACAAGAGGTTGTATAGATGCTTAAAAACAAATCCTAAGCAAAGGATGAGATGTAATAATCATCAGAAAAGGAGAGTGTAGGGCCAATTCACATCCTAAGTGATTATCGTGATCTAATGGTTGAAGCTTCTAAATCATCGCACGTTGGAAGGCACCTTTGGAAATAGCTGTATTTCATTTTGGTTCCAGCTCAATGAAGCACTGAAAACAAGTGTTCAACATTTTCTGGTTCATAGTCCCAAATAAACAAGGAGAAATCCAGTTTCCTGTTTGGGTTGGCTCCATTGGCTCCCAGCCCATCAAAGCTTTGAATTACATCGCAATGGCATGCAAGGACTTGGAAGGGAAGACACCAGCACAGAGGAAGGTTGGGACAGTGCCAGGAAACCTGGCTAAAATTAAGACCCACAGGAAATAATGGCAGCTAGGACATGAGTCAGTGCCCCAAAGGCAAGCGTACCTTAGGACAATAAGAGCGTGCACTGGCAGTCCACAGGACCAGCCAGCTCAACAAAGGAGCCTTTCTCCCTCTGAGACACTGCCCCCAGCCATGATGGCCTCTCAATAAGGGGCTAAATCCGCTTGATCAAATACAGTAGCGATTAGAAATGTGAATTATCTTGAAATGATCCTTGCCCAAATTAAGATCTGGTCCACATGTAAGGTACACACAGGATTTCAACAATGTAGAAATCATAAGCAAAGCAAAAGATAAAACATCTTAAGTTTTATATTGATTAAATATTAAAGTGACAATACTTTGCAGTCACTGGATTAAATAAAATAAACTTTTAAAATTAATTTCACTCTAACTTTTCAATGTGATCACTATATAATAACACACTGGCTGGAATTTGCAGTCACTTATATTGCTATTAGACATCAAATTATATTTCTGTTCGGAGTTGAATACTGTCACAACACAGGGCTTTTCAGGGATTACAAAGTTACCAATGACACCTGGGCATGGTGGTGTATGCCTTTAATCCCAACACTCAGGAGGCCGAAGCAGGAGGATCACTGTGAGTTTGAGGCCAGTCTGGAGCTACAGAGTAAGTGCCAAGTCAGCCTGGACTGTAGTGAGACCCTGCCTCAAAAAAAAGAGACAAAAAAAAAAAAAAACTAAGTCACCAGTGTATGCACATGCCTGTGTTTACAGCACTAGGGAATCAGGGGCAGGAGGATCATTAGCTTGAGGCCAGCCTGTGTTACATAAACAGACCTTGTCTCAAACTAAATCTCTGTGGTAACTTGGATGACATGGAGCTGTTGTTCTGCCCTTAGAAAGCATCGCTGAGAAGCCTCTCCTCTGTTACACTGTGGAAATAGAGCTTACTGATTCTGGAGTTTATTTCTAACCCATCAATTCAAAGATTGTAAATGCCCATTTATATCTTTCCAGTTATGTTATGTCCTTGAGGTGCCAGGTTCTAAAATAATGATAACACAGTGACAAAGGAAGGAAATTTTCCTTGTGCAATATAAAGTTATTCTGAAGGCTGAACCTTAAGAAGGGCTTCAAACACAGTCAGTACCATGGGCACAAGTGGGCTGCTTCCCAATGTGCTCATGTCAAGAACAACTTGGGGCTGGAGAGATATCTCTGTCAGTAAAGTGAGGACCTGAATTCAATCCCCAGGACCTAAGTAAATGCACCATGGTGTGTAACTATAATCCCAGCACCGAGGAGGCAGAAACAGGTGGACCTCACTGGCAGCCTAGCCTAATTTGTAAGTTCGAGGCCAATGAGAGAACCTGTCTCAAAAATAGGCAAATGGGATTACCAAGGATAACACCCATGGTTGCCCTCTGGTCTCCACACATGCAAACATACGCATGTGCACTACATACATGTGAACACACTTGCACACCATGCACATGTATACACAAAAAGAACCCTCCCAATTGCATGTATAAGAGCTCATCAGTGATAAGTAAAAGCTGTAGCAAATTGAAGATTGCACACTCTCACCTAAAATCATTTGCAGATTTCTTAAAACACAATATTAACCCAAGAAAAACAAAGCAGATCTGAGGGCTAAAGTTCTTCTGTGCACTTTAGCAAGTTCTAATCCTAAGTACCTCTTCTAAATGTCCTACAGCGTCCCTGAACCACAAACCTGAACCTTTTATCGCAATTATGCACAAAGTCCTTTGACGATATTTAGTTGTACCCATCCCATCTTGAACTTGTGATTCTGAATCTTCAAAGACCATAAGATAATTCTAATGGGCCCTCCTGCTAAAAGTAAATTCAGCCAGATGTAGTAGTGCACACCTTTAATCCCAGCACTCGGGAGCCTGAGGTACAAGCATCGCCATGAGTGCAAGACCAGCCTGGGTTACAAGAGTGAGTTCCAGGTCAGCCTGGCCTAAAGTGAGACCCAGCTTCAAAATGACAAACCCAAACAAAAGTAAATGCAGATGGTTTCCCCCATAACAGACATGCCACTATTGTACCCACTGGCTCATTTGACCTGTCTGGCCATTCTTGAGACCCCTCCACGGGAGGAAATACGTGTCTGGTACTGAAAACCAAAAGCCTATGGTGGTGGAGGTCATGAGCACTGGTGGTGTAACGCCTGCTCTTGTCTAGCTAATTGCATATACTATACCCACCAAACTGCTCTGCAAGCATTTTACTTAATGTTCATACCCGTATATTAATATTCTCACTTTTGGTTAGAGAAGCTTCTCTTTTCAGATGGCAGTGACCACTGGGATGGCTTAAAGGGCACCATAGTACTAAGAAGATGTGATGGAGGAATGTTCAGCACTGAAACATCTCTATCACAACTTCCAAGGCTCAGGGTCCATTGTGGAAGAGGTGGCAAAATGAATGTAAGAGTTGAAGGAAGGGTAGGACTGATTACAATGTGACCATCCAGATAGAAACTGGCCTTGAGATCCATGACCTCACAGTGCCTAGCACTACCTTCACAAGGCCCTCATAATAAGAGGAAAAGATGATGATATCAAAATAAAAGAGAGACTAATGGAAAGAGGGAGAGGATATGATGGAGTGTGGACTTGTGAAGGGGAAAGTAGGGAAGGGGGAGGAATTATCATGGAATTATTGTCTATAAGTATGGAAGCTGTCAATAAAAATAAAATAAAGTGGGATGAAGGGATGGCTTAGCAGTTAAGGCATTTGCCTGCAAAGCCAAAGGACTCAGGTTCAATTCCCCAGGACCCACGTTAGCCAGATGCACAAGCACTTGTGTCTGGAGTTCATTCACAGTGGCTGGAGACCCTGGCGAGCCCATTCTCTCTCTTTCTCTCTCCTCTTCCCTCTTTCTCTGTCAAATAAATAAATAAATAAAAATTTTTAAAAATAAAATAAAGTAAATGTAAGTTCAGAAAATCCAGAAAGCTCTGGAGGCTGAAGATCACTTCCTGGCCTTTGTTCTCATCCATTTCCTTCCGGTATCAATTGGATTTGGCTTTGGAAGCTCATTTGAGTTTCTCTTGGATCCTTTAACTACTGACCTTTCCAGAACCAATTTTAAGGTCCAGAGAAATGATGCTATTACCAAAAGGCCACGTTTTGCCTGATCCTGGATTCACAATGGAGGAGGCATATATAGAAAGTATGTAAGGTTATAATTTAATGCAAGGTATCATTTCTTTCCAAGTCACAAGATGGGGTCTAAGGACCAGGATTCAGAGTTACGTGAATAAGGAGTATGTGTACTCACAGTGGTTCATGCAAACACAAGAATTACATGCCCTAAGAGAAGCCAAAACTAGTCTATTGAGATGTGTTTATCTGCAACCCATCATGTGACCTAAAATTTCTTTAAATGAGTAAATTTCTAGTAAAAAAAAAATATAATATTGTGCTGTTAGAAAGAGAGCACACTAAGACCCAGATATTAACATCTTAGTTTAACTAGTTTCTATCTGGTCTCTTCGTGCCTGATAGTCAGCAAGAGAAAATCCTATAAGACAAGGCCCTTTAAAAAAATTAAATTTGAGTTGGGCATGGTGTCACATGCCTTTAATCCCAGCACTTGGGAAGCAGAGGTAAGAGGATGGCTGTGAGTTTGAGGCCAGCCTGAAACTACATAGTGAATTCCAGGTCAGCCAGGGATAGAGCAAGACTCTACCTCAAAAAAAAATTAAATTTGAAGGACAACCCCCCCCCAAAAGTAATCTAGTATCAAGGCATTGGTCATAAAAAGAGAAGAGCAAGGAGGAGGAAGACGATGGACATAGAAGAGGGAACCACAGACAATGCACAACTGAGCACTTCACAGCAAAGAGAAGCCAGCAGGAGAGGACAGGACAGTCTAAACAGGTGTGGGCTCGTGCCAGCAGGGCAGTCTCTGGGATCAGGTAGTCCTTGTGGGTTACAGAGCAGCTGTCCTCCTCCACAGCACTTACAATATGGTTACTTCCTCTTTGCATGATCTCAAATTCTGTCTTGGCTACTCAACTGGCCAATTGTTTTCGTCTTTCCAGAATGCTTCCCACCGTTTTACAACAGTACCTCTCTCTCCCTGATGAATCTGCTCCTTCCCCATCCGTGGTGTGGTCGTTTCCAATATAAAATGTCTCCCATAGCCTTGTGTGTTTTGAATACTTGGTCCCCCAGTTGATGGTAATTTGGGAGGTGGAGCCTTGCTGGAGGGGGTGGGTCACTGGAGTGGACCTTGAGGTTTATTTTTTTTAACTTTTTTAATATTTATTTATTTGACAGAGAAAGAGGGAGAGAGAATGGGTACACCAGGACCTCCAGCCACTGCAAACGAACTGCAGATGCATGTGCCTCCCTTTGTGCATCTGGCTTAAGTGGGTCCTGGGGAGTTGAACCAAGGTTCTTTGGCTTTGTAGGCAAACACCTTAACTGCTAAGCCAGCTCTCCAGCCCAACCTTGAGGCTTATTAATCCAGTCATTGGCTGTTCGGAGTGAACTCATGCAGACTACTTCCTTCTCACTACCGAGGCTTGAGGCTCAACATGTTTTCTCTGCCATGCTGAAGCTTCCCCTTGGAACTGTAAGCCAGAATAAACCCTTTCCTCCCACAATTGGTCAGGTGTTTTCTGCCAACAACATGAAGCTGACAGCAACAGGCAGTGAGCTGACAAGCGCTCTTGCGGTTCCTACGCCCGACAAGCAGCATGTGCTGTCTTCCCAGCCGGCAGCTTCCCCTTCTGGACTTCTGCTCCTTCTGAGATGGGAATTTCTATTTTGGCTTTCCCTCATTATAGCCACATACTGGGTGCATTGAGGGGACACGTTTTTCCCTTTGCCAGGACATGGGGAGCCCATCCAGACCTGATGCAGGAGAAACAGCATTCGGTGGACTCTGGTTGTCTCCCATGGGGAAGGACATATGCACAATATGATATTATCTTAAACAGAGACAGTTTGAAATTACATATAGACAAAGAAAGGAGTAGCTATCGTCTTTAGCCAGTCTATGCCCACTCTACCCCTGATCCTCTGGTCGTGGATTTTTGAACCGTGACTACAGAAAAGCCCATGAGCCAGTGTGGAGCAATCGCTGCACTCTGCCTAGACCACAGTAATGGATCCAGCATGGAAATGTGCCAGTCTCAGTTCTCACGTCTGGAGCTCATGGAAAAGCACCCCTTTCTTCCTTGGTAGTCCAGCTGGACTCTCGAAGACTCAAGTCTCTGACTCTAGTAGTCCCTGGCGTCCTCACAGCATCCCAGATTTCTGAAGTTCTTAATTTGATTAGTTGAGCATCCTCACCTTTTCTGCTTTAGCTATTGTAAAAAAAAGGGGGGGGGCTGGAGAGGTGGCTTAGCGGTTAAGCGCTTGCCTGTGAAGCCTAAGGCCTAAGGACCCCGGTTCGAGGCTCAATTCCCCAGGACCCACGTTAGCCAGATGCACAAGGGGGCGCACACACCTGGAGTTCGTTTTCAGTGGCTGGAAGCCCTGGCGCACCCATTCTCTCTCTCTCTCTATCTGCCTCTTTCTCTCTCTGTCTGTTGCTCTCAAATAAATAAATAAAAATAACAAAAAAATTTTAAAAAAAATACTAAGCTAATGTGTAACACATGAGCCATTTAAACTGTGAGTCCCAACTAATCAATCAACCCTCAACATTTGTGTGAAACTTCTTTAAGCCTACGTCCCTCTAAAATAATTTTCTCATTCTGTTTGTGTATCTTTCCTGCCAAATAAATTTAATTTAGTTTTATTTTCTTTTCTAAAATAACATCCTTATTTATTTATTTATTTATTTGATTTATTTATGGCCACTCTAGGATGTCCTGCTGCTGCAAACAAATTTCAGATGCATTTACCACTTTGTGCAACTGGCTTTAGGTGAGCACTGGGGGATGAGACCCAGGCTGTTAAGCTTTACAAACAAGTGCCTTTAACTACTGAGCCATCTTTCTAGCACTAATTTTATTTTCAATCATATATTTTTAAAAATATACAACTAAATCTATTACACTTAAATTTAGCTAAAAATAACATAAACTCAAAATAATGGTGGCTTTAACCAGAGGAATATTTATTATAGCTGTCCCTCACCAGTACCCAGGGATCCAAGCTTCTTCTATCATTCTCAACAGTGCTTCCAAATACAAGATGGCTTTCTCAAACAATAGCATCTCCTCAGGCCACCATGGGATAATCGGTAATATATGGAGGCACAACTAGAAGGCAAGTGCCACAGGATAGAGGGCAAAGACTTGTGCTGCTAAGAATTCTGTTGCCCATAAAAGGAGTTATCCCTTTAAATATTCATATTTATGTCCATATATTAATACCACTCGCACTTTTAGTTACAGAAGCTTCTCTTTTCAGATGGTGGCGACCACTGGAAAGACTCAAAACTCATCAAAGTTCTGAGAAGTAACAGTAGAATATTGATCACTGAGACATCTCTATCGCACCCCCCAAGGCTCAGGGACCATTGCAGAAGTGTGTCAGGACAAATCAGGCAGCTCCAGGGGAATTCGTGGAGGGGGTGAGCCCAGCTGGAAGAATGTGCATGGAATAGATATTCTCAAACACTAGTTTCAATGCAAAGCAGGGCAGGGCTGAGCTCTTAATTCCAGTCACAGATTGCATCTATAGGAAGTACACATGCAGGCATACTCCATACAATGATCTTATCTGCATAAGGGGTGATGAATATTAGTTATATAATAATCTTTGGACATTTTGTGTGCTCAGCCTGAAGACAAGCCTATTACATGTCCCTACAAAGTAGAACAAAGACTGTAAGAGCCAAAGGAAGGTAAAGGAGTACTTTGACAGTGGCCACGGTATTCATGACTTCACAGTAGCTGCGGCTACCTACACAAGACCTGATTAACTGGAGGGGAGAAATGATGATATCAGAAAAGAAGAGAGCAGCAGTCAGACTTTGGCAGGAAGGAGTCTGACTGCTGCTCTCACAACTCCTAACCCACAATCCCGTGGTGAATATCAGCAATCCCACTGAGGAGGGCCCTCAGTGGAATAGGGGCAGGAGGAGGGAAGTGATGGTACCAACACATGATGTGTCCATATAAAATTTCTATTTAATAAAAAACTATATAAAAAATAAGGAATCTATAGTGCTAACCAAATAATTACTTTTAGGAGTTGTGTAAAAATATTTGTATAATTCTAAAAAGTGGAAGAGAGACTAGAAAGAAAGAAGAAGATATTCAATGGAGGGGTAATTCAAGAAGGGGAAAAGAGAGGGTTGGTGAGAGGCGATCATAATCATGGTATACTGTCTGTACTTGCGAATGGCAATAAAAAAGTTTAAAAAAAAAAAGTTAAAAAAAAAAAACTGTTCAAGCCCACTATGCTTTGCAAATCATAGGACATCTTGTAATCCAAGATGTGCTAAACATATAGAAGAAAGGAACAAAAGGCACATGCCAGTTGTCTTTTAAGAAAAACTACTAGAAGCTTCTATATAAGTTCTCTGATATTTCAGTGGCCAGAACTTAATCACATGGCCACATAGAGCTATCATAGAGGTTGCAAAACATTGCCATTTTTGGCAGCCAAGTGCTCAGTTAAAACATGAAGGCCAGCTATCAATCTTTTAAAAAGTTATATTGGGTATGATTTTTAAAAAAAAAATACATTTGCCTGGCAGAAGAGATGGCTTACAGGCCAAGGTTCGATTCCCTAGTACCCATGGAAAGCCAAATACACATCTGGAGTCTATTTGTAAAGGCAAGAGACCCTGGTGTGTGCCTTTTTTTTTTCTCTCTCTCTCTCTCTCTGTCTCTCTGTCCCACCCTCTCTCTCCCTCTCTCTTTCCTTCTCTTGCTTTTCCTTTTCCTCTTTATCTCCCTCTTTCTTTCTCTTGTGAATAAAATTTTTTAAAAGAAATATACATTTGCCTTCATACTTCTTGCCTCCTAACATTCAGCAAAATATCATTCACTCTCCCACCCATTCCTGCTTTCAGAATTGCTGCCTAGGGACAAACAGAACACCCTCAGAATATTAACTAAAAGTCAAAATTCCTTCTTGTACCGCTCAACAAATATTTATAAAGGTCCATTTATGCACCTTGCACTCTGCTGGAGGCAGCTTGGCTCTGCCCACAGGGCCAGCACAACAAAGGCTTGGGGCCAGGTAGGCAGGCTCAGTTATCTGTCACGGACAAGGCAAACTTGAATATATGTGTGACAGACACCCCCATGGAAGGGCAGGTTTCACAGAAACTTATCCACAGAGGGAAATTCCTTCTGCTCCTACTGGGCCCACCTCCATCTCATGTGACTTTAGTCAATGGTATGTCGTTATAGATATGTCACCTATATCTATTTCAACCACTGCTGAGCTAGCTACATGAATCTCTTGGGAAGTGAATTCAAAATGAAGGTTCTGGGGTCCAGCTCAAGATTTTGATCTTGTGATAGGGTCTGAGAGTTATTTTTTCTTTTTTAAAAAGTATCTGGATTTTGGTTCAACAAGTGTGAGAATTAAAAGATTGGTGGAACTCTCTCTGACCTCTGATAGTCCAACATCTTGGAAACTAGAAATAAATCCCCATTCCTGTGGCACAAGAAAGTCTCTAAGATATTCAAGAAACTATACATCCAGGTGTAAAATGAGAGTTTAAGGATCCAAAGAAAGAAGGAGGCATCATTTCTCCAGAAAGCATTGCTAATTCAAGTGCTTCAGGGCAGGGAAGACATGTTCTACCCCTGGTACTAAAGTATAGAAACATTTGAAATTGTACTTTAGAGAAGAATATGAACTTTTTGAGCTCTCAGAATACACTTCAGAGGTGGGGGAGGTCTTGAGATTCTATGTCATTCTAATCCATAATTTCTACAAAAAAAAAAAAAAAAGGAGAGGCTGAGGAGATGCCTCAGCAGTTAAATGTGCTTTCTTGCAAAGACTGCTGCCCTGGGTTTGATTCCCCAGCCACCCACGTAAAGCCAGATGCACAGAGTGGCACATGCATCTGAAGTTCTTTGTACCTTGGTAGAGAGGGAGCCCAGGCCCATCTTCCTTCCTTGTTTTACTGGGTTCCATCATTCTGGACATTTTGGGCAGAGGAGACATGGGGAGAAAGAAGAAAATGAGGATTTGGGAAAGTAGACCCATGCTTCCTCAGTTTCTGTTAGATGAGGAACTCTTAGATGGCTTCTGCACTTCATCACCTTTGCTCAGTCTCACAAGCCCCCAAGATAGTACTATTACACAGCTTCACTCTACCAGCAAGGAAGGGGCTATAAGATCATTTATGCTCCCATCAAGGAAAGACTGTGTAATTCATAAGTATTATTCTTTCACTAAGTTCACACAGCCAGAAGGTGACAAAAATCTCAATGTGAACATGGATCTGCAGATGCTGAGGTACCTTCTCATCACTTGTAGTGACTTTTTCATTCCAAACTCCTGGGTCCTCTTCTCCAGGAACCGCTACCAGCGTCCATAACCACCGCCCACATTTGACTGTTGCTTTCACCTCTGTCTCCATCCACTCAAACTGCATGTGGCACCATGTCCTGTGTGTGTTAGAGTCAAGAGCTCCACCATGGCATGCACTATTGTGCCTGAAGGAAGGGATCTTAAGGACATCATACAGGGACTTCCCTTTACTTAATGGAATGTAATTTAAATGGCTGTTTTATATTAAACACCAGCATGAAGACATTGTTGAGCAAAGCACAAAAATTTCTGAGATAAAACAGGAGACTTCAATAAAATGTCTTGCTTGAAGTTGCCACTTTGGACTCTATCCAGCTACCGTTTAGGATGTTTCAGTGGAAAAATATGAAAAAAAAAAACTAATAAACAGGGTAAAGGGCTTAGGATGGAATGTCAGAACTTCAACTTGATTTCACTTGCCTTCCACACGAAGCAACTTCCCTGTGAGAACTTTACTATCGCCCCTACTGTATCCTTTCACCTCCCCCTCCCCATCTCCTCTGCTTTCCCTGTACCTGGAATGCCCTTGCTTCTACTCTTTCATCGGAGACAGACTTGCCTACCATGAAGTCTTGTAGAATCACAGTCATTTGTCTTCCATTCAGCTCCCATATTAAGCCAGCACTAGTCCTAGCTACAGTAGTTATGCTATCCATCTGTGGAATAAGGTTTGTCTCCTAAGCTGCTTGATATTAGGTACTGTATCTACTTCATCTTCATACACAGAACAGAGAGAAATTTCTGGAGAAATAAAAACAATAATATAGATGTAATGAACTCTTACATATGACCTCACTCACATTTCACAAAATCCCTATAAAGGCAGTTTTCCTATTCTTCAGATATGAAAACTGACACTTAGGATACTAGATATATGATCTCACTTAAACCTCACAAGGAAATTTTTCTGTTCTACAGATGCGAAAACTGACACTCAGAGAGAAGCTGATTCTTGCATAGGTCGGAAAAGATAGTACCATTTTGACTCTAGGGCCTATGCTTCCAACCAGTATATTATTTTTGTGCTCAACAAATTTTCAGTTGACGTTTTATTCCTTCTCTTCGGAAAATAACAGTAAAGACTGTGGAATAAGCTTTGTGGACTGTGCAGAGCAGAAGAACCACAGAGGCAAGCCCCACCCTCATCTAGCCCACAGAATCATTAATAATGTGCTTGCCAACTTAAATCACTAAGTTTGGACTAGTATGTAAGGCTTCAACTGAAGGATAGGATACTCTTGCTAGTTCTATAATGGCCCATTCCTGACACTTGGTACTTAATACCTTCTTGTATGATCCTCAAAGTAGCAGTTGCCTTTTCATTGCTGGATCAAAACACCCAGAAATAGCTCATGGGAGAAAAATGTTTCTTTTAGTATAGAGTTTTGATGGGAAGTTTCATCATGGTGTGGAAGGCATGGCAGGCCTGAGCAGGAAGCCTGAATCACATCTTCATATCAGTGGAAAGGAAGTAGCAAGACTGAGCTAGTCAGCACTAGCAAGGGGGCTGAACTATAATGTCCACAGTCCTCACCCAATGGCATGCCTTCTCGAAGGCTTCACCTCCCAAAGGTTCCGTCAGCTGGGGACTAAGTATGAGGCTTAGTCAAAAACACATGAGAAAGCTGGGCATGGTGGTGCTGCATGCCTTTAATCCCAGCACTTGGGAGACAGAGGTAGGAGGATCACCATAAGTTCAAGGCCACCCTGAGACTACATAGTTAATTCCAGGTCAGCCTGGGCTAGAGTGAGACCCTACCTCAAAAAAAACAAAAACAAAAACACATGAAGCTATGGGGGACATTTTACATTCAAACCACCACACTCACAGGCTTCACATTAAACAAAATTCATGACTAGTCCCTTCCAAGCTCCTTGTTGATTCCTCTCCTTGAGGTCTTCTGTCAACTCAAGTGACTTCCTGTAAGCTACCTCTAAGACTCCCTCCTTCAAGATGCTCCAAACCTTAAAATCCTCCTTTCTCTCCCTTCCTCACTTGCCTGTCATCCTTGCCTTTTTGCCAGCAATATCTGCATTATCCCAAAGACAAAATGTAACATACAAAAGAATATCCAAAATGAAGATGACAAGGACAGAAACTAATACAGAAAGCCCACTCAGTAGTCTCCCTGGTGTTTCCTCTCCATCCTCTAACCATACCTTCCAATACAAACCAGAAGATGATCATCAATTTTACACCAGATGTGAGATGCCTATTCCTATTCCTCTCTCCAAGCATAAAGTCTCCATTAATACTTGATTCCTTATGAATTAATGAATGACTTGAAGGTTCTACTTTGAAACGATATCACAGATTTCATTATTTTTCAAGGAGAAAGGTCTCTTGTGATAATATAAAACATTGTATACAAAGTGTTGTTCAGAACCCCTCATAAACAGTTCTCTGCTGGAATGTTCTCTTCTGATTAATTCACCATACCCATACTTCCTTTCAAACCAAGAACCCACCAAAACTAAAATTCCTTTCAGCCTTTCCTAACAGGGATTTGATTAAGTCATTAACCATATATATAAGCAGCCTTCTTTAATCAAAAGTATCTCCATAAGAAGACAAATGCCATTCACCTATCATATGGCTATTTTAAAACTTCCAAACAGCTTCCTGTTTCCTGGTTTGGACTTCATGTGCCTACACATAGCATATGCTATTTCCCACCAGCTCTGCAGAAAAAGCAGAGTTTTCAAGATTTCATTACTCAGCCTTTGTTCTAGATCTCAGGTGGAGCCCAACAGAGAAGGGAAGTCACATCCTGTGGCCTCACCAAGGCTACCACTAGTCACTCAACATACAAAAGAACTCTGCTGCTGGAGATGAGGTGTCACATACTGACACACACTTCCCATCTATGTGAGCCTCCCCTCCACCTCGGACATGCCACGCAGCTCACTTCCCTCCTTAGTCAGCTTCCAACCTAGAAAAATCCGTCTCTTCCTGTTCATCCAACTAATGGCTACTTGGCCTCCCTAATACAAGCCACACCTCCATTCTAAAGCCAACACTGACCACTTCAGTGCCTTTTCTTCCAACATTCACAAATGGCAATATGCACTGGGTAGAGAGACACCTCCAAAGTGGTGAGGTAGAATAGGCCTTGTGCACTCTGCCTTTGGAAGTTTTCTTCCTTTCCCAACATTACCTTGAAGTTCCTGGGGAGGATAGAGCGTACTGTCCGTGTCCCACAATGCCTACTAAAGAACAATACCCAGTGGAATTCATGATTTGTTATCTACTGAATAAAGAGAAAGGGCACGACAGCATTCAGTTATGTCTTAATAATAACAATGCTACTTGCTATTATTAAGTTTGTCTTAAAGACAGCAAGACAGACACAGGATTGTCCCATAAGCCAAAAGTTTTTTTTTTTTTTAAAGAGAACTCAACAGCTTTAAAAAAAAAATATTACTTGTGAGCATGATACTGTATTTCTTTGGAAAGCTGGGCAATTCTTGAGCTTCCTTACATGCCTGCTTGTAGACGGAACTGTTGGGCTGCAGACTAACCGGAACCGCTGGGGACGGAGAAAGGCGGAGCACTGGGCTGCCGGAAGCTGGGCTCCCTGCCACAGAATCGTCCGGCGCCGAGCTGCATCACCGTGGAGCCTCCTCCCAGTCCCCTCGGGAAAGTGGCTTGTGAGGCAGTCCCCTTAGTGCTGCAGTGCTCGGGGCCAGGCTCCGCGCCGCAGGCTCGGCGGCGGGCACTGCAGGAGGACGCCCGGGCAGCCTCGCGAGGCGGAGCTGCAGGCTTGGGCTCCCGGGCATCGTGGAAGCGCGGCCCCGGACTCGTTGGCCAGGCTAGCCATCGCTGGCATGCGAACGGGCTGTGCCAGGCTGCAGTGCCTGCCTGACTAGTTCACTCTTAAAGAATGCACTGCATTGGGTTAAACCGATGGTGAGAGCGAGAAACGCAGCCGGCTAGGAGGAGGCGGTGCAGGACTCCATTTAGCAATTTGGCGGTGTGGACTTGGTTAATGCGCTTCCACTGTAAGGCGCCCTTGTTCATCTGAAAGATAGGGGTGGCCTAGAGCACTGATTCTCAGTGTGATCCCCAGAACGGCCACTTTGGCATCACCTGGGAACTCATTCGAAATGCACATTATAGGGCCAGCCCAAACCTACCAAGTCAGAAACTCTTTGATGAGCCGGGAAATCTGTCTTTTGACAAGCCCTGCAAGTGATTTCTGATCAAGTTTAAGAAACTACTGGACCTAATGGTCCCGCAGAGTTCATCAGAGAGGAGAGAGTTCATGTTTATTAATGTGGGTCATACAGCTACCCCAGACCCTCACTAACCTGGTGCCCATATGCCCAGTCTCTGAAATCAATCATGCTTTCTCTTCTACACAAAACTGCTAGATATCCCCTAAAAGAATCATGTGCATTTAAGTAGACTGCTTTTTCTTTCTGAAATAGCCATTCTCTTGCATTATCTTCTATTCAAGACTTGGCGTAATGGTCACCTGTCACAGGAAGACCTAATACCTCCCTGGTCACTTGCTTCCTACTGTGTTCATGTAGCACCTTATGAGTATCTGTCTTATATCTGCTTACCAGCTTTATCAGCTCTACAAGAATGAAGTACACGATGGCAAAAGCTGTGGGCTTAAGAGAAAGAAAAAAACACTGATTTATTCCTGAACCCAACGTAAACTACACAGTATGTCCTTAGTAAATGTCATAATATGAGTGGATGAATGCATGTGTTGAATCTTGTTGCCAGCTACTTGGGAGCTCACATCATTACTTATGATACTTTTTAATCTGTGATCATTAATCAGTCAATGCTGTTCATATTATAAATTCCCAGTGATGACTTGACCCACTAGTGCATATTACTTCCAATCATTACATAATTCAGACTCTCGTGTTTGTCCATTTGAGTCTCTCAGCAGTCCTGCTGAGGCTGCTTAGAGGTGACAGGGGCCCCAAAGTGAATGGCTTTCTCTTGGCTCAACACAGGAATTGTCCTTGGGCCTGTAAGGGGAAGAGGGTGGAATCTAAGTCATTACACTTTACTACAGGTCAGAACCTTCCAAAGGGTCTTACCTTTCCATCTCTTGCCTCTTAGGGAGTCCTTCCACTCCCTTCTGAGAAGGTCCTTTCTAGAGAATTAAGATTTCCCTTTTCTAGAAATCTTGACCCCAGACACTTGACATCAGAACTAGATTGGCTAAACCAGGCACTCATCCAGGGGGCTCACATAAAAATCCCAATCTGAGTCATCACGTAGGCTTCTCAAACCCCCTCTTGTCTCCTTGAACAAGTGCTATATGGTCCTTCCTTCCCTTAAACTTGCCTTCTCTTAAAGTTCTTTCCTAAAGCTCTAAGCTATAATAAAATCTTTCTGAACCTTATCCTCTATTCTTTGTATTTCATTCATTAAAATTATAAAATGAACTGGGCATAGTGGCACACACCTTTCATCCCAGCACTGGGGAGGCAGAGGTAGGAGGATTGCTGTGAGTTTGAGGCCAGCCTAAGACTCCATAGTGAATTCCAGGTCAGCTTGGACTAGAGCAAGATCCTACCTTGAAAAAAAAACAATAATCTGAGGACATTCCCAAATTATTGGTGCATTGGAATATATTGGTGTATTGGCAGAAGACACCCCAAAATTCCTGTATCACTGTGAGTTACCTTATATTGTTTTAAAGATTTTAATAGTTGAGAAGTGGCAGCTACATACAGATGATACAAAAGTTACGGTGCTGGAGAGATGGCTCAGCAGTTAAGGCATTTGCAAGCAAAGCCAAATGACCCAGGTTTGAGTCTCCAGGACCCATGTAAGCCAGATGCACAAGGTGGTACATGCATCTAGATTTTGTTTGCAGTGACTAGAGGCCCTGGAGTGCCCATTCTCTCTATATATCTACCTCTTCCTCTCTCTCTCTCTCTCTCTCTCTCTCTCTCTCTCTCTCTCTCTCTCCTGCCCTCTATCTCTTAAAGAAACAAATATTTTACAAAAATTAAAAGTAAGTAAGTGTCACTGACCTCATTATTTTAAATCATCTGCAGTTACTTGTTTTTGCTGTTCATTTTCATCCTTCACTTTTTTTCCTTCAGCTCCAAACCTAAACTGGGATCATTTCCTTAACTATTTTTATATATTTGAGGACAGAAAGACAGACAAAGTGAGTATGGGCACTGCAGGGCATTCTGTCACTGCAAACGAACTCCAAACACATGTGCCAGTTTGTGTATCTGGCTTTCTGTAGGAACTGAGGAATCAAACCTCAGCCATTAGGCTTTGCAAGAAAGCACCTCCAACCATTGAGCCATCTCTCCAGTGCAGGAATCATGTTCTCTTTACCCCAAACCTAAACCACAGACGGATTAAGTCCCACCCCAACCGCCCTGAAGCACTCACTGTCCCCATGCTCAGAGAGCCATGCCCAGCCATGAGTGGGCTCAGAAGACAGGCCACACTGCTGATCCAGTGTCTGCCTGATGTTGGCCAGGGGGTGATGTCCACCCTCTGCTCATGCCATCATTTTCCCTGCCATCATGGAGCTTCCCCTTGAATGTGTAAGCCAAAATAAACCTTTTTCTCCCACAAGCTGCTCTTCGTTGGGTATTTTCTGCCAGCAATACAAACCTGACTGCCATAGTTAATATATGTTTTTAATCAGACAGGTTTTAGGGTTTCTCTATCAAATCTAGTTATTTCTCTGGCTTCCAGTCGTTTGTTTTTTTTTTTTTATGTCCTCTAATAAACTGTCATTGCTTTACAGTTTGTGTATTGTGATTTCACTGTCAAGAGTAACCCTGGGCACTTTGTCCTTCTTATTTGTACTAGCTCCTATTTATTTATGCTACCTTTGTTCCTCATTCATTTATTTGTATTGTGAGTTGAACCCATGTTGAAAAATTATCAGTAGAAATTATTTGAGACCTGAGGTGGCATCTTCTTCCAGGTAGGATGTTCATTTACTCTGTGAGGTGTCTAGGGGCACCGGCAATCTACTGTCCCTTTAATAAAAATTCAGAGTTTCAGTTTTTGTGATTCCTCAATAACTAAACTCAAGAAGAGTTTAATGTGAAAGTAGTTGTACTTCTAGTTTATCTTGGTCCTACAGCACAGCCCTTTACAGTCCCAACTCGAAGTGCTAATATGTTAACCAGAACACCCCACCCCTGGTAAACAATGTGAATAACAGATTATAGTCTTCAGAACTCTAGCTACTTGTAACGTTCAAAGATAGCTCATTTCTCAGACTCCTCTTGAGACCAGCAGTACTCCCTGGGCCAGAGTAGCCCTAAGTGCCTTGGCAAGGCAACCCTATAATCCAAGCACCAGTGCGGCTGCAACAGGAGGTGTGGGTACTCTAGGCCAGGCTGGGCTACTGGGAGATACCCTGGCTCCAAACAAAAACAACATGCTGGGCTGGAGAGATGGCTTAGTGGTTAAGTGCTTGCCTGTGAAGCCTAAGGACCCCAGTTCGAGGCTCGATTCTCCAGGATCCATGTTAGCCAGATGCACAAGGGGGCGCACGCGTCTGGAGTTCGTTTGCAGTGGCTGGAAGCCCTGCCGCGCCCTCTTTCTCTCTCTCTCTCTCTCTCTTCTCTCTCTCTCTCTCTGTCACTCTCAAATAAATAAATAAAAATGAACAAAAAAATTAAAAAAAAAACATGCCAAGCTTAATGCTCTAGCATTTTGGTTGGCTAATTTCTACTCTCTTAATAGACTTTTGGAATTTTTCAGAAAAAAAGTATTCTCACCAGATTTCTTAATTGTCTTAAGAGGGAAAATTAGTTCCTTACCTAGTCTGCTTTTCCTCAACACAGAAGCCAGATAGGGCTCCTGACAGATATAACAATCTAGATTTCTGAAAAGGAGAAAGACAGAAAAGAAGAAATGAATCGCCAAATGATGTATATGATTCTGTAAAGGAGTTGTTATAGGGGTCAGTAGAAAGGTAAGATGAGAAAAAAAAATTCTTATTGGTTTTGTTTCCTGGCTTCAGCCAACATAAAGGATCAGAGAATTCACTGGGTTAATGCTCAAATTGGTACTTCCAATCCTAATTAAACGCATGGCATTTCAAAAACCGGGGAGCATTGTCTCCCTTCTTTGATTGCTTCCTTGTGGAGGAACCTCCTGTTCCAACTGCAAACTCTGCCAAGAGGAAAGGCAAACCTAAACCACAGACGGATTAAGTCCCACCCCAGCCGCCCTGAAGCACTCACTGTCCCCATGCTCAGAGAGCCATGCCCGGCCATGAGTGGGCTCAGAAGACAGGCCACACTGCTGATCCAGAGCTCAGATCTGAGGTGAGTGGAAGCCCTTGGCTGCCTGCCCTCCACAACTAGGCACTGGAGCCTTTGCTAGGTAGGGATGAGGGCAGACATTGCTGCTTAGCCAGCAGAGCATCCATCTTCTCCCTCCTTTCCACTAGAAATTTCCACTGTGGAGGCTAACATGCCTGGTCTCTCTACAGCTTACAATGGTCATGTGCTCCAGGACTGAACAATGAGATATATTCAGAGGGTTGGGGGGACTGCTCTGGGAAAGCTCGAGTTTTGCTAGTAAGAGCCCATGGGGTCGCTATGGTGGTGGACACATGTCATCTCAGCACCTTGGAGGTAGAAGCAGAATTGCAAGTTTGAGGCCAGTCTGGGCTACATACCTAGACCCTATGGGAGAGAGTGAGAAAAGGGAAATCAAATGTTAGAAAAACCTTTAAGAACACAGACAGTTTCTAGCCATATGATTCCAACCGAATCCTATAGAGAAACTCAATATATAAAACAGAAAGTCTGTTTCAGGGCTAGGAAGATGGCTCAGCAACTAATATCACTTGCCACTTAAGCAAAAGGGCCAGAGGCACATGAGTTAGACTTCCCAGAACCACGTAAAAATCGGAGCATGGCCACACACATCTGTAACCTCAGTCCACAGGGTTTGGAGACCAGAGAATGGCTGGGGCTGGCTGCCTGAGAAAGCAGCAGCTCCAGGATGAGGGAGAGACCCTGTCTCAGGGAAGTACGTGGGTGAGCAACAGAGAGGAGCACCTGAGGTTCCCCTCCGGCCTCTGCACATGTGGTCATGGCACACACATCTGCACAAACATGTGCATTCACCAAATATCATACACCACATCACACATGCAAAGAAAAAGTGTGTTTCATTTTGAAGAGAGTTGTTAGTGAGAACCTCCTCAAACTGAAGTAGCTCTGCATGCGATTCGACAGTTGAGGAGACAGGACTCCCTGGCAGAATGAAAGCGGCTTTCATTTCAAAGTGTAAAGCATTCACGGTGCCTAAATAGAATCCACATCTCCAAGGCCATTGTCAGGGCTATTTCTTCACAAGCATATCAAAAGAAGGGAATAGATGGCTACATGTCCAATGCACAGCAGTAGAAATCATGGGTACAAGAGACCAAAGAAAGAAACCAGCAGAAGAAGCTGAAGCAATTTTTTTTTCTTTTTTTTTTTTCTTTTTTTTTTTGCCAGATGAAGGAAGAAGTCAAGGAGCTCCATGCTTCCATTCTTCTTGGGGCACATTTGATGAGTGTAAAGACTTGCTTTGAGATGTGGCCACTTGGAATGGGATGTGGCAGCCAGTGGTCAGAAGCTAGGGATGCTTCTGGAAGTCTTCCAATACATAGGAAAATGCCCACAACAAAGACGCACACAACCAATGGTGACAGTAGTGACCAAGTTTGAAACCATTGACTCTTTGGCAAGCAGGCCAGGCAGAGGGAATGGGGGGACGGACGCACACAGGAGGAAATTAGCAACGAGCTGTGGGTCTCTCACTCTCGTTTCCAACCCACATCAGGATCTGACTGACGGTGACTTATTCATGAGATGGATGCATGGATGGACAAATGAATGAATGAATGAATGAATACTATCCAACCTTGAATCCTACCCTAGCTCTTTGGCAGAAAGAAAAAAATCTCCAAAGTAGCAAGTATTAAAGCCCTTACAACCTAGTGGAGAGACACAGTTCAATACAAACGAACCTGACCTGTGAATTTTGGGGTGTCTGGAGAGCCATGGAGCCTTTGTCAGTTCTTGGGTGGTCAATAACTCAGGCGTTATGGAGCCAGAAAGCTCACACAAAACTTCCACTGAGTCAGAGGCCTCTAGGCTCTTATCTTAGGAATTTAGTGAATGAAACCCATAGACCAGAGGATAAGTTTTCAGGAAGATGTTATTATAGCTTAGAACTTGAGGAAGGAGAGCTTTATGAGAAGGAGAGCTTAAGGGAAGAAAGGAAGACCTAAGAGGGGGGTTGAGAAGCCCACCTTGAGACTCAGGTTGGGGTTTTTATGTGAGCCCCCTGGATGCATGGCTGGTATAGTCAGTCCAGTCCTGACATCAGGTGTCTGAAGTCAAGATTTCTGGAAAGGAGCAATCTTCCGAGAAATCTTAATTCTCAAAGAAGGGCCTTCTGGGAAGCGGTGAGAGATTCCCTAAGGGGACAGAGACACGAAAGCCAAACACTTCTGACATCTCTGGCCTGTAGTGAAGTGAAATGACCTAGATTATGCCCTACAGGACCAATTACAAGTTCTGTGTTTAGCTAAGAGAAAGCCACTAATTTTGGAGTCCTGTTATGTGAAGCTATGGATCAAAATCTCCCTAGGGGCTGGAGAAATGGATCAATGGTTGAAGATGCTGGCTTGCAAGCCTGTTGTCTGGGTTCAATTCCTCAACCATCAATGTAAGACTTGGTGGGCATTCATTTGCAGTACCAAGTGACCCTAGCATGCACACATGCACACGCACGCAGCGCGCGCATGCACACACACACACACACACACACAAATAAATTAATTGAAATTTTAAAACTGAAAGCTCCCAGCTCTTCATTCCGAGCAGAGGCATCAAAGTCGTCTGCTTCGAATAAAGAAGTCAGTCAGCCCAGCCTGATATTTCTTTTCCTAATTTCTTCTGTCAGAACTTTGCCTTATTCAAAGTCTCATTCTTGCTGGCTCCTTCTAGCTTTTAATATTTATTTATTTATTTATTTAAGAGAGAGAGAAAGAGGCAGATAGAGAGAGAGGCAATGGCATGCCAGGGTCTCTAGCCGCTGCAAATGAACTCCAGATGCATGTGCCCTCTTGTGCATCTGTCTTACGTGGGTCCTGGGGAGTCGAACCTGGGTCCTTTGGCTTTGTAGGCAAATGCCTTAATCACTAGACTCTCTCCAGCCCCAACTGCACACCTTTTTAATGCAGCTCCAGATGAGAGACACCTTGGGAGCCAGTTGCTTCCCAGACCTCAATGCTGTCCACTTTACTGTACACAAGAAGAAGAGCAAATATGAGCCTGCGCAAAGGATTAAGCAACCATCAGGGCACCCAAAGCCAGGACACTGACCATAGCTGGACTCTCCCCTATGCTCTATGACCCCTCAGCTCACCCCCTGCCCAGGCCTTCCCCTGCCCCTGCTCCCCCTTTAGTCCTGCTGCCCTGCTCCTTTACTTCTTTCATTTATTTATTATTTTATTTATTTATTTGAGAGAGAGTGTATGTGTGTGTGTGTGTGTGTGTGTGCACGCGCGCGCGCCCCAGGGCCTCCTGCCACTGCAAATGGGCTCTAGATGTACATGCCACTTTGTACGTATGCTTTACATGGGGCGTCAGGCTTTACAAGCAAATCCCTTTAGCCTCTGAGCCATCTCTCCAGTCCCTACTTTTTTAATATATAATGGAGTGTGAGGAGATTCTTCCTTGGATTCCTGAGCTTTCTGAGCATGACCATCTTCACAGAAGTCCAACCTTGACTCTTCCAGGTCACCTATCCCTATTCCTCAGATGAGCAATGCCGGATCACAGAGAGTAAGTAACTTGCTTGGGCTCACAGCACTTGTGTTTAAATCCAGATCTGTTCTGCCCAAGATGGAGGCCATAGCCTTCCTAAGCAAGAGGAACAGGAAATGGCACCAAAAGTATGATCACATATGGAAACCCGTGAACTTTCATTAATAGATGTCACTAAGGGTGCATGGAAAAACAGAAGCGCACTCAGGCTGAAAATACACAAATGTGTGAATAGATTAAAAAAAAAAAAAAGACTGACGTTCCTCTAGTAGAGAATATGAAATAAATAAAACCTGCATGTGGCGGTGCACACCTGTAGTCCTGGCTATTTAAGAGGCTGAGTTGGGAGGACTTATGTGAACCTAGGAGTTTGGTGGCAGCTGAATAATATAGCAAGACCCCATCTCAAAACAAAAATTTTTTGAACAGGGGCGGGCAGTAGAGATGGCTTAGCAGTTAGGCACTTGCCTGCAAAGGACCCAGGTTTGATTCCCCAGAACCCACGTAAACTAGATGGACAAGGTATCTGGAGTTCATTTGCAGCAGTTGGAGGCCTTAGCATGCCCATTCTCTCCTACCACCTCTCTCTTCCTCTGTCTCTCAAATAAATAAAGTGTTAAAAAAAAATAGTCTGGGTCTGGTGGCGCACGCCTTTAATCCCGGCACTCAGGAGGCTGAGGTAGGAGAATCACCATGAGTCCGAGGCCACCCTGAGACTACATAGTGAATTCCAGGTCAGCCTGGGCTAGAGTGAAACCCTATCTCAAAAAAAAAAAAAAATAAAATAAAATAAATCAATAAATCAATAATAAAAACCCACAAGCAGCAGGCAGGTGGATGAGTATAGGCAGGGGGCATCACAGATCAAGTTCGGTCAAAGTCACAGTGACTAATAAGGTAGTTACAAAAGGGAGACAACATTGTTACTAATCTTCTGGGTGAGAGTTTGTTGTCTCATGAACAGGAAGAACGACAAATGTCAACAGTAGAAGGACAAGCAAGAAAAGTCTCATTGAGAAGTGAAAGTTCAAAGCTCCCTGCAGCAGGGAGGGTCCCCAAAAGTGTCTCGTCAGTGTAGCACTCAGGACTGGGGCTTTCATGCACTAAGACAAACCTGATCGGTTTGGGCCATTATGGAAATTAGGCATTGAGTTGTAATCAGTCTGACAGGTCAATGTGAGTATATATGGGGGACTCTGGTTGGTAGATGGGCTAGGTGGTAAAGCACAGGTTCAGAAAAATCCTAATGGTGAGAGGGGAAAGGGAAGCCCACCAAAAACTTCCAAGGAGGGAGAACTAGGAAATAAAATAAATAAATAAAATTAAAAAAAAAAAACTCAAAAGGCTGGAGTCCAGCCCACATATTGATGAGTCAGAGCTTTTTGGATTTCAGTTTCTGGGATGGAGTTGTCTTCCTGTCTTGCCAGAGCAAGCCAATGTTTGTTGTTCTTTTAGGCCTGTGACCCTGACTAGCTAACTATCTACCAGTTAGATGGATCTATACTCTCAATAACAGGAGGAACCGGTATGGCTTCCTAGTGCTTGAATCTGAGCAAAAAAGAATTAGTCAAGGCCAGAAAAGGGACAACTTTGGAAGATTTCTCCCTTACTGCTGAAAGCAGATTTTAAAATTTTATTTATTTGTTTATTTGCATGCATGCACATACATATGTCAGGGGGCACTCCAGGGTCTTTTCCTTCCTTCCTTTTTCCTTTTTCTTTTTCTTATTTCTTTCTTCCTTCTTGCCCTTTTTCTTTGTTTCTTTCCTTCAATTTTTTCCTTTTCTTTTTTTTTCAGACAGGATCTCATGTAGCCCAGGCTGACCTCAAACTCACTGTAGCCAAGGATAATGTTCAACTGCTGATTCTCCTGTCTTCGTCACCCAAGTATTGGATTATAGGCATGTACCAACATACATAACTTGCCTTATCACTTAAAAATATTTAGGGTTGGAGAGATGGCTTACCAGTTAAGGCACTTGACTGAGAAGCTCAAGGACTCTGGTCTGATTCCCCAGTACCCATGTCAGCCAGATGCACATGGTGGCAAATGTGACTGGAGTTCATTTGCAGTGTCTCGAAGCCCTGACATATCTATGCTCTCTTTCTCTATCTGCCTCCCCTCAATTAAATAAATAAATTAAATTAAAATATTTAAAGTATCCTTGAGTTTACCCCCATAATACTTTACAAATTACAGAAAATAGGTCGCGTGTCAAAAGGAAACATGTATTTCCTTAAGGGGGACAAGCAGTGTTTTGAAAATCTCTGGCGACCCCTGACCTTTCCATCCAAAGTTCTTTTCCTAGGGAAAGTTCTCTAGGAAGCCAGTTTGGACTAAGGCCATCTTTATTGTTCTTACTCAAGTAATACCAAACCGTTGTGATCCTTCAAAAAGAAAATCATTTGTGTGTGACCCAGGAACAGTTAAAGGGACACTGCTGGTCTTGGGTGAGCTCAGTTCTGTCTTCCCCATTGGGAAAAGAGCTTCTCTTACTCCCGAGCGCCCTGTACAGGCTGACCATGCCCACTGGAGGGCAAAGGGCAGGGTAGCCCGTTGTGCCCTCTGACCCACAGGAAGTAGCAGGGGAGATGCAAGAAATAAGATTATTTGTCAAAAGGTCATAGTTTCTGTTGTCAATAGTAAAAATCAACTCTGACTAATTCAGGCAGGAAAAAAAGAATACATCCGTAAATGAGAAAGGACAGGAAGGCTGGACAACTCGGTGTGGAAGACAGACTGACGCAGGGGTGGTGACAGCACAGCCCAGCGGGCACCTAGCAGACCAGACAGGACACCTGCGCCTCACTGATTAGGAACCCCAACTTTCCCTTCCAGGTTCACAGTCTAGGTGGGATCTCCACCTGGCCTGAGTTATCCAGGGCAGGAGAGAAGCTCACCCTTGGCATGGGAATTCCTGCCTCCAGCTAGGTCCCATAACCTGGGGGATTTTCCCCAAGAGAAATAAGACAGGCAGGCCAACGAAAGGAAAATAACACAAAGCAGCCCAAGGTAATCACACACATCTTCAAAATCGTGAAATTGAGCTGATCCCACACAGACCCAAAGAGCAAAGCTAAGGGCAGAGATAGACGCGGGCATAGAGGAGAGCTCCGAGGCCCCACGCTCAATGCCCGGCTGCAGGCAAGGCCCATCCATGCCTCCATGTGGTGACGCCATTTAAAAGACGGCTTCAAAAAGCCGGGCGTGGTGGTGCATGGTGGGCATGATGGAGGATCGTCGTGAGTTCGAGGCCACCCTGAGACTACATTGTGAATTCAAGTCAGCCTGAGCTAGAGTGAGACTCTACCTTGAAAAACCAAAACAAAAAACAAGACTTCACCTTTCAGCCTATCCGTCAAACTCCATCTTGTTCTGAAGCCCTAGTTTTCTCCCACATTAAGCTTCTATTTATCTTTGTGTACCACAAAACCTCCCAGAGTTTGCTGTGCTGAGAGAAACAGAATGAAAGTTGGTCACCTAAAACTAAGCTGCAGTGGCTTGGGACATAGCTTAGTGGTAGAGTGTTTGCCTGATCTGTGAAAGCCCCTGGGTTCAATGCCCAACAAAGCAAGAACTAATTTTTTAAAGTAGATTTTATCCTGCATAGTATCAGGGCTTCTTTTTCCAACCATAATGGCAGACAAGATACTCAGCAAAAGCCCTCCAGGATAGCACCTCTAAGAATATACCATTTTGCAAAGGTTTTTATGAGCCAATGGGAAAAGAATTCTGTAGAAGCCAGAAGCATTCAGAGATGCAAGTACACTGGGCTGGGAAAGTGCCAGAACTGGAGTTTACCTCTGGAAGTATCTGTGTCCTAATGCCTGTGTGTCAAGGGAAGAAGGCCTAAAAGCAAGGGGCTGAAGCATAGCGAGGGTCGTGTTGGACTAGGGCCTCCCACAGGACGACCCCTCACTGGTGAGTCAGAGATGGCAGCCAGAGCTCCAAGGGCTCTTCAAAGGTCTACTGTCACCATCCATGTGCTGACTTTGGCCTATGCCCCCATTAATGTGACTAAAGGTCATTTCTCTCAAGTATATCCCCAACTCAAAGGAAGCTCCTACCTAAAGACACTGGCGAGGGAACGACCCCCCGCCCGCCAAGATTCACCCATCCTGAAGTTACGACAAGGCTCACCCACAAAGTCAGAGTCTTCAACTCACCTTTCAGTCCCACTTTTGAACAGGAGCAGCCAACCGCATCACTGTAATTTTAAGGCAACCATCTACTGTGAGCAAGCACAAATGTCTTTAAAGAAAAAAAAAAAAGAGAAAGAAAGAAAGATAAGATGCATTGAGGATGCAACTCACTAACTTGTCCAGCATGCCTTTGGGCCAGGATTTGATCCTTACAGCATTACAAAAAAAAAAAAGTCTGGAGAAAACAGAAAGCTATTGCAAGAAGAAGAAAACTTAAAACAAAAGGCTATTATTATCCTTAGAGAAACCAAAACGATAAAACAATCATTTAAGGAGTGGCAAAAAATCTGAAGATACAGTTTTTAAAAATGGAAATTAAGAATGAGATTGGAAAGTTGGGCATGGTGATTCATGCCCATAATCCCAGAACTCAGGAAGCTGGGGTAGGATGATTGCCTTTTATTCAAGGCCAGTCTGGACTACAAAGTGAGTCCCAAATTATCCTGGGCTACAGTGACCCTTCCTCAAAAAAAATTTGATTGGAGAATTGAAATTTTTAATATAAAGTTTTGCAAATATTATTGAAGGCATAGAACAAGCAAAATTACAAAAATAGAAAACATCAGAGGGACTGAGACAGGAGGATTGCCCTAAGTTTAAGACCAGCCTGGCCCACACAGTGAGTTCCAGGCCAACCTGAGCTATAGTGTTGCGATTCTGTCACAGAAAAAAAAAAAAAAAAAAAACAGGAAACAAAAAAAGAAAACAGCAGAGATTTATAACAAAATTAAAATTGGAATGCTCTGTTTTGACTAGTTGAATAAAGGAGAATTGATGCTAAAAAAATATTAGAAGGCAAGCTTAGGAAGTCTAATATCTCTGTAAAAAGAATTCCAAGATTCAGAGCAATTCTCATCAAACATCTACTGACATTCTGCTAAGAACTAGAAAAGCAATCCAACAATTCATACGGAAACACACGAGAACACGCATAGTCAAAGCAAACCAGACAGAACACGGCTGGATGTACCACAATACCTGACCTAAAATTACACCACAGAGCAATAGTGGCAAAGACAGCATGGTACTGACACAAAAACAGACACATAGACCAATGGATTAGAATAGAGGAGCCAGAAATAAGCCCATACAGCTATGATCACTTGATTTTCAACAAAGTTGTCAAAAACATACATTGGGAAAAAATAGCCTATTTAACAGATGGAAAAACTAGATGCCCAGCTCAGGAAGAATGAAATTAGACCCACATCTCTCACATTTCACAGAGATCAATTCAAAATCAAAGACCTTTATATAAAGCCAGAAATGCTAAAATACTAGGGGAAAACATAGATAATACACTGGAAGTTACAGGTGTAGGTAAGAACTTTCTGCACAGGACTTGAATAGCATAGGAAATAGTCCCAAGAATGAGCAAATGGGACTATATGAAGTTAAAAAGGAAACGATTAGCAGAGTGAACAGAAAGCCTGCAGAATGGGAGAAAGTCTTTGCTAAGCTATTCCTCTGACAGAAGGCTGCTATCTAGAATGTATAAAGAACTGCACACCCTACGGTGGGTGGAGGAAAGCTGAACCCCAAAACCATGGGCTCTGGCTGGGAAATCCCAGTGCCAGAATTGAGTTATCCTCCACAGAGAGCTGTTAGTCAGGGAGGCCCGGGAGGCCCCCAAAACAATGCAGGCCATTACCAGAGTACTCGGTTACCCACCAGAGCTAAACGGCAAAACCCTACTGCTGAAGACTTCACAGGCTGCAGTCACAGGATGTGGAGAGATTCCGCTGGCACTGAGAAGAACGCCAGCTCCCCGCCAGCTAGCGCTCATAGTGCTGAAAAGTGCTACGTGGGCTGCTGGGGAATAAGGGTCACCAAGAGCATGAACAAGCAGGGATCCTGCAAGCCGGGCAACATGTACACACCTGTGGCACACGGGTCATGGGAGTAATTAACTGCTCTCTGATTGGATATAAGGCCTACTCAATGGGAGGGAATTCATACAAGTCAGAGTCTAGGCACAGGAAGGCCATGGACTCTAGAAAGAAGCTTCCTCTGTTCTTTGGCTAAGTTGAGAGGGTATGCCTATCAAAAAGCCTTTCAAAGCCAGGCGTGGTGGCACACACCTTCAATCCCAGCACTTAGGAGGCAGAGGTAGGAGGATCACCATGAGTTTGAGGCCAACCTGAGATGACATAGTGAATTCCAGGTCAGCCTGGGCTAGAGTGAGACTCTACCTCAAAAACAAAAAAAAACAAAAAAAAAGCCTATGCTTATCCCCTTTGATCCATGCTGTTGTCACCCTTGGTCAAAGAATCTGCTCTTCACAGAAGGCAGTGAATACTAGAGACCCTAGATCCATCAATACTTATAAGGGGCTGGAGAGATGGCTTAGTGGTTAAAGGTGTTTGCCTGCAAAGCCAAAGGACCTCGGTTTGATTCCCCAGGACCCATGTAAGCCAGATGCACAAGGTGGTGCATGCATCTGGAGCTCATTTACAGTGGCTGAAGGCCCTGGCACGATCCATCCTCTCTCTTTCTCTGTCTGCCTCTTTGTAGCTCTCTCAAATAAATAAAATTAGAATCTTGATTCTCTAGGAAGGGTGTAGAAGGACTTCCTAAGGGGAGAGGTAAGGAAAGGCTCTATCCCTCTACCGTTTCTGACCTGTGGTAAAGTGTAATGACCTAGATTTCTCCTACAGGACAATTCCTGCGGATAGCCAAGAGAAAGCTTGGGGATCCTGTCACCCTAAATTGCCTAGCCAATTTCTATCTCCTATCATGAGATAACATATACCAAACATTGACATGAGAAGCTACTAGGAGTTTGTTGATTCTCTTGTGATAGTCAATGGTGTCATTTCTTTAGAGGCAGGTTCAAGAGACTGGTCCTGATGGTCAGACTGGTCAGAAGGACGGGTAACTTTTCTTGCCATCAAAACAACAAAAGGGATTTTCCAGTTTGCAAATGGCCACTTACAATAACCTGAACTGCCACCCAGTGCTGGTAGGAATACCAACTGGATCAAGTTTTGAAGGAAATAATGAAGTGGGACAGAGACTGGGGAAGAAGCAGCCTGCCGTGGAGTTAAGGAAGTCTGTTCCTGTCAGTCTGTCCCCAGGAATCTTCCTAAAGAGCTTGTGTACAACATGCTTCTTAAGATTCACTTAAATAGAAGTGGGAGCAACTCAAATATGCAAGAAATGAGCAAAATTTGTACATAAATAGACCCATTCTTTTCTTAAGTTTTTTTTTTTTTTTTTTTGAGGTAGGGTCTTATTCTACCCATGCCGACCTGGAACTCAATTTGCAGCCCTGGCTGGCTGGCCTTGAACTCACTGCGATCCTCCTACCTCCACCTCCTGAGTGCGGGGGTGACAGGTGTGAGGCACCCCAGGAATCCCGTCCCGTTCTGGGAATGGATTTCGTACAGTCATTTCAGTGACACAGCTGGGTGTGGTGGCTCATACCTGCCGTTCCGCCACTTGGGAGGTAGAAGGGCCAGACTCAGCCACATAGCCAGTTTGAGACCAGCCTGGTCCTCATGAGACCCTGTCTCCACCTGGACAAAACTTTAAGGATCCTTCAGATAGGAAGTGGGCAAGGCATAGTTGCTGCTCACTGTCCTCCATGAGACCTGCACCATCTTGAGGCCATCAACATTGACAAGAATGACAGAGGAAGTTGGGCTGGAGAGATGGCTTAGTGGTTAAGGCGTTTGCCTGCGAAGCCTAAGGACCCTGGTTTGATTCTCCAGGACCCAAGTAAGCCAGATGCACAAGGTGGCACACGCATCTAGAGTTCGTTTGCAGTGGCTGGAAGCCCTGGTGTGCCCATTCTGTCTCCCCCCCCCTTTCTTTCTCAAATAAATAAATAAATAATATATTTAAAAAAAAAAAGAATGGCAAAGGAAGACATCAAAACAGAAGAGAGACTAGTGGGAAAGAAGAAGGGGGTTCAGTGAAATGAGGGGAGGGACAATAGAAGGAAGCAAGAGGAGGTTATGATCAAATTACAGTATGTTCATGTATGAACATTCTCAGTTTAAAAAAAAAGCTTTTAAGCTAGAGAGATGGCTTAATGGTTAAGTGCTTGCCGGTGAAGCCTAAGGACCCCAGTTCGAGGCTCAACTCCCCAGGACCCAGGTAAGCCAGATGCACAAGGGGGCGCATGCATCTGGAGTTCGTTAGCAGTAGCTGAAGGTCCTGATGTGCCCATTCTCTCTTTCTCTCTCTGCCTGTCACTCTCAAATAAATAAATAAATAAATAGCTTTTAAACCGGGTGTGGTGGTGCACACCTTTAATCCCAGCACACGGGAGGCAGAGGTAGGAGATCGCTATGAGTTCAAGGCCAGCCAGAGACTACATAGTGAATTCCAGGTCAGCCTGAGCTAGAAGACTCTGCCTCAAAAAAAAAAAAAAAAAAGTCACCATTGTGCGTATATCCCACATTTTATTCATCCAGTCATCTGTTGACAGACGCTTGGGCTGATTCCACAATTTGGCTTTGGTAAATAGTGCCACAGTAAGCAAACGGGCAGGTGTCACTGTCATGCTGTCCTGACTGAGAGCGAGGAATGGTCTAGTTGGAGCATATGGTAATTCTAGTTTGAATTTTTTGAGGAACCACCAGACCCATTCCCACAGTGGCTAAACTATGCACCTAAGTTTTTACAGCAGTATAAAAATTACTAAAACCATATTTGATCTCAACTAAAGAAAAAAAACTAACAATAAATGTGCAAAAACATTACCAGTACATTTATAGATCGTTTGCTTCAACTCTTTTATTATTTTTTTTCCATTTAAAAATTTTTCCACAATGAGCCTACACCACCAAGATGACTGGGGAGGAAGTGGTAAAAATTAAAAATGTTAACAGATGTCATTGCGTCACAACCACACATTTGTGGCTGGAAGTCTCACCTCCTGAACAACTTGCAGTTTCCTCAAGCTCTTGAGATTGAAGCTTCTTCCTCCTGAGCTGCCTTTTGTACTTGTGGGAGAGATGTGTCACTCCTGCCAGGCCACCCAGAGGCAATGCTGAGAGACCTTGGACATCCTATCCCACCCAGGGGAGAATGTGGGCTGGAGAGATGGCTCAGAGGTTAAGGCGCTTGCCTGCAAAGCCTAAGGACCTGAGTCTGATTCCCCAGCACCCATGTAAAAGCCAGATGCACTAAGTGTTGTATGCATCTGGAGTTCGTTTGGAGTGGCAGAAGATCCTGGCGTGCCCATACACTCACTCTCTCTCTCTCTCTCTCTCTCTCTCTCTCTCTCTCCTCTTTCTCTCTTTATCTCTCCCTCTCAAACAAATAAATAAAATTTAGAAGGGAAACTGTTAGCCAGGACTGGTGGTCCAGGCCTATAGTCTCAGCTATAGGGGGAAGTTGAGGCAGGAGAATTGTGGTGGTTTGATTCAGGTGTCCTCCATAAACTTAGGTGTTCTGAATGCTGGGTTCTCAGCTGATAGAGGTTTGGGAATTAACGCTTCCTGGAGGTAGTGTATTGTTGGGGGCGGGCTTGTGGGTGTTATAGCCAGTTTCCCCATGCTAGTGTTCTGCACACTCTTCTGTTCCTGTTGTCCACCTTATGTGGACCAGCGGGTGATGTCCCCCCTCTGCTCATGCCATCATTTTTCCCCTGCCATTGTGGAGCTTCCTCTCGGGCCTGTAAGCCAAGATAAACCTCTTTTTCCACAAGCTGCTCTTGGTTGGATGATTTCTACCAGCAATGTGAACCTGACTGCAACAGTAAGTTGGTACTGAGGAGTGGTATCATTTGCTGCTAGACACCTGACTGTGTGGCTTTGGCCTTTTGGAGCTGATTTTCAAGAGGAATGTGGGAGGATTTGAAACCTTGGCCTAAGAGATGCCTTGCAGTGCTGTAAGAACAGCTTGATGGACTATTCTGGTCAGAGGTGAAAGACCTGAATGTAGTAAGACTGTGGACTGAGGTTTGACTTATGAAGGTGAGAAAGAGCTTTGCTTGAACTAGGCTAGCAGTTTGTGCGAGAAGCTTGCTGTTATGTCCGTGTGTTGAGAAGTCGTGCAGGGTTGCTTTGCATAGAAATGAACTGGGGTGAGCAGGAGGATATGGCACAGAAAAAAAAAAAATCTTTGGGTGAACTGCTACCTGATCAGCAGCAACTGAGAGATTACAACCTCTGAGACTGGGCCTAGCTGAACTGCACTGGGGCAACAGGAAGAATGTAGACTCTTGAAGGGGCCTGAGTGTTCAAGGAGTGTCCTATTCTTCGAAGTCTGCTTTAGTCCCCCTGGATTAACAAATTGGTACCCTACCTGGTATTGTGGAGTACCTCATAGTGCCTGACACTACCTACACAAGACCATCATAAGAGGAGGAAAAGATCATGACATCAAAATAAAAGAGAGACAGATTGAGATGGGGAGGGGATATGATGGAGAATGGAATTTCAAAGGGGAAAGTGGGGGGAGGGAGGGAATTACCATGGGATATTTTTTATGATCATGGAAAATGTTAATAAAAATTGAGGAAAAAAAAGAAAGAAAAATAAATTGCAACATGGTCTTTTGTTTTTGGAAATGGCCATGGGCAGTGTGAAGCAGGTTTGCTGGTTTGCCTGCATGGAGACCCCATGGAGCCTTGAGGATGAACCATGGGTTGCAGTGGACTGGGACCACAGGCTGGCTGCTAAGGAAAGCTGCCGGCCCCAATGAAGTTTTCCAGAACTGTGAGTAGCCTAGCTGGAGGGGTGGAATTAGAATTCCAGAGACTTGTTGCTGGTTAGAATGATCAGACTTGGAGATTTGTCACTGACTAGAGTTGTTGGACTTGGAGCTACAGAGTTTGATGTTTGCCCTGTTTAAATCACGTATTGCTTGAGTATTTCTTTGCTATACCCAATGCCATCTTTTGCAGTTTGAATGTTTATCCTGTGCCATTGTGGGTTTGGGGAGATTTTTTGGTGTTATGGCTCAGTTAAAAGATCTTGGACTATAGGGATGTATGAACATCATTGGAATTGATTAAAAACTATGGGGACTTTTAAAATTGGATGAATGCATTGCATGTTACATGTATGGTTATCAGTTTGTGGGGGCTAGGGACAGAATGTGGTTGTTTGATTCAGGTGTCCCCCATAAACTTAGGTATTCTGAATGCTAGGTTCCCAGCTGATGGAGATTTGGGAATTAATGCTTCCTGGAGGCAGTGTATTGTTGGGGGTGGGCTTATGGGAGTTAAAGCCAGTTTTCCCATGCCAGTGTTGGGCACATGCTCCTGGCCCTATTGTCCACCTTATGTGGGACAGGGAGTGATATTCACCCTCTGCTCATGCCATCATTTCCCCTGCCATCATGGAGCTTCCCCTCGAGCCCGTAAGCCAAAATAAACCTCTTTTTCCCACAAGCTGCTCTTGGTTGGATGATTTCTACCAGCAATGTGAACCTGACTGCAACAAGAATCAAAAGCTCAAGGTCTGCTTGTGTAGGGAGTTCAAGGACAGCATGGGCAACTTAGTGAGACCATGACTCAAAATAATAAACAAAAAGAAAAAATTTAAAGGCTTGGGGTATGATTCAATGATATGGCACTGGCCTAGTTGTACAAAGCTCTAGATTCTATCCCCACTGCAGGAAAAATCAAAAAGGAAATAAAGAGTATTAATAGCACTTTGGAAGGAGGAAAAATTGGTTGTGGAGAATTCCAGTGGCTACTGCGAACAGACGGCATGTACACACTTCAGCACATCCTCCTGCTGTTGTTCTAGATCAGATGGAGGGGTTTTGAGGAGCCCGACCACAACACTTAACAAACAAAAGGAAGGAAGACGACCTATCCACACTCAGAGGAGGTGGGGATATGAGGGAAAAGTGGAAAACTACTAAGCAGAATCCAATCAGTAACCCAGAGTTTTGTTTTGTTTTTGGAAACAGGGTCTCATGTAGCCCAGGCTGGCCTCAAATTTGGCATGTAGCTGAGTTTGGACTTGAGCTCCTGGCCCTGCCTGTCTCTCCCTCCTGAGTGCTGGGATTACTTAGTAAGCCAGGGTTTAGGACATTTGGATCCCATACTCTCTCACCATCCCTTTTGGTTGATTCTCCTGCATTGGCTCCTGTTGTGTGGAAGGGGCCTGTCTGGCTGTCTGGTTGGTTGGTTGTTTCTTATTTGCTTTTGAGACAAAGTTTCACCATGTAGCCCAGGCTGGCCTTGAACTCACAATCCTCCTCCCTCAGCTTCTTATCTTAGGCACTGGTGTTATAAGCATGTGGTACTATGCCTAAGTCCTTTCCTATCCTTTAAGAGCCTTGCTCCTCCTCTTCTTGCACTGTTTTTATTTTAAATATTTTATTTATTTATTTATTTGCAAGCAGAGAAAGAGAGAAGGAAATGGGTGTACTAGAACTTCTTGTCACCGCAAACAAACTCCAGATGCATGCACTACTAGGTGCATCTGGCTATACCTGGGTACTAGGGGATTCAACCCTGGCTGTCAGGCTTTGCAAGCAAGAGCCTGTAACTGCTGAGCCATCTCTCCAGCCCTTTCTTGCCCTGATTTAATGTACCTGAAGTCTCACTCCCAGGAGGGAAGAGGAGAGGGGACATCAGGCTTCTGTCACTGAGCACAACTGAAACATGACTTAGCCCAGAGGAAGCAAGCTAACTGGCAGGATTTCAGGTAGCAGCTATGGCCTCTGGGAAAGATGCTAACACCCAGGCCTCCAGTGTACCCCTGAAAGCTGAAAATGGGCTCCCCACCAGACACACTCTTTAGGATCCATCCACTCCTCCCTCGGCTCAGTAATGGTGGGTTAACAGAGAGAGGTGACAGAGAAGTGAAGATGCCCTGGACGTCTGGCATCTCACTGTCCAGTGTCCATTCTTTCCTGCCTCCGGCCACCTTCTCCCTGACTCCTGGTCCCCGTGACCCTCCTGTGGAGAGAACTGTTAAAGTGGACTGGCCCATCCCTGGAAACTTGTTGTATCAGAACGGTCCTTCAAAAACATAAAACTCAGGCTGGAGAGATGGCTTAGCAGTTAAGCACTTGCCTGTGAAGCCTAAGGACCCCAGTTCGAGGCTCGATTCTCCAGGACCCACATTAGCCAGATGCATAAGGGGGCGCACGCATCTGGAGTTCATTTGCAGTGGCTGGAAGCCCTGGCACACCCATTCTCTCTCTCTCTCTCTTTCTGCCTCTTTCTCTCTCTGGTACTCTCAAATAAGTAAATAAAAATGAACAAAAAAAAATTTTTTAAACATAAAACTCATGACCATAGTTTTATACAGGAGAAAGGAGAGGCTATGTTACAGAACCCTCCCCATTGCCCCAAAGCTCTTAAATCAAAGAACCACCAAACTATAACAAATCCTGGCACAAGTCTTTGAGGCTCAGCTCCTTGTCTGATGCCCCAAATAGTCAAGCACCACCCCAGTGCCTAGAGAGGAAGAAGTCTAAACATAGCAGGGCCCAGTTTTTTTTAATGTTTTATTTTTATTTATTTGACAGAGAAAGAAGGAGAGAGAGAGAATGGGCATGCCAGGGCCACTGCAAACGAACCCCAGATGCATGCGCCCCCTTGTGCATCTCTGGCTAACGTGGGTCCTGGGGAATTGAACCTGGGTCCTTTGGCTTTACAGGCAAATGCCTTAACTGCTAAGCCATCTCTCCAACCCAGCAGGGCCCATTTTTATCCCATACATCCCAGCATGTTCCAGCCCCAACCTCACTCTTCATGACTGAGTGATTTAACTCAAAATGCACTGGTTTGCTCATTCCTAATCACATCCTAAGATCTCACACTCTTTTCATGGTAAATAAAAGTGAACAGAAGATACCACCCAGTGACCTGGCAAGCCAAGTTTATACCTAACCCAGAGTTCATTTACTGAAAATCTAGTCAAGTCACAGCGGAACATTAGCAAGGTGGCCTGATCTCTTGGCCACTTCCCCTCATCTTTTAAAGCACAGTGAGTCACTCACAGGAGCTGGCTTTGCCTGTCATAAGTCATATCTCTCATGTTTGTGTAGACACAGTCATTGTATTCTCTTATTTGTAGATGGGTTGGGTGTTGTAGTTTGAGGAAAAAACTATCCTCTCTCTAAAGATACCCCTAGTCTTACACAGTATCTACAAATCTACCATTTAAAACCTTTTCCAGGGCTGGAGAGATGGCTTAGCGGTTAAGCGCTTGCCTGTGAACCCTAAGGACCCCGATTTGAGGCTCGATTTCCCAGGACCCACATAAGCCAGATGCACAAAGTGGCACATGTGTCTGGAGTTCATTTGCAGTAGCTAGAGGCCCTGTCATACCCATTCTCATTTTCTCTCTCTTTCTCTCTCTCTCTCTCTCTCTCTCTCTCTCTTAAATAAATAACAAAAATATTTAAATTTCTAAAAAAACAGTAAAAATTTAAGATTTCACTTAAAAAGCAGCTTACAGTTTAAATCCTAGCAGTGTCACCACTTGCTAAAACAAAGACTCAAACCTCTATGAAAGAACACATAGAATCTGGTCTCCATAGCGTGCCATGTATGATAATACACGATTTCTTCACATATTGAAAAACAGGAGGGGGCTGAAGAGATGGCTCAGTAGTTAAGGCATTAGCCTGCAAAGCTTAAGGACAGAGGTTTGATTCCCCACTATGCACATAAAGCCAGATGCACAAAGTGGCACATGCATTTGGGAGTTTGTACTGGCTAGAGGCCCTGGTGTGCCCATATTCTCTTTCTCTCTCTCTCTCTCTCTGTTTGTCTGTCTCAGCAAATCACAATTACATGAAATAAAACAAAATCATGCCTAGGCAAAGTATAAAGAGAAAAACACAATCCATGCAGAAAGAAATCCAGTATTCACAGCACTGTTGTTAAAGAGGCTGTCTTTTTTCCCAATGTATGTTTTATTTTTATTTATTCTTTATGGAAATGCATATCTGTGTGTGCATGATCATGCAGGTTCGTATCCCTTTTGTTTATTTCTCTTGCCTTATGGCTGTAGTTAAAGCTTCAAACACGATATTGAGTAAGAGTAGAGAGAGTGGGTGTCCTCGTCTCTTTACAGAGTTTGGAGGAAAGGCTCTCGTGTTTCCCCACTTAGCGGAATGTTGTCTATAGCTTGTTCTGTGTAGCCTAATGTTGAGGCATGGTTCTTCTCTTTTGAAAAGTCCTGTTTTTATTTTTATTCATGAGGCACGTTCTGTTCCTAGTCTCTTCAGGCATTTGATCATAACAGGATGGTGAACTTTACCAAAGGCCTTTTCTGCATCAACTAAGATGGTCGTGTGGTTTCTAAGTCTATATATGTACAGAAGTACATTTATTGATTTGACTATGTTGAACTCAACATGCATTCCTAGAATGAAGCCTGTTTGGTCTGTGGCAGATGATCTTTTTAAACTATTTTTGAAGTCAAGTTGCAAGAATTTGATTGAGAATTGTGTTTATGTTCATCAGGGGAATGGGTTTATAGTTCTTTTGTTGTTGTTGTTGTGTCCCTTATCCAGTTTGGTATCAGAGTGAGGATGGCTTTATGGAATGAGCTTGGCAGTGTTCCTTCCCTTCTGTTTTATGGGACACTGTGAGGATTATCAGCGTTACCATTTCTTCCAAGGTTTGGTCGTATTCAGCAGCAAATCCACCCAGCCCTGGGTTTTTCGGTTTGGAGAGACTCTTCCTTACTACTTCAGTCTCAATGACAGTTATGAATCTGTTTAAATTGTTTACATATACTTGACTTAATTGGTTTGGATCAGATGTGTCTAGGAATTTAGCCATTTCTTCTAGGAGCTATCCATTTTTTCCCACTTTTTTGGAATATGTTTCCAAACCCATTATGATTCTATTTCAGTGGAATCTATAGCATGCTCCTCTTTTTCATCTCGAATTTTGCTAATTGGGGTCTTCTCCATCTTTCTTTCAGTTAGTTTGGCAAGAATTTGTCAATCTTATTTATTTTTGGAAACTATTCTGTATTATATGTTCTGCAAATGTTCTCCTTTATTATGCCGCATGTGTTTTGGCTTTATTTTATTTGTGTGTGTATGATGTGCATTTGTGTGTGTGCATGTGCCATGGTGTATGTGTGGAGGTCAGAAGGTAACTCTTGGGTGATAGCCCTCACCTTCCACTTCATTTTAAGCCAGGTTCTTCCCCATCCTCCTTCTCTTCCTCCTCTTCCTTCTCTTCTCTTCCTCTTCTTCTCTTCTTTCTTTCTTGTTGTTCAGTGTTGCTCTGGTCTGTGAGTTTCCAGGACTTTCTCCTGGTTCTGCTCCCATCTCACCACCAGCACGCTGGCATTGTATAAACCTTGCACTGCGACATGAACTGAAGTGCCCAGGCTCGAGCAACAACTGCTTTATCCGCTGAGCCATTCCCCTACTCCTGTTTGATCTTTGATTGGTTTTCTTCATGAAAAAAACTTTTAGATTTTAAATAACTGAATTTAAGATACTTAAGAAGCCAAATTTACCAAAATTTTATTTGTTTTTCTGGATTTCTTCCACTTTGTGATGTATTTTTATTCACTTCCCCATTCGTTTTAGCTTCTTGAGATAAGGTCTCAGTATAAAGACCAGGCTTGCAATCCTCCTGCCTTAGACTCCAGAGTCCCGGGATTACAAGTATGCACCACTGTGCCCAGTTTCTTTCTTGCTTCCTTAATGGCAACCATTCTGATTCTGGTGAGATGGAATCTCAAAGTAGTATTAATTTTCATTTTTCCTGATAGCTAAATGCACTGAACATTTCCCATGTGTTTATTATTTACTGACTATGCCTCTTAATTTCAAAACTGTCTGTTGAAACTGGGCATGATGGATCATACCTATAATCGTAGCACTGAAGAGACTGAGGCCAGCCTGGGCTATAGTGTGCGACTCTGTCTCAAAAAGATAGGGAGAGCCAGGCATGGTGGCACATGCCTTTAATCCCAGCACTCAGGAGGACAGAGGCAAGAGGATCACCCTGAGTTTGAGGCCACTCTGAGACTACATAGTTAGTTCCAGCGTGGGCTAGAGTGAGACCATACCCAGTAAAAACAAAAGAAAGTGGGGCTGGGGTTTAGGCTCAGTGGTAGAACGCTTGCCTAGGGTGCTCAAGACTCAGGCTCAGTCCCCAGCACCACAAAAGCAAAAATAAAATTAAAAAAGGGAAAACTCTGAAACAGCTATAATTAATAATAAAAACATGTCTGTATTTAACAGAAGATACAGTAACTAATTGGCTTGCCAGATGATTCTAAAGTGCTTGAAGTCATATTGAACTCTCACAGCATCTATTTTCCACTGCCTAACTCTTGAACTCATATTGATTCTTCATTAAAACCTGAATCTATTTGTATTTCACACAGGCAGGACCCAAATGCAAAGATTGCTCTGGATTGGTCTGGAAAAATGGCTCAGAAGTTAAAGGTACTTGCTTGCAAAGCCAGCCAGCCAGGATTCAATTCCCCAGCACCCACACAAAGCCACCAGCAGGGCAGACTTATTTGCAGCAGTTAGCCTCCAAACATGCACCTTGGCATGTGTACACACCATACACATATACACATAAATAATTTTTTAAATATTTTATTTGTTTGAGAGAGGGAGGGAGAGAGAGAGAGAAAAGGAAGAGAGAGAGAGAGAAAAAAAGGACACTCCAGATCCTTTAGCCACTGCAAATAAACTCCAGACGCATGTGCCACCTTGTGCATCTGGCTTATGTGGGTGCTAGGGAATCAAATCTGGGTCATTAGGCTTCACAGGCAAGTATCTTAACTGCTAAGCCATCTTTCCAGCCCCATAAACATTTTTTAAATATATCATTCTGCCAGGCGTGGTAGTGCATGCCTTTAATTCCAGCACTCAGGAGACAGAGGTAGGAGGATCACCATGAGTTCGAGGCCACCCTGAGACTAAGTAGTGAATTCTGGGTCAGTCTGGGCTAGAATGAGACCCTACCTCAAGCAAACAAATATATATGTTTCTACATCATTCTACCTAGAAAATAAGATGTGGGCTGGAGAGATGGCTTAGCGGTTAAGCGCTTGCCTGTGAAGCCTGAGGACCCCGGTTCGAGGCTCGATTCTCCAGGACCCACGTTAGCCAGATGCACAAGGGGGTGCACGCATCTGGAGTTCGTTTGTAGTGGCTGGAAGCCCTGGCGTGCCCATTCTCTCTCTTTCTCTCTATCAGCCTCTTCCTCTCTCTGTCGCTCTCAAATAAATAAATAAAAATGAACAAAAAAAATTTAAAAAAAAAAAAAAGAAAAGAAAATAAGATGTTTCAGTGTTGGGCGTGGTAGTGCACGACTTTAATTCCAGCACTCAGGAGGCTGAGGTAAAAGGATAGCTGTGAGTTAGAAGCCAGCCTGAGACTACATAGTAAATTCCAGGTCCGTCTGGGCTAGAGCAAGATCCTACCGCAAAAAAAAAAAAAAAAAAAAAAAAAAAAAGTGGGGGGTGGTGGTGACACACGCCTGTAAACCCAGCACTTGGGAAGCAGAGGTCGGATGATCGCCATGAGTTCAAGGCCAGGTTAGCCTGGGTAGAGTGAAACCCCTACCTCGAAAAGCAAAAAAAAACAGAAAAGAATAAAAAAAATAAGATGTTTTGTTTCTCAAGTTCTCCTTGTGATGGTGACAAAGCTGGACTTGGCTTCTGATCCGCCTGGTGCCAGAGACTATGCGTTTCCTCTGTGACCAGTAAGGTGAAGGGGAAAATGACACAGAAAGCTGAAAATAACCAGGCTTCCCAGAGAAGAGGAAGTGGAGAAAAGGCATGGGAGGAACATTCGTACTGGGAACCAGCAAGAGAACGTGGCCCCATGTACCCTGAGCTAGAAAACCCTCAGCTGTGTGTCCGTGACCCCGAACCTCAGTGCGCTATGAGCGGGGATCCCCCCCGGCCTGCACTCAGGTCCCCACGTTCTGGATCAGGAAAAGCCCTTCTCTCAGAAGCCTCTACTGGGGCAGAAACCTGGCTTCCCAGCCACCCAAGTCTGGCCCTGGCCCCGGAGCCAGGGAACACTCCCTTACCCAGTTGTGGCAGGCCCAGAGTCGGGAGGTGCTAAGCAATGCGAAACCCGCATCAGCCTGTGACCCCGAACCCTCCGCCTCATTTCCCCTGGGCACCCACACAGGGTCACACATCGCACCCCTGAGCAGGTAGCATATTACGCAGTCTTACAGATCACATAACTCACGATGGGCTGCAGTGTCCGTTCCCGCCTGTTTCCTCAACAGTAAGATGCACGCACCGCAGCCTCCCCTCGGAGACTCCACGCACCTGTGTCTCATCCAGAAAGCGACTTCCCAGGGAGAACTGAGACAAAGGAACTGAAAAATAAAGGGAAAATTTGCTTTGGGAAAACAGGAATACAGATACTCCCGTATTTAGGATGGGGTCACATCCAAATAAGCCCATTGTGAGTTGAAAATATCTTAAGTTGAAAATGCAGCTAACACTTCTAATCTACTGATCCACAGTTTCAGAATGCAACACATGGGAGGGGGGCAGTTGTCCACTCCTGTGATCCTGTGACCAAAGAGACCCCCTGTGGTGGTTTGATTCAGGTGCCCCCCCCCATAAACTTAGGTGTTCTGAATGCTGGGCTCCCAGCTGATGGAGATTTGGGAATTAACACCTCCTGGAGGGAGTGTCTTGTTGGGGGCAGGCTTCCGGGTGTTATAGACACTTTCCCCTTGCCAGTGTTTGGCACACTCTCCTGTTCCTATTGTCCACCTTATGTTGGCTGGGGAGTGATTGATGCCCACCCTCTGCTCATGCCATCATTTTCCCTACCATCAAAGAGCTTCTCCTCTAGTCTATAAGCCAAAAGAAGCCTGTTTCTCCCACAAGCTGCTCTTAGGTGATTTCTACCAGCAATGCGAACCTGACTGCAACACCCCTCCCCAGCATCGTGAAAGAGGTTCGTACTGCAGAAGAAGATAAAATTCAAATAAGAAGTAAGTATAGTTTCTCCTGAATGCATATCTCCTTCACAAAGTTGAAAAGATCACACACACACAAAAAAAAATCCTAAATACTATAGTCTGAACTATATCCCTCGCATTTGTGTGTAAATCCATAAAACCTTTAAGACATTTTACCAAAACTATCAGTACATGACATTTCTAGAAAATGTCTAGTTTTTGTTTTTTCCTTTTCTTTTTTTTTCCTTTTTCTCTTTTTCAACATAGGGTCTCTTGCTGGCCCAGGCTAACCTGGAATTTATTATGTAGTCTCAGGCTGGCCTCAAACTCACAGCAGTCTTCCTACCTCGGCCTCCCAAGTGCTGGGATTAAAGGCACTCGCCAGCATGCGTGGTTTACATCTAGTTTTCCCAGAAAGTCCTAGTTCATAACAAGGACAGTTTAGCATTGGCCCCAGACAAAAGCGTTCCGATTTAGACAATAAATAATCCAGTCGCCATACTTATAAAGCTCAAACAGGCCTGCCCAGGGGCTCAGGGCTTTTCCTCTGGGGAGCTGTCCTGGGCAGGCACTTGCTTCCTCCTCCTTTGTCCTTCTGTCCTTCCCAAAACCTAGCAGTATCTTAAATTCTAGAGAGAAGCGCTACCTGAATCTCGAACTGCTAAATAACAACCTTTTCCATTTTACAGAACCTAGAACATCTGGTGACCTTCGTAAGGCCCCTTCTTAGTCCTTATTTCCATCGTGTCTGTTGACACAAAGCATGTAAACTGGTAAGGTTTGTCCGCCAGAGTGGCGGCATGTGCAATGGCTGCACCAACCCTTCCGTGGTGCCCATGTACCGATGCCTAATTGGGTCACCTAAGGAACTGTGGAGGCCTTTCGAGTGGACGTTGGGGTGTTCCCAGTCTAGCCTACAAGTAAGCATGCAAGGTGCTTTTGCAAACCCCCAGGGCACAGTGACCTCAGGATTCACATTGGCCAAATCATCAGGGACATCTATACCAGGCTGAATGAAGAATGCGTGTCTGAGGCCTTGGCAGGATGAAATTCAAGTCCCAGGTCAAGAAACCGAAACCCCAAAGAAGCAGGGCTTTACCGACTTTACTGCAGGTGTATCAGGGGGCACGGTGGCTGAGAAGCCACTCGTTCCACATGGCTGTGAGGGTCAAATAAGTCCCCAGGCGTGACCCTCTGGACAAGGTGTAAGTCCTGTTCTTGTGAGGGCTTCCCCTTTCCTATCCCCTCCTTCATCATGCTCGCCAATAAATCCTGCATCCTGTCAAGAAGGGAGGGAGGGAGGGAGAGAAGAAACAAAGAGAGAGAGAGAAAGGGAAGGAAGAAGGAAGGAAGGAAGGAAAGAAGTAAGGAAGGGAAGAAGAAGAACAGAGAAAAAAGAGGAAAATCACTACAGGAAGTCCCAAGGGGTAGAGGTCCACTGCAGGGTACCAAATAAGAATAAAAGAAAGGAAGTCTTAAGAAGAAAAAACAGAGACACACACTTGGGTGACAAAGACCCCATTCACCACAGCCTCCTTGTTCTGTTCCTCCTTTCCTTGCTATAAAATCCCTGCTCACCCCTAAGCTCCTCCAGAAGGACCACTGAGGGTGACAGCCCTTCCATCTCTTCAGCATTGAATGAATCTAGATTAAATAAATCAATCAATAAATCTGATTTTTGGATAAATCTGATTTCTTCCCACTAACTCTTGGTCTGTCAACATTGGCCTTCAAGAAGCAACCAGCATGAATTTCAATCCAGCAACTGAGAGACTAGGAGAGGGAGCATCAATCAGCTTTCTGTCCAGTTATGCAGACATAAACATTAATCAAGCAGTTGCTATGCCTATGCGCTATGCATGTGTATAGATAGACACCTATGTTTCTCCGTGCACTGGAAACCCAGCCTGAGCTGTAGGAACATCAGATCCAAATTCACCTGCTTGGCTTCTCTGCTAAACTACTCTATTATTTCTCATGAGTTCTTGTGGTAGGGACTGGGAAGATGGCTCAGTGGATCACGAGCTCACCACTCAAGCTTGAGCACCCAAGTTCCATCCTCAGGCCACACACATAAAAGCCAGAAGCTTGATGGCCAGGGTTTAATTCCCCAGTACCCACATAAAGTCAGATGCACAGAATGGTGCATGCATCTGGAGTTCAGTTGCAGTGGCAAGAGGTCCTGGTGTCTCTCTCTCTCTCTCTCTCTCTCTCTCCCTCTCTCTCTTCTTGCAAACAAATAATGAAGACAATTTTTAAATTTAATTTAATTTAATTCATTTGAGAGACAGAAAGAGGCAGAGAGAGAGAGAGAATGGGCATGCCAGGGCCTCCAGCCACTGCAAATGAACTTCAGATGCCTGCGCCCCCTTGTGCATCTGGCTTATGTGGGTCTTGGAGCATTGATTTGGGATCCTTTGGCTTTGCAGGCAAATGCCTCAATTGCTAACCCATCTATGCAGCCCTAATAAAGACAATTTTTTTAAAAAATTAGCAAAGTGTTATTAAAGGAAATGCTGCTTCAAGTGAGCTGTCCTCCACTCACACTGTGGCACAGGGGCATCCATACTTACACACACAAATAAGAAAATAAATTCTAGAAATATTTTATTTATTCGCAAGCAGAGAGAGAGAGAGAATGGGCACACCGGGGCCTCTAGCCACTGCAAAAGAAGTCCAGATGCATGTGCCATTTTGTGCATCTGGCTTTATGTGGATATTGGGGAACTGAACCCAGATCCTTAGGTTTTGCAGGCAAAAGCTTTAACCACTGAGTCATCTCTCCAGCCCTAAATAAATAATTTTTTTAAAAAAAAAAGAGCCAGGGATTGGAGGGATTGCTTAGCAGTTATGGCGTTTGCCTACAAAGCCAAAGGACCCAGGTTCGATCCCCCAGGACCCACGTTAGCTAGATGCACAAGGGGGCACATGCGTCTGGAGTGCAATTGCAGTGGCTGGAGGCCCTAGCACACCCATTCTCTCTCTCCCTCCCTCTTTCTCTGTCAAATAAATAAATAAATTAAATATTTCAAAAAAAAAAAAAGAAACCTTTCCTTAAAAATAAAAATAAAAAAGAGCCAGGTGTGGTGGTGCACACGTCTAATCCCAGCACTCAGGAGGCAGAGGTAGGAGGATCACTGTGAGTTCGAGGCCACCCTGAGAATACAGAGTGAATTCCAGGTCAGCCTAGATTAGAGTGAAACCCTACCTGGAAAAAAAAAGAACTGAGGGTGGTAGCACACACCCTTAATCCCAGCACTTGGGAGGCAGAGGTAGGAGGATTGTCATGAGTTCTGGGCCACCCTGAGACTGCATAGTGAATTCCAGGTCAGCCTGAGCTACAGTGAAACCCTACCTGTAAAACAAAACAAAACAAAAAAAAATTCTTGTTGTAAACCAGAAGCTCTTGTGGAAAGAGAAACCAGGTGCTGCAAAGCCACTCTTGGAGGAATTGTTCTGGGCAGAGTTTACCCATCTTTGACCTTTCCCTAAAGTTTTTGCCCTTCCCTAATCCCTGTCCATCTCCCCTCCCTTATGCTCAGCATTCTAAACTCTAGAGAGTAGCCCCACATACATGTGAAGATGTTCACTGCTAAATAAGCTTCCTTCAGATTCACAGAACCCAGAACTTCCGGTGACCCTTGTAATTCCCCTCCTCATCTTCATCCTATTTATCAACTAATAGAAAACACCTAACTTGATGTAAGTTTAACTTGCAGAAACATAGTAGCTCTGTCTAACGGAACCCAGGAACTTCGGGAGATGGTGGACCGTGGTGATGTTTGGAAAGGAAAACACACACTCTGATTGATGAAGACGCTATGCAGGAAGTAGCCTTCCTGCCCCACTCCTCCTTTTGCACCCCTACATCCTCCAAGATGGAGCTTTGCAGGTGATGGTCGTTCTTCACAGCTGCCCTTAACAAAACCCAGTTTAGGGCTGGAGAGACGGCTTAGCGGTTAAGGTGCTTGCCTGCAAAGCCTAAGGACCTATGCCCAACTCTCCAGATCCCACATTAGCCAGACACACAAAGGTGAGGCAAGCACAAGGTTGCACATGCCCACTAGGTGGTGCAAGCATCTGGCATTTGATTACAGTGGCTGAGGCCCTGGTGCACCAATTCTCTCTGTATGTCTGTCCATCTCTCTCTCTCTGTCTTTCTTTCTAAAAAATAAAAAATAAATAAAACATTTTTTAAAAATAAATGACTTCAATTTAAAAAAAAAGTTTCGGCTGAGCATGGTGATGTATGACTATAATCAGCACTCGGAGGGCTGAGATAGGAGGAACACTGTGAGTTCGAGGACAGCCTGGTGATACAGTGAGTTTCAGGTCAGCCAGGGCTAGAGTGAGACCCTACCTTGCAAAAAGAAAAAGAAAAAAAAAAGATTCCTTTCCACCAATTCTTGTTTCCCAGATACTGGTCTTCAAAAAGAGATCAGTGGAGCCAGGCGTGGTGGCACACGCCTTTAATCCCAGCACTCGGGAGGCAGAAGTAGGAGGATTGCTGTGAGTTCGAGGCCACCCTGAGACTGCATAGTGAATTCCAGGTCAGCCTGGGCTAGAGTGAGACCCTACCTCAAAAAAAAAAAAAAAAAAAAAAAAAAGGTGATCAGTGGGTAGAAAAAGAAAAGGTGAGGAGATAGAAAGAAAAAGCATGGGGGAGGAGAGAGAGAGGAGTGGGGGAATTTGATTTATATACGCAGCTGTAAGGACTCGGGGTGCAGTGCAACCCTACTCTGTCACAGTGAGGTGATCTGCCATCCGCCCCCTGCAACCACTGCGTTTACATACAAAGTCTGCTTCTGTAGCGAACACCACAGAAGTCCTCAAAATCACCTCTCCTTGGCCCTCAAGTTTGGGGAAAGACTATGCCCCAAAGACAGATGAAGCAAATGAGGAGCAAAGAGAAGCGCATTGGCCGAGCCACACCGTCACTGAGGAGCCCTCTGTCCTGGGGGAACAGCGCTCCCCCTCTCTCTGGAGACACTAAATGACCCCTTCCGTCGGTAGCAGAACATTGTCTTCCTGCCACAGTGATTGGGCAGGTTTTAAATGGTGAGAGCCTTTGTCTTACATCCATTTAAGAAACTGTCTCACTTTAAGTGTTAGACCTCAAGGTTGCACTCGTGCATCTGACTTTATGTGGATACTGGGGAACTGAACCCATGGCCATCAGGTTTTGCAAGCAAGCACCTTTGACCACTGAGCAATTCTCTCCAGACCTGGCCACTATACTTTTAAAGATGTTTTTCTTAGGAAGCAGGTTCTGGTCATGAAAGTGAATCGTCTACTAAACTAGTCTTTTCGTGCAAATACTGACCATTTCCCACAGCCTCACATCACTAAGATATTACTTTGACATGCTCCTTCCCTCAACATCTTGCCAAAGTCTGAGCAGAAAGAAGTTAAAAAGAAGAGAAGAAGGGGCTGGAGGGATGGCTTAGCGGTTAAGCGCTTGCCTGTGAAGCCTAAGGACCCCAGTTGGAGGCTTGATTCCCCAGGACCCACATTAGCCAGATGCACAAGGGGGCGCACGCGTCTGGAGTTCGTTTGCAGTGGCTGGAGGCCCTGGCGCACCCATTCTCTCTCTCTCTCTCTCTCTTTTCTATCTCTCTCTCTCTCTATGCCTCTTTCTCTGTTTGTCGCTCTTAAATAAATAAATGAATGAATAAATAAATAAATAAACAAAAAAAGAGAAGAGGGAATGGAGGGAGATAAAACCCCACCTATGTGCTAAAAATTTTGGAAGGGAGGGTAGAAAAGAAGAAGAAAGAACGAGGGACCCTGTTTCTTCCTGTCTGCTTCCCTGGAAACCCCTCTTGGTTTTCCACATGACTAAGCTGCACGAGTCCTGTCTAATCACACCCCCGGCTGCCTGTCCCCAGTTCCTCCAGCTTACACAAGCCCAGTGGGGCCTGCAGACCTGAGCACACAGTGCACCTTCCTGCCTCTGCCACGCCCACACTAAGGGACACTCACCTTGGGGACCCAGCTAGGTGCACAGCTGCTGGGTCCCCAGCTGCTACGGCATGGAAGGATCCATCCAGCTCCTGGCCTGCTTGGCGTGTGTCCTCCGGATGGGTGAGTTTCCACTGTTTGCCCCGACCCAGAATAGACTCCCCCGCCAAAAAGCCTTAACTTTAGTTTTCTCTCCTTAGAGCTCTGGCTTTGTTCAGAGTCCCCAGGTCTGTGCAGGAGGAAAAGCTGTTTGTTAAGAGGGATGTGATGACAGACAGCAGCGGTTCATCTCTTTGGTTTCCAGGTGACGGGGCAGGCTCCCAACTTCCTGGGCCCCAGTGTCCCCCACGACTAGACAAAGACAACACCCTTATCCTTTGCTGTGAGGGGATAATTCCCCATAGGATGGGGAACACAGTATAAGCTCTGGACACACTTTGGGGTATTTCTGTCATCCAACTCTTTTTTTTTTAAGTTATTTATTTATGAGAAAGAGAGCAAGAGAGACAGATAAAGATAGAGGAAGAGAGAATGGATGCACCAGGGCCTCCAGCCACTGCACTCCAGATGCATGCACCACTATGTGCATCTGGCTTACATGGGTTCTGGGGAATTGAACTTGGGTTGGTAGGCTTCACAAGTAAGTGCCTTGACCGCTAAGCCATCTCTCCAGCCCCCAACTGTTTTATGTCTTGGTGGACACAGTCCCCGGGGACAAGAGGAAGAGGGCACATGGTTGTTTGGGGGAGCAGTTTGAGGGTAAGGATGGGAAAAATTTCATGTGGGGAATTGGGTCAAGGATAGAGGTTACCCTGATCTCTCAGTGGGAACCCTGAGGGGCCAGTGGGAACTCTTTGCTGCAAGATGAAGGAACAAGGTCTCTTACCTCAGCGAACTGGTGCCCCTGGGAACAGTACTTGTCAAGAATGCAGGCACCACCACCAGCATCAGAATCAGAGAAGGGGCATTAGTTAAAATGCAAATCCTCTGGCTCCGTATGAGACCTGCAGAATCCAAACACCAGGCAGGAAGGCCCGGAGGTCTGCGTTTCCAGCCAGCTTCTTGAGTGATTGCAATGCCTGGTGCAGCTGAGAGTGACAAGGACAAGGGAAAGGCAATGTTCATCAGCCTCTGTCCAGACGAGTCCTTTCCCCATCCCAAGCCTGCGCTGTCCCTCTAGTCACTGCTCCTGACCTCAGCATCGGTGCCACAGTGCACATGACTGTCATGTGCCACATGCTGACCTCATGGCGTTCTGAGCTGTCAGTCAATATTCCTGTCTCCCCCACTGGAGGACAAACTCCCACACCTTAGGAATATATGTGACAGCGTGGAGGCCAAGTCCATCTGGTTTGCATGGTGCCGCAGGGAGCCTGTGTCGTTCTGAGGATGTGCTAGGTGCTGTCGTAACTCGGGGAGCTTTACCACCCTGTGAGGAGGAACTGCAGTTGCTTTCGCACAGCTGAGGAGATAGGCAGAGAGGCTCAGTGAGCTGGGACATGAACCTGCGTGTGTGGACGTGTGGCTCTCTAGCTCCCTTCCTCCCAACTCGCTCCTTGTCCTTGTACCACAGCAAAGAGAGGAAGAGGTGAGAGGCGATCCTGTCCTCAGTGTATCTAAGTCAGATAGCTTTCTGGAATGACTTAGGGTTGGGTCCCACCACAAAGGTGGGAACTAAAGGAGATGACCATGTCCAGAGAGTGGCAGATCGGTGAGCTGTATAGAACACAGGTCTTGATATGAGATGCAGCTTTGAGCTCTGGCCCTGCCATCCAGGGTAACTTCCACGAGCCATGGTGCGCCATTAGCTGCCCGGCGCAGAGGAAGTCGAAGCACTTTGAGAGAGGTGGGCTTCGGGGCTTCCTTCCTTCCTTTCTCTGTGGCTGACAGTCAGCTGCTAGATATCAATTGCAGACAAGATAAAGACAAAGCACTGGCAGAGCAGGCCACGTTCAAAACGAAAACCAAACCCAGTGCACACACTCTGGCTGTGCGTCAGGATCATGAGCTCGCTTGGCTTTACATAGCAGCAGCCACCTCACTGTTAAAACCACAGGGTCCCACTTCCTGAAGCCTTCGCGGTTGTTATTCATCTGTGACTCGCCATACGGCTCAGCCAGTGGACACAGGTCACAGCCTGAGACAGAGACCCTAAAGTCCAGGCCCAGCTGGACTGCCACAAGCAAGTCCCAGGCCCCTATGAGACCCATCCACCCCAGTCACTACCATGTCCACATCTAGGAGAATGCCACCCAGGGAGGACCCATGAAAGAGAAGTGGGAAGAATTCATCCCAGACACTTTGCTTCTCATGCCCACCCCCAGTGGCCTAAGCTCCCAAGAAATCACACGCAGTCTCCCTCCTCTTTCTTCTCTCTCTCCATCCCACCCTTGTCTGGCTTTAGAGAGCTGGAGAGGACAGGCAGTGTGGGCTGATGGAAGAACTTCTTGGCAGGGAGCTCTGTGATCTTGAATGAGGCTGTGATCCGCCAGCCTGCCATGGGTCACTGTGCTTATTGTGTATGTCAGAAGAGCTCCTGCCCTTGCGATTCTGTGCCAGCCGCTGACAACAGCTCAGTTCTCTAGGATGTCACAGCCTAGATGCAAATGGGTGTCTTCTGGGATAACCTCACACCAGGTTCATGCAGACAAGAACTACGGCAAAACTTGGAATTAAGACTTATTTTACTTTACCAGCTCTGAACCAATGTAGTCAAACAACCCAAAAGGCAGATCCAATGTTCAAGGCCAACCTGGCTGCATGAGACTGACTCAAAAATAAAATGTGGGGTGGGGTGGGGGGCTGGAGGGATGGCTTAGCAGTTAAGGTGCTGGCTTGCAAAGCCAAAGGATCCAGATTCGATTCCCCAGGACCCACGTAAGCCAGATTCACAAGGTGACACATGCTTCTGAAGTTTATTTGCAGCGGCTGGAGGTCCTGGCACACCCATTGCATGATCTGTCTCTCTCTCTCTCTCCCTTTTTCCTCTCTGTCTCTCTCAAATAAATAAATATATTAAAAATAAATGGGAAGGGTCTGGGAAAAAATGGCTTAGTAAAATGCTTGCCACAGGTGTATGAGGACCTGAACTCAGGTCCTCATGTAAACACAGAGCATGGCAGTGGGCGCCTGTAATCCCTGCTCCTGGGAGAGAGAGAGATGGGTTCCCTGGGCAAGCTGGCTGGCTAAGCTAATGGAAATGCTGTGCTCTGGGCTCAGTGACAGCCCGTGTCTCAAAAAATGAGGTGGAAAGAGACTGAGAAAGACACCCTGACATTTACCTCTGGCCTCCACCCACATGCAGGCACACACCCCCATAGCCCCATGCACACGCACGCGCACACACACACACACACACAATGGAAGTGATCACCCAAGGCCCTGCAGGTTTGATTTGATTTGTTGAAGATCATGGGATACAGCTGCTGTCTTGAGGTCAAGAGAAAGGAGGAGGCTTTAGTGAGGAGGATTATCCTACACCCAATGTCTAATACGTACGCTTGCTCTCCTGGGAGGGGAAGGAAGGAAGCAGAGCAGGGTCACCCCACAAAGGTCAGGGGAGCAGGGCAGTTACTGGTGCACCACATTAGCTGTGGGACAGGGCCAGCCTGTGGCTCAGCTTCTCCATCAGCTGGGGACCCCACCCACAGCCATACCCACGCCTACGCAAGCGGAGTCCCAAGAGTTAAGGGGGTTCCCAGACAGCAGACCAACCCGTCCTTTCAACTCACATTTCCTCAGACTCACCCCTTCCTGGAGCCTTCTGGATCTGTTCAGACTGAAGGATGGGATTCCTGCCTCCCTTCCCCCTCCTCACTGACTCCTGCCAGGCCACAGAGAGAATGGCTGGAGCAGGCTGCATGGGATAGGAGCGGGGAGGCAGAGGAAGCAGCCTATGCCAGGTGGACCTGCCACCTGCCGGTGACCTTGATGACAAAGCGGAACACAGCTCTTGCCCCTAAACCTGGCCCTCCAGGTGCCTGCAATGCCTAAAAGGCCACTGCTGAAGTCACTCCCCGAGAGCACCCCTGCTGGTATGCCCAGATGGACAGCCCCTTACAGAGAATTGGCCTCTTCAAATTGCCTCTCAACTGGTAATGTCAGCCCTGGGGAGAGGGGCAGAGGAGCCGTTCTTTGAGGGATTCCCGTTCTTGGCACCAGGTTGTCATCCTGGAGACAAAGTCCCTAGTGACTGCCTACCTTGCATCATCCCTCCTCCACCCTCAAAATCTGTGCCCCTTGTAGAAAGCTGTCTCATACAGCCCACCCGTAGCGGCCCTAATTCTTGTTAAAGTGCCATCCTCTGAGGTCACTCCCTGGCCCTTGTGCCACCATGACCACCAGCTGGACTCGCTTTCCTGCCTGGGACACTCTGGGGAAGCGTCACAGACATAATCCCAGACGTGCTGGAAGCAGCAACAGACATTTGAACAGTGCTCATCCCCATTCTGCCATGAAATCCAGCAGCACTTTCCTCATCCTTAAGTGTGACTGCTTTCAACACCCCACCCGTGATCACCAGAGAGGCTCCTGTCCACACAAATGCTGGCCTCGATCCTTGCCACAGGACTGCTGGAAAACTCTGGTCAACTGTGGCCAAAAACGAATGTTTCTACTTCTGATCCAATCCGGTCAGGATCTCTCACCACCCACATTCTGAGCTCTGTTCCTTTCCCTTGTGAGTACTCTTCTCCTTCAGGAAGCCTTTGGGATGCGGGGTCAACTGCTCTCTAGCTGAGTGAGGATAATGGTGTGGGAGCTAAGACCTGTACTCCATCTCTGTTTAGACTGGCCCCCTTGAGGAGGCTCAAAGGCAGCTACTGTGGGACATGTGATGAATAGCTTCAAAGGAGTGTCAACGTGTGAGGAGACACGTCTTTCCCAGTAGCTGAGTTTGCTGGCTAGCTAACAGTTCAATTTTAAGTGCCTAAAAGTTTTTGACTAGACATGTTTCTAAAATATTTTATGTATTTCTTTGTCATGTTTATTCAAAGTTGGCTTTACAGATATGTTTTTCATTTTTCTAAGTCGTTGTTGTTATTATTAGGTTTTTGAGAATCTTGTTAAATATTCCAGGCTGACCTGGAATTTACTATGTAGCCCTAAGCTGGTCATAAACTGGAGATATTGCCTCAGCCTCCTGAGTACTGGGATTACAGGTGTGTGTCACCATGGCCAACTACACATTTATAGACTTAAAAGTCACTTAAATAAGCCTCCAGAAACACTATTTCAAGGATGAGCTGACAATCCAGCGAGCATAGAGACTTACCTAAGGTCCCAAAGTCGAGCTTCAGAGCCAGGGCTGGAGCCCCCGTGAGACCTCTATCACTCTATCCAAGGGTGGCACCATTCAAACGTGGCACCTCTCACAGATGTGGGCACCTGTCTACATGATGCGTGTCCTGAGTCAGAGTTCTCTGGGCTTACAGCTGGGAATGGCACAGAACTTCCGTCCTTTCTTCTCTGGGCTATCCTCTCATTGTTTTCACAGGGCTCTTCCAACCTGAGTGAATGCCTTTTTTTTTTTTTTTTTTTGCAAGAGAGAGAGAGATCAAGAAGAGAGAATGGGTGCTCCAGGGCCTCCAGCCATTGCAAATGAACTCCAGACTCATGTGCCACCTTGTGCATATGGCTTACTTGGGTCCTGGGAAATTGAACCTTGGTCCTTTGGCTTTGTAGGCAAGTGCCTTAACCACTAAGCCATCTCTCTGTAGGTCCCTGGATCCTCGGGGGGCCATGGTTCCCTGAAGACGTCCAGGCAACCGTGGTGAGCGCATGACTAAAGAACCACTTTCGGAAGGGAGTCTCTGTGAACAGCTTGGATTATTCAATAGGGAAATGGGTTTATAAGCAGTTGAGAGTGGGAAGAGGGTCCTAAGGGGATTGGTGGGTTCAAAGGTTGCTAGCCGATGCCTAGGGAGTTAATTCCAGCACGTAGGGAGAGAGTCAGGTGGTCTACATAGTGGCAGGAAGAGGGTCTCAGGGGGATGGGCTGTGTGAAGGCTGCTGGCTGATAAGAGTTTCCTAGGCAACTGGCCAAAGGCCACAGGGCTATGGGCAGAGCCTAAGTTCAGGTGTCCGGGGCTTGGAGAGGGAGTGGCCCTCTGTAGCCCGGGGGTCCTTACCCGTGCCTGGCAGCTCAGGCCCGTCTACTGAAGGCTCCAGCCTGTGCCTGGCAGTGTCCGACATCTCTCCAGCTCAATTGTCATTTCTTGCTGCCTTCAATAGCCTTACAAACAGAAACCACTTTCCACATTTCCCGTTTTTATTTCCCTGGGCTAGGAAAGTAAGTAAACGTGTTAGAACTGTGTACAAATTAAATACAAGTAGTGGCAAGCCAATAGCCAGGTGGTCAACATCCTCACAGGGACATTGTCACAGCCACTGGATCTCCAGACACCCAGCAGTCTCTTCGGCAGTAAATTCTCAACAAATATCTACCAACCAAATAAATGAGTAAATAATGACTGGCTTCCAGGTCAGCTAAGGATGAGGACTGGGTGACTGTACTTAGTGTAAGACGTCACATGGTTCTGAACCCCTTGATGTGTCCCCCAGCACTTCACCACCCACTAGCAGCTTGCCCAGCCTGTCTGTTCACACCCCTTGGCAGGGTCAGTGAGAAGAAGGGATGAACACGTGAGGAACCTCAGCCGCGCGGCACTGGAAGATCGACATAGGTGCTCTCGTTTGACCCTCCATTCTAGGCGGAAGCTGTCTACAGCTTGGTCCTCATTTTGTAGCAGAAAAACCTGAGATTGGGGGTATCAGAAACTTGCTTGAAGATTGCCCAGTACAAGACAAAACCCAAACCAGTGCCAAGCTCAGATCAGATGTCTAAGTCTGAGGAAAGAATGACCAGAACTGGGACGGTCACCTAGGGCCAGTTATGCCCAAGCTCGCATGCTACCACCAGTCTTGGTGGCCCACCGCTGAAGGCAGGCATTTGTGGACAACAAAAAGAATGCGAGCCTCCCACTGACCCCCCCCCCGGAGGCTGCCAGACACGAGGCAGGAAGGAGAGACCCTACAAGGGGTGGGGGGGTGCTGATTCTAATCTAGGAGTCATCCCTGCCCTGTTTCAGCAGGCGGGCATGAGCTGCCAGAGGCGATGGTAAATGCCACCAGATGCTCTGGAGCTGGGATTTCTGCCAAAGCAAATGCTTTTGTTCTCTGGGCAGTTGCTGCTGAGGACGGCTCACCTCCACCTTGAGAATCCCCCTGGAGAGGCTCATCTAAAGCACTCTATGTAACAGAAGCCAGGCACTGTACTGCTCCTATTTTTTAAAATTAATTAATTAATTATGTATTTATGAAGGAGAGAGAGAAAAGGGGGAGGTAGAGAAGAGAGAATGGGTGTGCCAGAGTCTCTAGCTACCGCAAAGGAACTCCAGACACGCGTCACCTTGTGCATCTGGTTTTACGTGGTATTGGGGAATCGAACCTGGATCCTTAGGCTTTGTAGGCAAGCACCTTAATCACTAAGCCATCTCTCCAGCCACTGTACTGCTCCTTCAAACCCTGCTCAGCAGGTAAACAGGAAGCACACATCTCCCACTCGTGGAGCCACGACGGGAGGCCCTGGTGAAAGAGTTTTATGTTCCTTTCTGTTCCTAGATCCAGGCCTTCAATACACTTCACACTTCAGGGTGTTTCAAATCAGTGCTTGGGTAAATGAAAGAGGGCGTTAGGATAGTTGAACTGACCTTGCCAACCCTTGTTCCTCCTTCTCTCAGATGAGGCCAGTGATGATATCTCATGTGGTTGCTGTGCATTTTAAGCGAGATGAGGGATGGTTCCCAGCAAACTTCCATTCTTCAGTGGTCTTGACTCCTTATTCTTTCATGCCCTCCATAGCCCTATCATGTCCATGCTTTTTTTTTTTTTATCTAGGATCTGACTATATGCTGAGGCTGGCCTTGAACTTTGTGTGTGTGTGTGTGTGTGTGTGTTTTGTTTGATTTGGTTTGGTTTTATGTTGAGACAAGGTCTCAGGTAGTCCAGGCTGTCCTCAAACTCTCTAGGTAGCAAAGGATGACTTTGAATTCCTGATCTTCTTACCACCTCATCCCGAGTGCTGCCAGTACAGGCAGGTAACACCATGCCTGGCAATCATGCCTCATGGCTTTGTTCCCCTGTTCCCCAGGGCTAGACTGTTCCCTCAAGGCCCAGTGGAATTCCCTCTGTTCTTTAAGTTCTGCAAACATGCATTTACTACCTGGTGGACTCTCCAGTCCCTGCCTGACCCATCTCTGCACACTCTTTCCACATGCCCACACTCACTCCCTGCCAACATAACCATCTTGGGGCACAAGAAAGTGATGCCAGTCTGGCTTGGGGCTCAGGGAACCATGCCACTGAAGGTACAACTCCACAGAGAACCGACATGGACTAGGAAGGAGCCAGTGAGTGGCAACAGGCTGGGACCTTTGTTCAGACAAAGGCAATATTGTTCGTGTCCTTCAGTAAAGTGCCTGGCAGACCTCAGAGTAATTACATGCTCGTAGATCTGTCTCCCTGTAGTTCCAGAGGGTTGACAGGGGATCCTGTTTATCATGGGAGCTCCTGCCCCAGCACCTGTCATGGCATGCACAAGTATCCAATAACTGTCTGCTGAATTCATGAATGCACAATAGCAGACAATGCGTAGGAAGTCAGTCCCTGGCTCCGTGGTGCCTGAGAGATATAGAAGATCAAAGGAGGCTAAGGTCACATGAGGCGTAAGTGGAAACTGAGGTAAGAGCTGAAACTTTTTAACATTCAGTAAAAGAGCCAGACATAGTGGTCCACACCTATAACCCCAGCACTTTAAAAGCTGAAGCAAGAAGTTCACAAGTTCAAGGCCTGCCTGGATTTCATAGTGATTTGCAAGTCAGCCTGGACTACATAGTGAGGCTATGTCTCATAAAAATAAAACCATCACGGGAGCGGGAGAGATGATTTAGCGGTTAAGGCACTTGTCTGCAAAGCCTTAGGACCCAGGTTTGATTCCCTAGTACTCACGTAAGTCAGATGCACAAGGTGGCACATGCGTCTGGAGTTTGTTTGCAGTGGCTACAGGACCTGGTGCACCCGTTCTCTCTCTTTCTCTGCATCTGCCCCCCCCCTCTCACACACACACATAAAGAAATAAACAAATAAGATTTAAAAAAAAAACCATCAGGGTGTGATGGCTCATGCTATAATCACAGCATTCAAGAGGCTGAGTTAAGAGGATTGCCATGAGTTGGAATCCAGCCTGAGCTAAACATGAGTTTCGAATCAGCCCAAACTACAGTGTAAGACTCAATCTCAAAAAAAAAACCTATGGTGACACTTTCTAAAGCTGCAAGTACTGACTGGACCAGCAGAACCCTCACACAGGGTTCCTCAAACTTGGAATCAGGCCCTTTGATTATTAACAACTGAGTACTTACCAGGGATAAATGTCAACCCCTTCCCTTGGGCTCAAAAACATTATTCCACTTGTCTAGAATAAAAGAGATTAAGCCTGAAAACAGGCATTATGAAAAAAAGAAGGTGGTTTTACTTGTTGGTGGGCAGGAGGAGTGCCCACAATGGGGTTCCTAGGAGTGGTTCCACGCAGGAGTGCCCTGAACAATATATTATTCTCAGGTGGATGGACTCCATGGTAGATGAGCTCCCACAGGTCACCTGAGGGGATTCCTACCCAAGCAATGAACTAGGCTCACATACCTTAAAGAGCCCTGGGCTTGAGTCAGACAAGCTGGATTTCTGTTACTTCCCAATGCCTTGACTTTCCTCATCGATAACAGTATCTTCCCCACCTCTTTCTAACATGAAGCTTTATGTGACGTGGTATCGATAAAGAAACTGTAAATGATGTACATTACTCCTTCTAATGACCCCTTGTGTGCCCCAGGGCACTGGCTGGGCAGAGGAGCCTGCCCTCCTCTTAGGGAGCCACCACCCCTGGTCCGACCCTCTGAAGCTGGTCACGTGCCACCCTCCAAACAGCAGCGCCGCAGAACCTGGTGGCTGGCCAGCCCTGAGTGAGCTAGAGGCACCGGTCAGCTTCTTGCCCTTGGCTCAACATTCTTTTTTTTTTTTTTTTTTCTCCATTTTTATTAATATTTTCCATGATAACAAAAAAAAATCCCATGGTATTACCCTCCCCCCTTTCCCCTTTGAAATTCCATTCTCCATCATATCTCCTCCCCATCTCAATCTTTCTACTTACATATATACAATACCAACCTAATAAAAGCCCTCCTCCCTTTCTTTCTCTTCCCTTTCTATCTCCTTTTTTAACTTACTGGCCTCTGCTACTGAGTTTTTTCCTTCTCACACAGAAGCCCAATCATCTCTAGCTAAGATCCACATATGAGGGAGAACATGTGGCGCTTGGCTTTCTGGGCCTGGGTTACCTCACTTAGTATAATTCTTTCCAGATCCATCCACTTTTCTGCAAATTTCATAACTTCATTTCTCTTTACTGCTGAGTAAAACTCCATTGTATAAATGTGCCATATCTTCATTATCCACTCATCAGTTGAGGGACATCTAGGCTGGTTCCATTTCCCAGCTATTATAAATTGTGGCTCAACATTCTTCAGTGGTTCACAGAACAGGAGAGGGGGAAACTGAGTCTAGAGGTACCTGCACACCACCTAGCACTTAATCTTTCGGATCCCTACCTGGACACTCACCTTTTAAGATGTCAGCCAGGGTACAGTCCACTTGGGCTAACCTGGATTCTAGAGGAATCTTGCCCGCCATTCAACACATTAACTTCAAAGCACTGTCGTCTCCCAAGGCCATAGTTTTCCCTCTGTGAATGGGACTGTTAGTGGACCCAGACGAATCAATCCATGGCTTCCGGTCGCCACAGTCCTATAACCTAGTACCGTGGGAGTGCTACGGAGTGAGCTGAACGAACACTGGCTTCGCCGCAACCTAGCTATACAACCTCAGTTATCTTCTCTGTGTCCCAGTTTATTAACATGTAACGGAGGACAACTGTGCTTGTCTTTAGGTTCACTCGTGAGAACTGAAAGAGAAACTGTTGAGAATTTGCTCAACACAGACGCACACAGTAAGTGGTTTTATTATCGCCTTGGGGATCCTTGTAACCATGGGATACCAAAGCCCTTCAGCATCTGGACAGATTTTGATGGGAGAAAAGGGGAGGGAAAGAGTATGGATCATTGGGCTGCATGTCATAAATTAGGCAAAAAGCCCTAAGGAAGAATCTGGGGACACTATCCTGTCCCGCTTTCCCCAGCATGGGAGTACAGACCCAGGGAGACGCCTCTCAAGTCAGAAAGCAGAGTTCCAGCCCTTCCAGCCACGGCTGGGGCAGGGCTGGTGGGAGGAGGGAGGAGTTTGCCTCTGAAGGCTCGAGGTGGGGTCTACAGTCCAGGGGTGGGGTCCCCAGAGGTGAGGTTCACAGTCCAGAAATGGTGTTCCCAGACCAGGGATGGGGTATACAGGCCAGGAGTGGGGTCCACAGTCCAGGGGTGGGGTTCCCAGGCCCAGGGATAAGGTTCACAGTTGAGGGGTGGGGTCCATAGTCCAGGGATGGGGCTCACAGTCCAGGGATGGGGTCTACAAGCCAGGGGCAGGGTCCACAGTCCAGAGATGATGGGGTTTCACGGTGCAGGGATAGCAGTCCACAGGCCAGAAACGGAGCCTACAGTCCAGGAGCGGGGTCCCCAGTCCGGGCCTGACGCACAACCCGCCCTGCCTGCAGGCGCGCCTTCGCAGCGCTGGTCCATGCAGGTGCCGGCCAAGGTGAGCGCGGTGGCGGGCGACGCGGCCGTGCTGCCCTGCACCTTCACGCACCCGCACCGCCACTACGACGGGCCGCTGACGGCCATCTGGCGCGCGGGCGAGCCGTACGCGGGCCCGCAGGTGTTCCGGTGCGCGGCGGCGCGCGGCAGCGAGCTCTGCCAGACCGCGCTGAGCCTGCACGGCCGCTTCCGCCTGCTGGGGAACCCGCGCCGCAACGACCTGTCGCTGCGCCTGGAGCGCGCGGCGCTGGCCGACCGCGGCCGCTACTCGTGCCGCGTGGAGTTCTCCGGGGACGTGCAGGACCGCTACGAGAGCCGCCACGGCGTGTGGCTGCACGTGACGGGTGAGGCGGGCTCCGGCCCAGGACGGCGTGGGGGAGAGGGGCTCCGGCGTCGCCGGGCTCCGTGCCTCTGGACCCTTACTGGAGATGCAGAATCCTGGTTCCCAGGAAGGGCTGGGCCGGGACCGTGGAATGCACTTTGCAGTGCATCTTATAAACAATCACAGTCAACAAGTAGCTCGCGAGAAAAGAGGAAGAGGAGAGAATAATAATCCTAATAAAGGCCGAGGTGGTAGGAGGATTGCTGTGCGTTCGAGGCCAGCCTGAAACTACATTGGTGAATTCCAGGTCAGCCTGGGCTACAGTGAGACCCTACCTGGAAAAACCAAAATGAGCCCATAAATAATCCTAGCCGGGCGTGGTGGCGCACGCCATTAATCCCAGCACTCGGGAGGCAGAGGTAGGAGGATCGCTGTGAGTTCGTGGCCACCCTGAGACTACCTGGTGAATTCCAGGTCAGCCTGGGCTAGAGTGAGACCCTACCTCAAAAACCAATCATTATCATCATCATCCTAATAAAGGATGCGCGCAGGGGTGGGGTGGGGTATCCTGCACTAAGGACATCCGCAGCTCCCCCTCCCAGAGGTGCAGTTCCCTGTCCTTACAGCAGGGGTCCCCCACCCTGGCCCCAGCCCTCCACTATGCCAATAACGATTTAGCGACTATTCGGCTAGGCTCTAATCCAAGCACCGCCTGAGTATTAGCCTGCTAAATCTCAATAACCCCAAAGGAAGCGCGATTGTGATCCCCATTTTCCAGACGGAGAAACTGAGGCAGGGAAAAGAGGTAACTTGCCCAAAGCCAAGGCTGCATTTTTAGAACACAGGCAACCCGATATCCAAAGTGGCCACCTCTCCTCTGAGAGCATCCCTCCTTTGACCCCTCTAGTTCCAGGGCAGGGTTGCCCCCTTGCCTTTCCTCGAACTGCAGTGGGCTTTCCCAACCTTGTCCTTCAAGGCCACTGTTGGTGACCAGCGTGTGCCTTCACCGCCTCCCCCTACCCTCCCGCAGCTGCGCCCCGAATCGTCAACATCTCGGTGCTGCCGGGCCCGGCGGCGCACGCCTTCCGAGCGCTGTGCACAGCCGAAGGAGAGCCGCCTCCCATCCTCTCTTGGTCCGGCCCGGCCCTGGGCAACACCTCGGCCGCCGCCGCCGCTGCGCAAGGTCAGGGTCACGGTTACCAGGTGACCGCCGAGCTGCCAGCGCTGACCCACGACGGCCGCTACACGTGTACCGCAGCCAACAGCCTGGGCCGCGCCGAGGCCAGCGTCTACCTGTTCCGCTTCCGCGGCGCCGCGGGAGCCTCGGCCGCCGTGGCGCTCCTGCTCTGCGCGCTTGGCCTCAAGGCCCTGCTGCTGCTGGGCATCCTGGTCACCGGAGCCGCCCGCCGCCGCCTAGGTAGGTGCGCTCCCAGGTCCGGAAGGGTGCAAGGGGAGGCGCAGGCTCTCCCATATGGTTGACAGTTGACCTGGCCTGACAGCTCCAGAAGAAGGGAGTGGTCCATAAGGCCTCCCACCCCAGGCTTTCCCGAATGACACCGATCAGATGCGTTGCAATTAGTTAACATCCAGAGGAGCCTGGTTTAGGCTGCATGGTGGGGAATACAGAATTGCAGTCTGTGGGAGATCTCTCCAGCCCACAAATATTTATTTTTTAATATTTCTTAATTTTTTATTTAATTAATTTATTTATTATAGAGAGAAAGACACACACACAGAGAGAGAGAGAGAAGGGGCGCGCCAGGTCCTCCAGCCACTGCAAACAAACTCCAGACTCATGAGCCACCTTGTGCATTTGGCTTACATGGGTACTGGGGAATCGAACTTGGGTCCTTTGGCTTCACAGGCAAGCACCTTAATGACTAAGCCATCTCTCCAACCCCTTAACTTTTTTTTTTTTTTTAAGAGAGATGAGAACTAATCCAAAAAAATACAAATACACGTGAGCTTGGAAACATGGCACAAAATGACCAGGCATATTGCAAGTGTGGCAGCTTGAACTCAAACGGTCTTCAGAGAGCTGCCACACCCTGCTGTCACTGGGACATTTGCTGCATGCCCCAGAGAGAAAGGGCCTTCCCAGCATCTCTCAGCCCTCCCCAGATCAATAGCACTAGCCTCGAGCTTTCCAGGGATGAACCCAGGTTCCTCTCGTTGCTCCAGCTGCTATCCTCGCTGCGACCTGGCATTCTTAGAATGCTGCTTCTTCAAACTCACCAAGCATTTTGTACTTCACAGGCGTCAGGAAAAAAAAAATTTTTTTTTTTGTTCTATTGGACTACCCCCAGTCCCTCTTGAACCCCTGGTTATCTACCAGCTCAAAGCGTCACTTCAACACCCTCCATCTGCTGCCCGTTGCTTATTTCCTGATGACCACTATTCCCAGTGGGGTGGGGTGTAGGCTGGGGAGGGGCCCACAATGCAGATTCATGCCTGTTCTCTCTCTGTCTCTCAAACAGAGCACCTGGACACCCAGGATTCCCCTCCGCGGTAAGTGTATGGACTTTCCTCCCTACCCTGTCTCTGTCTAGTCCCACTGAACAAGGGAAGTCTGGTTTCTCAGAGCTGGCAGTATGAGAAGAACAGACATAGGGTACGGCTATGGAAATGACCTAGATCAGGGTCTGGGCCCTCCCTGTAGCTTGTCAAAGCATTCTGTCCCTCCATTCAGCACACCTTTCTCTCCTTAGACCAAGCAATGCTGTTCTGCTATCTCTACTCACACCACACACTGAGCCCTGAGGTTGCCTCCCACCAGGGCACGAGACCCTGTTTCCTGAGCCGAGGGCTGACATGAAGTCATTTCCTTTTGTAGTCCCCAGCATTCTAGGATAGCAGGTCCTACATGAAAAAGCGCTGTGGGGACACTTATTCTCTGGGGCACATTGCTGACTGCTTCCCCCCCCCCTCAAATCTCATTCAAGGCTCCCAAGGGCTGGCTTAGGAAATCACTGATCTGGGCTCCATTCTCTGCTCTTCAGTGTCCACACAAGTAAAGGCCCATGTTAAAGGAAAAAGAACTCAATTCTAGCTCCTGGGCACTCTGTACCTAGGGCTCACTGGGGTGCACATCCTCTGTCCAGCTGCCTGCTCAAATCTTTATTTATTTATTTATTTATGAGAGAAAGAGGTAGAGAGTGTGTGAGAAAGAATGGGTACACCAAGGCCTCCAGCCACTGCAAATGAACTCCAGATGCATGTGTCCCCTTGTGCATCTGGCTACATGGGTCCTGGAGAATCAAACTGGGGTCCTTAGGCTTCGCAGGCAGACGCCTTAACCACTAAGCCATCTCTCCAGCCCCTGCCAGCTCAAATCTTGACAACTTGTCACATGTCCCCTTTCTTTGTTAATGTGCTACAGAACCAAAGCCCTCGGATCAGAAAGCTACCTGTTAACAAATATTTATTGAATACTTACTATGTAGCAGGCACTAATTTGGATGCTAGAGAGACAGAAAACTCTCAGGGCTTAAATTCCAATGCAGACAATTTTAAATTTATTTCATTCTTTTTTAAAAAAAAATTTATGGAGCTGGGTGTGGTGGCACACACCTTTAATCCCAACACTTGGGAGGCAGAGGTAGGAGGACTGTCATGAGTTCAAGGCCACCCCAAGACTACATAGTGAATTCCAGCTCAGCCTGTACTAGAGTGAGACCCTACCTCAAAAACAAACAAAAAAATGTATATATATACATACATATATATGAGAGAATTGGTGCACCAGGGCCTCTATTCACTGCAGTCAAACTCCATATGCATGTGCCACCTTGTTCACATGTGTGACTTTGTGAGCATGGGTCACCTTGTGCGTCTGGCTTACGTGGGTTCTGGGGAGTTGGACCTGGGTCCTTAGGTTGTGTAGGCAAATGCCTTTATTGCTAAGCCATCTCTCCAGCCCTATTTTGTTCTTTATTAATACATACACTTAGTGTTGGTTACACCTTTCCCTCCCCCTCCTCTGCCCCATCTCCCTGGCCCCCCACCTTGCTTTTGCCCTCTCACTGACAGTTTTTCATAAACACATAACAAGACCATCTCGGATTGTAAAACAAGAGCTGTAAAGTGTGTGGACCCAATGATGAAGCAGAGCCCCTGGGGACAGGATAGGCAGTGGGCTGTGGCAACTTTAGATCAGGTGTTTCAAGGACACAGCACTGAGGAGACAAAGCTGGCCTTTGGGTGGGAGCAACATCTCCCAAGAAGGGAAATGGCAAGCAGAAAAGTGCAGGTGGGACCCAGGGGGGAGGCAGGCATGTTTGGAGCACAGAACATGCAGCAGGTAGGCAAGACTGTAGGGTGATTCTGAGTGTGGTAGGAAGCAGCAATGGTTTCCAGCTGTGGGTGGTCCCATCTGAACAGAAGGATCTGGAGGAAGACCAAGAAGGAGGCTGTATCTACCCCAAGAAAGGTGTCAGTAGTGTTGGGGGGGGGTGTTCAGAGGTGGGACTCCCTAGAGACAGGGTGGGCAGCGCATAGGGAAGGAGGGAGCCAAGACACTCAGGGTTACAGCTTGAGCTCTGGGATTGTTATGGAGAACGGAGATGATGAGGGAGGAGGGAGAAGGGAGTGCGGTAGGTTGTGAGAATCTACCTGCGGGTGCGGAGGTTTGAGATGTCCCTTAGAATGTTCCAGGCAGAAGTCTGGAAAGCAGTCAGACCTGGGAAGGTCAAAGAGACATGCAGCTGGCTTTTGAAGCCTTTAACAAAATCATTTTGTAGAGATAATGACTGTGGCCTGGGATGCTGTCCCCTGTTGCCACCCTCTGCTCTTCATTCATTCATCTCCAAGTCCAGGTTCTAGCCCCATTACCCCCCCATCTGGTGCCTTAACTTAGCCTGATGCTGAAGTGCAACTTGAAAAGGCAGGGCCTCCCTCCATATAAATGGCCCATTAATGTTCTCTTGTTTGCAGGCCTCAGGCTCAGGAGTCCAGTTATGAAAATTTGAGCCAGATGAACCGCCGAGTCCCACCAGCTGCCACACGTTTCCTACAAGGAGCCCCTCAGCCACCAGCATGCAGCTGTGCACCATGAGAAGGGGGTGTCAGGCTAGTCCAGTGTAGCCCCTTCCTCGTTCCCAGGCATCTTGGCAGCCCTGGACCAGGCCAACCCTAAGGACCCTGTAAAGACATTCATCTGGCCTCCAACTTGGGCATCTGTGAGATTATGTCAGTAGAACAGATGCCAAGTGTATGCATGTGTGTGTGTGTGCGCACACACATGTGCACATGCGCGAGGGCCTTGGCATGAAACTTCTGGAAAAAACTCATTCTTTCTTACCTAGCACCACCTAGTCAAGCAGACAGGAAACTGACCATAAGGCCTAGAGGTCCAAGTTTCATCCTGCTCCGGACAACTGGCAGTGTTTACTGGGATGCAGTCTTCCCCTCCCGGGGGCTCAGTTCTCCCACTGTTGAACATGTATTCTTCCCTCGCAGCCGGTCAGTCTATCTGGATCTTTGGGAACAGTGAACGTGAAGGGGCTCTGTGAAGCATACAGTGGTCTCCAAGGTGAGCCTTTGGACATGCAGGATTCTTGCTTAGCCTTATGGAGGAAAAAGCTCTGCGGAGAACAGCAAATCCTGGAGACGTGGTAGCAGGGAGAGGCCCGGAGCCCTTGCTGTGATCTCCAGTAACTGCCCCAGCCCTCTGCTCACACTGTATCACAACAGCTGCCTCCACACTGCCTGGAGCCGGGACCTCCAGAAAAAAAGGAGAACCAAGACCCATGTCTCAATGTGCCGAGGACTGACAGCCAGGGACCTGAAAGGAGCTCTGGGTCCCTCTCTATCCCAAAATGTGCAAGAGCCAAAAGCACTGGCAATTCCATTCCATTTGCCCAAGTCTAGCCAGCCTACCTTCAAGAGTGCCCCTGCCCTATTTACACTCCAGTATTTATTTGTCGATCCCCTTAGAGAGAGGAAGAGATGAGCTTGACAACAGATGAGCTGGCAAGAGGAAAGGGCCACAGGATAAGGGACCAGAGACCAGGACATTTTTCTGGGGAGAGTCTCTGAAGGTTGAAGGCAGTGGACTTCCAGACTTCTCTCTGCACCAGAGCTTTTGCCAAGGGACATGGGCGATGACAACCCGTGTTTATCTTGGGATTCACCCAGGAGCCTGTCTGAACTGTTGCAAAGTCAGAGGAGTTGGCATTTATACCTCCTTACAGAGGGATGCTTTGGGGCATCTCCATCAAGAGTCCTGTGTCACCAAGGAAGAAGTTAGGGACAATGGTTATGTTGTGGGTTACAATACCTGCTTGGTTTCTAAAGCTGTCTTTACAGGCAAAAAAAACTATGATAGTGGTTATTACTTATACACCTGTTTTGTTCTAGGAACTAGGAGGGGCATTTTGGGATACAAAACTGAAGAAGACATCTGTATCAGTCAGGATGCTAGGCTGTACTTCAATAACAAACCCCACAATCATAGTGGCTGAAAACACTAAGGGTCTCTGACCAAAGCTATGTTCCCATCACAGACTAGTAGGGAGGCTCTACTCATCATTGTTATAGGGGAAGCCAGGTCGCAGGAATTCATCTGTGATGTTGTGAATTGCTGGGTTGGAGGTTAAAAAAAAAGAATCCTTTGGGAGTGGTGGCACACTTCTTTAATCCCAGCACTCATGAGGCAGAGGAAGGAGGATTTCCATGAGTTCAAGGCCACCCTGAGACTACATAGTGAATTCCAGGTCAGCCTGAGCGACAGTGAAATCCTACCTCAAAAAAAAAAAAAAAAATCCTTTAGAAGGCCTCCTCCTGGTGATCACACTCTGTTCACCCAAGAGACCAGGCAGTACAACCCTACATGGTACTTGGTAAGGGACTACCCATGACATTGGGACATAGCATTAAGAATGGCATCAGGGCTGGAGAGATGGCTTAGCAGTTAAGGCATTTGCCTGTGAAGCCTAAGGACCCAGGCTCGGTTCCCCAGAACCCATGTAATGCATTGTGGCAAATGCATCTGGAGTGCCTTTGCAACGGCTAGAAGCCCTGGTACACCCATTCTCTCTCTTGCTCTATCTGCCTCTCTCTCTGTGTTAAATAAACAGATAAATAAATAAAATATCCTAAAAAAAAATAAAAAAGAATGGCATCAGCTTCAACCACTGTTAAGACCTTTCAGAAACAAGGTGTAGCAACTGTGTAGCAAGCGACACAGTAAGTAGAAAAATCATGCAGGGGTAGAGGTAGCTGGGGGCCCGTGGAGGTGCATGAAAGGGGTGAACGACCCTGTCTTGGGAAGGCTTCCTGAAAGAGAGTATGTGAAGATGGTGTACATTGGTTATGCTGATGAGCAACCACGTGGGGGAGAGTGGATGTTGGGAAGTAGCAAAAGAGGCCATTTGAAGCAGAGGAACCCATGCAGGGAATGGGACTGAAGCAGCTGGAAGTTACTGGAGCATGAAGGAAGAGGGAGGACCGGAGCAGCAGGACACACACACTGGGTGAAGGGTACTGCCCCCAGCATGGACAAGAGCAACAGAAGAGAGTGACCACTCAAGGAGCTGAGTGTGGTACTGGGATCCTTGTACTGCTGCTCTCAACCCTGGAGCTGGAGCCCTGGACTCTCCAAGCAGTGCCCCCCCCCCGCCACCCCCCCCCCAGGGGTCTGTGTCAGGAATGACTAGGAAGCTCTTCAAATTCTCATGCTGAACACTACCTGGCCCAACTGAACCATAGCAAGTTCTTAAGGTGGCTTTATCCCCAACTTTTTATGATCTTTTTCAAACACATACCAAAAAAGGCTGAATAAATGCTGATGTGCCCATCACCTCCATTCAGTAGTTACTCATATGTTGCTGTTGGTTTACTGTTCAGGTATTGAGGCTAAGCCAGTTGTGAGTGCCCAATTGGGGTACTGTCCTGGAATTACAGAAACTGACTCTTGGATTTGTTTACCCAGGAGTGGGCCAGCTACTGCTGAGAGCAGAGCCTGAAAGAGGGAAAGGTGACTCTTGGATTCACTTAACCCGAGAGTGAAGCCACTGCTTCTGCTGTTGCCACTGCTCTGATATCCCCACAGTCTCTGCTTGTGCTGACAGGCACTCGGCGGTGTTTTTATTCAACAGAAAAAAAAAATCTTAAAAAAAAAATAAAAACCAGCGGTAGTGAGCAAGTCGAGCATAACATGAGCCAAGGATAGGCCACACGCGCATGCGGAATCAGCATTACATGAGCAAGGAGCAAGGAACTTTGACACGAAAATATTCTTTAAGCATTTGTTCAAACAAAAGGACTCAGGAACAGAACTGATATATTTTGCTGACCTAGAAAACACACACACACACACACACACACACACAGTGCACTGATGCTATATCCCTCTAAGCCCACCTGTTGTTTCCAATATTTCTGTGGACAGTTCCTTCCTTTTCATGTCCGTTGCTTTCAATGGTAGTTAATAGACCTCACGCATGGACAGACACATTGTTCTGGGTCAGAAGTACAAGCAGACACTGAGGAAGTGGGGCAGAAAGCCCAGCTCGAGCTCGGTCGGCACCTCAGAAGAGTCTTGGTCAACACTGGTCAGCTGTGCTACTCGGGGCAAGGACAAGCGAAGGCAGAGGAAACCCAGCTGCATTACTGTCAGCGAGCCATGCACTTGGCAGGAATATTCTCAGAAAAGTTATTTGTAAGGTCCATGAGAAGTGTTCTCACAGTTCTTTCCCATAGTTCATTCTCACTGCTTGTTCTGTTTTTTTGTTTTGTTTTGTTTTGTTTTGTTTTGTGTGTGTGTATGGGTGGGTGGGTTTGTTTTTTTTTTGAGGTAGGGTCTCACTCTAGCCTAGGCTGACCTGGAACTCACTATATAGTCTCAGGGTGGTCTTGAACTCATGGCGATCCTCCTACTTCTGCCTCCCGAGTGCGGGGATTAAAGGCGTGCGCCACCACACCTGGCTCACTGTTCATGCTGATCGTTTATTCCCACATGTGAGTAGGCTGAAGACAGCAGTTCTTCACCCTGAACACGCCCAGGGAACAAGCGCATTCTGTCTCCTCCATACCATCACCAATTCATCAATAACCCACAGTTCACATTCAGACTTTCTGTTGTCCTCAAGTATAGAAGTTGTCAATTAAAAAAAAAAATTTTTTTTTTGATGTCTTTAGCTTGTTTCTAATCAGGACCTAGCTGACTCCACGTGATTCTCAGGGAAGCGGAAGTTTGAGATTCACCCTCTGGCATTGATCACAGTGCTGCCCGTCTATCTGGTGATTCTTGCCATGGTATCTGCACAATGCGGTAAGACTTCTTGGAAAGTCCCTCAGTGAAGTGACCTCCACCGGCAGTTTCAGATAGTGACGGGGAGCATGCTGGGTGAAGCCACGGCCTCCTTTAACAGTTTGGCCACGGCGCACAGGCAGCCTCTTTCTTGGCTTCCAGAACAAGCAGGTGCTCTGAGCAAAGGGGAATAGCACAGGGCCATCTCCCTCTGGGCTGTCCCCAAGAAATCTGGGTGAGGCTGCTATGCCTGCCCTCTCAATCCCACCGTCCCTGCTGAGTACATTTAGGACTCAAATTCCTGCCCCTGCCCAGAGCCAAGGAGACTGGAGACGGCCCAGAAGACATGGTCCTTCCACGACTGACCAGGCCTGCCAGTGTGCTGCAGGCTGCAGGACTGGGGGCCTTGCACTTCTTCAAACCTGACCCTGCTTCTGAGCCACTTGCCAACCCTTAAACTCTTGATTCTATCTGGAAAAAGAAGCCAAGTCCAGACGAGGATGGGGAGGCACACCTCACACTCAGAAGGCCCTAACCACAAACTGGTGTTAATCCTAAATGGATGTGCAGCCCCTCCCACCGACTCTTTGGCCCATTCCAGATGTGTCTTTAAAATGTTCACGAACGGCTGGAGGGATGGCTTAGCAGTTAAGGCGTTTGCCTGTAAAGCCAAAGGACCCAGGTTCGATTCTCCAGGACCCACACGTTAGTCAGATGCACAAGGGGGCGCATGCATCTGGAGTTCATTTGCAGTGACTGGAGGCCCTGGCACGCCCACTCTCTCTCTCTCCTCCTCCTCTTTCTCTGTCAAATAAATAAAGAAAGAAAAATTTTTTTAAAGTTCATGAAATTAATGCTAAGGAGGAACTCAGGATGTCTCAACATCGAACGCAGATGTCTGTACAGCAGATCTTGACCAAATTTAGGGGCCCTTCCCTCTGCTGGCACCTGTCCTCCAAGAGCTCCAAGCACTCCCGTCCATCACAGACCTTGGCAGAGTTTGTGCGGTTTTTATGGTCCTCCTACTCTGGAGGTCAAGGCCACATTAAAGATACTAGAGCTGGGCTGGAGAGATGGCTTAGCTGTTAAGCGCTTGCCTGTGAAGCCTAAGGACCCCAGTTCGAGGCTTGATTCTCCAGGACCCACATTAGCCAGATGCACAAGGGGACGCATGTGTCTGGAGTTCGTTTGCAGTGGCCGGAGGCCCTGCTGTGCCCATTCTCTCTCTACCTGCCTCTTTCTCTCTCTCTGTCATCGCTTCCAAATAAATAAATAAGTAAAATAAAAGATGCCAGAGCCCTCTGGTCTGGTGGCCTTTAATCCACAACAATTCTTAAGCCTCCGAGTTATAAAACTGCTTTGAGCTGGGCATGGTGACACACATCTTTAATCCCAGCACTCAGGAGGTAGGGGTAGGTGGATTGCTATGAGTTCGAAGCCACCCTGAGACTACATAGCAAATTCTAGGTCAGCCTGGGCTAGACAGTGAGACCCTACTTCAAAACAAACAAACAAAAGATCGCTTTGAAATTAGAAGCCTTTCCATTGTGATGAAACATCACAGCATAAAGAAGTTTCCTAACTGAAGTTTTCTTCACATGATTTATGTGTGAAAAGGAGACGTGCCAACCAACTTGCTAACACAATGAGACGGGCCTCACCATGGGTAAATTAGAATGTAGTTTATTTGTAGGATTTGACAACTAATTCTCGGTTCTTCCTGTTTCTCGCCATTATATTTTAAAAGTTCATTCTTTGTATAAGCATGGAAAATATTAAACAATGAATAAGAAGTAAATATTGCACACTTAATGGCCAAAATAAAGTTAAAGGTCACACTAGGCATGTGGGAAGGAAGAGCTGAATATAACCCAGTACTGATCTCCAATATAATTTAAACTATCACAAGAAAAATTCTCTCATTGCTCAGTGTTACATGGATGCATTGAAAAGTAAGTTATAATCAACAATATGCTTTAGAAATTTCATTATCCCCAAAGGAGCAGCAGTTTAATTTTTTTCTATTTATTCTCATCAGAAATCAGAAACCTGGAACCTATGCAGAATGAAGGCAGATAGGACAATGTGGACCTAGAACAGGAGTATCTAGTGGAGAAGAGTTTGCTCTGGAGCCTGGATCTAAGTCATTACCCCGCACAACCCAGACCAAAAGAGAAAATCACAGAAGGGGGACATTTTGCTTATAAAGTAACCAGCTTATTTTCCAACATTATAGCCTCTTTTTTTTTTTTTTTAAGGTAGGGTCTCACTCTAGCTCAGGCTGTCCTGGAATTCACTATTGAACTCACGGTAACCTTGAACTCACGGTGATCCTCCTACCCCTGCCTCCCAAGTGCTAGGATTAAAGACACGCACCACCACACCCGGTCTATAGTCTCCATTTTGCCTAATAAGACAGTTACCTTAAAATAAACCATGTCAAAATGAAGAATAGAGAATAATATAGGATTAGGTGCAGGGTGCCTGATCATTTAGACGTGCCACATGGATATGTCTTTGGCAGTGACTGGCATTACACAGGTCTGGAACCTAAACTCGCCACCAGGTCATTTTGTCTAGGGCACACACAGCAAGAGCTGATGCCGGCCACATATGTAGAAGAGAAAAGTGCAGCGCCCAGAGCATGAGAGCACCAGGCCAGGGCCTGGAGTATGGCAACAAAGTAACCAAGGACAAAAAGCAAGGATGCTGTCTCTTGGCACCAGTGAGTACCTCACTTGTTTCACCCTAGACTGGCTCTGCTGGACATCATGGCAAAAGAGATGAAGGACTCAGGGGCAAGTAGCCAGGACAGGACTGAAGAGTTCAGGCAAGTGACGTTATAAATGTGATAAGAAGGAAAAAGGTCTCAAGGACTGTTGAGAGGGGAGCAAGAGCACAGACCATGCCTGGATGTTCCCGGCAGACCCACGACCAACAGACAATGTCACCAGAGGGCATTCCTGGCAGAACCAGAGCCCCCAGCACAGCCTGGGCTAGCACAGCAGGGGCTGGACTCTGGGACAGCAGGGGCTAGCCAGGAAGAGGCTGAGGATCCCCACTGAGTGAGGGGGATCACAGTGTTTAATTCCCCCCTCGACTCTACATGTCTATGATTGTAGACCTTGGCTTCCTGATCCAAAAGAAATAATTTGCAGAAGAACTATCCAATGAAAGACAGACTCATCACCTCCACTACAACAGAAAAAGAACACAGACAGGTTTGTACAATGTGGGACGGTTTGGCTTGGAGGAACAAGGAGGTTGCTAGCTGTTTGGAGGAAGTTAGGCTGGTTAGGGTTTATGTTTTTACACTACATTTCCTCCAGCCCCAAACAATCAGGAGAGTGGGGCACAACACCGGGAAGGTAGACTAAGCCAAAGATGGATCGCTGAGAGTGAGATAGCAGCCATGCCTCAAGCACAGGTCCATGCACAAGAGCTCCAAAAACACATACAGTGGGTCCCAGTTCCCACTGCCACCATCACAGTGTGTGGACAGCCACACGACCTCCCTGCCCTAATGGCATCTGCCTTCACTGGTTCTAGTGAGGTCATGGAGCAAGGAGTTGGGGGTCCAAGCAGCCTCTGTCCTATGTGTACACCTTGGGTGGGGAGCAACGAATAGAGAAGCAGAGAGGTGCTTTCCCTGAGACCAGAATTCTCAGGGTGCATCAGAAGCCTCACTGGAGCTTGAAACTGGTGGTTTCATTCAGGTGTCCCCCATAAACTTAGGTGTTCTGAATGCTAGGTTCCCAGCTGATGGAGATTTGGGAACGCCTCCTGGAGGGAGCGTATCATTGGGGGCAGGCTTATGGGTGTTATAGCCACTTTCCCCTTGCCAGTGTTTGGCACACGCTCTTGTTGCTGTTGTCCACCTTATGTTGGCCAGGGGGTGATGCCCACCCTCTGCTCATGCCATCATTTTCCCCTGCCACCGGGGAGCTTCCCCTTGAGCCTGAAAGCCAAAATAAACCTCTTTTTCTCAGAAGCTGCTCTTGGTTGGGTGATTTCTACCAGCAATGCGAACCTGACTCCTCCAGGTAAAGAACCAAGACCTGCTGAGGTGCTTGCTGAAGGTGGAGGAAATACAGAATGGGTAGTAGAAGGCAGTTACAAATACCAGCTAAGGCCACATGATCAGTTACAGAAAGAAGGACTGTAATTGCAGTGTTTCTGTCCTACCTTGATACAGTGTTTGTACATATCTACACCAATATTAAGATTATGTGGTGAGTGACGCGCATGCCCGGGCCGCTCCTCCTTCCCTGAAGAAGCCCGACGGCTATGGAGGCTGAAGAAACGATGGAATGCCTTCAGGAGTTTCCCGAACATCACAAGATGATTCTGGACCGATTGAATGAACAGCGGGAGCAGGACCGGTTTACCGACATCACCCTGATTGTCGACGGACACCATTTTAAGGCCCACAAGGCTGTTTTGGCTGCTTGCAGTCCTGTCTTTCCTCAGATTCTTTCCATATTGTAAAATCAAACATTAAAATCATTAGAATACAAGCTTATGTATTCTAATGCATGTAAGACAATTGAATATATGAAACAAGGCTGCATGAAGAAAAGTGCATTGTTACTGTGCAGTTAAATTTTGGGTCTGGCTTTCTTTTAAACAACATTCTTGTCTACCCATTCGTCACAGATACTGTCTGCAACAAACAGGGTGGTGGTGGCAAAATTTCCAGAATGTTTTAAAAGGGAAAAAAAAAAAAAAACACCCATGTGCCTTTTCAAAGCCAATTAAGCTTCTATAAAACATCTCTGGTTCTTTCAAAGTTTTTGTTGTAAGGAACAATGCAAACAATGCTATTTTTTTTTCCTACTTTTCTTTATAATGACTACCAATTTCTCATTTAAGTTACGTTGAAATTTTTCATTTAATGGCAGCTAAAGGGCCATTTTCAATTGGGAAAATTCATTTACATCTGTGGTAAACATTATTTTGATAAGAAGTTGCACTAGTATTTTACCACCAGATGAAACAAAAAAGATGAGCGTCATTTAAAAATTAATGTATTTAAAATAAAGTACAGAGAAAAACATGTATATAATATATCAGGCTTTGTTTTGAATGGACTCTTTTTTTTTTCCCCCAATCCTCAATATTAAAGATCTTGTGCTATAATTTTTAAAGCCATACAAATAAGAGTGCTAAACTGTGGATTTAAAAGTAGGTGTGTAAATATTTTTAATCAGTATTATTTGGAAAATAAAATATAACCATATACAATCAATAAAAAAAAAAAAAAAAAAAAAGATTATGCCACTAGCTAACTGTTGAATTTATATTAGACCTATTATATTAGAGACTAAGCTTTGTGCTGTGGGGGGAGATTTTGCGGTTCCAGTTGTACGTGGGATAGTTATGCCATGTTAGGTGTAATTATGAGCTTGTTACTGTTTTCATCTGGAAATTAAGTATGATGTAAGGAGACATGATTTGGCGCCAAGTTGACAAGGGGTGAGCTTGTGATAGTTAAGGTGTTGTCAACTTGATCTGTTTAGTAATCCACAGAAATCCCTTTTGGGTGGGTCCCTGAGGTTGCTTCCAGGACGGATCAAAGGAGGAAGTCCTTCCCCCAGAGTGAGCCCTTCCCCCAGAGCAGGCGGCCCGGCTCAGAGGGGGACTTCATATAAGGAAGCTCTGGTTGAAAAGAGCCCCTTCTTTCCTTCCTTCCACTTGACTACCAGAGCTGCTTGCTGCCTTCCAGCATGGACTGAAGACCAGCATCAACTGAAGACCCATGTGGATCAAAACCCAGTGGCTCCTCGGGAAGCCTCCAGGCTTTCTGGCACCATCTGCAGTGCCGGATCGGGACTTCTGAGACATATGGCCACGTGGACTGAGCAGCTACCAGGTTCCGTGATTCTCAGGCCTGCAGCTGCTGTTGGACTACCGTAAACTAATCCAATAAATTCCCTTTTTAAAATAATTCATTCTAGCAGTTCTGTTCCTCTAGAGAACCCTGACTAATACAGCCCCTGTGCGGGAAGGTATGGAACACGCAGTGGTCCACCTTCCACACTATACAGCCCTCAAGCAGGCTTGATGTCAAAATGGACTCAAAACACTCATTCATCTGATACCATGACCCTGTGCTCTCGGGAGGTTAACAACTTTCCAAGCACAGGCTGGTTAACCTTCAAGCAGCAGGCAGAACAGCCTCTCTGCATCCTTCCCTTCTTTGTTTTGCCTTGTCCTGAACTGTCTCGGTATCTTTAAAGCACATAGCCCAGAACTCCTCACCGGAACCTGTGAGGTGAGGAGCTCTGATGTTAATCATGAAGGAGTAAAGAAAGAAGCCCTTTAATTGGCCCTGCTGAAAACCAGGCTACAATGCCAACTAAGTTAGATGATATCAAGCCAAAAATCTTCACCACTCTTAACAAGGAAGTACCTTACAGTTAGTGTGGGATCCATATAATTCAGATTCATACTGGTTACACCAAAGATTGATTTTATTGTTTACAATTTTTTTACAGACCAGATACATTATAAATATTATAAACTTTCAAAAATTAACAGATTAATCATAATTTTCTTTAAAATGTACATAGTATCATTCAAAAATTTCACATTCTAGGATATTGGTAATTTCATTCTCCTCAAAGAAAACAACACACAAAATATTTTCTGTCATACACTCACTGCTGCCAAATCAGCCAATTCAATTGTCTATAGCTGCTAAGATTTTCTGGTACACACGACATGAAGATGAAAGATTTCAAAAGTGGAAAGAAGTAAAAACTGAGATATGTCCCAGTGAGATGAGACTTTGTGGCCCTTGAACAGGGGTGTTCTTTATTAGAGCCCCAAGGCCTGTCTGTAAGGCAGAATTGTCCTGCCCAGTTGAATTCCTGTAGGCTCACTAGTGTGGGAGAAGCAATCCAAAAGGACAGTGGGGAAAGGTTAGCATTGTGTTAGCTACATATCCCCATCTCTACTGAAAGCTGTTAAGAGATTTTCGGGTAGATATCCCTGGGCCACAGGCAACCCGTAAACAAAGACTACATAAGCCAGGCAATCAAAATCCTTTTTGAGTCATTTGAGAATTACTAATGTGTTGGCAGAAGTGAAATTTCTAACTCCTCAGGAAAACAGCGTGAGCAAGATGTAGACAGAACAAGGCAGCAAGCTTGGTAATGGATAGACTTTCAACAGTACAGAAGGCACACAGCTACTCACACAAAAAATTAAAAAGCCAAATTTCAGCAATTCCTCCTGAATTGGCCCAGTTTCCACGGACAAGTGTAACAGCAGGTCTGAGAGCCTCATCGGAGTCTATGTGGGAATGGAGAACAGTCCCATCTTCCTCTTGGCAATGGGGCCAAAAAGCAAACCTCAATCTAGCAAGAATTGGTAACTTTCACACTGATGGGTCCGAGGAAGTGATGTGAATAACAGGACCCAAGGAACAGGGGGCTCTAGTAACTACAGGGACAGCCTTGTCTGCACTCTCACCACCGAGGTCTAAGAAGTCCCAACTGTACACAGCATGTTTGTCACAGCGCCCCAGGCAGGCACCCCACTTCCAACGGGAGCTCCTCCACAAGGACATGTAGCTGGAAAAGATGTGTCGTCATCTCAGCTGTCCACCTTCACCAAAATGAAGTGGTCGCATCTTCAGCACCAGTCACTGTAACACTCAGCTTCTTTTTTTGTTTTATTTGAGATGTGTCTTGATATGTAGCCCACACTGGCTTCAAACTGTGATGCTCTTGGCTCTGCTTCCTGAGCGTGTGGATTAGAGGTGTGCCCCAGTCCTGGCTTAATCTAGCACTTTAATCTCCCTTCTGAGAGGAAAATCAATACTTTCAAGCTGGTGTTTTTCTTCACATGAGAAATGCAGAACTTCTCAAAATTGGCTTTTGTTTACATTGCAAGAGCACAGATGAATCAAAAAAGAGGGCTCTAATGACTCTCAAAGCAGCCAGAACTCGTATAGGAGCCTTGACATTTAGACAAAACCAGGAAGACAGAGGTGGAGGCATATCAAGTTCGCCATCTGGAGGTCTTGGGAGGTGATGGGGCATTTGGCAACTGTAAGTGGTTCTGTACTCAAGTGGAACCTCAGTAAGTTTTACTTTTCACTTGTGGAAGAACATAAACACCCTTCAAGGCAAAATACACACACACACTCACACATCAGAACTATCTAATGCCACCCTGCAATCAACTACTTCCTGGAAGAACTGGGCTCAACAGTGAAACTGAGTGCAGGTATTTGTGCAACAGCTAAGTTAATGTAAACATAAACAGCAACAGGGTTTCTCCAGTCACTACCGTATGTTGTCTAGATAATGCACCTCTGGATAGAGACAGTTCACAAGGAGAGCCAGGAAGCTTTTCCCATCTTGGAGGCAATGGCCAGGATGCCTTATAAACTGGGCAGCTTGCAATATCTGATCCTGGTATTCGATGTACTGCTTACTCAGTGGCATGGATTCAAGAGCAGTCAGCGCCTAAAAGACATGAAGACTAGAGTGTTAATCTCATGGGCACACATCACAGGAGTGTTAGCCTCGTGGGCACACATCACAGGAGCATTAGCCTCATGGGCACATGTCACAGGAGCATTAACCTCATGGGCACATATCACAGGAGCATTAACCTCATGGGCACATGTCACAGGAGCGTTAGCCTCATGGGCACATGTCACAGGAGCGTTAGCCTCATGGGCACACATCACAGGAGCATTAACCTCATGGGCACATATCACAGGAGTGTTAACCCCGTGGGCACACATCACAGGAGTGTTAGCCTCATGGGCACATATCACAGGAGTGTTAGCCTCGTGGGCACATGTCACAGGAGCATTAACCAGATGGGCACACATCACAGGAGCATTAACCTCATGGGCACACATCACAGGAGCGTTAACCCCGTGGGCACACATCACAGGAGTGTTAGCCTCATGGGAACACATCACAGGAGCATTAGCCTCGTGGGCACATGTCACAGGAGCATTAGCCTCATGGGCACATATCACAGGAACATTAACCTGGTGGGCACACATCACAGGAGCCTCAGGAAACGGGGCCCACAGGACCAGAGGTAGCAGTCTGGAGGGCAGGCTTTGGGTAACACAACCAGGAGGCTGCAGCATAAATGTCTCTGCCTTCGCAGCCTTTCCACTTCTGTGCTGTTACTTCTCAACCCTTCCTTGTCAAGAGCCACAGTAGCCAGGCTGTTGTTACTGCCGACCCCTTCCCTGCCCATCTTGCCCCTGTGCTCCCTGGGCCCTCCCCACCAGATCACCTACTCCCTCTCTTCTCAGAGCCCAGGAGGCAGCCACAGGCACTAGTTCCATCTCTACAGCGAAAGTTGTGTACCTGGATGTTGGGTTTGCTTATAGGTGAGTGAAAGTCATATCTTTTTTATTTTTGGTTGTTTTTTTGTTTTGTTTTTTCGAGGTAGGGCCTCACTGTAGCCCAGGCTGGTCTGGAAATCACTATGTAGAATCACAGCAATCCTCCTACCTCAGCCTCTTGAGTGGTAGGATTAAAGGCATGTGCCACCATGCCTGACAGAGAGAATCAGAGAATGAATGGGCATGCCAGGGCCTCCAGAGGCTTCAGACGACCTCCAGATGTATGTGCCGCTTTGTGCATCTGGTTTTAGGTAGGTACTGGGGAATGGAACACAGGTCATTAGGCTTTGCAGGCAATTTCCTTAACTGCTGAGCCTTCTCTCCAGCCCAGGTGACTTAAAAGTCTAAACAAAATCAGTGACTAGGTGCTATGAGAGCAATGGCACAGTCATTAAATAAACCCACATACATAAAGCACACAGGTCAAGTTCATCCCAATTCCATAGGACATATGGCAGAGAAGGGAAAAAATAGCCCTACACTCACATTTAAAGGAAAAATAAAAATATTCTTTGGCTCTATAACTTTAAGTTTTCCTTCTCTCATTGCAGGCAAAGAGAAGGAAAAGAGAACATAAAGAAAACGAACACCCAACAGCAGTCCTGAAGGAGGGAGCTATGTTTCCCAAGGGTTTGGTGCACCCACCTGCAGGATCATGAAGATGTACTTCCCCAGGGCACCCCCACCCCCACATGGAATGCTCTCCCAACACTAAAGAATATATATTAAGCCAGCACTCGGGAGGCAGAGTTTGAGGCCATGAGTTTGAGGCCACCCTGAGACTACATAGTGAATTCCAGGTCAGCCTGGGCCAGAGCAAGACCCTAACCTCGAAAAACAAAATAAAAACTATATATATAGATGAGTTTTGCTGATTTAGTGTTTAGATGGTAAATAATCTAGGGCTTAGAAATAAACTACCAAAAAATAAACAAATAAGAGCAAAAAAAAGAAAGAAAGAAACTATCAGGTAGATCATAAGCAAAATTTAGGGTTGAAAATAAAAATCAAGGAATTCTGGTACCAAATTAAGAGCCCCAAGTACAGGGTTTAGACTAAAAACAGGAACCAATGGGGGACAGGCACTCGAAGAACCATAGTGACTCTTCTCACCCTTTTTTTAAATAACTTTTTAATCTATTTTTATTTTTATTTATTAGGGAGAGAGAGAAGCAGACAGATAGAATGGGTGTGTCAGGGCCTGCAGCTGCTGCAAACTCCAGATACACGTGCCACCTTGTGCTTCTGGCTTATGTGAACACTAGTGAATCGAACCTTTGGCTTTGCAGATAAGCACCTTAAAACCATGAAACCATCTGTCCAATACCATCCTTTGTTTTTGAAATTTTAGTCCCCAAATGATACTCTGTGACTATTGGCCTAAGATGAGGCATTTTATAAAAAGATGGCCCTTTGAAGTCTGAAAACCCTGACAGCAAGTATGCAAGGGCTGTGTAGGAAGTCATCATTTTGAATCTAATGGAAGAGGTCCATGTGACCCATGGCCACAGTTAAAGCAGCTCACGATGCTCCAGGTGTCGGACCACAGGAGACTGGAGGACTCCTCAAATACACCGAAAAGTGAAGCTCTCTGACCTCCCAATCTGCCCACAGGAGGCTCATCTAAGTACTCATCTAAGACAGTGGGTGACAAGTACCAGGTGTGTCATACACTGGTATGACTATGAAGAACCCGCCCACTGTATTGCCTGACTCCCTCTCAACCCTAAGCACGCTGGCCCAGACTGTACCGACCTACATGGGAGCGCAGCTGTCTGAGCACGGAGCACACAGAGGCGTTCTACACAGCGGAGAGTGGAGGCAGCCGGGGCCAGACACCAGTGTGAACCCCACCTCAACACCACAGATTACCTAGGGACCCCCCCCCCACAATTTCCTCATCCACAGGACCTGGATGGTGATCACTCCCATGCTTGAGGGCTATTAGGAGGATGGGTGGGTTAACACTTTAACTCACAAGCATGAAAGGAACTATGGCTCAGAGCAGAGAGTAGCATGTAGCAAGCATATAAGAGCAGCTCGCCTCACAGGTGAACAGCTACGTTACAGGAATGAGACCACCACCGGCGGCTATCCATGGTTTTAAAGCGCACTGCAACTTCTCAAGGCTACCGCTCTGTCAGTGTTGGGTATTGCAGGTGTCAGCTGACAAAGGTGTCCTTCAGCTTCACAGAACTGCTTAGAGACCAAGGGACACCTTGGCAGACTGTCACCTATGTCAACTGAGCTATCCTCTGTGACAGCATCAGCCCCAGTGTCACACTAATCAGGACCAGATCCAACCCTGGGCCAGCTTGCTTCAGCCTGGTCTCTTCTACAATGACAGTGACAGTGCTCTGAGCCAACTCTTACAAACCCTTGTTCAAACTCTGGCCGGGCACACGTACCCGTTTCCCAACAGGTGAGCATCCCCAAGGGCACCGGTGCAGCAGTGGCTGCAGCTACACTACCACCTCCCCTTCCACAGAAGGCGTGCTGGAAAACTTCCACCCCAATGGCTGTGTTACTGACCTGCTGAGCTTTTGGAGTCAGATGGAATTCGGAGCTGGGCTTCAGGCGAATCTGGTCTTCTGTGGGCACCTGCACGGAAAGGAAGGCGGCCATTCCTCGAGCAACCACACGGAACCTTGGGTGTCAGCAAGAGGTCAGGAGTGAGTGACTGTTAAAGTGAACATTTTAAAATAAACATCCTAGCTGGGCGTGGTGGCGCACACCTTTAATCCCAGCATTAGGGCAGAGGTACGAGGATCACTGTGAGTTAGAGGCCGCCCTGAGACTACATAGTGAATTCCAGGTCAGCCTGAGCTAGAGTGAAACCCCACCTCGAAAAAAAAGGGGGGGACAAAAATAAATAAATAAAATAAACCTTCTATCCACTGCTTAAAAGAATGATACAAATCCATTTCTACATCAACTATGTAGTCAGCCTCTTCAGGAAAATATACTGAGGTTATTTTAACTTTATCTTCCATTATTACTACCCACACAAAGTGTGCCTATTCAGACTTAAGAATAGCTGGCAATGTGGAACCGTCATATACTATTAGAAATATACAGCATAGGCACTAGTGAAAACAATATGGCTCTTCCTCAGTAAGTAGAAGCGATTTACCACAAGACCCAGCACTTCCGTTCCTGCTATGTATCTAAAAGAACTGAAAACAGATGTGCAAGAAGGTACACAGCAACATTATCCATAACAGCAACAGAGGCTGAAACAAGCCCAATGTCCATCGGCTGATGACCAGAAAAATACACGTGGTAGATTCAGCCATATGAAGGAGCAGAAGGGCTGAGATGGAGCTCAGTGGTGAAGCACCTGCGTAGCAGGCATGACCGCAGCCGTTGGGACTGCAGCAGTATAATTAACACAAATAAAGGATGAACACCTACTGACACGTGCCATGGGACAGATGAACTCTGAAGCTTTATGCTGTGTGAGCAGACAACAGAGGTCACGTTTTTATGAATGTCCTCAGTAGGATTTGATACGTGAGGTCAGTAGAGGGCTGCCAAAAACCAGAGGAAGGAGGAAAGGGAGGCAACTGTTTGGTGGATACAGGGCTTCCACTTGGGGGATAAAGATGTTCTGGAACTAATGATGGATGCAACAATATTGTGAATGTCTAAATGTCACTGAATTATACATTAAGATGGTTACCATAGTAAATTTTAACTTATGCATATTTTACCACAACTAATAAGTAAAAAAAAAAAACAACACAGGATTCAAGAAAGTTGTATAAGCCAAATTACAGAGCCCTGGCAGCTCAGTTAACTGGCCTGGAAGGGGGAGCTCCAAGGGTTACACACCACAGCTACCTCACAAGAATGCAAGTGTCAGTGTGAGGGAGACTTCTGTTCTACACCAACAAGAGTTTGAAAACTGTGATGCAGGCCAGAGTGTAGCTCAGTGGGGAAGGTGTGCTTAGCAAGCAAAGAAAGCCATGGTGTAGTTAAGTGTTCTTAGAGGGCTGAGAGGCTAATGGCAACTTCTTTCATGCCTTGTGGTTTTAAGCCACAAAACCAGGACTTGTTTCTTTTACTCCTTAACCCATCTTGCTGAGGTAACAGTTCACTACACTGAGGTACAGTATTTCCCTGAGCTCATGCGGCTCAATGAAGAAGAGGGCCAGCCATTTTAACCTAACCTCACACCATCATTGGCTCAAAGCCAGAAAGAAATCAGGTAGCAGAGTCAGGCTACAGAGTCAGACACAACAAAAGATAATATTTTAAATAAAGTTGTTTTTAAGCGGAGAGACAAACATGCATAGAATATAAAGCTATAACAGGAAGGAAAACCTCCATCCTAATCAAAGTCTTCAGCGGCACACTGTCTCTGGCCATCAGTATTTCCTCACCTATTAGACAAGGGCGACTTCCGGCCCAACCCAATAGCCCCCAGAATCCCGGAGCTGAGCCTCTCCTCCGCCACCAGGCTCTGCCTGCTCTGCAGCATGCGCAGGATGTGGACGACGGCCTCCGTCAGGACTGAGTCGTTCTGCTCCATCTGAATGAGGGACAGCTGCAGGACCTGGTGCCACCACAGAAACAGCTTCGCCTCTTCCTGTGCAGAGCTGCCGAGGGACCGGGCAATGAAATGAGAGGTGGCTTTTCACGCCCACTTAACCAAAAGTCACACCCAAATTTTAAGGAAAGGACACAATGCTTGAAAAACCCTAGGCTAACATGAGCTAGGAAAAGGTGAATAAAGTAATGAGACTGCAATGGCTCCCACTTATAGAACACTCATTACATGTCAGACACTGGTATTTATGGTTTGTTGTTGTTGTTGTTGTTGTTGTTTTTCACTTAATCCTCTCTCTTCACAAGAAAGTTGAAGTTTAGGGCTGAAGAGATGGCTTAGCAGTTCAGGTGTTTGCCTGCAAAGCCTAAGGACCAATTCCCAGTACCCATGTAAGCCAGATGCACAGGGTAGCATATGCATCTGGAGTTCATCTGCAGTGGCGAGAGGCTCTGTTGCACCCATTCTCAATCTCTTTCCCTCTCTCAATAAACACATAAATAAAAATAAAATATTAAAGAAAAGAAAGCTGAAGTTTAGGGCTTCAAAATACTTGTGTCAGGAAATAACTACTTTGTCAAAGCAATGATCTTTGCACTGCACCAGAAAGCCACAGCTGACTTTTATGTGGCCCTGGGCTCTGGGCCCTTAAACACTTACTTACCTAACCCTCAAGTCCAAGTAAGCCACAAGCAAGTGCACAAAGCAGCCGCGGCCCCGTACCTTGGGTACACCTGCTCCAACCACTTGCTAAGGATGAGCAGCACTTTCATCTCGTTCCTGAGGGTTTGCTCACTGTTTAAACACTGCAGCAGGTAGACGTAAAGAGTCAAGTAACTGCCCAGGGCCAGACACTCCTGCAGAAACTCTTCCATGGTAAGCTCGGGAACCTGAAGGGACACCAGAATGGGGCCCCATCCTAAATTTTGATTGAGGGGACCTAAGAAAAGAAGAGAAAACTGAGTCATAAGCGAGTCCATAACAACTCTAATGATTGTTTTCACCTTAGCTTCATACAAGACAATTTGCCTCACACTGGTCAGTGCCGGAGCTCAGAAAGTGAAGGGTACCCTGGCCCTCAAACTCCAAAGCCCCCATGCCAACAGCTACCGGACTAGGGAGGGTTAAGAAATCAGAACAAGGCTGTGTACCTATAAATCACTTTCTCTTCAAATTATGATCATTCAAACTCTGATCTAAGAGTTTTAATTTTTTTTTTTTTTTGAGTTAGGGCCTAAGGACCGATTCCTAGTACCCACATAAAGCAGATGCACAAAGTGCCACATGCATCTGAAGTTCACTTGCAGTGGCTAGAGGCTCTGGAATGCCCATTCTCTCTTTGTGTTTCTCTCTGTGTCATCAATAAAATAAAATAAAAATTATGATTTAATGCAATAAGATTTCTATGAAAACTCATCTCACCCAAACTGACCCAAGATGGAGTAACTAACATAGTAGATGATAATCTATAGAGTCTGTTCACAGCATCTATTTTGTGGACTATGCCTTTGTTCTGGTAATAGGGTTGCTCTGTCACACTAAGCTTTTCTCCCTTGAAGAGTATGACTGTAGCAAAAGACATGGGCCACACAGTGCTAATTCTAAGTGCAAAATAATAATATACAAATAATACAACTGAAGCATATATGTACACACACACGCACACACACACACATCTGAAGCATCAAATGTTAGACTGGTATAGCCCCTACATTGGGAAGCATCTAGAAAGACAGCCCCTGAGGACAAGGTGTCCTGGGAGAGACCAATGCAATGATAATGGAAGATATGTCCTCTTACTTTCCTTGAAGTATGCGGTGATGCAGGCTTCTGTAGTCTCTGCCATGTGGCGGACGGAAGCCAGGCTCTGGCAGGCTGCTGTCAGAAGAGGCAGCACCACCAGCCCATGCACGTTTTGGCTAATCCAGGTCCGGACACTGCCTCGGAGGAACTCTGCTGTTGGAATAGTCGCGTTGTTCATCATCATTAGCACTTCCATAAAGAGACTGCTGAGGGCCATGTGTCGGGTCTGGCTGTCCATGTCTAAAGGGAAGTAGACGCGTACTCAGGCTGCTGCCACAGGGACAGGAATGTGATCAAAGGATCCAGAAAGCAAAGCCAGGAGATCCTCTTGTCTCCTCTTCCCAGCGCTGGCACCACGGGCATGCACCACCACGCCTGGCTTGTGCATGAGTGCTAGGACAGGACCTCAGGTCCTCATGTTTCTGTGGCAACCACTTTACCCACTGAGCCATCTCCCCAGCCTCTTGAAAACGTTTTCAAAGGTTCCTAAAAGAAGCTTTTCAATCTTTGGCTTTTAAAGAAGTTGCCAGACTAGTAATATAAGTTTTTCCAAAAAGAAAAAAGTGAAAAGAGAATAACATCCAAGAAAGTGAGCAAATTTTACAAGGCAACTGCTCTGCATCAGAAATGGTCACTAAGACTGACTCCTTCATTAAAAAAAATTTTTTTACTTACTTATACACACATATGTATACATGCCAGGGCCTCTTGCTTGCTTAATGGATGGCTCAGGAATTGAATCCAGCCTAGCAGACTTTACAAGCCTTTAACCACTGAGCCATATTCCTAGTCCTGAATCCTTCACTTTCAAACACAGAAATCAGGCTTTGCTAAGTGAACAAATCATAATTTCTGCCAACTATTTCTAGTTCCCTTGAGTTAGGTATTTTATGTTACTTTATTTTTTGTTTTATGTAGTAGACTAGAACTAAAGGGTTCTCGCCACAGGACTTAGTATTTAGGTCCATGGGAATGGTAATAAATTGGGAGATTTACTTACTATCCTCCTCAAAATAAACTTACTTACAAAGTGTGAAATAGACTAAGAAGGTTAATGCTACTACAAGAACTATTTATCAAGCAAGAACTTAAAAAAGTTAAAGAGATAATAACTGCATATGCATGTTTTTATGTATTTCTCTGAGTATAAATACTCTTGGTAATAAAAACTTTATCACAAAGGAATAGCAATAACAACTATGATTTACCTTTTAATTATGACTCATGAGGACAAACAACAGCAGGGAATCTTGTAACAGATCCTAGCTTGCCTCTCCCCTTCTTGCTCATCAACAACAGGGACAACAAACATGACCCTAAAAACCACATCTGATTCTATTACTCCTCCAATTCACTGCAGAACACCCTTTCCAAGGTATTATAGTCACACACAAAAACTCTGTTTGTTGACTTTTCTCCCCAACCCCTTAGTATGAATTCCTGCCTCAACAACAGGAGGGCCAGCACGTACTTATCAATTTTCAACATAGATTCCTGCCACACATCTGGCAAAATACCACAGCCCAAACAGATAGGTGCCTTTGCTCTCCTAAATACAGAGTGTATTTACCTCTAACAATAAAGGTGTCTCCCTAGGGCTCACACATGGGCCCTCCTTTAGGCGCCCACCTCAGACAGGCTCTGTACTCATCCCCCGCCCCCCACCAGCATTCCAAGAAGTTCAGGGTGAGAACTAGCCCCGTATTCCATCTGCCTTTATGGGGTTTTTCTTGCACTTTGTTTCTGACCTCAGATTTCCTTACCTTTTTGCCACTGTATTAGTAAATTAATCTCTGGTTCTTAAAAATATTTTATCCATTCTTAGTTGCTTTCAGCAGGAAGGGCAGCTGGCAGGACATTACTCCACTGAACTCCCAACAATAAGTTCTTTAATAAGATGTTATGACAAGCCTACAGATGATTCTGAAGTGCTCATTTAGTGAAGAGCTAACCTCCCATGAAGACTGCTTCCTGAAAAGTCTCCTGTCACCTCCTAAATCATTCAATGTGCTTGTCCAGCTTGACCCTCACTCCAGGTCACCTCCCAAGTTCTAATACTCCTTCCTCCTCCCAAGGCTGAGTGTCCTGCTACCCAAAGAGCTTGACTATCTGCTCTTGTCCCATCTTCTTCATCTCACAATGCCTAATGCACACCAAGACTTCACTGACTGCATGAACATACGGCTTCCACCGATCACTTACCAGGTGGGTTGAAGACAATGATATCATCTAAGAGCTTTGACATTTCTTGTTCTAGGACGGCGAAGGTGATTTTTCCATTCTGTTCCAAGGTGCTGAGGAAATGAACCATCTGGTGGGTGAAAGCTTGGCACTTTGGAACGACATCCTAACAAACAAAAACAATGATCATTCAAATGAATCTGTGCAAGCAGGAGAGTCAACTGAGGATTCCCTGGGAGCATGGGCCCAACCTGAACACCTGGGCAGGAAACTGACCAGTGGCCCAGGACCCCTAGTCTGAGATACATGAACCCATGACAACACTGAAACTAAAACTCATGTTCTTCCAGATTCCAGAAAACCTCATTAATAATGACATTAACTAAGCCCTGATCATTTGTGAAGAAGTTTTCCAAAAACTTCCACAATCATTATCTAAGTCAATCCTTACACTACTTTGAGGAAGAAATTACCAGTTGCGAAGATGAAGCTAAGGGCCCTTTCCATGGTAAGAATAGTAGCAAGGTGGGTTCTAGGCTTGTCAGGTCTGTAGCTCATATTCATCACCCTTTCTGTTGCCTATGAAAAGCTGGGCCCCTCGTGCTCACCCCTTCTGATCACCATGTGGCACTGTTAATAAATGAAGGTTACCATCCAAGACAAATCAAACCAAAGGACCCAAGAGAGCAATATGAGTGTACAATGATACACCTTCCCCCTAGCTTCCTCCGCTGAGCAGGCAGCACGTTCAAGACCACCCCCAGTAATGCATATAATGCTCCCAGTCCCTAAGAACCCATCTCCCCACCCTTCCACTCTCCACCCCACCTCAGAAACTAGACTTCCAACTTACAACATGTTTCTGGCCATCAGTAGGAACAGAAAGTCCCGCAGACATTTTCAGGAGCTTCACAATTAGTTCAGCAGAAGACTCTTTGGCCAGGATGATGGACGGCGGGTAGTGACTGCTGAAATAACTCAGCACACTCTGGTATGACACAATGTCCACAAGATGCCACGAGAGTGAGCTTGTCTGTCCAAGGAGACTAAGTAAAGGTGAATCCTATAAATGGAGCACAGGTTGTTTTAAGTTCTATTTCCCTAGAACTGTCTTTACTTAGTCTGTGGGCATAGCCTGTAATAACCACTAAGATAGCCTGTTATGAGCACAGAACAGCTAAGACCTTACTCAAGCTGGCGCTGCTGAAAGCAATAACCACAGTCATGGCAGATGCACATCAACGTTGAGATCTAAAAGAACTCAAAACCCAGTGTTCAAAGGAGCTCTGCTCTGGTGGCACATGGCAACACTGCCTCCAAAAGGCACATAGGAGACTGAGCTATGAATTATTAAGATATAAAGTAAAATTTGATTAATATATTCTAATTCAGTCAAATGTTCTTCATTATTTAAAACTAGACAAAGGGCTGTCCAGCTAAGTGGGCATCTCATTGAAAGCAGAGATCACATGCCAAGCATCTATTCACACTGACTCATACAAATCACCTAGGGAAAAGTGAGGGCTAAGCAGCCAAGGCTGAGCACAGACTTCCCAGACTTACTGTTTGTTCTACTAGCTGAACTTCCTTTGCCAGTAAAATCATCATGAAAAGGAGGCAGACAATCATGCTCCGGGTTTCAGGGAGAGGATTGGGGTTCCAGGCATCAGACAGCACACTAACCCAGTTGACTTCACACAGTACAGACCCCAAAAATAAGAAACAGCTCTTGGGGCTTCCTCGTTCCACCTAAAAGAAGATGGATGAAAACTACTTTGTACTATGTGTTAGGTCTTGAAAACATACATAAGCCAGTGGCTTATAAATCATATTTAAATTTTTATTTTATTATACATTATCCCATCTCACAGAGATTGACAACAGTCCCCCTTGTATTTTAAGGTCTTGTTTCATTAGGGTTGCCCAGAGCAACCGGGGTAAGGGATTGTTTCTAGGAGTATAGGCTCCTTTCCAATAACTATACCACTCACTTGCTGGTAACTTCCTTTCAGGCTCAGCATATGAGGGCTTTTTTTCCTTGGTGTTTTTTTTTATTATTATTAGCATGTTAATTATACATAGCAATGGGTTTCACTATGACATGACAATACTTGTATATAGTGTATTTTTACAACACTCACCTCCCCCAGCACCACCTCCTGTTCTCCTTCTGCTCCTGTTGCTTTCCTCAGGCTTCCCAAACAGTCTCCCTTGTATTTTAAGGTCTTGTTTCATTAGGGTTGCCCAGAGCAACTGGGGTGAGGGATTGTTTTTAGGAGTATGGGCTCCTTTCCAGTAGCTACATCCCTTGAGAAAATGTCTCTCCTTCCCCTAGTGACCATTAACTGCTTTCAGATACTCTGTAAGGAGCAGGGGCTTGTGAGCCCCACTCCTCTTCTTACCAATATCTGCCTATAAGACCACAGGGAAGGGCATGACTTCAGGCATGCAATGGACATGCCATCGTCTGAAGATGACATTCCATCTCACTCACTCCCTTCCTCTAATGCTTACCCTTTCTGGCCCTCTCTTCCATGAGGTTCTCGGAGCCTTGAGGGAGTGACAAAAATGTCCCATTTACTATTGTGCCTTCCAACAGTCCTAATTCTTAGCATTTTGACCAGTTATGAGTCTCTGTAGTCATTGCTGCCCACTTCAAAAAGTTCTTTGAGGGCTGGAGAGATGGCTTGGTGGTTAAAGCAGTGCCTGTGAAGCCTAAGGACCTAGGTTCAATTCCCCAGTACCCATATAAGCCAAATGCACAAGGTGGTGCACAAGGCCCTGGTACGCGCATTCTATCTGCCTCCCCACTCTCTCCCTCTGTCAAATAAATAAATAATAATAAAAATCTTTAAAAAGTTCTTTGATCAAAGCTGAGAGTAGCACTAATCTATTGGTATAAGCATTACTTATTTAGAAAGCAATTTGATGGGCACATTCTGCCCATCTTAGCAAAACAACAGCAAGTAGCTTCCCCACCATAGCCCATGTTCTCCCCAGCCATGGGGATACTCAAGGTACCAGATATGGGGTCTCTCCTGTGGAGTGGACCTTAGCTCCAATCAGAAAGTAGTTCATCACCCCCATTACTGGCTTGCCACTATTGCACTATTCTTTGCCTGGCCAGTTGGTAGTATATAGCATGTGTACATTTTTGAGCCTGCCTGTTTGGATTTTCTTGTCTAATCTAATAAATCTGAGAACTTTCCTAACCTCAGCTGGGTAGACATCCCAGCTACTAGAGCTGCAGGAGTGTGCCAAAACCTCAGGCGATCTGGAACAGGCAAGCTCTACCAGTCGGCTGTTTGCAGGCCTCGGTATGCGTCCACCCAGAGAACCATCCTGCAGCTGCTCATTTCCCAGGTACAGGTGGAGCAGGAAGCTCCCAGGTGATGCTCAGGCTGGTTTCTGAGAGCCCACATTTGGAGAGCTACTACACTGTAGTATCAACACTTATGCTATTATTAAAATGTAATGTTATGCTATAAATGTCTCCACACAATTGATCTTTATAATATAATGCTTAAATTCTATTAAGAGAGGCTTTGGGGAGGGTGTACTATAAACTACATAATCAACTTAAAGTTCTATTTTATAAGACTATTTCAATATTTTGAATTTGTTTAAAATAAAACATGGCTGAGCTATAAATTTTCTTTTCCAGATGAATATTAAAAGCTCTATTCTACTTATAAAATCATGATAGATGTAATTTAGGGTGATTCACTTCCCATTACTGTGTTATATTATACTAACTGCTAATGCTCTTCCTCTTACAAAATAATTCATCTTCTTTTATAATTAGTTCTCCAGCCTCATCATCAGCCTTACCAAAAAGCCATATTTTGTTACGCCAATAAGACACAAAAATGTTAAGATTCCTAGCTTCCAGGCAAGTCAGGACTATCTATCCTCAGAACAAAACCCCTGGAGAGAGTGGACATCATTCCTTGCCAGGTTGCTGTACTACTTCACTAGGTTGACAAGGCAATCTTCTCACTTAGTTAAAATGCTATTGTATAGATATTTAAGCTAACTTTTTCTCATGGGCTCATAATGGTGATTAAATATCTACCTAGTACCTGCCTCAACTATTAAATATAGCTATAGGGCTGGGGGGATGGCTCAGGGGTTCAAGGTGCTACCTACAAAGCCTACTACCCTTGATTCAATTCCCCAGTACCCATGTAAAGCCAGGTATGCAAAAGTGGCGTATGCATATGGAGTTCATTTTCAGCAGCAAGAGGCCCTAGAGCACCCATGTGTTTGCCCTCTTCTCTCTTGCTCTCTCTCTCTCTCTCTTTTACTGAGGTACTGTCTCATTCTAGCCCAGGATGACCTGATACTCACTCTGGCCTAGAACTCACAGTGACCCCCCTACCTCGGCCTCCTGATTGCTGGATTTAAAGGTATGTACCACCATACCTGGTTTGCCTCCCTCTCTCTCTCTTGCTCTCGCTCTTTCTCCATGCAAATAAATAAATAAATAAGAATATTTTTAAAATAATAAACAATAAATCTAGCTATAGTTTCACCTTCCTTAGAGCTCAACTACAGAAGACTGGCTGCCAAAAGCAACACTGTCTGAGGCTTCACAAAAAGCACCAAATACTCCAGAACATTTTACCACTTGTCATTAATAATTATAGATCTGAATCAACTACACTCTTAAGTTGACTCAAGAGGAAGTATGGCATTAAGCTCAAAGACAACAAATGAGCCAGTGACTAACAGGCAAATACACTGATGCAAGATTAGCAGGGTTTTCTCAAATAAGATCTCCTAACCAGTATTTAAGTTACACCAAGGAACCCGTAACTACTGCTTCCACTGCACACTCACACACACTTTTTTCAGGTTGTTTCAGGTCTATGGTGATGGTGTTGCAATGCATTTTATCTCCTATAATCTAATTATTCACTTGCATAACTGCTCAACAAAACTAATGGCCTAAGTAATAATTCACATTTTGCTTTCACAGAATATTTAACCTTTTTTGTTTATTTTTATTTATTTATTTGAGAGTGACAGAGAGAGAGAGAGAGAGAGAGAAAGAGGCAGATAGAGAGAGAGAGAGAGAACAGGCGCGCCAGTGCTTCAAGCCACTGCAAACGAACTCCAGACGCATGCGCCCCCTTGTGCATCTGGCTAACGTGGGCCCTGAGAAATCGAGCCTCAAACCGGGGTCCTTAGGCTTCACAGGCAAGCACTTAACCACTAAGCCATCTCTCCAGCCCTTTCACAGAATATTTACCAACACATAGTTATAATGACATTATCCTAGAAAACTGTGTATGCTAGGTGCAGCACTTGGAAGGCAGAGGCAGGAGAATTGCCATGAGTTCAAGACCAGCCTGAGACTACATAGTGAATTCCAGGTCAGCCTGGGTTAGAGTGAGGCCCTACCTCAAAACAACAACAACAACAAAAATGTGTATGCATAAAACCCAGCCAAGACTGAGCAAGACCAAGTCAATAAACAGGTACTTGCACAACTTCATTACTAAAACTACAGGATGGCCAACATATTGAAGACAAAGTTGTCTTTCTCTGGGTTTTAAGAATGTCATACTGGGTGTTTACCAACCATTCTTGAACAAACACAGTGACAGGAGTTCTATGGTCTACTGCTTTCCATGGAGGTGAAAAGGGTATCTGCATAGTCCACTTGGCAGTCCCTCCTGGTGTGGAATAACCAGTGACTAGGCCATGCTCTCCCAGAAGTGGAGCTCTCTAAGGCTATGAAAAGGTGGGAACGATGGCAAAGGACTCATAGCTTACCTTGAAGAAGGCTTCCATGAGCATCTGGTCAGGGTGTAGGTCCTTCCATGGGAGCTTCCGGTACGCACTGTGGAAAGCATACAGAATGAACTCTGGCATTTTGGGAGCCGTGCACGCTTCACAATAGTGCATGAGGTGCAGCTGAAGGGCTCCTCCATCGCCTGGCAGCAGCTGGTCTAGAGTTGCAAAAGGAAACAAAGAGGCAAAGATGAAGACATTTGTTTTCTTTAAAAAAATAAAAATATGAGAAGTAGGAAAGAAAAGAATAACAGCTACCCTGAAACACAAATTTGAATTAAAAGTATAAGGTCAAAGATCCTCAATATTGATTCAAAGATTTTCATTTGCATGGGAGGGACACCCTGACAGATTAATAGTAAAGGCTGGGTTGTCCTACTTGGATAGCTGGGATGAGCAGATGATGCATGGGAGATAGTAAGGGCAATCAGTTTTTCTTCAAACCTTCTAAATACATGGCTTGTTAACTCAAATACACTCTTATGGTCTAATGCCCTCCCCATGTATTCACTCTCACTCATTCTGTGCTCCTTTCATTTAGTACTTTGGGAGAATTCAATATTCCTCAAAAGGAATTATTCCAGACATTTTTCACATTGTGTATCTGGCTTTATGGGGTACTAGGAAATCAAACCTGCACGGTTAGCTTGCAATCAAGTGCCTTCAACTGCTGAGCCATCTCCTGCATGCCAAAGATTTCCTCTCTCTCTCTCTCTCTCTCTCTCTCTCTCTCACACACACACACACACACACACACACACACACAAATTAATATCAAAATAACCAACAGGAACCACGTGTGGTGGTATATACCTGCAATTCCAGCACTTGGAAGACAATGAAGGAGGACTGTAAGGCCAAAGCCTACCTGAGCTAGCCTAGGCTGCCTAGTGAGACTCAGTGAAAACAACAGTAACAACATAAAAGACCAAAAAGTGCTTGAGCAAATGCTCAGATCACTAAACACTACAGAGATGCAAATTAAAATCACAATGAGCCAGGCTAGTGTGGTGGCACACACCTTTTAATCCCAATACTTGGGAAGTAGTGGTAGGAGGATCACTGTAAACTCAAGGCCAGACTAGGAATACAGAGTGAGTTCCCAGTCACCCTGGGCTAGAGTGAGACCCTACCTCAAAAACAAAATAAAATAAAATCACATTTAAATATCACTTCACAGGGCTGGAGAGATGGCTTAGTGGTTAAGGTGCTTGCCTGTGAAGCCTAAGGACATAGGCTCGATTCCCCAGTACCCACATAAGCCAGATGCACAAGGTGGCGCACACATCTGGAGTTTGTTTGCAGTGGCTGGAGGCCCTGTTGTGCTCATTCTATCTCTCTCTGCCCCTTTCTCTCTCTCTCTCTCTCTCTCTCTCTCTCAATAAATAAATAAAATATATTTTAAAAACATGTATCACTTCACATCTGCCAGAATACCTCTTATTTAAAAAAAAATGGAAGATAAGTGTTGGAGAGAGTACAAAGAAAAGGTAACTCTTACCTATTACTAGTGAGTAGGTTATAAATTAGTACTGCCATTATGGGAAACAGTAAGTTCCTCAAAAAAGAGAGGGGGGGGAGGGAGAGATTTGGGTGTGGTGGTACATGCCTTTAAACTCAGTACTTGGGAGGCAGAGATAGGATCACTGTGAGTTCAAGGTCTCCCTGAGATTACACAGTGAAAGTTTAGCCTCAGCTAGAATAAAACCCTATGGGGGGGGGACGGACAAGGAGAGGGCTGGAGGGATGGCTTAGCAGTTAAGGCGCTTGCCTGAAAAGCCAAAGAACCCAGGTTCAATTCCCCAGGACCCATGTAAGCCAGCTGTACAAGGTGGTGCATGCATCTGGAGTTTGTCTGCAGTGGCTGGAGGCCCTGGTGCACCCATTCTCTCTCTTTCTCCCTCTCTATCTGTCTCTCAAATAAATTTAAAAAATAAAAATAAAATTTAAAAAACTAGGAGAGCCAATGTTAAACAGAAGATATAAATTACTCATAACTGATAAATTTGCAGCAACTCACTAAAAAAGGTAAGAGGTTACACACTTAATAGTAAATAATTGTACTAGTGGACTTTCTACAGTCACAGTTTCTTTGCCAACTAAAACAAAATTAAAGTAGGCAATCACAGACAAAAGCCTAACAGAATGACTTAGCGAAAAAAAATGAATGTAACAAGGCATCGCATGGCATTGTCCTACCTTTAAAATTCTCATGCAGTAAATGCACACAGTCAGTGAATAGTTGCACGATGCTAGAGGCCACCACAGCATCACTCTCTAGCCAGGGGTAATACCTCTGTTGGCTACTTTAAAGAAAAGAAATATGTTTTAAAATTAAAATGCCCATGACTGAATTAGAATTGAGATTTGACCTATGTCCTAGAAAACTCTGTATTATATAGTCTAACACACAGACCACCTCAAGGGCTATAATTCCTGGAGGCAAACTGTATAACATTTTACCTCTTCTCCATCCTATCCTTTATTGCAGTGTAATTAAGATTTATAAGTGCACTAGCTAAATAATCCTTAGAGGGTTAGGGATATAGCTCAGTGGTCCATCATTACAAAGCAATCCCCAGTACAGGGGTGGAGGCTTTCAAAAGATACTATTAAGAAAATAAATTACCTATAAACCCAATGTCTTAGAAAAAGACCTTCAAGATAGCTTTAACAAAAAGTTTTCTCTTCCCAAAGCATTAAAAAAAGAAATTAAATCCATGTAACAAAAAGATAACTCAAAATTATAAGAAATAACCAAAGAAATTCTTTATATAAAGATTTCAATTTCTGGGTCTAGAAAGCTCAATATCAAAGTAAGTTCCATTAGTTCTTGGAAACCAACACACAGCCCAAGCTGGCACTGTGGTCAATCAATACACAGTTTCTATACAATCCTGAAGTTTACATATTGTACAAGGATCGACTAGCAAAAACCAAGGTCCAAAGCCTTTCAGATGTTCTGGAAGAGGCTCTTGGAGCAACACAGGTTAAAACAGAGAACCTTAACACAAAGACCTGAGCCCTGGACCGGCTGCAAAGCTTGGTAAGACGCTCACAATCTCTCTGGGTCTTGGGATGAAACTAATGTTTCCAAAGACATCTGGTAAAATGTGATGTATACCCTTATTATAATTTTTATAAATCTAGGTTCACCTAGTTTGTATACTTTTACAGAAAAGATACTCACTAAGCAATTCAATGCACTTTATAGCCCTATATCCCTACATATTTTAAAAGCTCATGAAACAATGCTTTCATTTAATTGCAGAGTTATGTTTATAGGGTCATTCCCAACCAGTAATTCGGTGGATAACTTAATTCCAGAGCAGTAACTGAGGTAGTAGAAATCAGACTTGTAATTTATAATGATACCTTATCAAAACTTAAGAAAATCCTTAGAACATCATTAGTTTTTTTATTATTATTTTAAGTACCAAAGCATGATTCAACTACCTTCCTATGGAAAATTGGAAATGAATACTCCATTTTGTTCCAAAATGAATATCAAGAGAGCTAATCACCCAGAATAATAATTTCATCAACAGAAAATGTCTTGAGTTTTGTATTTTCTTAATTTAAATATGGCTCTAGATTAAAAGCTAAATCTGTGAAATTGTGAACTATACCAAAAGTCATCAGAACTTTAAGTAAATAACTTTCCAAGAAATCTGAATATCTAAAAAACTATTTACCTGTCACCATCCTCTAAAACCAGGATCCAAGGCTTGAAGAGCTGGATGATGAGTGAATGCAGGGATCTCAGCACTGGAATAGCATGGTAAGAAACAAGAAATGAGCTTGGCCTTGTCAATATCATTGGTAACATTTTACCTAAAATCTACTCATTATCTGCATGCTCAAAATCCCGCGCTGACACAGAAACAGCATGCTCGGTGTACCTAAGGATGTCTGTGTTTTCATTTGCTGCAGTGAGTAAGTGCAGCTTTTACTACAATACAATGCCATGGATAATTTTATTAAGTACATTTTTCCAATATGTATGCTTAATGTTTAGAACTCTATCCAAACTAGATAAATGATAGGAAGAAGCAGCAGGATAGAGAAGCCTGTCTCTGTGCACCCCACCCCACCCCACCAAGGAGGGGCAGAGACAAGCTGCAGCAAGTGTCCTACATTCGCTGGGTCATGAAAATAGGTATGACATATGTAGGGGCTCGTGCCTATACCATATATTTTCTACTTCCACTCTCTCTGACATGTGATATAAATCTGCTAACGTGTCTATTCAAATTCCTTCTGATGAGCCACAGAATGCTTTGTTCCACATTGCACTCGACACACACTACCTGATTTACTGTTGGCAGACGGATTTTGGGCCAAGGAGGCCATTTCTGAGTCAATCAGCCTTTTTACAAGATAGTCCAAGAAAGTCTTCACATCAGCCATGTAAGGACTCCATTTTGAAAATAAACCAAAGCTTTTAAAGTCCAACTTGGATAAGCGAAGCTTATAAAAGAAATCTGAAAGCCACTGTATGGTCTCCATTACCTGGAAGACAGGACCAATCACATTATTTCCTGGAAGAGAAGACCAATCAAAACTGCTTCCTGAAGGTCTACTGTAGCATGGCCTTAGCTTTCCTCATCTTTCTCACCCCTTTGTGTCACTGGGGATGAAAGCTAGGGTCCCACACATGCTAGGTGAACACCTGCCATCAAGCCACAACCCCAGCCCTCTAGCAGAGTATCATGACAGACTGTGATGGTAGTATGTGGATTTAAGAGTTATAAAAGAAACACGTGGCAAATACAGCAGTGACATTTAAGCTTTAAAGCAGTGGAACTTTTGTACCAAATAAATTTTCTCCTTTTTTTTCTCTTATTTTTGGTTTCTTTTTTGAGGCAGGGTCTCATGGTACAGGCCAGGCTGATCTCAAACTCAGTCCTCTTGCCATAGCTACCAGAACGTTTGTTCCGAATATAGGTGTGTGCCACCATACCTGGCTACAAATATATTCTTATGTGAACCCATAACAGATAAAACTAGAAAAACTGAGGGGTCTGTGGGACCTGGCATGGAAACCCATCCAGTGGCCTCAGCACTGAATCAGATGTGTGGAGGTGGAGAGGCAAGGTTCACACAGGGGCAATGCTGGCCTCATCCTGGTCAGATGGGGAAGAAATTCAGACTTAAAGCATGAGACAAAAGGAGCCCAAGTAAAGGGGACATGGGCCAGCAGTGCTCTTAAAGATAACACACATAAAAACAGTTTTTACATGTCTTGAAATGTGCTATAATTTTTAATTTTTTTTATCTAGTTTATTTATTTATTTGAAACAGAGGGAGAGAGATAGAGAGAGTGAGAATGGGCATGCCAGGGCCTCCAGCCACTGCAAACTCCAGACGCATGCACCACCATGTGCATCTGGCTTACATGGGACCTGGAAAATCAAATCTGGGTCCTTAGGCTTTGCAGGCATATGCCTTAACAGCTAATCCATCTCTCCAGCACTGAGGGAAAAGAAATGCACAAAGCTGACAAGAGACCAGAAGCTACACACCTGTCTGTCTGACAAGAGAACATGTGGGGTTCTCTGAAGCACAGTGGTCTCTACAGAAGCTTCCCCCTGCTGGCCAGTTGAGGCACAGCAGCCCAAGGCTCGCAAAGTTGCTTTCCAGCACTCGGGACTCAGCAGCTGCTCTGCAGAACCTAGGGAGCAAAAGAGGCAGCAAGTCAGTGTCTTTCCTAACCCTTCTCAACTGAAGTCAAAGAACATGCCCCAGGGGCTGGAGGGATGGCTCAGCAGTTAAGGCTCTTGCCTGCAAAACCTAAGGAACAGGGTTCTAACTCCTAGTACCCACATAAAGCCAGATGCACAAGGTGTCGTATGCATCTGGAGTTCATTTGCAGTGGCTAGAGGCCCTCATGTGCCCATTTTTTTCTCTCTCTCAAATAAATAAATAATAAATAAACTTTCAAAAAACACGTGCCAACCTGAGTCAAAGAACACATGTGCTTTACAAAGCAGTAAGAGGTAAAAATTCAAACCAAATTCATAGGGATTCTTGGTGTGAGAAAACCAAAGTAAAGAGAACCTACTGAAAGAAGTGGCCAGAGGACACCAGAGCTTCCTAGTTAGCTGGGGGTGAGCTCTGCTGAAGCCCTGGGGACTCCACCTTCCTACCATGACTAAAGAATGGTAAAGATGCCAGTTTCTGGCTGGAGGGCAATAGCTACGTACAGATGTGAGCTAAACACCAGTGATGGGACAAGTGGATGTAGAATGCAACCCAAGTCCAGGCTCCTGTGAAACAGTCTCCTTTCACATCTAACAACAGACAGAGCTAAAGCAACACTCAGGGACAGACAGCACATGGACACCACTGGCCATTGGTCCCAACTTTAGTCCTTAGACCTCATCCCTCAGAACAGAACAGAACTCCCAGTCAAGGGAAAGTGGGAATCAATCAAACGAGACAACAGAAGTTCACTGGAATAGGTCTGAGGGTGAGATGGTTTATATTGACTATCAATTTGACAGGACCTCAAATCACCTATGAGAGATTACCTACATTAGATTAGCCTCTGGGAACTGTTATCTTGATAGGTTAACTGAGGGAGGAAGAACCACCTTATTTGTGGGTTACAGCATTTCGTAGGCCAAGGTCCTGAATTATATATGAAAAGAGAGGGAGAGCTGGCTGAGCAGCAGCATTCATGGGCTCTATTCTCCCCTGCGGATGTTACTGGCTTCCGGCTCCTGCCATATTTTATCATGGTAGACTCTACTCTACGGAACTGCCAGCCAAAATCAACTCTTTCCTTCCAATCAGGTATTTTGTCCCAGACAGAAAGTAACTGGTACAGAAGTCATGTGGCCAGAGCAATATATGAGGTATAAGGCACCAAGGAGGCAGTAGTGTCCAATGGCTACTATGGTCTGGATCCTAAAGTAGCGGTAGAAATCGAAGTATTGGTAGTGAACGCATGCACCACTAGATGATGTCATGAATCCACCTAAGGAGAATGAATATGGCAGAAGAGCAAAGGATGGAACCCTGGGAACACCAGTATGGCCAGTGGAAAGGAAAGAAAACCAGGAGACTACAGGTCATGGAATCTGAGAGATGTGTCACTATTATTAAGTCTATAACTGAATTATTTTTCATGGTACATAAAAATTTTCTGCTACACACAAATCAATGGTGGACTATAAAAATAAGGTTACAGGTTACATTACCTTTCAACAGTCTCAGGGATAGGGGCTGGAAAGATGGCTCAGTGGTTAAAGGCGCTTGCTTGCAAAGTCTGACAGCCTGGATTAGAATCCCCAATACCCACATAAAGCCAGATGCACAAAGTGGTGCATGTGTCTGGAGTTTTTCTGCAGTGACTGGAGGCCCTGGCATGCCTATACTCTCTCTCCCTCCCTATCTGCCTCTTTCTCTTTGTGTGTGTGTGTCAAATAAATAAATGAATAAATAAATGTTTTAATTTAAAAAGAAAATAAAAGTCTCAGGGGCAAACAAACCTGCAATATATACTCGATCAAATTCTGACATAAAATGAAAATTAGCTATGCACTTATTCATGAAGCCAACTCTGACTTCTTTTGTCTTCTAATTTTTCCTTTTCTTTTATCTTCTGGTTTTTGTCTTCTGATTCCAAGACCTTGAACTCTCAATCCTGCCTCTGCCTCCCAATTTTCTGGGATTACAGGCCTATATGACCAGGCCCAACCACATATTGATTAAAATGTGTACCAATATATCTCCCTATCACCATTCTCTGTCCACTCTGCAGGTTGACTCTCTCAGAAATAGTTAAAGTTTGAAGCACCTTGAAAATGACAGACTATACATTTCAAAATCCTTCAAGTAACCCAATACAATGCATCATAAATTTATTCATTACACCATTTCTATTACATAACTTTAAGTTTTCCATCACGTCCACAAACAGCATGAAGTTTGTGAAAAAATGGTGTTATGTCAATCATCAAAGTTCAATAAAATCACTGCCTAGTAAAAGCCTAAAAATTTAAAAAAGAACAGACTCTTTATTCTTTCTCTAACCTATAATACTCTTAAGGAAAAGTGCAGAAAGCAGGGGACAGAAATGGTAGGCATTTGGAAATTATAATTTTGCTCTTTCTCATGTGGAAATACATGAGTCCAAAAACAGATGATGGAGATAAAAGTATCCATTATCTGAAACTACAGAGAAACCAACTGACTTATGAAACACCATCCTCTAGGGAAAGAGAAGTCTTACACTCTGCCACTAGGAATGTAAACTGATGCAGATGCTACAGAAATCAGTATGGAAGTTTCTATCCCATATGACCAGCTATACCACTCCTGGTATACAGCTGAAGGACTCTAAGTCAGCATACCACAAAGAGATTTGCACAGGCACATCTACTGCTGCACTATTCACAACAGCCAAGACTGGAATCAGCCTAGATGCCCATCAGCAGACGAATGGATAAAGAAAACATGGAGTATATACACACAATGGAATTGTGTTCAGTTTTAAAGAACAATCAAAGTACCACACTCACAGGAAAAAGGACAGAACTAGAGACCATTATAGAAAACAAAACATACCTATACTCAGAAAGAGAAATATTATGTTCTCTTTCATATGCAGAATCTAGGTTTTAATTTGTATGTGTGCATGTAGCATGAGGAAGCAGAAAGGACAGTATGAGGGAATGAAAAGGTGTAAAAGGAGGAGGGAGGGGAGGAGGGAGGGAGCAAGAAAGGGTGATGAGAGACCTGTGCTATGAAAGCAGAAGTGGGAGCAGGACCCATGAAAAGGGGAACAGCACAGGGACGGGGGGGGGGGGGTAATAAGAACAAAGCATGACATATACATACAAAAATGTGACCATGACATCACTTCTTTTTATGCTACCCCAAAAATTAATGAAACAAAATAAGTCTCATCCTTCCTTTGCTAATCTGTTGTCTGCTCTCCCCAACCTCACTCCACTTCAGGACAGCTGCAGTCAAGATAAAGAGGTGGATGGATGCACAACTCTGGGTTCAAAATCTGGGCTGGAGAGATGGCTTAGCAGTTAAAGTGCTTGCCTGTGAAGCCCAGGGACCCAGGTTCGACCCACATAGCCAGAGATACAAGGTGGCTCATGCGTCTGGAGTTCGTCTGCAGAAACTGAAGGCCCTCACATGTCCATTCTCATTCCCCTCCCCCTTCTCTCTCTGCTTGCAAATAAATAAATATTTTTTTTAAATTCCAAAGACTAAGTGCTGCCAGCCCCAATCAAGGGCCTTTTCCAGCATCCAGGACAACGACTGACCACAATTCACACACACAGAAATTCTTTGGCTATTGTTCACTCTAAGTGCTGATTTGTCATTGTCAACTCCTGTGCTCATGTTAGCTTTACATTTTTGGATTGCACCTATACAGAGTAATTGTAGTATTTTCTTTATGCATCTGTGCATGCTAGAGGACAATTTCAGGTATCAGAAATGTCATCCACATTTTTTTAAAGATTTATTTTTATTTATTTATTTATTAGAGACGTGGGGGGGGGGGTGAGAATGGGCGCGCCAGGGCCTCTAGCCACTGTAAACAAACTCCAGATGCAAGCGCCACCATGTGCATCTGGCTTATGTGGGCCCTGGAGAATCGAACCTGGGTTCTTAGGCTTCGCAGGCATGCCTTAACCGCTAAGCCATCTCTCCAGCCCTGTCATCCACATTTTTAAAGACAGGACCTCTCATTGGCCTGGAGTTCAACAATTAGACTAGCTGACCAGCTAGTCCCAGGGATCTGCCTATCTCCATTTCTTCAGACCTAGGATTACTGGTACACATCACCATGCCTAGCTTTTCTTAACATAGGTTCTGGGGATTAAACTCAGGTCCTCATGCTTGTCAGGCAAGCACTTTGCTCACTGAACCATCTTCCCAGGCCTAAGTGTGGTATTAAATATTCAGAGAAAATCTTGTCTATCATAATCAAAGGGAGACACTCACTTTGCATCAGCAGCCTGAGGGCATCGCTGTACTGGTCAGGGAACTGGTAGAGAAGAAGGTAAGTCCAGTGCTTACAGAAAAGATTAAATGGCATCAAAATATCTTCATCAGGTTCAAGGCCCCAGGCAGTAAGTGCCAAATGAATAGACTCCAGAAGCCTGGTACGATCAGACAGAGGAGGTTTAGTGGTGTTTAACCATTGCTTAAGATCGAACTAAAAGGAAACAGAGACAAGAAGCAGTTTTACTGACATTAGAAAAGTGGAGAGAGGTCTGTGCAAATTTAGTTTAAAAATTAAAGATTACCTTGAAGTTACCTTTCTATAAACATAGAAACCAAAATGTACATACAAGTACATGAGCAAATGTCACTGACTGGTGCTATTATGCCGCCATCTCTAATTCATTCCCTGAGATCTCACAGGCAATCTCCTTATCTTGACATACTTCTTTTGTAATATAAAAATCTTACTGGGAGAAGGGGATGTGGCACAAAGGTTACTTACTTTGGATGCTACAGGGCCTGGGTTTGATCCCCAGCACATATGTGCACATATACATACATACCCCTTACTTTCATTATTATATTACTAGCTTATAATTTCATTCTGTTTCTGAAAGAGCTATACATTTCTACCTATCTTATTACAGTAAGTTTCCTCTTTGAGACCTAAGCAGCTTTTCTTCACTGGTTACAGCACCACAACAGTCAGCCACTTTATGGAACTGCCTTGATTTAACAGCCCATGTCTTTGAGCTGCAGCAGTTAATAAAAATCCAGACTGTCAGTATTATCTTCCATGTCCTATACTATAAAATATATTCACCTCTGTTATAGATTACAGTCAGTATTCTGGCCCTAAAAAATGCCAACATTTTATTGCTTTATAAATGTCAAAGAAATATAATTGAAGGCTCTGAAATATTCAACAGGTTAAGTAAATTCATTGCTTTGCTCTCAGAGTCCTCAGAGGCAATGTCTATTCAAAATGAGGAAAAAAAAAACAAATTTATACTTAGATCTAGCTATTCTAAATATAAGAGATTCCCAACATACTACAAGCTCATCTATCAAATACAAATTGGGCACAAATTCTAGATAATTTAAAAGGATTTTAAACCATTATTTTAGTGTAAGTGTATTCATGTGGTCCATGTATGGTGGTCAGAGGACAACTTCTGAGTGTCAGGCCTCACCTTCCATCTCATTTTGAGGCAAGGGTCCTCTTCCTCTCATTGTTCACCAAACTGGCAAGTTTCTAGGAAGTTCTCCTGCCTCCCCCTCCCTTCTCAGTTGTGCTGGGATTGCAGAAGCCTGCCACAATTTCTGGATTTTATGTGGGGTCTGGGGATCTGAATCCAGTATTCAGAGTTGCACAGCAAGCACTTTAACCACTGAGCCATCTTCACAGTCCTCAAAACTAGTCTGTTGTTGTTGTTGTTGTTGTTTTGCGAGGTAGGGTATCACTCTAGCCCAGGCTGACCTGGAATTTACTATGTAGTCTCAAGGTGGCCTTGAGCTCATAGCAATCTGCCTCCTTCTGCCTCCCAGATGCTGGGATTAAAGGCGTATGCCACCACACCTAGCTTTGTACTGTTTTGAAAAACAGATTGGGAAGGAGATCCTTAGACTGTCCTATACAATAGTCAGCACCCTACTCCCGGAAAGGTGAAGTTGTGAGGTCAGGCTGCTCAAAGATCACACAAATGTGAAAAATGCCTCTTGATCCTATGGAGTGGGAAGCAGCAAGCATTTCTACTTACTGTCTCACAGCCTCGGGACTGAGTCCTTCTTACCTTGGTCAGCAGCATGAAAATCACATCACTGTTGTCCTCGCTCAGAAACTTCACCACTTTCTCATACAGCTGAATGAACTCAGCTGGGGCAGCATTGGGAGTGAAGAAGGGAGACAAGAGAGAGCAGAGCCTTCTGTTCTTCAGGATGGACTGAAGAACCCTTCTGCATTCTGATTTAGTGCCACTGATAAACACCTTGAAAGTAAAAAAGGAACTGTCACCAAGTTCTCCCCTCCCGTTATTTAGGCAGTCAGCCTTCAGGGGTATGAAATAAAGTGAAATAATTTTTGTAAATGAAAATATAAAATATCTAACATCAACATAGATAAGCCTATTCTGGTGCAGATGACAGTAGGGTATTTCGATTCCAAATATTTGCAATACACCTACAATTACTAAGTAGCCAAGTGGTCAGTCCCACATCACAGTGAGAAAATAAAACTGCTAGGTTAAAAAATTTTAAGACCATTTAAAGGATAACTTTCAAAAATAATAAATAGTCAGGCTAATAACTTCACTTGGTTTTAACCTGGATAAAATGTAAGGAAAAAAAATACTGTGGAAGAGCAAGGTAGCAAGACAGCTGGTGTCCAGCTCTGGACAACTGCAGGAGAGTTCTCCCACCCATGGGGTGCTGCAAAGACAATTAGATGTGCATACACCACACACTCCAAACACACACATGCATGCATGCACACAAGCAAGCAAAACAAAAGTTTAAAAATACTATAAGTGAATCTTTAAGCAGTTCCAGTGTCAGTCAGGATGGCTCACCTTGTGCTAAGGTTTACCACAAACAAATAATAAGACAAGGCTGATAGGTTTGAGGATATTAAAATCTCAACTCCTATAAGGTAAAAAAAGAATCATAAAATGACAGTAAAATAACAAACCAGAAAAATCTGCTTATGGCACTACAAATTTCAGGTTAGTAACAGCCTGAGGAGGTCTTTTAAAGCATCAAAAACCAATAAATTTCAACAAAAACTGTATAAAGGACAACCAGTAACTCACACATTCATACCCACAATATAAATGTGGCATATATAAATGGGTAATAAACATGAAAAGGCACACAAGTTAACAGTACTTAAAGAAATACAAATTTTGAAAATGATAACAGTCCTTATCAAATTATCCAAATTTTAGGGCTAGGAATACAGTTCCATGGTAGAGCAAAGATCCTGAGTTTGCTCCCCAGCATAACAAAAAAATGAAGGGGGATTGGTAAAACTTCAAAAAGAATTGTAAAATGCAATGCCTGTTGTTAGTTATGATACAGAGAATAAATTTATGGGAAGTGTGAAGTTTCTAGGTAGCAGTGAGTAAACGCATCAAATGACCAAATATCACAGAACACAAATGTATGCTAGGAGTGAGTGGAGCACAAATCGCAGACTAAACACAGACCTGCCACCTGGTCAAATGTCCCTATAATGGGGGTAGTGTCTTAAAGATGCTTAAATGAACAGGAGACCGTGAAAGAGCATGGGCTCATTTTTAAGTGTGCATATCTACATATTCATGTAGGTAACAGACACATACGTACACATCACAAACTAGAATGAAACACTAGCCACATAACTAGTAATTCTGGGGGTCAGAATTTTGAGAAACTTTTCTTCTTTTTACTTTCTATACCATCTGTATTGCTCACAACAGACATATAATAACTTTAGGATCAGAAAGAAAACTTTAGCCAGGCATGGTGGCACACACCTTTAATCCTAGCACTCAGGAGGCAGAGGTAGGAGGATCACTGAGAGTTCAAGGACACCCTGAGACTCCAGAGTGAATTCCAGGTCAGCCTGGGCTAGAGTGAGACCCTACCTCGAAAAACCAAAAAAAAAAAAAAAAAAAAGAAAAGAAAAAGAAAGAAAGGAAAGGAAAAGAAAAAAAAATTTCACAGAGAAGAACAGATGGTCAGCTGGTGATGTAGTTCTGTGGTAGAGCTCTTGCCTAGCATGTGCAAGGCCCTGGCTTCAATCACCAGAATCACAGAAAGAAAAAGAAGTTATATCCATTCAGCTTCACTTCTTTATAGGTACTCAATAAATAAATAAGTGCTCACTCAATTAAATTCAGCTGCAAATAGATGGCTAGTGGTCACGCATTTTTCAAAGTAATGGCTTTCCTTTCTTTTATGACACATCTAGCAAATCTGCATGGAAACTTTCCCTTGCCCTTGTTAAAACCAAACAGATCAATCACTGGCAGCCTACAAGAGTAACAAGCGGGAGGCAGTTGCTGTGAGGGGAAGTAGGCACTGAGGGCTGTCACAAGTCCTGAGGTCACCTCCCAGCCCCAACACTCAATGCCGTATTTTTAGAGTAGTACCTTCATCTGTTAGAGCCCCTCTTTTGTACTGGAGGTTGATTAAATCCAGGGCATCATGCATGCAAATTACTTAACCACACAGCTATATCCCAGGCTTTTTTTTTTTTTTTTTTTTTTTTGCTTTTTATTTTGAGACAGGGTCTTGCTAAGCTACCCAGGCTACCCTTGAGCTTGGGATCCTCCTGCCTCAAGCTGGTATTCCCTATGCCACTAGGCCTGGCTCAGTTTGCTCAGTTTTAAGAGAGGAATGATAGCAGTCACACAAAATTACTGAGAAGATGAAATAGAAACAAACCAGAAAGTATTGTACTAATGATAATGAACTTTATAGAACCTTATGCCTTCCCAGGAGTTCAATGAGCAAATTAATTTAATATTTCTCATAAAAGAAGTAGCATTTTATTCTTTAAATATTTTTATCTGAGAGACAGAAAGAAAGACAGAAAATGAGTATGGGTATACCAGGGCCTCCTGACCCTGAAAACAAACTTAGATGCATGTGCCACTAGGTACATCTGGCTTTATGTGGATCATGGGGGATCAAACCCAGGCTGTCAGGCTCTGTTAGCAAGCACCTTTAACTGCTGAGCCATCTCTCCAGCCCCAAAGCAGCACTCTACACCAACAATTTTAACAACACCTTGGGAGGACAACAATTCCATGGGGCTTCTGATTTAGCTAACACTCTGAACCTGCAATATAAATTGAAGTCAGTGCAGGCTGATGTACCGAGGATACTCCAGGGACTCACTGTATCTGAGTAAGGATAACAACAGGGCATAGCCTTACCTGTCCCAAGATCTCAATGCATGAAGTAAAGAACTGCCTTGTAGGAGGATGGCGCTGGGTCTCATCGCTGACATAATCCACAACAGTAAAGAAAAGGCTAATGCCAACTTGCTGAGCACCAGGTGTAGGCTGCAACTTATAAGCATTCACTAAGGCCCTGTGGGAAAATGTGAGCACAAATATTGGTCTATAATAAAAGAATCCATATTCACAAGTGCTGTTTTGATGGTCTACGTTCTTCAAAGAATATTCATTCAGAGTTCAATGCAAATGCCACGTTAGAAAGATTTCACATGGTAAACATGTACCTTTCAACTTTACCCAAAACTCACTTTCAATACATAGTAATGATTTTATGCATCTCTAGGAAAAACAAAAATTAACTATTACTATTAAGGATCAATTAACATTTTCATAATTATTCAAGTTTATAATATGTTGCTTATAATTCATAGTTATCCAACTTTCAATTCCTTGTGTTTTTAAACACAGGAACCCTGATTTCTCTACATTTTAAAACCTGTACCTTAGGTTGAGGTTGGAAAGTGGCTTTCTATATGTGGTAAGGACCAAGACTAAAGATCCTGCCAAATGCTCCCTTTTTTTGAGCATTTTCCCCATGACAGAAAGTATCAACTTGTGGTTAACCTGACCTGCTTTTCCTTCCCAGATCCCATCTCAGCTCATAAAAGGATTCAATGCCCACCACACACCATCCCAGTCTGCTGAAGGGATCCACTACTGGCAACAAAATATGGAGTCACTTTATAACGTAAAAAGCAGAGAGGAGCCACCCCGCTCCCCCAGCTCTTCCTGCTGACTTTCCTGATAGTGGAAGGAAGCCACCAGAGAAAACCACAACAGCCATAAGCAAATTAACATCTGTATTTAATTTCACAGTGAAGGCTGTTTAATCATCTGAGTGGCAGCAATGACTTCCTGGATAAGGATGACTTTGATGTAAAATTGATGTATTAAATCCCTCCATCACTGAATTTCAATGCATTACATCATCTCACAATTCAGAGGTCTATAGACTTTCTGCAAGGGGTTGAAGACGTTTAGGTTTTGTGGGCCCTAAAGCATCTGTCACAAATAGTCAGCTGTTGTTGCAGCTTATAAGCCATAGCCGTTTTAAGTAACGGAGAAGACTGCGTTCCAATAAAACTATAAAAACAGATACTGGCTTGATTTGACCTGCAGGCTCTAGTTCACTGATTCCTGCACAAAACTACTGGGTGTCCAAGGTCGAGGAGGTATAAGAGCATGTGTGGTTACCATTATCACAACAAACCGTATGTGAAGGTACAAGCCATGAGAACGTACGTGATCAAGTTTTCTGCATGCACGGCAGCTTCCACAACACCAAGTGATGGCGGCTGGGCAGCTTCTGCCTGCAACTGCTTCACCTCTCTCCGCAGAACATGGAGCTGCTGGCTCACTGCTTCGTTCTTATGCATGCCTTCAAACTAACAACATGAGTGTGTCAACAAACCTTCCATCGCTGGTATTGTTGCTTTGCTTTTTTTTTTTTTTTTTTTTTTTTGGTTTTTCAAGGTAGGGTCTCACTTTAGCCCAGGCTGACCTAGAATTCTCTATGTAGCCTCAGGGTGGCCTCGAACTCACGGTGATCCTCCTACCTCTGCCTCCGAGTGCTGGGATTAAAGGCGTATGCCACCATGCCCAGCTGCTTTGCTTTTTAGAGATAGTGTCTTACTCTGTAGCCCAGGCTGGTCTCAACCTCGTAGTAATCCTCCTGCCTCAGCCTCCCAATTGCTAGGATTATAGGCATGAGCCACCACACCTAGCTCTCGATAAATTCCTTTTCCCCATGTGCTTGTAGAACAAGCATTCTGTTATAAGTGCTATTGATATATGATGACTAGACTGTTACTATAGTGAATATTACAATTTAACTCAAAACACAGCTGACCATGACAGCACTGGGGAAAAAAAATCTGACAAAAATATATATCAATGCCGGGCGTGGTGGTGCACGCCTTTAATCCCAGCACTCGGGAGGCAGAGGTAGAAGGATTGCCTTGAGTTCGAGGCCACCCTGAGACTCCATAGTGAATTCCAGGTCAGCCTGGGCTAGAGTGAGACCCTACCTTGAAAAACCAAAAAAAAAAAAAAAAAAATGTCAATGGGCTGGAGAGATGGGTGAGCAGTTAAGGCACTTACCTATGAAGCCTAAGGACCCAGGTTCAATTCCCTAGTACCCACATAAGCCAGATGCATGCAGTGGTCCATGCATCTGGAGTCTATTTATAGAGGATAGAGGTCCATTTTCATTCTCTCTCTCATTCTCTCTCTCTCTCTCTCTCTCCTTTCCCTCTTCCCCCTCCCTCTTTCCCTTTCTCTTTCTCTCAAAATTAAAATAAAATAAAATAAAAATTACAAATAGGGCTGGAGAGATGGCTTAGCAGTTAAGGTGCTTGCCTGCAAAGCCAAAGGATCCAGATTCAACATCCCAGGACCCATATAAGTGAGATGCACAAGGTGGCACATGCATCTGGAGTTTCTTTGCAGTGGCTGAAGGCCCTGATGCACCCATTCTCTATCTGCCTCTTTCTTTCTCTCTCTCCCTCCCTCTCAAAAAAATAAAAACAAAAAAAATTTTAAATTACAAATAAAAAAATCTGCCAAAAACTGCACAAGGATAATCCTAGCACTCAGGTGGCAAAGTCAAAGGCTTTTGAGTTTGAGGCAGGCATGGGGTACACAAAGAGACCATAAGTAAGTAAAGAAGGGGGCTCAAGAGGTGGCTTAGTGGCTACTGGTGCTTGCGTACCAAGTCTGACAGCCCAGTTTTGATTCCCCAGATCCCATGTAAAGCCAGATGTACAAAGTGGTGAATGCACCTGCAGTTCATCTGTAGTGGCTAGAGGCCCTATGTGCCCATTTCTTTTCACTTTCAGTTCTCTCTCTCCCTCTTTCTCTCCTTGCAAACAAACTTTTTAAAAGTATTTTGAGCCAGGTGTGGTGGCGCACGCCTAATCCCAGCACTTGGGAGGCAGTGGTAGGAGGATCGCCATGAGTTCGAGGCCACCCTGAGACTACATAGTGAATTCCAGGTCAGCCTGAGCTAGAGTGAAACCCTACCCTGAAAAAAACAAAAACAAAAACAAAAAAAAAATAAATAAATAAAGTATTTTGGGGCTGGAAAGATAACTCAGTGGTTAAAGGTACTTGTGCACAGGCTGATGGCCTGGGTTCAATTCCCTCATACCCACATAAAGCCAGATGCCCAAAGTGGCACATACATCTGGAGTTTGCTCACAGTTGCTAAAGGTCCTGGTGCGCTCTTTCGTGTGTGTGCTCTCTCACTCACTCTCAATCTCCCCCCCCCATAAATAAAAATATTTTTAAAGTATTTTTTAAAATAAGCAAGTAAATAGAGCTGAAAATACAACACAGTGAATAATGTTTGCCTAGCATGCATAAAGTTGAGTTCAGCCTCAGCATTAGGGGGGTAGGGAGGGGGGAAAAGGAAGGAAAACTAAGAATTTCATTTAAATAAGTCTTTTTGTTTTATTTGATAGCTCAGGCTAGTCTAAAACTCACTATGTAGCCAAGAACAACCTTGAACTGATCCTTCTGCCTCTACCTTCCAGTGTTGGGATTACAGGTATGGGCCCCCAATGCCTGATTTTTTGTGGTGCTGGTGCTCAAACTCCAGTGAATGTCAGGCAAGCACTGAACCAAGTGGGCTACATCTCCAGCCCCACCTTCTCTCTCCAGCTTGATGCTCAGTGTTCTCTCCAACCAGCACACAGGCAACTCAATGCCACTCAGACTACAAGCATGTCCAGCTAAAAGGGACAACACAGACACTGTCAGCACAGCATCTGCCATTTTAAAAGAAAAGTCCATTATAAAATAACAAAGTAATATAAAATACTGAAAAGTAGAGCAGTTGGCATCAGGAGAATAGGAGGGCAGTGTGAATGGATGTGTCTGGCAGACCAGGATCCTTGTGAGAAGTGACTGGGATGTGTTTATCCTCAGTTTCTGACACAGAGCAAACACTCAAAAGAACCAGCTCTATGGGTGTTGGAATTAGGGAGGTTTTTTTTTTTTTTTTTTTTTAGTGTATTCTTCATACTTCCTATTATTTATTTGAGAGAGAGAGAAAGAGGAACAGGCAGACAGAGAGAGAATGGGCATGCCAGGGACTCCACTCACTGCAAACGAAGTCCAGACGCATGCACCACCTTCTGTACCTGGCTTATATGGTTACAAGGGAATCGAACCTGGGTCCTTAGACTTCACAGGCAAACGCCTTAACCGCTAAGCCATCTGTCCTACCTGAGAATTTATTTATGTATTTTATCTTATTTTTTTTTATTTTTTGGTCTTTCAAGGTAGGGTGTCACTCTAACCCAGGCTGACCTGGAATTCACTATGTAGTCTCAGGGTGGCCTCGAACTCACAGTGATCCTCCTACCTCTGCTTCCCATGTACTGGGATTAAAGACATACACCACCATGCCTGGCCCAAGGACTTACTTATGAATCCCAGTAAGTCTCCCGGGAGCAGGGTCAGAGTAGGGTCAGGGAGATATATAATAATCTCGGTGCCCATGGCCATTTCTAAGTGGATCCAGTTCTTAAAGAAACTGGCATTCCTCTGGGACCTGCTGTTAATTATGCCATGATATGTGTGGATAACAACATCTAGAAAAGCATATATACGATAGAGAGAGAGAAGTGCCCAGAGAAACAATGAATAACAGAGTGGTTCCTGAAAGGTGGTCTATAATTAAAAAAATTAATATTTTATTTGTGTATGAAAGATACACACACACACATACATACATACATACATACATACATACATACAGAGAGAGAATGGCAGCCAGGGCCTCCAACCACTGCACAGGAAGTCCAGATGCATGTGCCACCTTGTGCATCTGGCTTAGGTGGGTACTAGGGAATCAAACCTGGATCCTCAGGCTTCACAGGCAAGTGCCTTAACCATTTAGTCATCTCTCCAGCTCTAATAAAATTTTTATGGTTCTCAGTAAAGATATGAAAAATAAGAACTTATTGAGCTAAAAAAAAAAAAAACCTATCAAAAGACCATCTTTTTTTCAAATGCTATCTTTCCTACTTGGGGTAGTTAACAGACCCTTTCTCTCATAGTGACCGTAACAATTGGTTTTATCTGTGCAGTTTTCATGTCCTCTTTAGTTTGTGGTAGATGCTTACCAGGATGCTGCACAAAAATAAATATGAGGTCCTCTTCCTGGCTGGTCTCAGTGGCTTCTGACTTGAAGACTTCTGCATTGGGAGTGCTGATAGCAATGTCTTCAAGAAATGCCAAAAGTGGGGACCCTGCTCCCAACTTCGAAGCCCCAATTATGCCAGATAGTCAGTTCAGAGGCATCAGTCTGTCTAGCTACAAAAAGGAATATGCTATATGTCACCTTTCTGTGCTGCACAGAGATCGCTGTTTCCAGTGGCAAAGCAGAAAATCTTACATAGCTCCACTGGATTCTCACTCCTGTCCTCTGATGTGGGTCAACACACCCAAGAACACTGCCTTGGCATCAGACCTTAAGCACAGCACTGCTCAAGATTATGGGGGCATAAGGCTGAAGGCATGTTGTTGTAAGGCCCATCACTGAGACGAAGGGTAACCTTCCACAGAGCACACTGGCTGAGCAGGCCTTCTAGTCCACTGATAAACATGGAAATTGCACCCAGCCAGCTGGAAGCTGGGCAGTCACACCATCAGGCCTGAAGCAAAGAATATTGAGCAGTAGGTCACTGCAATGATGTGAGAACAGAATTTCTCCTTGATTTTTCTCCTATTAAATTTGAACTGAGAGAAATGAAAGTTGTTGAGGTTCAGGGGAACAGAGAACAGAAAGAAGAATCCCTCAGTCTGATACTGAAGAGTGTGGAACTGGCAGGCTACTATGGGACAGAGCTTATCTTGCAGACACAGCAGAGAAGGCTGAAAAGATCAGAATATTTGGAAGGCAGAATTTTCAATCCTTCATTCTCACTGATGCTCTTCCCAGGGAGTTCTATACACCAGCCCAAACCCAATCTGCAATGATAACAGAAAGCTTTTGTCTGTAAATAATGCAAATACCTAATTCACCAACTTGTTTAAAAAAATCCTAACTTTCTTAAATAAAAGTCATCAATGCTACCTGTAAGGCTTTACTTCCCACCACTGTTTTAAGTTCTTTTTCTACTAGAACAGATGTGAGAAGGATGAGTGGCTCCCAGCACAAAATGACAAGAAGTTGAGAAACTGGAACAAAGCTGCATTGGAAGCCTCCCCACTAAGAAGTTCCACAAAGCACATCCTTCCACAAGTTTCTACAATAATGAGAGGCCCTCAGTGGGCCTTTTCCATCTTTCCTTCCTAGGAATGGGCACATTTTTCACAGGGTAATAAATCATTCCTGGGTCTAGTAAACACTCCTACAATACCAAATACAACAAACGGAACCCAGTTATAAATCACTCCATTTCCTTGGGGAATACAACTGTGTGATGAAAGACTTCTGTTAGGACAGGGATCAGAGCAGCACGTCCCACGTCTCAGAAACCATTCAGCTCTGGTACACCTCAATCAAGCTGTACAAGTTCAAAGACTTTCAAACAGCTTTGAGATAGTTGGAAATTTCCAAAAAAAAAGTTCTATTAAGCAAGACAGTAATTTTGCCAGGCGTGGTGACACACACCTTTAATCCCAGCACTGGGGAGGCAGAGGTAGGAGGATCACCGTGAGTTTAAGGCCACCCTGAGACTACAAAGTGAATTCCAGGTCAGCCTGGGCTACAGCAAAACCCTGCCTCAAAAAGCAAACAAACAAAAAAAAGAGTAATTTAATATGAAATCATTTCAAATGAGCCATTAAAATTATATTTAAGGGCTGGACAGATAGCTTAGTGGTTAAGACACTTGCCCTTGAAGGCTAAGAGCCCAGGTTCCATTCCCCAGTGCCCACATAAAGCCAGATGCACAAGGTGGCGCATGCATCTGGAGTTCATTTGCAGTGGCTAGTGGTCCTGGCGCGCCCATTCTCTCTATTATCCTCCCTCCTCTCTCTCTCTCTCTCTCTCTCTCTCTCTCTCAAATAAATAAATTTTTTTGAAACTATATTTGAAATAATGAAATCATTTTGCATGAAGCTAATCTTCAAAACCTGATCCAATCTGCCTAATTATGCAAACTCAGAGAGAAAGTAGAAGTGGTACACAGGTATACGTGTTCATTTAAATGAGGTTTGACTGCCGCCGCAGGCCTAGCCCAAATCACACTGCTTGTCTTCAGAAAGTGGAGCTAAAGGAGCTAAGTCAAATGAAAGAGAAAAATGCGGCCTTGAACTTGGAATCAAAGGCTGGGGTGTAACTCAGTGGAAAAGCACTTGTTTGAATAGTACTAATCAGTTTATGTCAGCTTTTTCAAATTCTTTTTTAATATTTTATTTATTTATTTATTTGAGAGAGAGAGAGAGAAAGGAAGGAAGGAAGGAGGGAGACAGAGAGAGGGAGAGAGAATGGGCACACCAGGGCCTTCAGCCCTGCAAATGAACTCCAGATACATGTGCCATCCTGTACATCTGGCTTATACTGGTCCTGGGAATTGAACCTGGGCCCTTTGGCTTTGCAGGTATGTGTCTTAACCACTAAGCCATCTCTCCAGCCTTTTGCAAATTCTTTAGGCTGCTACAAAACCTCTTTCCCTCTTAAAAAAAAAAAAAAAAGTGTTTTTTTTTCCTTGTGTGTACTGTTTCTTTCTTTTTACTTTAATTATTTTTATTTAAAATAATGTAATTTTTGGTTTACTTACAAAAAGTTTTATTCAAGGTTCAAAGAAAAAATTCCAATCTTCTATAGTCTCTCATATTTGGCTTTCTAACCAAATAAATACTATCTGAAACAGTATGAGGTTTTATAACTTTGATATCAAAAGTTAACCATGACAATATATTGACAGTCTTACAAATATGTACACAAGCCTAAACAAAAGACTTGCAATCATAATTGTATAATTCTATGTATGCATGTATGTATGTACATATGTGTGTGTGTACATATGTATGTATGTATACAGACAGAGTTTGTGCTGAACTGTACTTCAGTCTTCTTAATGTTTTATTTATTTGACAGAGAGTGGCAGATAGAGAGAATGGGCACACCAGGGCCTCTAGCCACTGCAAAGGAACTCCAGATGTATGCGCCATCTTGTACATCTGGCTTATGTGGGTACTGGGGAATCGAATCTGGGTCCTTAGGCTTCACAGGCAAGCATCTTAACCACTAAGCCATCTCTCTAGCCCCTGTACTTCAGTTTTCTTTCCTCTTTTAGGGCACTTTGTTTTGTTTCTCACTAGCTAATAGGTTTCCTTACAGCATTTTCATTTATACTCAGGTTTGGTTGTTTTTCCGCACATAACCCCCCCACATACACCCCAGCTCTTCTCCCATCTGTGCCCTTCCACCCCCAGTATGTCCCCTTCCACTTTCATGTGACGTGTTCTGCTATGATCTCTACCATCCTCCGCTGTTTTTTGGTTTTTGGTTTTCTTTTTCATTTCACGGGCTCTTTTCTCTCCCTGACTTTTGCTGTCACTGCCACATAAATGCACACATAGAACAGTTCTAAGTTGGGATCCACACAAGTTCTGTAACAAACAGGCTAGCTGGGTTCAGCTTCCACCCTGAACTTTCATGATACGTCAGATCCAATTTTGCCTCTATTTCCAGAGCAAGAAGGTGGCTGTGGTAGCTGAATTTTTACTTATATTGCAGCATGTCTCATTTGCTTGTTAGCAATTTCCATACAACCAATCTACTTCTCATGTCCTTCCTACAACACAGTGACTTCAGTCCATCATTTCTTCTAACTGAATCCAAAGTACCATCATCAAATTCTGATGATCTGAGCTAGAGAGATGGTTCAGTGGTTAAGGTGCTTGCCTGCAAAATGTAAGGACCCAGGTTTGATTCCCCAGTACCCACATAAGCCGATGCACTAGGTAGTGCATCTTGTTTGTTTACAGTGGCTAGAGGTCCTGGTGCACCTATTCTCCCTCTCTCTCTAATACATAAATAAAATATTTTTAAAATAAATGATCTGATGATCATTCTAAGCCCCTCCCTCAAAGAGGTTTCTGGATGATTCTGCTTCTCTTTGAATTCCTCATTGAATGCTGGTCTTCTAGGCCTCATCTGAAATAGAAATGTGTCTTGAAGCTTCATTTGCACAAAAACGATTCTTTTTGTTAGCTCTGGGGAATTGAGGACAATTTATTTTGCTCTGTGTGTATGTGTATTTGACTCCTCCTAAAACTCTACAATGTTTTAGGACACAGGTCATGAGCTATCCTTTCAATCTGTCTCAATGACATGCCGACAGAAGGGATTCAGTTAAACTTCCCTAAAGCATGAAGACTTTCAAGAACCACACCTGAACTGTTACCACTGCTGCTCCTTGGCACTTCTTCCCACCACTGCCTCGGCACTCCAAATGCAGGGTGGTCTGCTCTTCTTGGTTAACGTACTGCTTGGGCATGGTGTCTAGCAGCTCACCATCCAGGGCAACCTGCTGAGATTCCCGAAGAGCTGCAGTTCTGGAAAAACAGCACCACAAGAAAAAAGCAAGTCAAGAAAGGTTAAATGAAAAGGAACAAAAGTCTCCTGTTATCCCCCACACATACAACACACTCACCACCCAACACCCCAGCCAGTACTACAACACAATACACAAGTATCCAAGAGTAATAAAACACCAAAGGTATGTGCACCAAGATGTGGGCAAATCTAATCTTTTGTCAAACTGGCTAACGAAGAACAAGAACAAGAAGGAGGGGGAGGAGAAGGAGAAGGGGGATGGGGAGGAGGAGGAGGGGGAGGAGGAAGGAGGAGGAGGAAGGAGGAGGAGGGAGGAGGAGGAGGAAGGAGGAGGAGGAAGGAGGAGGAGGGAGGAGGAGGGAGGAGGAGGAGGAAGGAGGAGGAGGGAGGAGGAGGGAGGAGGAGGAGGAGGAGGGAGGAGGAGGAGGAGGAGGAGGAGGAAGGAGGAGGAGGGAGGAGGAGGAGGGAGGAGGAGGGAGGAGGAGGAGGGAGGAGGAGGGAGGAGGAGGAGGGAGGAGGAGGAGGGAGGAGGAGGGAGGAGGAGGAGGGAGGAGGAGGGAGGAGGAGGAGGGAGGAGGAGGAGGGAGGAGGAGGGAGGAGGAGGAGGGAGGAGGAGGGAGGAGGAGGAGGGAGGAGGAGGAGGGAGGAGGGAGGAGGAGGAGGAGGAGGAGGAGGAGGGAGGAGGAGGAGGAGGAGGAGGGAGGAGGAGGGAGGAGGAGGAGGGAGGAGGAGGAGGAGGAGGAGGGAGGAGGAGGAGGGAGGAGGAGGGAGGAGGAGGAGGGAGGAGGAGGAGGGAGGAGGAGGAGGAGGAGGAGGGAGGAGGAGGAGGAAGGAGGAGGAGGAAGGAGGAAGAAGAAGAAGAAGGAAGAAGAAGAAGAAGGAGGAGGAGGAAGAAGGAAGAAGAAGAAGAAGAAAGGAAGACAAAGCCTTATGGGAAACAGACAATTTTTAGCCCAAACCAAAGCTTCACTTAAAATCTGCACTATGTATTATACCAGAAATGCTTTTTACAAGGACCTTGAAACATATTATTAACAAGTGAAGACAGTTAACTCAGCACCCTAAAGAAATGCCTTAAGTTGAAGGCACCAACATGTGCAAGACCGTGAAAGCTAAATGTGAGGGGATTACAGAAAGCTCGCACAAAACCGCCAAGAAAGAAATAATAGTAATACACTGTACCTGATGTGTCACTACTATTTTAACTAGATTTGTTTTTACATCAGCAGGCAAATACTCATGTGTGCACACAGCCCACCAACATCCAACATCAAATGCCTACATCAAATGTGGTCCAAGAAAAAAAGCCAATAAAAAATTGATTCACATGTAATTTGTAAAAATAAAGTTCATTTGCTATTAATAAAACACACCTGTCCATGTACAAGCCTCACAAAATTGCAAGCTAGAATCAAAATCTGAAATGGTTCATGATTCAGCATTAACCATGTGAACTTAAAACATTAAATGACTTTCCTATACTTCAACCAAGTGCCCATGTCAAGTAAAAAAAAAAAAAAAAAAAAGTTATGATAGCAAAACAATGACAAAAGAACACAAATTTCATTTCACCCCCCTCCAATGCCATCTTTCCCAAGAAAGCCACAGCTAACACTGTGGAACTCAGAAATGCTCACACCGAAACAGGTGAGCTGACAGTCCATGAGGAAACCGGGTAATTTTAGTATGAAACTAAAAGCCTTGTCACAGCTGAGTTCGCTGAAGAAGCTCTCTGGGCTGGGCTGGGCTGGCAGATGAACCTGTGGTGAGAATGCTGCGGAGGAAGCCAACCTGGGTACTAAACCAGCAGGCTGTCAGGGCAGCAAGCAGGAGGCACAGTCTTGAGGTCTTGGGCCTTACCTGGCCTGCTGTTGCAACAGATTTAGATCTGTGCGAACCAGCTGGGTGGTGTCCTTCTGACTCAGTAGCACAGCTGAGGAAACAACTGGCACGGGAGGCTTCATGGGGTACAGAACGAGGGGAGGATGGGGCGCCTCATGCTTCCGCAAGTTACTTAGAACCCTTTCTTTAGCTGGAAAAAAAAAGTCAGTTTACTCAGCCACAGGTACAAATAGGTAGTAATACAGTACATGGATACAAAGCCCTGGTCTGTTACAAAACCTTGGGAATGGTTCCTTAAACAAGCGTTTGAATGAATCAAATCATTATGCTTTGGTTCTTTTGAGTTTTGAAAGAGTATTCACAGGCCTAATAATATTTTCCTGGGAGCAAGGAGGTCAGGAGCACGTACTATAGTTGAGAAGAGTTTCTAGCCTCAAAAACATATAGTCTAATGGTTGAAGAGCAAAAGAGCACGATCTTAAATTACCACTCTTGATAGTCTTGCGTGGCCTGCTAAATAAGTCTGGGCTTGATGTTAGTGTACAAGAAAGCTAGTGAACAGATCTAAGCAAGCCTGACACAGACGGCAGCTAACATCTGGATAATGATGAGATACGGTAGGTCCACAGGCAGATAGCTAGTTGAGAATTTAATGCCTCCATTCAGAGAAACCTCATGGGAATAAGGAAAAAAGAAACAGGCATTATGGTTTACGGCAGAAGAGAAGATTTGAAAATGACTTAAGGTTTGAACAAGAGGACTGAAAGTATTAAGACAAAATGAAGAGGAGTATAAGGCCCTTTAGCACCTATATTTAAACAATCACAGAGTCAGTCAAATATTCACTCAAAAAATGGCTTATGGAGTCCAAATAAGCAGCCCAGGGCCAAAGTGCCATGCAAAAAAAAAGAAAAAGAAAAAAAGCTTATACTGTGCAACTCTGACTAGATAACACACACCTGCATGTCTGGGGCTGATCACCTCTGAATGTCTGACCTTTCTGTGTCTGATATTGGGCTATACAAACTCCCATCTCCCCTCCTCTCTCTGCACCAGACACACAAACAGGAGGTGGAAACTGAAGAACATGAAGACACAGATACCCAATTCTTTTCAACAAGAGAAAAGAAAGGGAATGGATTTTAAAGCCGGGGGCGGGGGGACTAGAGAGATGACTTAGTGATTAAGGCACTTGTCTGCAAAGCCAAAGAACCCAGGTCAATTCCCCAGGACCCATATAAGCCAGATAAACAAGGTGGTATATGTCTGGAGTTAGTTTGCAGTGGCTAAAGGCCCTGGCGTGTGCACGCTTGCTTGCTCGCTCTCTCTCAATAAAATAAAATAAATAAATAATATTTCTAAAAAAGAAAAGGTAATGGTCAAGTAGACCTCAAGTCAGTGAATCAACAGGCACTTAAGGAACTACTGGGAATTTCCGATTTCATTCCAAATATAACATTCAATTTTCTATTCTTGTTGTTAAAAAAAAAAAAAAAAAGCAAAGACAATTTAATAGCCATGACTTGGCACAAGGAGACTTGTACTGTTTGTACCCCAAACAGATGGTAGTTAACACTGCAAAAGGTCAAGTAGAGCACTGTCCCACCATAGCTGGTGTTTTTCCACTAAAACTACCACTGCACAGACGGCAGAGCTGCACAGGTCAGCATTCCATATGACTATGTTCAAGTCACATTATAGACCTTGACTCTAAGGGACAACTGGGGGGGGGGGGCCTCTTTCAAATCAAAAATAATTTATCATTTAAGAAAAATCATGGATAATATTTTTAAATAAAAGAATTAATTTCACACTATATTTTACTGTAATTATCACTCTTTACAAAAAGTAACTGAAGTTTACAGAACAAATATATTTTTTTCTAGGAAATGTTGATGTCTACAAAAATTAAAGAAAAAATTGGTGTCACAAATACACTAATCAAATTTTTCCTAGAATTACTATTGGATGTTCAATCATTTGATATAGATTTCTAAACAAAATCACATCATTTCATTTAAGAAAAATCTCAAGCATTTAGAAATCTAGCCACTCATTTTATTTGGAATAGCAACCCGTAACTCAAAAAACATGAATGAGAGATTCAGTGGCACACAGAACCAGACACCACTGCCACTTCTAGTTCTGTAACCCACATGGAGTGTCACCCCGCACATATAAAGTACTGAGAAAGAGGCTAGAACAAGATAAGGGCTCATGAATTAACAAGTTAAATGTGATGAGTGGTGTCTTTAGCCTGTCTGGGCGGTGGTCAGGCAACACTAAAGCACTACTACTGGATGAGCAAGAACGGAACGTATTCAGTGTCTCCAGAGTGAGCCGCATGCTCCTTCTCGTTTACCAAACTTTCCACAGTCCACAGTAGAAAACAAAGCTCTATATGAGTAGGCTGGGGCAGTTCTCATATCTTTCTACAATGCTTTTTTTCAGTGAGCACATAAACCCTTTATATTAAAAAAGCAATTGTTTCGGGGGTAGGAACTACTGGGCACCTTCATTTTGCAGAGGAGTTAACTGAAGCCCCTGAAGGGTCTCATTACTCTCTCTTTACCTAATTAACAAGCTGGCCAGGCAGAATTAAAATAATAAGTCTTTTTACCTTTCCATCAAATCCTGTGTTCTACTACACATATATAACAATATAATAGCAACAATTTTATTTACAATTTTATTATGTGTCCTATGTTTTAAATATATATATAATTTTCTATTTTTTAAAATATTTATTTATTTTAAGAGCGTGAGAAAAAGACAGACCCAGAGAGAGAAAGAGAGAGAATGGGCATGCCAGGGCCTCTAGCCACTGCAAATGAACTCCAGACGCATGCACCCCCTTGTGCATCTGGCTTATGTGGGTCCTGGGGAGTTGAAGCTCAGTCCTTTGGCTTTGCAAGCAAATGCCTTAATTGCTAAGCCATCTCTCCAGCCCAATTTTCCATTTTTTTATTGGAAGTATGCCAACAACTTTGTAGGCTAACTGGGCTTTTGTAGCCTGGCCTGGAGAACTAGCTGGTAATTTGCAGCACTTCTCTCTAGAAAAATAGACTCTGAAAAGCAAGCAGGCCAGAGGCTTTATGATCTATTTTTGTGGTAAGGGTTCCAGACACATAGAATAACAATTGGTGGGGTGTGGTGGTGCACACCTTTAATCCCAGCACTCAGGAGGCAAAGGTAGGAGGATCACTGTGGCTCTGAGTTCGAGGTCACCCTGAGTGAATTCCAGGTCAGCCTGGGGCTAGAGCGGAAACCCTACCTCAAAAAAACAAACAAACAAAAAAAAAGAATAACAACTATAAAACAAAACTACAGACTTCCGAACATTAAAACTGCAAACCCAAAACAATCAATTGAAAGTTATCCTTTATACCTGGCTTTCTAACTAAACTGAAATATCTTTTTAAGCGTTGCAGAAGACATGAACCATGAGCATTCCAGCTGCATTTTCAGCTAGGGACAGATGTGTCTCCACTTGGGCCAACACATTATAACTAGAAGCCTATGAGCAACCTCTCAAGAGTTCTTTTAGGAAGACTCTCCTTCCTGCTGACTGATATTCTACAAAGGGGACAGTGTAAGCTTAAGCAGCCACTCTGAACTGGAAGATGTCACCTATAGTAACAGTGAGGCAGCAAGATAGGAAACCTACAATGTTATGAAGCTACCTTGCTGCTCTCAACTACCTACCTCAAAATTTCTGTAGGAGAAAATTAAACTTCTGTCTTATTTAAGCCATTATTAGTTTGGATTCTAATTCACAGCCTACCCTACCCCATATGGCAGATAGGCAAACAGGGAATTCCTAAACAGCAATTCTCCATGGAAAGGTAGATTGTGTAAGCCTTAACCCTCAATGACCTTAATTCACGAACTTCATCAGTCACATGACTCACCCAGCAAAGGATCAGTGAAGTCCAGCTGTGCTGAAGAGCTACAGGGCATGGAGTGGGACTCAAACTTGGCCTGTGTCCACACCCCTACAGTTTCCCGGAACTCATAATGTATGCGTTCCATATTCAAATACTCCATCCACAGATCCTAGAATAAAACCACAGTACTTGAACTTGGGCAGATGAATCATAAATTCACGTACAAAATCATGTATTTATCTATTTATATAGTAAATGAGTGAATTTTAATGAGGTTATTCACTCCAAGCTTCCAATATTAGGATGGATTACATAACAATCTTAGCAAGTTAGAAAAGTTGGTTATGTACCATGATTAGAAAAATAATTTTTAACAGCCCCACCATATGTCTCCTTATGAGTTACTGGCCGATATATACTATTGGTCTAATAAATACATGTATTATAAGATATATGCAGAAGATAAAACATTTCAAATAGTATGATTTGACAATAAATAAACTGAAGCCAAGTGTGGTAGGTCATGTCTACAACCCCAGAACTCAGGAAATAAGAGGAATACTGCAAGTTCAAAGCCAGCCTGGACAAAATCTAGACAGTGAGGAAGCTACGGACAACCTAGTTTCTTCAACAAATCGACTGTCAAAGGTGAAAAAAGAACAAGAGAACCTATATATTAAATAGACATGTCAACCACTCTATAAATGTGGATCCAAATTCAAACAAACTGTAAAAACAAATTAAAATCTTGATGACATTTATGAGACATTTGGAATTTTCAGCAGACTATATATTTGATATTATGAAGTCAGGGCTGGAGAGATGACTCAGAGGTTAAAGGCACTTGCTTGGAAAGTCTGACAGCCTGGGTTTGATTCCCCCATATCCACATAAAGTCAGATACACAAAGTGGCGCCTGTGTCTGGAGTTTAGTTACAGTGGCAAGGGATGCAGGCACACCTATTCTCTTTCTTTCTTTCTTCCTTTCTCTCTTTGCTTGCAAATAAATAAGTAAAAATTAAAAAAAAAAATCAAGCTCAGCATGGTGGCACATGCCTTTAATCCCAGCACTCAGGAGGCAGAGATAGGAGTTCAAGGCCACCTTGAGACTACATAGTGAATTCCAGGTCAACCTGGAAAAAGAAGAAGGAAGAAGAAGAAAAAAGAAGGAAGAAGAAGAAAGACAAAGAAGAAAGAAGAAACTATTAATACTCTTCACATATAAATGTTGAATTGATATTATCCTTATCTTTCAAAAGCCTTTATATGTAAAATAATCTCTTCATTTCCTTTACAGATAACTTATGGCAGAGATAAGCTACAAATGAAGCTAGACACACTGAGGGAAGGGAAGAAGCGTATGCCCAGAACTTTGCTCTTTTTTCCTCTGTAGTGGACTGTATTCATGAGAAAGGTGAAATAGCAGGTCATAGTAACACACACCTGTAATTCAGAAGAACCGCCACAAGCTCAAGGCCAGCTTGCACTACATAATGAGACCCTGGATTTAAATGTGAAGGTGAATGAGATAAGTCAAATAAGTAGCAGCAGTGGTTAAATGCAGTGGACTTTGTGGTAGAAACAAAAGTTTATTATTCTCCTGTACTCTAGTGAGCTGTTCTTGAATATTCTGAAATGCATCACCTTCATTCAGAGGATCACTGCATATTTAAAAGGTGGGCTATCTTTACCAGAAGCAAAAACATACTAGTAACTATCTCAAATATTAAGTGAACAATTATGGACTATGGTTTTGTGTTTCATAATATTCTCTCATTCATTCTCTCTTATTCATTGCCCCCATCCCACCTTCAGAGCAAACAGAATATATCTCAGGCAACGAAGAACACTACAGTTAATTTTTAAAAACATTGATCAGGGGTCTACTATCTGCAGCAGCTTGGATAAAGGACTCAGGACATAGAGTACAAAGAATAAATGATAGTGAGATGGCACCAAATGATTCAGGGCACCATGATCTCATATTGTTTTTCTGGATTTACATTCCAAGGCTAATTATTGCCCATGGTTTAAATATGTTTTCTCAGGGTTACATCATTAGTCCTTTTCTTAATCTAAGCATTTTACCATTAAGTCTACATTCTCTTCCTGGCCCCATTCCTGAATTCCACATCTATCACTCTCTCTAAGACCACCTCCATGATGGGTTCTCTTTCAAACCTGAAGGCATTCCCTCTTCCAACATTCCCTTTGTTGACAAATGACACCTCTACCTGCCCAGTGAAAAGAAACCCAGGCATCCTTATGTATCTAATCAGTCACAAAGCTTTACTCTATTTAACCACTGTTGCTACTTCAGTAGCTTTCCAATGACATCAAAATAAAATCCAAATGCATTAGAAAGGTATATGTGGCCCTTAGTGACTTCACCTCATTCATGTCTCTGGTTCTAACTGCCCCTTCTAGGTGCTATGCCCTCACCTAAACCACTGTGAACATGAGTTCTTCGTATGTACAGTCTTTCTCCCACTTAACACCCTCCCTGCCACTCTCTCTCACCATGCTTTTCCTTCCCACCTCATCAGCTTCCCTTTATCCTTCAGGGCTTAGCTCACAGGTTACCACCCCAGGTCCAGTCTGAATGTGGGTGGGAATGGCTGCTCCTCTATGTTCACACAGCACACCCTTTGCATTTCACTCCTGCAGTCTTGATCATAAGACGAGATCATTGTTTGAGCTCCCCCACTTGACAGGCAGGAACTGTATCAGATTTCTTTTTTGTATAACTGGCATTAATCACCTGGCACTTAGAAGGCATTTAATACTCATGTGAGGAAGGAAGTGGAAGAATAAAGAAACAAATGATGGAAGGAAAGTCAAAGACTGGAGATGAAATACTAATATGATGTGGAAGCAGACAGGTTTAAGGAGCCAGATGAAAGTCTCCCAAATCTTGGAGGCTCCTAAACCCTATCCAGTGTTGGGGAGTCAAAGGCCACCAGAACTGATGCCCTAGATAGAAGGATCCAGAGTAGATGTCTTTTTCTCTGCCCCAAAGCTGGCTATAGAAACTTGGAGAAAACTGAGATTAGAAGTTTGGGACTAAGAAAAGATCAGCAACATCATTGGGTACCTGAGAGAAAATAAATTAGGATACACGGGAACTAGAATCAAGTGGCTCCATAGTGGCAGCCAGAACTCAGAGGCTGGCAAGGAAACCTGTTCAAAGCCATCTTCTCCTTGTGACTGACCTGTGTTACAAAAGGATTCCTATAAGTCTTTCCCTGTGCTTTTTATAGTGGAGACGACTGTTTAAAAGTATTTAGCTGGTGTCAAGGCAAACCAAGTAAGACTATACTCAGAGACAGGCTGTGTGCCTGTGGTGGCAAAAAATATACAGAGAGGGGCTAGAAAGACGGCTTAGTGGTTAAGGCACATGCCTGCGAAGTCTAAGGACCCATGTTCGATTCTCCAGGTCCCATGTTAGCCAGGTGCACGTTTGCAGTGGCTGGAGGCCCTGGTACACCCATTCTCCCTCTCTCTCTCTCCCTCTCTCTGTCTCAAATAAATAAATAAATCTTTTTAAAAAATAGGCAGAGTCAGTGTTGTCTGCAGTTGCAAAAATATAGGCAGAGAAAGGTTGTTTTGGGCTGGAGAGATGGCTCAGCAGTTAAAGCACTTGCTTACAAAGCCTGACAGCCTGGGTTTGATTCCCTAGTACCCACGTAAAGGCAGGTTAACAAGGCGACACATGCATCTGGAGTTTGTCTGCAATGGCAGGAAGTCCTGGTGCACCATTCTGTCTGTCTCTCCCTCAAATAAATAAAAATTAAAATAGTTAAGAAAGAGGTTGTGCTCCTGCAGCTGCACAATGCCCAAGAACAAGCTTCAGGGAGTCCAAGCCTTTAGGTGAGGCCATTAGGGAGCTGAAGATTCAAAAGAGAATCCTGTTAAGACGATCAATACTGGCAAAACCCACAAAAGTGACCATGTGACCACCAGTATCCACATCAGTAAGCAGTCTTACCACTGGACGTTGACTATGAACATTCAAATTACATTCAGAAATGCTATAAAAGGTGGGGGCACTGCTGTCATTTTACCTGCTGATTGTGCATCACTTTTGCTAGCCTGTGAATATCATAGTGCTTTGGTAGAGATGGGATGTATGTATCTCCTTTTTGAAAATTCTCATCTTCTAGCCATAATATGTATACATTGAAGAGCCTAAAAGCCAAAACATAATTATATAAAATGTAAAAAAAAAATAGACAGACAAATGCAGTTTCATGTATTACTAAAAACTCTGGCACCACAACATGAGGGTAAGGACAGACTGCAATATAAAAAAATGTGTCTACCAGTCACTCTCTCCCCCAAGGAGCCCATAGTTCAGCGGGAGAGATGTCACAAAAAATTAAAATATGGTTCAATAATTGCAAGAAACAAAAGGTCTACAGAAGGGGCTCTGGGAGTTTTCTTATTAATGGTTAAATATGACACACAGAAAAATAACTAGAGTGGGTGCTCACACAAATAGCCTGAGGGTTTGAACTTACAGCTCTATTTTAAGGACAATTCAGAGTACAGTTGGCCTTACTGCTTGGAAAACACCCAAAGCCATTTTCAATTTCTGCATGAGAAGCAATTGCCAGTTTTAGCATCTCAAGGAATCATAAATAAAACTCTGTATGTATGAACACTGCTCCTCATGAGAGGAATTTTTTTTAAACTCAGCTTACTACAAAAAAAAAGTCTTGAATTCTGGGCATGGTGGCACATGCCTTTAATCCCAGCACTTGGGAGGCTGAGGTAGGATCACTGTGAGTTTAAGGCCACCCTGAGAGTACATAGTGAATTCCAGGATTCCAGGTCAGCCTGGGCTAGAGTGAAACCCTACCTCAAAAAAAAAGTCTTGAGTCCCCAATAAACTTAAAAAAAAAAATAATTTGTTTTGCCTTTTCAGGGAACATAGTCCATCTAACTAAGAACACTGATATTCCAAGGCATTGTTCAAGTAACAGCATGACAAATGACCAAGAGGACAGCATGTAAGAGAAGTCAGGACTATGACTTTTAACTAGAAAAGGGTACAAATCACACAATCTTCCCTGCCAGCCTCTGACTCAGTGATACTGATGGTCACTTTCTGAATGCCTCACCAAAACAGGATTTAAGGGAGGGCAAGGGAATATCAAAGACCTGTTCAAAGCAAAAGCCTTCCTTCCACTGGATAAGGCTGGTAAAGAAGATAGTTTTGGGCTGGAGAGATGGCTTAGTGGTTGAGCACTTGCTGGTGAAGCCTAAGAACCCCAGTTCGAGGCTCGACTCCCCAGGACCCACGTTAGCCAGATGCACAAGAAGGCGCATGCGTCTGGAGTTAGTTTGCAGTGGCCGGAGGCCCTGGCGCACCCATTCTCTCTCTCCATCTGCGTCTCTCTCTCTCTCTCTCTCTCTCTCTCTCTCTCTCTCCTTTCAAATAAATAAATAAAAATAAAATAAAAAAGAAGATAGTTTTCCTTCAAGCAAGATAAGGAGAGAAATCATTCTGGAGGCTAAGAGCAAGCCCGAAGGGCCCAAGGTCAAAGAAAGCCTAAGACCTTGTGCTCAAAAAAATGCTAGGTTTTGGGCTGGAGAAATGGCTTAGTGGTTAAGGTACTTGACTACAAAGCCAAAGGATGCAGGTTCAATTCCCCAGGACCCACATTGCACAAGTTGGCACATGCATCTGGTGCTCGTTTGCTGTGGCTGGAGGTCCTAGTGTGCCCATTCTCTCTCTCTCTCTCTCAAATAAATAAATATAAATAAAATATTTTTAAATGCTGGGTTTCCTCACTGAGCTATAGAGTAATTATTAAATGACCATGCCATTTTTTTATTGTCATGGTATAAGACAACTATTTGAATGAAGTTAAACTTATAAATAGGAAGCAAAGGAATCATGTGAAAAGAATCCTCACCTTTTGGGATATGCAAATACTGTACTTCAATTTATAAGCAGTTTGGGGAGGTTACTTAACTCCTTGTCCCACATGGAGTCCAGAACCACAATTAGTTGTTTATTTCTTTATAGGAGATATTCTACCAGGCTCTGGAAGTCAGATGCCTGCTGTAATCAATTGTGAACAAATCAATTTGTTTTGGTTTATTTCTTTTCATGTTAAAGAAACAGAAGGGAGTATCGGCCCTTTGGTTACTGCTGAGACCCAAACACTCAAGCTACATCCAAATGGCTGATTCACTTCTCATGAAAAACATTCCAAGGTGAGTCAAAGCCACCTTCCATTTCAGTCTGGCAGGGTAAGAGAGCAGCACCTTGGTTCTGTATCACTCCAGCATAATACCTATGCCAAGAACAACAGTGGAAATGTCAGAATAGCCTTCTCACCTCACCAGTTCCATGTGCAGTTCTGGCGACGTCAGGTAACCAGGGGTGCCAGCCTGCCGCTCTGGAAGCCCTTCACTGCCCTCTGCTGGAACACGGAGGGCCTTGCTAGCAGCATAGTGGAAGTCACCCACCTCAGTCAGGCGTCTCTTCATGTCCTTCAACAAATTAGTATGTGCAGGACTTTGAAAAAACCTTCTTCCAATGCAGCCATCTATGGGTAACCTTAACAAACATAAGCACACATTCTATGTGGCACAAAACAGTAGTCAATGAGCAAGTTACTATGTCTAGACACACCAATAAATGACTACTTATTTCTCCATCAGAGGCTATTCTGATGGTCCAAAACTATCAAATTCTGGAAACAATTTTTAGTCTAGCCTATTGTTATGACTATTCTATTACTTATTGATAATCTCTTACCATAGCTAATTTATAAATTAAACATCCTCATAGGTATGTATACAGAAGAAAGACAGTGTATCTAGAGTTTGGTGCTATTCGGGGCTTTCAATATCCCCAGGGGGTCTTGGCATGTACACTCTGGAGATAAGAGAGGACTACAACATGAAAGTGATCTTAACAGATTTAAACATTACATAGACTCAAGGCATCATCACTACTTAGAGGGGAAGACCAGATTCAAGATGGTCACTTCTGTTCATGAAGAACTTGCAGTCTAACAAAAGACAGATGTAACAAAGTCAGCAGTATCTTTATTTTAATGATGTGTGTGGCATTTGTGGTAAGATATGGTGTGTATGAACAGCGTATGCACACATGTGTGTAAATGCACATGTCCAATGCACATGCATGTGGAGATCAAAGGCAAACATCAGGTGTCCTCTTATCTATAACTCATCCACTTTTATGTTCTTGAAAAAGAGTCTCTCACTGAACCCAGAGCTGCCATTTTTAGTCAGAGTGGTCTTGGGCTGCCATGGGGCTGGGATCTGAAGTAGAAGCTAGAAGCCATGTTTGGTAAAAGTGGATAGTTCAAGCTGGCCAAAGTACTTGGCTATGCAGCGGATCTGTTCAACCTTCCCATGCTTAGTCCAAGGGTTATAAGTCACAGCCCGCCTTCTGTTCATACATACACTATGCACTGCACAACATGAGGTTCCCTTACACAAGTCCCACAGAGGTCACACACGCAGCCTGAGTGTGGGGCAGCTTCTCTCCCAATGTACCTCAACTTCTCTGCTAGACCTTGCCCAGTTCCCAGATGTCCTCAATGGTGGGTGCAAAGGAGGGCAAAGAGAAGTTGCTACAAAATACCCCAAACTCAACAATGATTCCTAGCTAGTGGTCACTAGAGAGTGACTCTAGCTCATACTCCAGAGCATACTCCAGGCTCAGGAGTGGGATCCCAGGAACATACTACAACACACAGTACCATACCCATATTGTGGTCCTGGACGATGAAGATACAGGAGGAAGAACTTCTGCCAAATGAGTGGCAGAAGAGGGTGATCAGAAGGTGTGACGAGAGCCTGGTGGGCCCAGCGATAGATCAGCAGCCTTTGTAGGGATGGGACGATGGGGAGCTTCAGCTGGGCCTGGGCTTTCTACAAGAGGAGACAGTTTTAGTAACCCCAAAATGAACATGGTTAAAAACATTCTGCGTTTCTAAGTAATCCAAATGAAATGATAAATATTTTGTTTTTACATAAGGAAGCAAAAAGATCACAAAACACTTTTCCAGCCTATTAGTTGACACTTCAACCTCCTTGGAAGTAAGACAGTTTTCTGTTAAGTCATTTCAAAGACCCCATAATCAAAATGGGTCTTAAAAGTCATTTAAGGGGGCTGGAGAGATGGCTTAGCAGTTAAACGTTTGCCTATGAAGCCCAAGGATACCAGTTCGAGGCTCAATTCCCCAGGACCCATGTAAGCCAGATGCACAAGGGGGTGCATGCATCTGGAGTTTGTTTGCAGTGGCTGGAGGCCGTGATGCACCCATTCGCATTCTCTCTCACTGCCTCTCTCTCTCTCTCTCTCTGCCTCCCTCTCTCTCTCTCTCTCTCTCTCTCTCTCTCCCTCTTTCTCTCTGTCTGTCACTCTCAAATAAATAAATAAAAATAAACAAAAAAAAAAGTCATTTAAGGGGCTGGAGATGTAGCTCAGTTGGTGAAACACTTGCCTGGCACGCATGATGCCCTGTATTCAATCTTCAGTACCATGATGAAAAAAAGGTATAATTTAAAGCCTGTAAGCCCAGCACTTGGGAGGTGGAGGCAGACAGACCAGGAATTCAAGGTCATCCTCGGCTATAAAGTGAGTTCAAGGCCAGCCTGAGCTACATTTAGAAAAGAATAATCTAAGACTAACTGCATTTCCATTTCTGAGATTCCTCTGCATATAAAACACTACAGAGCAAGGAAATCTAAAGTAAATCTGTCAAACATCTATCTTGGAAATTTAAAAGGCTTCTGAGCTGGGCATGGTGGCGCCATGAGTTCGAGGCCACCCTGAGAATACAGATTGAATTCCAGGTCAGCCTGGGCTAGAGTGAGACCCTATCTCAAAAAACAAAAAACAAAAAAAAAAGGCTTCTGAGAAAGATGACTTCCTTGACAAGCTCTGAGACTCAAAAGTGCAATCTAGCCTATGACACCTGAAATGGATAAAAGGTCTCTAAATCAGTCAATGAGCTAGAAAGGGATTAAAAGGAGGGAAGAGATGGGATGACTTAAGGAGAGGGTACTGTATGTAAGTAGAAGAATATATTACAGGGAGGGGGAGTCTTAACAGTCTAAGTGAGGTCAGGGGAAGAAACTGAGTAAAGGAAGGGTAGGGGAGGGCTAACCAAAATTTATGATGTTATGAATAAGCCTTACGGAAACCTACTTCTTTGGATAATGACGCACCCAGAAGCCAGATTGCTACTAGAAAGTTTTCAGTGCCAGGGATGGGATACCTTCCAGTGAATTGTTGGCCAGGGAGGTCCCTAGTTCCCCCAAAATATTAGAGGCCATTGCCAAGGCTCTTGGTTTCCCACCAGAACTAGATGGCTACAAGGTCACTGAGAAATCTTGCTGGGGCTGAGCTGAAAACCTCCTCCCAGTAGATAAGCTGACAGAAAGATGGAAAAAACTATGCTGCATGCAGCCCTATGGGGGAGAGAGAAGTCATCAACAGTGGTAAACAGTAGTGGGCAATAGGTCAAATGTGCCAACTGCTGCAATGGTGGCATGTCTATTATGGAGGAAACCATCTAATTGGACTGAAGGCCCACTCCATGGGAGGGAATACATGCCTGGTATTGAAAACCTAGTCAAAAGCCTATGGCAGGGGAGGTCATGAGCCCTAGGGGAGTAATATTTGCTGTTGTCTGGTTAAATGCATTTTATGCTCACCAAACTGCCCTGTAAACTCTTTTCTTAATGTTTATACCCATATATTAATGCTACCCTCACTTTTGGTTAGAAAAGCTTTTCTTTTCAGATGCTGGTAACCACTGGGATGACTCAAAAGGCACCACAGTGCTGAGAAGAAGTGACAGTGGAGTGTTCAGCACTCAGACATGTCTATCACACCTTCCAGGGCTCAGGGTCCATTGTGGCCAAGAGGTGGTGGAAAGAATATAAGTGCCAAAGGAAGGGCAGGACTCCTTACAATGCAATCTTCCACACACAAAATGACCTGGATATCCAAGGCCTCACAGTGCCTTAGTACTCCCTACACAAGATCTTCATAACAGGAGCCGGGTGTGGTGGCGCACGCCTTTAATCCCAGCACTTGGGAGGCAGAGGTAGGAGGATTTCTGTGAGTTCGAGGCCACCCTGAGACTCCATAGAGAATTCCAGGTCAGCCCCTGGGCTAGAGTGAGACCCTACCTTGAAAAACCAAAAAAAAAAAAAAAAAAAAAAAAAGATCTTCATAACAGGAGGAAAAGATGATGACATCAAAATAAAAGAGAGACTAGGGCTACAGAGATGGCTTAGTGGTTAAGGTGCTTGCCTGCAAAGCCTAAGTACCCAGGCTTGCTTCCCAATACCCACATAAGCCAGATACACAAGGCAGCGCATGTGTCTGGCATTCGTTTGCAGTGGCTAGAGGCCCTGGCATACCCATTCTCTCCCTCAAATAAATAAATAAAATAATTTAGAAGAGCGACTAATTGAGAGGAGGAGGGGATATGATGGGGGGTGGATTTATGAGGGGGAAGTGGGGGTGGGGAGGGAATTCTTATGGTTTAGTGTCTATAATTACGGGAGCTGTCAACAGAAAGAAAGAGAGAGAGAGGAGGGAGGGAGGAAGGGAGGGAAAAAAAAGGAGGTCTTTAAATCTAAAACTTTATTCCAGTCTTCTCACATACCACTGAACCTAAGAATCACTGAAGGAGCTTTTAAGAAATTCCTGGCCCCAATCTAGGCTCAGAGACTTGAAATGACAGAGGGAGCATTAGGAAGCTAGTTTTTATCACACTGTCCAGAGGCTTGGGATACACTTGGAAACTTAGGGCAACTGCTTCAAATCAACAGTAATCCCCTTCACTTGGGGAGGGAACACACTCCACTCCTGGGCTGTGACTCTAGCTGTTAAAATAGACCTTGGGAAGCCAATCCACACTTCATGACATAGGGGTTTCAAGAGTCAGTGTGGTGGCTATGCTTGCCAAGCATTCACAAGAGCAAAAAACTCAGGAGTTCATGGCTACAACAAATCCCTCAGCATTAGAGTGTAAGCCACCTCCTGTCACTCACACGCAGGACTACCACTGCACCTTTAGAGCTTGGTCAGGGGTAAAAGTAGAGTTTATAACCAGTTCTCCTTCAACAACTCTCCGGAGCTGGGAGTCTTCTTCAAAGATCGATTCCATGTTCAGCACAGTCCACGCAAACCAGACCTATAAAGACACCAGGCAAAGGAGAGGGAAATGAGCCACTAATTCCAGAGGGCTGGGGAGATGGCTTAGCAGTTAAGGTGCCTGCCTGCAAAGACAAAGGACCCAGGTTTGAGTCCCCAGTACCCACATAAGCCAGATGCAAAAGGTGGTGCATGCATCCGGAGTTCATTTGCAGCAGCTGGAGGCCCTGGCATGCCTATTCTCTCTCCCTCCCCCTCAAATAAATAAACAATTTCCTGGGGCTGAAGAGATGACTCAGCAGTTAAAGGCACTTGCTTACAAAGCCTGACGGCCAGGGTCCGATGCCCCAGTATACACATAAAGCCAGATGTACAAAGGGCACATGTGTCTTGACTTCATTTGTAGTGGCTGGAAGCCCTGGTATGCCCATATTCATTCATTCATATTCTTTCTCTTTCTCTCTCTTTCTCTCTCTCTCTCTCTCTCTCTCTCTCTCTCTCTCTCTGCCTCTCTAATAAATAAAAATATTTTTTAAAGTAAATATATATCCTGGTAGTTCACAAATTGAAATCTTTTCTAGGGCTGGGGTTATGGCTCAGTGGTAAAGTGCTTGCCTAGAATGTGTAAGTCCCTGGGTTTCAGCCCCAGCACTAGAAAACAAACATACACCTATTGCTAGATCTCTGGTAGCAAAAACTTAGTTTGTAAAATTACTATGTATTTAATATTCCTCTATATTCTTGTCACATGCATAAAATTAGACAAGAGAGATAACTGGAAAATGCTAACTTCCTTTCGAAGGACATTCATTCACTCAGTAATATTTGCTACAAGCTCAGCAAACAAGGGATGGGAAAGAGGGCCAGACCTAGGCTCTGTCCTGAAGAAAGTTTCCACCTATTAGCATCTACAAAACCAACATATAAGTAGTCAAAAATATGAAGAAGCCAGGTGTGGTGGCACACGCCTTTAATCCCAGCACTTAGGAGGCAGAGGTAGGAGGATCACCATGAGTTCGAGGCCACCCTGAGAATACATAGTGAATTCCAGGTTAGCCTGGACTAGAATGAAACCCTACCTAGGAAAACAAACGAAAAAGAAAAAAATGTGAAGGGACTATGATAAGGACTGTACTAGGTGTAGAGTATTGCATCAGAAAACTTTCTAGAGATCGACAGGGAAGATGTACATGTTCTAGACATTCAGAGAAACAGGGATAAACACAGGTTAAGTGTAAGGAGCTGGTGTCAGCTCAATGACAGGAACACCAGGAGGTCAGGTTGCTGGGCTACAGGATGTTATGACTGGTTTACTGGTTTCAGGGATAAAGCAGACATGATTTTCCACAGTCTGAGGGGTCGCAATAGTGAGGACAATAATGCTTGATGATGGTAGTGACAGGGCCAAGCTTAATGCACAGTATGTACCAAGCACTGTTCTGAGTGCTGTGCATGAAAGTACAATCATATTCCCATCTGACAAGGAGGAGACTGAGGCCAGCAATGTAAGCAAGCTGCCCCAGGCACAGAGCGAGCAAATGGCAGAATCAAAACTGAAACCCGGGCTTCCTGGCTCTAGCAGCCACCCTTAGCTTCTCTGCACTCATGAGGCCCCTAACCTAACCTCAGTTCCTGCCTCTGTACAACATGAACAGTGACAGCCCCCCACAGAGGAGCTGTGAGGATTAAACAGAAGAAATACACTTACACGCAGAAAGTGCCAAGCAAGCATGGGTTACTGTGGACTATTAGTAATTTATCAGTAACTATGGTAACAATGTTAAGGTTCACAAAGATCCTACATGGTCCTCAGTGGGTTCTGTACCTGAGTGGGCGTGGCCAAGCCCTCCACGAAGGAAGGGGTGATGTTGCCTGCCACGATCCAGCTGACCAAGGAAGAGATCAGACTCCGATCACAGTGGTAACCCAAAGCATTCTACAACAGGGAGAAAAGGGCAACAGTGAGGAAGCTTTGAAGAAAACCTCATCAACATTGCTGCTTTCAAGAATTAGCCACACTGGAAGGTTCTGTTAAGACATGGATTTCATGGTGCATGATATTTTTAATGCTGATTTCAGTGCACAGGTGTTTTACTGAGCATTTCTGTGTCATCAGAAAAACTGGTCTACAGTTTTCTTTTTTGTTGTGTTCTCATCTGCTTTTGTTATCAAGGCCATACTAACTAACTCAAGACTTTGTAACATTTGAAGAATGTTGGTCTAAGTTCTTCAAGGTCTGATAGGTCAGCAGTGAAAGGTATCTGACATGTGCAAAGTATATGATATGCATGTATGAAAATATCATAATGAAACCCATCACTGTGTACAATGAATATGTGCTGAGAAAAAAAGACGACACAGATTTCAAGAATGAAGCCACTGGCAGCAGCAGTACCAGCAGTGCACTGCAGAAGACAGTAATGAGTACTTCAGGGACCTCCCAAGGTGCCTTCTCATTTGGTTTCCCTGGGATCTGTGTCAGTGGGCTATGATTGCTAGGAAGGTCAAGTTTCAACTGTGTATTTAAGAGAACCTTTTCAAAGATGCCATCTGGCCAGTGACTGAAGCATAAATGCTTTCACAGGTTACCTTGTGCTGCTGGTACAGTAGCTTCTGCACACAGTCTTCCTGCATCAGTTGAAAAGCCGTTTTACACAAGTGATCCATGAGGAAGAGGATGGGCTGTTCTCGGTACCAGAGGTGCTGGCTTATAAGAGCCTGAACCCAGAACTCCAGCACGGCCACAGGACCTACTTCGTTGGGCTGAATGCTTACAGATATGTGTGCCTATGGAGAAGCAGCTCACATGATGTCAAAAGTAACAACCGGCCCCCACCATGCAAACAGCTACAAAGTACCACCTACCTCCACTAAAGCCTGCCGTTCTGCCCCAAAACCATACCAAGTAGTTCAAATGCCCATGTCATAAACATGCCAATATCACAGGTTTGGTAGGGAAGAAAGGCAAGAGTTTATTTAGGGCCCTGACCTGTATCATGCTGTTGAGAAGCTTCACGTTGTCCCAGTGGCTGGCTCCTGTCAGATGCTGTGTCACCTTGTGGGTAACCTGTTGTGTGACACCCTGAGGTACACCACTATCCAAGTGCAGGAACAGGAGGAGGTGCATCAAAAATCTGTGGAGCACACAGGATCACACCTTATCTTCCTCACAGGATCACACCTCGCCTTCCATTTAGGAGTTGCCTGATCTGCCAGCAGTTGTCTGTCTGTTTGTATGTTTGTTTGTTTAGGGGGAGTGATGATTTTCAAGGGGTTGGTTTTTTTGAGACAAAGTCACATAAAGCTCTGGGTGGCCCCTAACTTACTATATAGCTTAGGCTGCCCTTGAAGTCCTGATCCTCCTGCCTCTACCACCCAAGTGCTGGGATTCAATGAATTACTAAAGCCTACAGTCACCCATGTTTATTTAGCACAAATTCTAAATGAATTTCTTTGGTTTAATCATTACACAAACCCTCTCTGTGAGGAGCTGTCACTGCTCATGGTTTACAGAGGAGTGATCTAGGGTTAGGACAGGAGCTGGGTGCAGAGGTCAATTAGATGTGCTACAACTAGTTGATTATTTATTTGTGCATGCTAGGTAAGCCCTCTATTACTGAGCTATATCACAAGTCATCGTGATAATGTCAGCAATTAATTACTATGAGGAAACAGAAAAATGTGAAATTAGTTCAGTTTTTAAACCAATGTGCTATTTTGGACTTCAGATAAATCTTAAGGAATTTTAGAATAAAGTCTGTATATTTAATGTAGGTTAAAAGGAATTCTATCCACCCTGCACAAGTGTAATGAACAAGATAAACGCATGCAAGCTAAAGGGCATCAGAAGAAAATACCCCAAAAAGCTCTACCCCTTCCACCCCTCTCACCTCTCCTAATAAAACTGAGATGTCCAAATTATTCTGTTCCCAAACTTGACAAAGTGTTCCAGATGCTACCTTTAAAAAAATTTTTAAAGAAATCCCAGGCCCTAACTTTTCTGACCAAGGTCAAATCTCCAGAGGAGGAGCCTGGGAATGCATATTTCATAGGCTGCCTCGAGTGATTCTCATCTCCAAGCAAGTCCGAGTTGTACCAAACAAAGACAGTCAACAGAAAGCTGAATGATGTCCCATGTCCTATATACACTATCTGCCCCTTGCATACACTACTACTGGGCCCCTCACTCCTTTCATCAGTCTTCATGAGGCCCGTACATGCTCAAGTCCCTGTTCCTTGGGTAGGTCACGTTACCATGAATTATATATGTTCACAACACTGCACTGTGCACACAGGCTATGTAAAACAACTCATTCTGCTGCTACTACAACAGCAAAGCCATTTGCTGCTCAATGTCAGGAGCACTGTTCCCATTGTCTTGTGGAAACAACTGTTCTTTCAGATACTAATAAGCTCTAATAAGCAATTCCAAGTTAAATGAAATGGGAAATACCTGTCACAATAGAAAGCTGGAATCAGAACCAGGCATGGTACAGTGCACGCCTTTAATAACAGCACTTGGGAGGTAGGGGTAGGAGGATCATCGTGAGTTCAAGGCCACCATAAGACTACATAGTGAATTCCAGGTCAGCCTGAGCTAGAGTGACACCCTACCTCAAAAAAAAAAAAAAAAAAAAAAGTGATATCATTGAGCCAAAGCACTGTTCACTAACCACATTCTAAACTGGGGTACAAGTTTTCTGCCTCCTGAAAAAATAACATTGAAATACACTACTGAAATAAAGGAAAATTCCATTTCTATTACTCCAGAAACCAGACAACATAGTGAGTTGCACTTGCCAAATGGCCTCTACAGAAGGTCTCTTATCACAGACAGACAGACATACTTACTGCTCGTTCTTCAGGAGGTAATACTGGCAGGGGTAAAACAAAGGCAGAACTTTATCTAGGACATGGACTACTGCTCTCAAGTGCCTTGACTGGACCAGGATTCCCAGCAGTGGGATGCCTTCTGCACAGAACTTCTCAATGCTATGGAAACAGAAATAAAAATGTATCCCACTTCTTTTGTTCATTTGTTTATCAAGGTAGAGTCTCACTCTAGCCCAGGCTGGCCTGGAATTCACTATGTAGTCTCAGGGTGGCCACAAACTCATGGTGATCCTCCTACCTCTGCCTCTCAAGTGCTGGGATTAAAGGCGTGTGCCATCACGCCTGGCAAGAAAGGGAAATGAGAATACCAGGGTAACTTGTTCATGAAACTGCACTCCTGGCTTATCTTCAACCCATATTCATTCAACTCTACCAGCATTTGCTGAATATCTACTAAGTACAAGTTCTGAAGATATAAAGATGAATAAGAAAAAGAGCCTACATCCCAGAGCTTGGTTTATTAAAAACATCCACTTGCTTTGCTAAATAAACATGAGTGAATTTTACACACTGCCTCCCTGTGATAAATTATTAATTAAGGCCTAAAATTTGGTCCTAACTAACCCCTTATAGTTTTAACAAACACTGCAGGCCTTAGGATGTGAACAATGAGAACCCAGAACTCCTACCCACAAGGTACCTAGAAGTTCAGCCCAAACACAGTACCTGTGGCCCATTTTTGTCATACACAAGGCAAGATAACAGCCAATGGGCATGCCTGCTTTCACAGCCTTCAAGAGAGGATGAAACGTGGGTGACTCTGTCATGTCAGGTACTATGCTGGAGAGGGGAACGACTGGACAACTCTGCTGTGTTCCATAATCATTTTTGTGCAGTTTTAACCTCAAAATCAAATTCCAGGCCCACTGGTTAAATGAGGTCTCAGGAGTCTCTCCATATCGAACAATACTGGCCAAATAAGAAACCTAAAACAATTACTCAAATTAGTGACACACAAGTTAAGCCAGTATCCTCACCCACCCCTCTCTGTTTATGATAAATAATACCCTGTCCTTTAATCAATGTTTGCTGTGCTATATTAATGCAGTCTCTCAGTCATACCTTACCACTTCCACTTATTTGCTTTGTGAGCCTGATCCTAGTAAGTTCAAGAAAAAGAGAGTAAGTACTAGAGAGATGGCTTAGCAGTTAAGACACTTGCTTGCAAAGCCCAAGGACCGAAGTTCTATTCCCCAGTAACCACATCAGCCAGATGCACAAGGTGGCACATGCATCTGGACTTCATTTGCAATGGTTAGAGGCCCTGAAATGCCCATTCTCATTCTCTCTATTTCTACATCTTCCTCTCTCTCTCTAATAAATAAATAATTTTTTATTTAAAAAAAAAAAGAGTGAGGGCTGGAGAGATGGCTTAGTGGTTAAGCGCTTGCCTGTCAAGCCTAAGGACCCCGGTTCGAGGCTTGATTCCCCAGGACCCACGTTAGCCACATGTACAAGGGGCGCACACATCTGGAGGTCCTTTGCAGTGGCTAGAGGCCCTGGCGTGCCCATTCTCTATCTATCTATTTGCCTCTTTCTCTCTCTGTCTGTCGTTCTCAAATAAATAAAAAACAAAAAATTTTAAAAAAAAGAGTGATACACAAGCTGATACATGATGACTGGCATGCTGGTAAACAGTAACAGGAAGTTAGGTGAGGGGCCTTATTCACAGTGTTCGCCAATTTAAGTGGTATAGAAGACTCTTACCAAAACCAACTTCAAATTATCAATAACATCCCAACCTAAAAAGATCCTAAAAATTTAAGCCAGCTCACCTGAGCTATTACATGTGAGCTCAACATATCTCTGCAGCTCAACTCAAATTCTCAGATGCTAACATGGTCTGCTTTTTTAAATTATTGCTTTTTATTCTCTTAAAAAGGTTGTAGTCTTATAAGGACTACTTTGTTGTTATTGTTTTGAGATAGGGTCTCATTCTAGCCCAGATTGACCTGGAGCTCACTTTATAGTCCAGACTGGCCTTGAACTCACAGTGATCCTCCTACCTCTGCCTCCCCAGTGCTGGTATTAAAGATGTGCCCCACCATGCCTGACAAGGGCTACTTTTTTATGTAACATTAGAAGTCACATTTAAAATCTCAAATTGCCAGAAATATTCATAGAAATCAAAGGGTCAATTCATCTTCCCAAGCCCTTTCCAAATAAGGGGTTATGTTCTTAGTACATCAGAGGAGTGAATACCTGCTTCACACTTTCAGAAATAAGCCCAGCATAGGGCTTCTGTGCAAGATACTTCTGGTAAGCCTCGAGAACCATTAAGGCCACTTCAGTATGGACTGCTTGATCCAAATGAAGGGTGTCCTTTGAAAGAAAAAAAAAAAAATAACAAATATGCTATTTTAACTTACTCATGTAGTCCTTTGAATAAAAAAGGCAGAACAGTAAAACAAGGCATTAGATGCAGAAATTGAATGTTTCAAAGCCATATCACCTATAAGTGAAGGTATACAATGATAATAGGGGGCATTACCTTAACATAATCTTAAATCTAAAGAGGTATTATACTGTATCAAGCTACATCTGAACTGTCTTGCCCAACCCTAACCAAAAACAGTACACAACTGCCTACCCCATCCTACAATCCCCCTAAGACTTTGGGTTAGATTTGCCACAAATCAGGAAAGTGCTTAATGCTAAGGAAAATATTTAATATATCAAGTCTACATTCCTTTTTGTTGTTCCACAGTCAGTAAAAATAAACAAACACTCAAAAAGTAGGTAAAATACTGCCGCACAGGAGCCTAAAGTTTACCTACAGAATTCAAGCTGGAGAAATGCCTCAGTAGTTAAGGCACTTGCCTACCTACAGAATTCCCCAACCAATTTTCCTTTACAACTTTCCAAGACTCTGCTCCTTAACTCTCAACTCTAGGCAGGAAGTGAAGGAGTCTGCAAGCAGCAATCTGGGAGAGGGGAGACTAAGGAGTTCCAATCACAAGCTGGAGAACAGCCACTGGGACTCTGGCCCATCAACCCTATAGTGAAAGAAGACCCAGGTGAAGCCATGGGCAGTTCCAGGTGGCCAGGGACAACCTGTGAGAAGCTCCCTGGCTTCAGTTGCATCATCCATAAGCAACTCTATGTTAATGGCACACCACACACAACGGCTCCAAGCATTAAATGACTGGCTTAGAACAAAAGCCACAAGACCTTGTAAAGGGCTAATTTTTCCACCTACCCACATTATCCCTTTAAAAGGTTCCTATTTGGGGACTGGGGAGTTACCTCAGTAGATAAGCAAGGGTGAGGATCAGAGCCCCCACATAAATGCCAGATATGTATGGCTGCCCACCTGAAATCTCAGTGTTTGGGAGGTGAAGACAGGGGATCCCCACCCAGGGCAAGCTGGCTAGCCAGACTAATTTAATTGGTCAGCTCTGAGTTCAAGCCAGAGGCCTTGCCTCAGTAAACTAAGTGGAAAGCAATTGTGAAAGACATCCAACATCAACCTCTAGCCTCCACACATACACGCACAGATTAAAAAAAGGAAAAAAAGGTTTTAACAGTGAAAATCACTTTACATGTCATCTTGGAAACATGCTGCATAATAATTTTTTTTTTTTTTTTTTTGGTTTTTTCGAGGTAAGGTTTCACTATAGCCCAGGTGACCTGGAATTCACTATGCAGTCTCAGGGTGGCCTCAAACTCATGGCGATTCTCCTACCTCTGCCTCCCAAGTACTGGAATTAAAGGCATGTGCCTCCACGCCCAGCAATGCATAGTAAACTTTAATAATAAACTATTAGTAACTATAACACTGAAAAATTAGCACTGCCAAATGTCCAACATTATCCCAAAGGTTTACATCTCCTTTTAAGAGGCCTCCATCACTATTTACAGATGAGCAACTTAGGCCCAGAAAGTTCAGGAAGTTTGTTCAGGGCCACACAGTCAGGAGGAAGCAAAGCTGGGCTCAGAAGCCAGTCAGACTGGCTCAGTACTCAGACTCATGAGGAGTACACAGTGGGTTAGAAAACTCTAGCAACAACACGCAAGACAAACTGCAGAGGGAAGAGCCCAGGACAGGAGAGGTGATCAGGAGGAGCCACTCTAACTGTCAGAGATGAAACAGCATATAACAAATGAATGGATGAGAGGAAGAAGGGAGGGAGGGTGGGCAGGAGGAATATCCTATACTCTGAAACAGCCAAGAGAATTTGTAGATCTAGTAAATGACACTCAGAAATACTAATAATGGGCTGGAGAGATGGCTTAGAGGTTAAGGCGCTTGCCTGTGAAACCTAAGCACCCAGGTTCAATTCCCCAGTACCCACATAAGTCAGATGCACAAGGTGGTACATGCATCTGGAGTTTGTTTGCAGTGGCTAGAGGTCCTAGTGCACACTCTCTCTCCCTCTCCCCCACCCCTCAAATAAATTAATTAATTAATTTTGAAACTGCTAATGTTTTAAGAAACTGCTTCCTTGAAATTGATGCATGTAAAATCTCCTATTTCTTGAGTATAACTAACACATACCTGTTCAGTAAATCCCCAATTCAGTCCTTCTAGAATCACACAGGCCAACTTATTCTTCACAGCTGTCAGATTGTAATTCAATAACCAATCCCGAATCACAGCTATTTCAGAGGAGGAAGGTCGCCAAAGATACAAAGGCAATTCTTTAAAGAGGTACAAAGAAACCTTTTTTAAAAAGAAAATAATAATTAAATTCAGAACACAGGGACAATACTATACTAGTACAGTGCACTATTAAACTGCTTACAAAAGTTTTTCAAAGAAAAAAAGTGGAGTGCAACTTGATTTTTACAAGTGAAATGGAAATCATGAACAAGCAAACCAAATGGATTTTAAAACTAATGATGCACCAGAAGTCCACACAGCAATCCTTTGTATACGTCAATCATTTTTTAACAGGTAAATAAATCAGCACATTTCTGTTTAGTTGAGCCCCCATACTAAAACACATATTTAAAGCCATGATAGCTCAAAGGAAGGTTACTGATATATATAATTTAAATTTAGAGCCAGGCATGGTGGTGCACACCTTTAATCCCAGCACTCGGGAGGCAGAGGTAGGAGGATCACAGTGAGTTTGAGGCCACTCTGAGACCTCAGAGTGAATTCCAGGTCAGCCTGAGCTAGAGTGAGACCCTACCTCAAAAAGCCCAAAAAAAAAAAAAAAAATTAAATATATATTTTTTTCTATTTGATGAAATTTAAAGATATTTCTACTTGCTTCATCCATTTGACAGAATAAGAAGTGGGTAGACAGTATCAATGAAACAGCAACTGGGAACTAACAATTGTAGAAACTTACCTAACAATAAGTTCCTTTCCCTATGCAGCTCTTTCTACTTATTTATTTTTATTATTTTTTTTTCAAGGTAGGGTCATGCTAGAGCCCAGGCTGACCTGGAACTCACTATGTAGTCTCAGGGTGGCCTCGAACTCATAGCAATCCTCCTACCTCTGCCTCCAGAGTGCTGGGACTAAAGGTATGTGCCACCACGTCTGGCTATTTATTTATTTGAGAGAGAGAGAGAAGAGAGGCAGAGAGAGAGAGAGGAGAGAATGGGTGCATCAGGGCCTCTAGCCACTGCATATGAACTCCAGATGCATGCACTACCTTGTTTATCTGGCTTACATGTAGGGAATCTAACCTGGGTCCTTTGGCTTTGCTAGCAAACACCTTAACTGCTAAGCCATCTCTACAGCATATATTCAAAATATTCCATTATAAAAGCTTTTAAATCCTGCTTCAAAAAAAACTTTTAAAAATAAGGAAATAAATTTAAAAAGTGAAGAAGGGCTTAGTCAGTAGAGTGCTTGCTGCTCAAGCATAAGGACCTGAGTTCAAATTCCAAGCAGCCATGTAAAAGCCAGCGTGGAAGCACACACCTCTATCCCAGAGTTGGGAGGCAGAGACAGGAGGATCCCTAGGGATAGCTGTCCAGTTAGTCTAGCAGAATCAGTTTAGTGAAAGAGCCTGTCTCAAAAATGAAGACAGAGAATGACACCTATGTCTATCTCCAGCCTTGATACACGTAACACACACACACACACACACACACACACACACACACACTTTAAATCACTAAGTTTACTTTAATGGGTAACAGGAAAACTATATGGATTTCACAAACAAAAATAAAATGTGTCCCCTGAAAGGAGATAATCTTTGAAATCACAGAAGAGAGCAAAAAGAAATCATGGCATCAACTGCAGGTTGTCATCAAAATCAAACACACCTGAGTTGTACACTCTGACACTTCCCAAAGTATGGTCCTTAGCAGTAGCAGCATCTATCCTCACCCAAAGCAAACTCTAAACAAGATGTGCCCTCTCCTACTGGTCCTCTAGAACAGAAAGTTACTCTCAAACACACCCTAACTGTGTCAGGGTCCCCAGCCAGAGTTCTGTAGAGAGTTGGCATCAAGACTGCCCTAAAGTCAAAGCCATCATATTCATCTGAAGGCCTAAAAGATTTGAACAAGTCCCTCCAAAATCTTCAACAAATTCAGAGTATAACAGAACTACATGTACAAATCAAGAGTGACAGCACTCTGGATAGAGAAATAGCTCAGTGGTAGAGCTATACTCATGGGATGCATGAGGTCCCAGGTTCAAATCTTAGCACCACACATAAAAACAGAGTGGATGCTAGGCATGGTGGTGTACACCTTTAACCCCAGCACTCAGGAGGCAGCGGTAGGAGGAACTCTTTGAGTTTGGAGCTAGCCTGGGCTAAAGAGTGAGTTCTGGGTCAGACTGGCTTCCAGTGAGACCCTGCCCCAAAACAATAAAGAATGAAGACATTTTATAGATGTACCCCCTAAAAAAAACTACCATAGCTTCAGTTTTTACATTTATAGTTAAGAACATTTCTGGGCATAATTTAGTACTAGAAATATTATGAGCCAATGTAAACTGTGTTACCCAAAACAAGAAAGCACTGGAGTGAAAAGAACATCACGGGTTCAATCAAAGTGAAATAATCATGACTCGCTGAACATTTCTCTGGAATTCACTCCATTACATTATTACTCAAAACAAGGTAACCAAAAATTTGCTGAGATGCTAAAATGTATATTAAGTCTAATTTCAATATTATCATCTTCAAATACAATTATAGGACACAATCTTGTCTTAAAAGAAAAAAAGTGTCATTACAGAAAACAAATAGTGGTTTCTCAAAATATTACAAATGAAATTATGTGATTTAGCACTTCCACTTCTAGGTATATCCCAAAAAAAACTGAAAACAAGGTCTCTTAAGGATGCCTTTGTTATACCCATGCTCATGTTCACAGCAGCAATATGCATGATACCACAAGTCTGAAAGCAACCCAAGTGTCCAACAACTAATAAATGGAAAAACAAAATATGATATATAAATGCAATGAATTATGACTCAGGCTTTAAAAGGATGGAAATTCTGATTACAACATAGATGAACTTTAAGATCACCATGCACAGTGAGATCAATCATCCATAAGAGGCCACACGTTATATGAAATGTCTGGCATAGGTAGATTTGTAGAGACATTAGTGGCTTGCTTAGGGATGAAGGAGGTAGAAGAACAGAGAACAACAGGTACTGTACAGCTTCTTTGTGAGATGACAAAATGCTCCGTAACTGACTGTGGGGTTGCATATATCTGTGAATATACTACAAACCACAGATATGTGCACCTTAAATAGGTGAATTCTATGGCAAATGGATCATATCTTAACAACTACATGAAGATTGCAACAAATAACAGAAATGAAATTTATTTTTAACTTTGCATCTGTGACTAACTTCAGTTGGGCCTTCTTTCTCACAGCTGCTCCTTCCAAGAGTAAAATAAAAGAATTATGAAGCCCAAACAAATTATGAAATAAAAAATACTAATAACCAGCTAAAGTTTAATTCTTGTTGAAAGAAGTGGGAAAGTCGACTCTGAGGAGACATGAGGGAGTCAATTTCAGCTTTTATAAGCAACAGCTAATCCCAAACCAACATGCAGAACACAGAGCCTGGCACACAGTAACAACAAACATTAATTCTTGTCGTCCCACTGTGCCCTGAAATAGCATAGTCATTTTCTACACTCTTCCTGGTTTTTCTATTTTTGCCATTGCCTCATTACTCCAGGATAAGAAAGGAAGAAAGAAAGAGGATAGCCAAAGACAGAAGAGGTCTTACCATTCCAACCTGGTCAATGGTCTCCTGAACTCTATCCAAAAGGACAGAAATTATCTCAGGATGAACAGCTGTGATGGACCCCAATAGCTCCCGGCCAACCTTTGAAAAGGTCTCTCTGGTGGACAGGGTGACATAAGATACCTAAATGGAGGGAGGGGGGAGATGACAGCATAAGGTACAAAATGTCCATGGCTTCTCAGATATATAGAAAGCTACAATGGAAATATTGGCAGCCATATTGGGCAAGTCCTTAGATTCTCAAGGGACCTCACTGTTAGACATACTGCAAAGAAACCTGAAAACTTAAGAACCTCTCAGCCTGTCATTCTGTAGATAAGGAAAATAAAGGTCAGAATGGTGAATTACCTTTTCTGATTTAATGGGGGCAATTAACAGCAAAGATAAATCAATATTCAAGGTTTCCAAATTCTATGTTCTTTCTACTATGTTGCTGGCATGGATGAAAGAGTGGAGTTTAGGGCTGGGAGTAGCTGTACAGTACGGGAAAAAGAATTAAAGCTACAAATTCCAGGCTGCATTAAACTGTCCACTTCTTACCAGAACTTATGCATCAATTGTCAAGAACTGGGAGTGGGGAATGGAATGGTATAATACATATTTTCAAAATTCCATATGACAAAATGCTGTCCCTTAGAGTCTCTATTCCTTCCAACAAGTGCAGAAAGTAGCTCAGAAAGTCACATTTTTTAAAAGCAATACCAAAAGAATGAATGGACAACCCAAAAGAAAACATTTATAGAACTTCATATTCTGACCTCATATATCTCCAGAACAATGATTTTTACAAAGTCTTCATCCACGTTGGTTCCTCTGGCCCGAGCCATCTGAGCAAAGGTCGTCAGAAGGCAGATCTCTTCTGAGCTGTTCATGGAGGAAAGACACTTCTCAAAGTTCGCAAAATGTGCTGGGTCTGTAAGTTGTATCAAGAAAAATATAAGTGGACAAAGAATAAGGTCATATAGTTTAAGTACTCTTTTAGAAAGGAAAAAAATGTTAAAATTTTTTAAATTCAAAAAAAAAAAGGCCAGACAGTGGACTCAGCAGTTAAGTATGCTTCCTGCACAAGCATAAGAGCCCAAGAAGTGCCAGACACCACCCAAGCTCAAATCTCCAGAACTCACAGAACAGCTACGTGTGGCCACACACACCCATAACCTAAGTCCCACACAGAAGCAAAGGGAACAGGGAATCGCCCAAGCTTGCAAAAATCAGCAAGCTCTGCCATCAGTAAGAAGTTCTGAGCCAGGCATGGTGACACACGCCTTTAATCCCAGCACTCAGGAGGCAGAAGTAGGAAGATCACTGTGAGTTTAAGGGCAGCCTGGGACAACAGAGTGAGACCCTACTTTAAAAAAAAAAAAAAAAGAGGGACTGGAGAGATTGCTCAGTGGTTAAAGGTGCTTGCCTACAAAGCCTAACCGCCCAGGTTTGATTCCCCAGTACCCACATAGGTGAGATGCACAAAGTGGCACATACATCTGCAGGTCGTTTGCAGTGGTAAGAAGCTCTGTTCGCCTATTCCCTCTCTCTCACTCTCTCCACACCTCTCTACTTGCAAATAAATAAACACTTCTTAAAATAAGAAAAGAAGGCTGGAGAGATGGCTTAGCAGTTAAGCGCTTGCCTGTGAAGCCTAAGGACCCCAGTTTGAGGCTCAATTCCTCAGGACCCACATTAGCCAGATGCACAAGGGGGCGCACGCATCTGGAGTTTCTTTGCAGTGGCTGGAAGCCCTGGTGCACCCATTCTCTTTCTCTCTCTCTCTCTCTCTCTCTCTCCCCATGTCTGTCACTCTCAAATAAATAAATAAAAATAAACAAAAATAATTTTTAAAAATAAGAAAAGAAATAAGAAACAGACAGAGGAAGAAACTCTATCTCTCAAAATAGGGCTGCAAGCCAGGCGTGGTGGTGCACGCCTTTAATCCCAGCACTTGGGAGGGAGAGGCAGGAGGATCACTGTGAGTTCAAGGACACTCTGAGACTACATAGTGAATTCCAGGTCAGCCTGGACTAGAATGAAACCTTACCTTGAAAAAACCAAAAAAAATAAAAATAAAAAAAATTCAGAACAATAAATTCATTATAGCCACAAGTCAAATCCCAATGACTGCAATAAGCACTACCTAATACATTCTGTCTACTTCTCAGGACACTACGTGATCAACAATACATACTCTCTCTATCAGGCAGTTTTGACAAACAACTTTGTAATATAAGACAGAAGATATTACAAATATTCTGCAACACACTACAGAGCAACAATTTTACCAAATAAAAAGCTCATTTAGGAAATATATTCCCAGAGCTCAGTGGTAGACCACTTGCCCTAGGTTCAATCCCCAGTACTACAAAATAGAGAATTTTTCAAAGAAAACCAGCAACAAACCAACAATTTTGTTTACATACCAATGCATTTGAGAAATCAAAAGTAGTTTATCAAATGTCCAGTATTTTCAAATAATTCTGTGGGGCATTTACAAAACTAATTTTCATTTCCTGCCAACAAATTACATTTATAATGGAAATGACTATCCAGAACATTTTCAGAATAATGAAAACTGAAATTAGCATTCCAACTTTGAATGTTTTGAGATATGTATCAAAAGAGAGAGGCCTGACATTTTAAAGAATTCTATAAAAAGAATAAATGAGCAAGAAGTAGCTTTTTTTTTTTTCAAGGTAGGATCTCATTCTAGCCCAGGTTGACCTGGAATTCACTATAGAGTCTCAGGGTAGCATTGAACTCACGGTGATCCTCCTACCTCTGCCTCCCGAGTGCTGGTATTAAAAGCATGCGCCACCATGCCCAGCAAGAAAAGTAACTTTTTAATTAACCTTTTATTCTAATAAACTTTTACAACACTAACTTTCAAAAATAATGTTTTGCTTTTAATCCCAGCACTCAGAAGGGAGAGGTAAGAGGATAGCCGTGAGTTCAAGGTCATCCTTAGATTACATAGTAAATTCCAGGTCAGCCTGAGCTTCAGTGAAACCCCACCTCAAAAAAAAAAAAAAAAAAAAAAGTGCTTTTAAGCACTGAGACATCTCCCCAGCCCAGCATTAACTTTTAACGCAAACCATATAAAAATCCATTTCTACATTTATCACCAAATTTACCTGCTACTTCCTGGTTGTCAGAATATTGATCATATTATGAACAAATCAACAAACAAAAAGAACCCAGGTTAAACTGGGACCAATTTTTTGTAATCCTTGCTGTGGAAAGTCTGCTAATTAAAATGTCAAAATAAATTTAAATTATTTTTTTGGGAACTGTTAACTTCAGGGCACATTTTACCCCCATTATCCCCATTACTAAAGATAAATAAAAATTAGAAAGGTAAGAACTTCTGATATTTATTAAATGTTAGAAAGCTAAAACAAAAAGTCAAGCTTACACAGACAAAGTAAAAATTTTTTAAATTAAAACTTCCCATCACAACAAAATTTGGAATATGAAAGAATAAGCAAATTAGCCAGGCGTGGTGGCGCACGCCTTTAATCCCAGCACTCGGGAGGCAGAGGTAGGGTGATCGCCATGAATTCGAGGCCACCCTGAGACTATGTAGTGAATTCCAAGTCAGCCTGAGCTAGAGTAAAACCCTACCTCAGAAAAAAAAAAAAAAAGAATATGCAAATTGAAAAAGAAGGGGGAAAAAGAAATTAGAGTGAGAAGACTGAATGAAAAGACTCCTTTGAGGTTAAAACTTGATAAGGCAGCTCAGATTTTCTATGGTGTTGCAGATTGGATGATGAAGGCCAAAAAGAAAGGACTGATAAGCGCACTGCAGGAGTCTGCACGCCAGACAGTCCAGGACCTTAAGTCCCATGGGAAGGCCAGGCCACCAGTGCCTCTTCATGGCCTGGGGCCACATCCATTACTCAGTGAGCTACATAGCCTACTTCAGCTTTGATGTGTACACTCAAGAACCTGGCAGACGGGAAGGACTTGGTGAAGGAAGGCGCCATTCCAAAGGAGACCTACCTAGTACTAAACTGTAGGACAGGATGCTAACTATACCAGGCACCTCCAAAGGAACTGTCTGTCCTCTGTGGTTACACACAGAACTTGCAGCCAGGGAGCAAAGGATGTGAAACACAGTCATAGCTGGAAGCCCAGGTCCAACTACAGGAACCAAGTGATGTGAGCACCTCCTCAGAACATGCAGAAGTGTCTCATGAAGCAGAGCAATGCAAAAACCTTGGAACTGGAAGGAAACAGACAGCAGTGGATTTATGTAGAACACTCACAAGTGCGCATACAGGGAGAGAGGGAGGAAGGAGGGAGCAGAAGCACAAGAATGAAGTCATCCTCTGAGGATATACTGGCATGTAATGATTGTTGGGGAAGGGGCAAGCCTCTTCAGTAGAGTAGCCAATGTAACTTGTCCATGTTCCAGTAAATAACCCCCTGTTCATGCTCAAGCAAGCAAACCTAATTGAACTCACTGGATTAAAAAAAAAAAAAAAAAAAAAACATTAGCCGGACATGGTGGCGCACGCTTTTAATCCCAGCACTCAGGAGGCAGAGGTAGGAGGATCACCATGAGTTCGAGGCCACCCCGAGACTATATAGTGAGTTCCAGGTCAGCCTGGACTAGTGTGAAACCCTACCTCGAAAAACCAAAAATAAAATTTTTTTTTAATTTAAAAAAATTTAAAAATAAAACATAAGGCCTGGAGAAATGGCTTAGCAGTTAAGGCACTTCCCTGAGAACCCTAAGGACTCAGGTTCGATCCCCCAGTTCCTATGTAAGCCAGATGCACAAGGTAGTGCATGTGTCTGCAGTTCATTTGCAGTGGGTCTATAGAGGCCCTGACACACCCAATTTTAAAAAAAGAAAAAGAAAAACTAAGGGCTGGAGAGATGGCTTAGCGGTTAAGGCCCTTGCCTGCAAAGCCTAAGGACCTAAGTTCTATTCCTCAGTACCCACATAAGCCAGAGGGACAAGTGTCTGGCATTTGTTTGCAATGGCTACAGGCCCTGGCATGCCCATATTCTCCTTCTCTATCTGGGCCCCCTTAAATAAAAATTTTTATCATTTATTTTTATTTTTTATTAAGTTATATTTATTGAGGGAAGTACAGAGCCAAGGAAGGGCACACACACAGCTAGAGAATCACAGAAAGAAAAGAGAGTTCATAAAAAAAAAAAAAAAAAAAAAGCCGGGCGTGGTGGCACACACCTTTAATCCCAGCACTCGGGAGGCAGAGGTAGGAGGATCACCGTGAGTTTGAGTTCGAGGCCACCCTGAGACTCCATAGTGAATTCCAGGTCAGCCTGGGCTAGAGTGAGACCCTACCTCGAAGAAACAAAAAAAGAAAAAGAAAAAGAAAAGAGAGTTCATGCCATGTGGGGAGCTGAAAAGGGTAAAGAACCCATATGGAAAGTAAGGGCTAGTAAGTCCTCCCAGTTGGGCTCAACCTTTCCCAGGCCCAGCCACAGGAAAAACTCACCCCCAGCTGGAAGTTCCCAAGTGGTCAGAGTGCCTTCCCTCCCCTTGCAAAGGTATTTATAACCTTATAGTGGTGGGCTGTCATCTGGCTCAGGTGAACCAGAGGGACAGCTGGTTTGTCTGGGCTAGTGGCTGTCTCAGGAACAGGCTAGTCCTGACACCAAGTTCCAGGGGCTGAACTTGACTAACCACAATGTTTAAATCCTATGAAAGCCCTCCCTCCCAGGAGGGGTCCTGGTTGTTTGTGGAAAAACAGGTCTAGGGAACTAGGCAAGAGGATTTATCATCTATTTTTCTGGAGTTGCTTTTCCTCCCCCTCCCCCTTCCTCTCTTCCTCCTCCTCCTCCTTTTTGGTGTTGTTTTTTGTTTTTTGTTTCTAGTCCAGGCATACCCGGAATTCACTATGTAGTCTCAGGCTGGCTCAAACTCATAGCGATCCTCCTACCTCTGCCTCCTGAGTGCTGGGATCAAAGGTGTGTTCTACTAAGTCTGCATGCTTTTTTTTTTTTTTTTTTTTTTTTTTGAGGGAGGTCTCATTCTAGTCCAAGTTGAACTGTCAAAAATATTTTTAAAAGGGCTAGCTACAGAGATGGCTTAGTAGCTAAGGTGCTTGCCTGTGAAGCCTAAGGAATCATGTTTAATCTCTCTCCAGATCCCACATAAACCAGATGCACAAAGGTGAGACAAGTGCAAGGCTGCACATGCCCACTAGGTGGCATAAGCATCTGGAGTTCAATTGCAGTGGCAGAGGCCCCTGGCACACCAATTCTTTCTCCCTCTTTCTATCTTAGAAAAAAGAATTATAAAATCCTTTCAAAAATATTTTAACAGTACTCAGGAGGCAGAGGTAGGAGGATCGCCATGAGTTTGAGGCCACCCTGAGACTGCATAGTGAATTCCAGATCAGCCTGAACTAGAGTAAAAACCTACCTTGCAAAACCAAAATAAATAAATAAAATTTTAAAATAAAAAATAAGCCAGACATAGGGCACACACCTTTAATTTCAGCACTCAAGAAACAGAGGTAAGAGAATCACCATGAGTGCAAGACCAAGCTGAGACTATAGTGAATTCCAGGTCAGCATGGGCTAGAGCGAGACCCTACCTTGAAAAAATAAATAAATAAATAAATAAATAAATAAAACATGAAAATAAGAGGGGGACTAGTTAGGAAGAAGAGGGGATTTAAGGTTTAGTAGAAGCTCCAAGAGGTAAGTGGAGAGGCCAAATATAATCAAAATACATTATGTATATGTATGAAATTGTCAAAATAAGAAAAGAATGAAGATACTGGGCGTGGTCAAGCACACTTTCAATCCTAGTACTAGGAAGACTGAGGTAGGAGGATCACAGTGAGCTTGAGGCAAGCCAGAGGCTACCGAGTGAGTTCCAGGTCATTCTGGGCTAAAAAGAGACCCTACCTCAAAAAACAAAACAAAAAGACATCTAGAAAAAAATGACAAAAAATCATGAATGTCTACCAAGAAAGGACTTTCCAAATAGTACAGGTTCCATAATGTTTGAAATTTTCTAGGTTTCATTTTAAGTAATGTAGAGGGACTAAAATATGGAAAAGAGAATTAGCATTTGGCATGCTTTTAAATTTTATTAATATTTTAAATTCCATTAATATTTGTTATGTTTTCTACCAAATGTTTTAATATGGAGGGTAACTGTTAGATAGATAGACAGATAAATAGATGATTGATAGATAGATAGATAGATAGATAGATAGATAGATGATAGATAGATAGACAGACAGATAGATAGATAGATAATAGATAGATAGATAGATAGATAGATAGATAGATAGATAGGCAGGCAGGCAGATTTTTATTCAGTTTTGACAAATAAATACCCTATAGTTCAGTGTTGGTACAACATAAAAACTTAATGAGGCTTTCACCAAAATTAATGGGAGTCTGAATTTGGATCCTCAGCACCAACATAAATGCCTGTCTTCCCAGAACTGAGGAGGCAGAAACAAGAGGATCCCTAGGGCTTGCTGGCTAGCTAGTCTAGCCAAATCAGTGAGCTCTAGGTCAGTGAGACCCTGTGGAAGAAATAAAATGGAGAGCAATTCTGGAACATACTCAATGGAATCTCTAGCATCAACATGCACATACATATATGTGCAAACCCCCACACATGTGCACCCACAAACATACATGCACAGACACCACAGATACATATACATGAAAAAAATTAAAGTCAGACTTTTAAATTTATTGACACACTGTTGGAAATAATCAAATTTGGGAGCTGGAGATATAGGTCAGTGATTAAAGGCACTTACTTTTATAAAACCTTACAGCCTGGCTTAATTACCCAGTACCAACGTAAACCAGAAGTACAAAGTAGAACATGCACCTGGAGTTCATTTACAATGGCAAGAGGCCCTGCCATGACCATTCTCATCCTCCCTCCCTCTTTTTGTTTGTAAATAAACAAAAATATTTTCAAAATTTGGATTTGGGATATGCAAGCTTCTATTTAATAAATTGCAATGAAGTAGTCTCACAAATTTTAAAATCACCACCCCTGAGTACACAGAGTAAAACATTCCCTTAGCCCTTCTAAAAGCAGAAAGACCAAAATTCATGACAGAGAAACACAAAAAAGCAGAGAATGCTGGCACTGCCCGCCCTGGTGAAGCTGTACCTTGGAGTTGTCTCTTGCACTCAGCTGGCTGGAGGGTGAGGCAAAGCTGCTGCAGGTCCCCACTCTCCACCTGGTGCATGAGGTAGAAGAGCTTCCAGAGCATCTGCACTGACAGTGTCCCGAAGGGCATTTCAGACATGAACAGCCAGATGCCAAGTCTGTATGTTTTAAAAAGAACAGAGATAAGTTCATAACTTACTCACTTCACCACACTAAGAAAGTTAGAAGACCCTTTAGCTCACACAGTGTAACAAAGTTCCTTAATTCTCACTGCCATAACTTTGTTAACATGCTTTCATCATTGACACCTCAAAGACCAAGGACAGATAACAGTGATAGCCAATATTCATGAAGTCATCTATGACACATACTACTCTAATTGTTATAAAATTCATAACACACACACACACATTGAATATCCCTTGCCCAAAGTGATTGGTACTAGAAGTATTTCAGAGTTTTGTCTTTTTTTACATTTTATAATATTTGTACATACATAATCACATATATTGAGATGAGACTGAAGTATAAACATGAAATTCTGCTGCACTATTCACAACAGCCAAGATGTGGAACCAGCCTAGATATCTATCAACAGATGAATGGATGAAGAAAATGTGGTGTACACATAATGAAATTTTATTCAATCATAAAGAAGGATGAGTCAGCCAGGCATGGTGGCACACACATTTAATCCCAGCACTTGGGAGGCAGAGGTAGGAAGATCACTGAGTATGAGGCCACCCTGACAGCACATAGTGAATTCCAGGTCAGCCTGGACTACAACGAGACCCTACCTCAAAAAAAAGAAGAAGAAGAAGGAGTCCAGCTAAGACGACAGCTTAGAAGATACAACTATAGCTAGGGAAACAAAAGGAACAGGAATATTGTGTCACTCTACCAACTGTTCCTGCTTAACTCCATGATCCACGTGCTCAATGTCCCACTAGCTCCCCCCAAGATTAGACACACTGCACATCACTGCAACCACTATCACCATGCCACAAGGGATGTGTCTGGCATGGCTCCCAGCAGACAGACCATAGACAGGGGAACAGAATGGCCCCAGACACAGGCACTTCCTGCAGCAAGACGGCCTGCTACGACCCAGGGCAGGAACACTGGGGCTCTCCAGGTAAAACCCAACACAGGCCAATCAGCTGGGTTTTTTGTTTTGGTTTGGTTTGGTTTTTGGTTTTTTTGAGGTAGGGTCTCATTCAAGCCCAGGCAGGCCTGACCTAGAATTCACTATGTAGTCTCAGGGTCGCCTCAAACACACGATCATCACTCCAACTCTCTTTCCCTACAGCTATTCTTTCTATATGTAATACTCAAGGTCAATTTAGCAGGCCAGCTTGGTCTACCTCTATTTCCATCTTGTATCATTGGTCTTTTCTTTCATTTTTTTTTCTTTTCTCCATAATCTTTGTTTACTCCTTTTCTTCTCCCAAAGAACATAAGCTAGCCTTGTTTTCAAGATATCTGTGACTCAAACTCCTGAGAAATGAGATGCCCAGTGTTATCTGATTGCACATCTTGACCCATGTCGGGTATGTAAACTTGGCCAAGAGCTCAAGGATGTGGGAAGCCATAGGTCCTAGTGGGGAGCCTACTGCTGTTGTTGAAATATCTGGACATTATGTGCTCATCAAATTGCCTTCTAAATAGTTGTGTTTATAAACATACATTACTGCTGCGATCCACTTTAGTCTGGCCCCTTTTTGCAGTAGTAGTTGTTAACTTTAGAGACTCATTACTGGTCAAAGTGCTGAAAACAAGGGATTATTGAGGACTCAGTCATAAGTGAGAGAGTCATAGTATTTTCTCCAAGGCTCAGAGGTCATGGGAAAAAGAGGTGCAAAGAATGTAAGAGCTAGAGAAAGGAGTGTAATAAAGTGGAACACTGTCTTTAGAGCATGATGACACTGTTGCACTCTTGATCTCACAGCAGTTGTGATGACCAGCACGAGACCTTAACAGGATGGGAAGGTCAGAGCTGGAGAGATGGCTTAGCAGTTAAGGCACTTGCCTGCAAAGCCAAGAGACCCAAGTTTAATTCCCCAGGGCCCATCTAAGCCAGATGCACACAGTGCATCTGGAATTTGTCTGCAGCATCTGGAGTTCACTTGCAGTAACTGGAGGCCCTGGTGCGCCCATTCTATCTGCCTCTTTCTCACTCTCTCCCTCCCTCCTTCAAGCAAATAAATATATAAATATATAAATATAAATATAAATATATATACATATACATATATATATATATATATACACACACACACACACACACACATTTTTTTTAAAGATGGGGCTGGAGAGATGGCCTAGTGGTTAAGGCACTTGCCTGAAAAGCTAAAGGACCTCAGTTCGATTCCCCAGGACACACGTATGCCAGATGCACAAGGTGGAACATGTGTCTAGAGTTTGTTTTCAGTGGCTAGAGGCCTTGGTGCGCCCATTGTCTCTTGCACACTGCCTCTTTCCCTCTCTCAAATAAATAAAAATAAAATATTTATTTAAAAAAATGTAAGCCGGGTGTGGTGACACACACCTTTAATCCCAGCACTCAGGAGGCAGAGGTAGGAAGATCACCATGATTTCGAGGCCACCCTGAGACTACATAGTGAGTTCCAGGTCAACCTGGGCCACAGTGAGACCCTACCTCAAAAAACAAAAAAACAAAAAAAAAATTTTTTTAAAGATGGGCCAGTCAAAATCCTGTCATGGGGCAGAGATTCTCGCCCCTTCCTAAGGACTTACAGGTAGATAATGATAACTAGGAGGGATAGGCCCTCAAGGCCCCAGCCCACCTTGAGGGTCTATAAGCAGTTAATGGTCACTAGGGAAGAGAGAGACATTTTCTTCAGTGGGATAGACATGCTCCTGCAAATACTTTCTCACTCACTGAGGATTCTCTAAGTGAGCCCACTGAAACTCACTGGTTCACCCAAAAATTAAAAAAAAAAAAAAAGAAGACGAAAAAGAACAAGGGAAAGAAGAAAAGGAAGGAGAAGAAAGTTGAAAGGGGGTTAGTTGAGAAGAGATAAGAAAGTAACAAGAGTGGAAAAGGACCAAGGAAGGATAATGGGGGATGTATACACACACTTCAGCATGAACCTGAACGTGGCAGCATGCACCTATAATCCCAGCACTAGGGGGCAGAACCAGGGAGTCCTTGGTGCTTGCTAGGCAGCTAGGCTAGCCAAATTGGTGAGACAGCTGTCATAGTTTATTTCCTAAAGTTGCACTGAAGAATAGTGTCACTAAAGGTTTTTAAATTTAAGACAATTATCTTTGCAATTACATACATAGTATCGTAAACACGGATCTCAACCCAGCACATAATATCTACTGGGTAACTAGGGCAAGTGTGTAGTTTCTTGGCTGAGCAGGCCCAAGGACAAAAGACAGATCAGAAATGGAAGGGTCTTTACATGAAACAAACACACTTCTGGGACAGGACCTAGCGCAGTGCCGTACTGGCAGTACCCTGCATCTAGAGCCCACCATACCAGACTTAGGAGGTGCACACAGCAAGAGTAAAACTCTACACCCAGGTTCCATTGCATGCCTTCTGAGTATCGGAAAGTGGTTAACATTTTGCTGAACCATGTATAATGGCTGTAATTCCAGCACCCTGGAAGCTGAGGCATAAGAACTGTCATGAGTTCAAGGCCAGCCAGAACAACTGTCTTTAAAAGAAAAAAATTAAAACCAATTATCTAAGGCATCCTGAGCGTTCTCTATGTCTGTAAGTTTTCTGTTCTTTACCTGAAACCACATAAGAGCAAGCTTCAAAGGTATTGCATGACTTAGAAGTATTTCCACCCACTATTTTATCCTTGCGACACATCTATGACGTCAATAGTACGGCACTGTCACAATCACCTGCATGTTATACATGGAGAAGAATCAAGACCACAAAGGTCATCTGACAAGGAGAACTGTCAGCATCAGAGTGTGACTCAAATGCAGTATACTACAGTGAATAAATGGAGGACTGGGACCAGAAGGAGGACAGACAGCTCAGAAGAAGGCATAGGTGAGGGACAGCTGGCACTGCTGAGTGGAGCTGGGTGGAGGTGGAGGATGGCTCATATCGCCTAGTAAAGGGCATAATCCTGTGGCAGAATTGCTCCAACAATTAGCCAAGGCTTGGGTATGGCAGTGTGAATGGACCACTGCACCTCTCTGTTCCTTAACATATGCTGAGCTGTAAGCAACAGCAATGGAATGACCAGATGACGGGATTACGCAGCCAAGATAAGGGACCAAGATGGAAGACACTCCCGTACTGTAAAACCTTACAGTAAGACCACTTGAATGATACACTCAGCGAATCACGTGCAGCAGATGCTCTGCACCTATTGAGCCTTGCTGGAAGCACAGAAATGAGGTAGGTAATGAAATCCATCCTAGTTCTCCCCTGCTAAAGGCTGCCCCAAGAGTTCAAGAGTGGTGAAACTGAGATAACAGATTTGAGTTAAGACAGAAGGAAACCTGAATAGAGATCATTTCTGCCAAAAGGGGTACAACACAGCTAGAAAAACTCGGGCCGAGGAATTCACCTGAGATAAGAAGTAGATGAAATGCACTACGACATCACTCCAGAGATCTCTACTTAGTAGCACCATATGTCTTACCTTTTGGCTTTCAGCACATGTAGGACAGCTCTCAGAAACAGCTCATCAAATTCAATCTGGAGTTTCTCCATAGAGTAGGGCTGCAGGGCTAATCCCATGCCTGGGTTATGGCTCACATACTGTGCCCAGTGGTCACTGACATAGCCAAGGGTCATTCTGATAATGAGAAAAGATAATGTAGCACTTTTGAGTCCCTCATTCCACAGCAGTGCCTTTACATTACATTTGAAAGATTAATATACACACTAAGTGCTTACTATCTTCTAGGTACTGGGAGAAATTTTAATGCGCAAAATGAAAACCCACTCTCCTGGAGCATGTACTTAATGCTCCACGTAGAAAACAAAATTAAGGACAATGGACAGTCTGTCACATAGTTGTAAGGAACATTAAAGAAAATTATTAAGGAAAGTAATGCAGGAGGAGGAAGGAAGTGTGTCTGGAGCTAGAAGAGTGGGCTCACTGAAGAGGGACAGAAAAATTATTCTGCAATTGTTAGTATGAGAAAAACCTGTGGCAGATGTGAAGAATATAACCAGAGAGAAAAACTGAAGCATAATCACAGCATCTGCAGTGCTTGTTAACATAAAATTTTTCATACTGAAGAATGACTACTGGTCTTCAAACAATAACATTTTTCCAAGAGTTACTGAGGAAGTGCAGTCATCATGTGGGGCTGGGGAGATGGCTCAATGCTTAAAGATGCTTGCTTGTATGGGATAAACAGGAACTCCAGGACAAATCTTCCTTACGGCTTTATTTATCAAGCACAATCAGAAAACAACCCTCTGGATGGAGGTCTGAGAGTTAACAGGTAGATCACCTTTTAGCTTTTAAGAAATTACTCTCAGACACCAATCATCCCTCCTCCATCATCTCACTTTCCTTACCCTCTACCAAAAGCTTGTTCTAGACTTTATATAGGGAATACCCAGCCCTTGAGAACATCCTATAATCTTCATAAAGCTAATAAATACATATCTAAAATACACAAATTAGGGCTGGAAAGGTGGTTTAGAGGTTAAGGTGGTTGCCTGCAAAGCCAAAGATTCGATTCCCCAAGACCCACGTAAAACCAGATGAACAAGGGAGCGCATGTATCTGGAGTTCATTTGTAGTGGCTGGAGGCCATGGAATGCCCATTCTCTATCTGCCTCTTTCTTGCTCTCTCTTAAAATAAATAAATAAAATTCACAAATTAAAATCTATTTTGGTTTAGAAGCCAGGTGTGCTGGTGCATGCCTTTAATTCCAGCACTTGGGAGGCAGAAGTAGGAGGACTGCTTTGAGTTCAAGGCCATCCTGAGACTACATAGTGAATTCCAGGTCAGCCTGGACTAGCATGAGACCCTACCTCAAAAAACAAAACAAAACAAAAAAATCTATTTTGGTTTAGGAAAAAGGGGGTGGGGAATGGAAGAAATATTGTGGTTTTATGAATATTTTTGAAGAAGGTTGAAAAAATATAATAGCCTGTTTATGTGCTATAGCGAATAATCCAGTAAGGACTAAAATGTACAAAAAAAAAAAAAAAAGGATACAAAGTTAATCAGAGAAAAGCAGTACACAATCTCAAAATTTAACTGGATACTTGATATAATAAAGCCATAAGCTCTCACTTCAAATAGAGTGGCCACTGACATAAATCTACAATTTTTAAAATGGAATTTATCATAAATTAGACTAAAAATAGACAACAAACACAACAGGGACATAATGACATTAAAGAGCAAGTGCCAATTTTTCACAGCACACTGGTGGCAATTCCATGGCAAAAGCAGGAAGCAGACAGAAAGGAAGCAGAAAGCCTGTTTCCCTTGACCCTTCTCTCCAGCCCAGACTTCAACCCCACAGCAGCTCTGAGGATCAGAACTCCAAGTCAGTTGAATGTAGGATAACAAATAAATATTTGCAGCAGGAGCATTTATAAAATTCCCATCTTGTAAATGGGGGAAGAACACATTTTCATGAGACATAGAGCTGAAGTAGACAATGCCCATAGCCCCACTTATGCAGCATCTGGGTCTGAGCGAGGTGGAAGCAGAGACAGATGCATGTTGGCAGCATCACCTGATCATGTAACCAATTCGTTTCACAAACTGCCTATAACGGGCTCTGTTAAAGGTTTCTAATCCCACAGCCAGAAGTTCCACTAATGAGTTGGCAAAGGCAAAAATTTTCATCATCTCTTGAGGTCTTGTTGTTTCAGGTAAATAATCACCTAGAAATCAATCAGACAAAATGAGAGAAATTATAATTTCTTGGGTAAAACAGTGAAGTACACAGCGGTAAATAATGAGAAGCCAAACCAGGATGGAGAGGAATTAAGTATCTGGCTCCTACATCAAAGCGAAGTAGAGTACTTAAGGGAACAAATGGAACTTAATATACTTAAGCTAGGTAGCATACAAGCTAGTCAGCCTTCTTGTAGTTAAGCACGGAGTAGAAAAGTGCAAGCACAAGGAGAAGAAGGTTTAGAACAGGTAAGCAGAGCAAAGCAGCAGCTAGCAGCCTACTCAAGACGCAAGACTTGATGCTTCTTATATGGGGCTCATGCCATGACCACCTTTGACAGTAACAAAGGAAATAATCTACCTTTTGCTTTAAACCCAAGAAGATGTTGAAAGAGTTCATGAAACGGAAACTGTGACAAAAGGATGACAAAGTCATCTTCATTAAGGAGAACCCAACTGGTCTCAGGGTCTTCATCCTAAGGGAAGGACACCAAGCCATGTCAGCTAACTAGATCACATCATACTCTAGTCTGGCATTCCAAAACTACATTATCTCAAGTACCAGTGTGGCCCTCATGGGCTTTTCCACAAGGGCAAAGAACTATATCACTTCAGACCCAGAGCCCAAAAATGCTCTAAAGGTACAAGTATTATTTATTTATTTATTTATTTAAGGGGAGAATGGACGTACCAGGGCCTCCAGCCACTGCAAACTCCAGATGCATGAGCCACCTTGTGCATCTGGCTTACATGGGTATTGGGGAATTGAACCAAGGTCCTTTGGCTTTGCAAGCAAGCGCCTCAAACACTAAGCCATCTCTCTAGCCCAAGTTGCAAGTATAATTTTTTTTTTTTTTTTGATTTTTCAAGGTAGAGTTTCACTCTAGTCCAGGCTGGCCTGGAATTCACTATGTAGTCTTAAGGTGGCCTCAAACTCATGGTGATCCTCCTACCTCTGCCTCCCGAGTGCTGGGATTAAAGGCGTGCGCCACTATGCCCAGCTGCAAGCATAATTTATGTGTATCTGGATCATGTCCAGACTTAAGACCCCCAAAATATCTCTTTTTAAATTTCCATCACAAAGTAGACAGAAAAAAAGAATCCTCTAGACTATGGACTTACTGTCAAGCATATTGCTTTGAAAACATCAGTTAAAGAATCATATTCTACAGGTCTGGGTGTGGGCCTGGACTAGGTTTATGAATTGTCCAAGTGATTATTTTTTTAATATTTTTTACTTATTTGTTTGCTTACTTATTTATGGGGGGAGGGTATGAATGGGCATGCCAGGGCCTCCAGGCACTGCAAACAAACTCCAGACGCATGTGCCACCATGTGCATGTGGCTTACAGGGTAACAGGGTACTGGGAAATTGAACCTGTATCCTTAGGCTTCACAGACAAGTGCCTTAAGGACTAAGCCATCCCTCTAGGCCCAAAGTGATTCTTACGTGGAGCTAGTGTTCAGAAATGAATCCTGTGGAAAATCCAGTCTTTTCTGATTCAAGTGAATTCCTAACTTTCTCATCTATTCCCTAAGTTCTTTTGTGTTTTTGCTTCTTTGCTGTTCTGTTTTTTCTTTTGCTTGTATGTATATATGTAACACAGTGTGGAGTGTGGTGTAGTATACGCACATAGATGTGCCCTTGTGGCACCCCATGCACTCGCCTGCAGTGGCTGAAGCAGAAAGCAGAATATCAGGTGTCCTGCTCCATCACTCTTCTACCCATTCTTGTCTGAACCAGAGTAGGTCTTCAGTCCCTTATGGGTTTTTTATTGTTTTGTTTGGTGGAGTGGGGGAGGGGAGGGTAGCTCTTGAGTTAGCACTAAAGACCCAAGCACGAATGCAGGACTCTTACTCATTATCTGACTCTGGGGTTAAGTGCAGGAAACCTAACAGGAAAAAAAAAATTTTTTTTTTAAAGGACTAGTCTGGCGGGAGAGAGGGAATTGCTCCACTACCATTTGTTTGTTTGTTTGTTTGTTTGTTTGTTTGTTTGTTTTTGAGGAAGTGTCTCCCTCTAAGTCCAGGTTGACCCAGAATTCACTATGTAGTCTCAGAGTGGCCTCAAACTCAAAGCAATCCTCCTACCTCTGCCTCCTGAGTGCTGGGATCAAAGGTGTGCACGTCCACACCTGGCTCATTACCACCTTTAAAAGATCGATGTGTACCAGCTCCCAGGATGCTCCCTTCAGGTAGCTCAGTCTCTAGCCGAAGATGTGTGCAGGCCCACATCATTGCCTACAACCTCAGGAGGAGCAAAACCACTGTGGAGTGCCCACTTCTGAATGGACACCTGGCAAAAGATATCAACATAGTCCCCATATCAGCCTGTCCATCATTCTGGGATGGTCTGCTGCCTGATTTCACCACCCTATACCAAAAAGGACCTTAGTAAACCTTACTAATGAGAATCCTGGAACATTACACAAGGACTGAATGAACCAGAAAGAAGCACCGGAGCCTATGAGCTGGGAAGAAAAATTCCTTACAATATACAACTACCTGTGTGTACAGTGGGAAGAAAAATAAGCAGGCTAGAGAGAGAGTTCAGTGGATAAGAGTGCTGCTCAAGCATGAGAACCTGAGTTCAATCCCCAACACCCACATAAAAGCTGGGCATGGCCGGGCATGACTATAACCCAGCATTAAGAGGGAAGGGGACAGGAAGATCTCAGGGGCCCACTGGTCAGCCAGTTAAACTGAAAAATGGTCTGAGCTTCATACTCAGTAAGAAACTCTGTCTCAAGGAAACTGAACAGAAAAGCAATAGAGAAGACACTCAACATTCAACTATGTCCTTGGCACATGTGTGTATGAGGTCTGGCCATCTACTCACATGTGCAAACAATACATATAACACACACACCAAACAAAAAAGACAAGCATTATCTTAATTTAAAAAAAAATAAAAGTATCTTGAGGGAGTTAAAGGTACCTGCTGGCAAAGCCTGTAAGTCTAGGTTTGATTCCCTATTACCAGTGTAAAGCCAGATGCATGAAGTAGCACATGCATCTGCAATTCGTCTACAAAAGGCTCTGACTCACTCACACTTGCAAACACTCCCTCTCTCTCTCTCCTCCCCACCCCTCTGTTTCTCTCTCCTCACAAATAAATAAAAATGTTTTTTAAAAGGTAGTTTGAGAGCTGGGCATGGTGGCAAATGCCTTTAATCCCAGCACTTGGGATACAGAGGTAAGAGGATTGCCTTCAGTTTGAGGCCAGCCTGAGACTACAGAGTGAATTGCAGGTCAGCCTGGGCTACAGTGAGACCCTACTTGAAAAATCAAAAATAAAAATGAAAAGTATCTCTGGCTGCAGCAATGGCTTAGCTGATTAAGGCACTTGCCTGTGAAGCCTAAGGACCCAGGTTCAATTCCCCAGTACCCATGTAAGACAGATGAACAAGATGGCAAATGTGTCTGAAGTTCGTTTGCAGTGGCTAGAGGCCCTGGTGCACCTATTCTCTCCCTCTCTACCTCTTTCTCTCTCTCTCTCTTTCAAATAAATAAAATTTTTAAAAAGTATCTTGAGGGGCTGGAGAGATTGCCTAGTGGTTAAGGCACTTGCCTGCAAAGCCAAAGGACCCAGGTTCGAGTCCCCAGGATCGACATAAACCAGATGCACAAGGGGGCTCATGCATCTGGAGTTCGTTTGCAGTGGCTAGAGGCCCTGGCATATCCATCCTCCCTCTCTCTCTCCCTGCCTATTTCTCTCTCAAATAAAGAAAAATAAAGTATTTTTAAAAGAAAAAGTGTCTTGAGGGCTAGAGAGATGGCTCAGCAGTTAAATTGCTTGCCTGCAAAGACTAACAACCTGCGTTTGATTCCCCAGTACCCATATTTATAAAGCCAGATGCAAAGTGGTACATTCATCTAGAGTTCATTTGCAATGGCTAGAGGCCCGGGCATACCCATTCTCATTCTCTCTCTTTCTCTTTTTTCTCTTCTCTCTCTCTCTCTCTCTCTCTCCCCTTCCAAATAATAAACTAAAAAAAAAGTATCTTAGTGCCGGGCATGGTGGCACACGCCTTTAATCCCAGCACTCCGGAGGCAGAGGTAGGAGGATAGCTGTGAGTTCAAGGCCACCCTGAGACTGCATAGTGAATCCAGGTTGGCCTGGGCTAGAGCGAAATCCTACATCAAAAAAAAAAAAAAAAAAAGTATAGGAGTGGTGGCACACCTTTAATCCCAGCACCCAGGAGGCAGAGGTAGGAGGATCGCCATGAGTTTGTGGCCAGCCTGAGGCTGCAGATTGAGTTATAGGACTACAGTCAGAGTCTACATAGAAAAAAAAAAAATTAATCGTGAAAAGCTAGATTTTAACCACTAAATTTTCATCAAATTATTCAGAGCAGATTGTCTACAGGTGAGACTCCAACCCCATGTAAAATAAAACCCTACTGTAAAGTTCACAGTATTCCTCAGATTCTGCTGCCTGACCATGTCTAGAGAAGGTGGCCGGAGAGCACACAGGCTGGAAGAACTAGCACTGGAGGCTCTGCAGGTAATGCCCATGTGATCTGAGACAAGTTACTTTACCTCCTTGCACTTCAGATTCCTCATCTGTAAAATGAGAATCACAAGCGTGTCTACCTCATGAGGTGGTCAGGAGAATCAACAGGGTAATCATCCAAGTGCTTAGCGTTATATCTGACACACAGGGAGTGCCCAAAAGTGATTAACTGTAACAGTGAAGATATGATAAGTTACCTCTTCTCCTCCCTCATCTACAAGCGTCCAAGTCCCTGATGCAGGCCCCGAAGAGGATGGCTTCCACTCACTGGGCTTCATGTGACACATGAACTCTGCTCGATTTCTAAAGGACAACAGAAACGACTCTTTTCACATCAACAAAGAAAGCCCAACCTCAGTGCATTCTGGGTCATCTACTCACCTTAAAGCCAGGAAGGCATCAGCTCAATCTTCAAATGGTTTAAATTAGCTAATAAGAACTGGCTAGGGATGGAGAAATGACTCAGCAGTTAAGGCACTTGCCTGCATTGCCTAATGACCCAAATTTGATTCCCCAGCACCCAAGTAAAGCAAGATGCACAAAATGGCGCATGCATCTGAAGTTCAGTTACAGTGGCTGGAGGCCCTGATGTGCTCTCTCTCTCTGTCTCTCTCCCTCTCTCTTTACAAATAAATAACTTTTTTTAAGGGGCTACAAGCCAGGTGTGGTGGCGCATGCCTTTAATCCCAGCACATGGGAGGCAGAGGTAGGAGGATCGCCATGAGCTCAAGGCCACCCTGAGACTACATAGTTGTCAGCCTGAGCCAGAGTGAGACCCCACCTCAAAAAAACAAAAAATAGCTGGGCATGGTGGCATGCGCCTTTAATCCCAGCACTTGGGAAGCAGAGGTAGGAGGACTGCCGTGAGTTCGAGGCCACCCTGAGACTCCATAGTGAATTCCAGGTCAGCCTGGGCTAGAGTGAGACCCTACCTCGAAAAACCAAAAAGAAAAAAAAGAAAAAATAAACCAATAAATAAATAAATAAATGGGGATAGAAAGATGGCTTAGTGGTTAAGGTGCTTGCCTGCAAAGCAGGATCCAGGTTCAATTCCCCAGGACCCAAGTAAGCTAGATGCACAAGATGGCGCATGCGTCTGGAGTTCATTTGCAGTGCCTGGAGGCCCAGGCATGTCCATTCATATTCTCTCTCTCTCTCTCTTTCTCTCTCTCTCTCTGTCTCTAATAAATAAATTAAAGAAAGAAAGAAAAAGAAAAAGAATTGGCTAAAACAAACATTAAAACCTTACTAGTCGGTAGACGCCAGAACTATTCTCCCAGTTCACAGTGAGACTAGAACCCGGGCAGGTGTGGTGATACAGGGTTAGCCCTGGCACTTGAGAATCTGAGACTGAAACACGTGGACTGCTACAAGGCCCTCACTCAAAATCAGGCTTACCAAGTGTTGCTGGGAGACACCTTTAAGAAATGTGTCCTACCAAGTACAAAAAAGTAAGCTGTACTTCATGAAGAGGCTTGTTTAGAGCAAAAAATACAAACACAGGCAAGCACTCAAGTCAAGGATTAATTCCCACACTTGGGTCTTGGGAAGCCTGCTTGTCTTTGGGCCAGCATTGGGAGAATGGTAGTGAACAGAAGACAGGAGAATAAAGGTCATCTTCCCAGGAAAGGATTTAGAAGTTAATTAAATCAGGAATGTGGGAAACTGCTTCTCCTAAGGAATATAACATCTCTTAGTCTCTGGCACCTTTGGCAATGCCATATTCAATGAGAGACAAACCGACTAACAGAGGATCCAATAAGGTTAATAAGCAGCTAAAGGGATCACTTTGCATCAAACCCAACTCTGCAATGGTATATTCTAGAATGCCAATGCTTCCATCTGGATTAGAATGATCTCAGTTTCTATTTAGAATAATTTCAGTTTCTATTCACAGAGCTCTTCCACACTTACTTGACAGGAGACATCAGCAGGGCAAGGGACTGCATAAAATGAAAGACCCCTGATGGGTTATTCAGCACTTTGATCTGAAATGAGAAAATGAAGAAGTTCCCTATATCAAACCAACTCAACAGCCCACAACCTCAGTTCACCAGCAGTCTATGCTCAAGATGCTATGAAGAGAACAAAGCTGAAACTGGTGCCTCACCCACACAGGACAAGACCCCAAGACCCAGCCCTGGTTACGTGGCAGCACTGCCCCAGCAGCGGTACCTGAGCAGCTGACATCCATCACCTGCAACAGCTTAGGATGACAGTGCTGCTACTTTAAACCAAACAGAACAAAAGCAAAAAGTCCTTCTCTTTAAAATGATTCCGGCTTCATGCCACCAAAAATACTAATAAAGGAAATGTGGAGGAGCTGAACTTGGCATACATTTTGGTTCCTGCTACCTGAATAATTACTGTAATAAAGTGCTACCTGAACACTTACTGTGAGCAATAAAATGGCCAAAAGGCACACAGCAGAGAGGAGAAACTATACACCATATGGTTAAATATATGAGTTGAATTGTGGTGTGTGATAGTTTAGTTTAAGAAGCTGTGTTGAGTAATACTAGAAAAAAAATAGTGCTGGCAAGCCTGCCTGCATAGAAATTATGTTGAATTAAATATCACTGAGCCCACCAAGCTAGATTACCAGTGAACATTTGCAATTGTCATAATTCATCAATCGGGGATGGCCAAAGAAGTTTTGGCCTAACTCCTACAAGTATACACGAGGTCTATTTTTAAAAAATTATTTAAATAGTAATAATTTAAAGTAGTGCTTCTTCAGCAACTTCTTCAGGAAAAATAGCTAATAAAACCCCAAGACCACCCCCAAAAATCAGAAGACCACTCTCATACCTGAATGAAAGGAACAGCCCACTTACTAACACCCGCTGGGCACCGAAGAATGTGGTTTAGGAGGAAGAGGTGATCTCCAGGACAACCAACTCTTTGTAACACTGACACCTGAATGATAAATACTAGTTAAAAGAAAGAAGTTGGCCGGGCGTGGTGACACACACACCTTTAATACCAGCACTAGGGAGGCAGAGGTAGGAGGATCACTGTGAGTTCATGGCCAGCCTGAGACTACACAGTGAATTCCAGGTCAGCCTGGGCTAGAGTGAAACCCTACATCAAAAAAAAAAAAAAAAAAAAAAAAAGAAGCCGAAGTTACACAATTACCTAGTCCAACCACTGGCCCAATGTCTAGGCATGAGTAATCATTCAAGAGTACCCAGAGGCAAGGGGTTGAGTTTCCATCCCAGAGGCCTATGGACCTATCTATAAGTACTAGGATAAAAACATCATAAGCAGTTTCTGTACATGTCTAGTTTTTAATTTTCTGACAAATTACAGATCACTAATGTTCCTGACCACATGTAAAAAGACACGTCAACCAAAGCATGGTGGTACATGCTTTTAATCCCAGCACTCAGGAAGCCAAGGTAGGAGGATCACTGTGAGTTTGAGTTCAAAGCCTGCCTGAGACTATATAGTGAATTATAGGTTAGCCTGGACTAGAGGGACACTCTACCTCAGAACCCCTCCCCAAAAAAAGATGTAAGTCACTTGTTCTATTCGTAGTATGTTTCTCAAATCTAAGTGAATGTGCTTGGAACATCTCGTCAGAATAGTATAAAACTTAAATAAAACACACAAAGCAACGCCACAGAAAAATAGAACCATCCGGGCATGAGGACACACACCTTTAATTCTACACTCTAAAGGCAGATGTAGGAGGATTGCAGAGAGTTTGAGGCCACCCTGAGACTACATAGTGAGTTCCAGGTCAGCCTGAGCTAGAGCGAGACCCTGCCTTGAACTCCCCCCCCAAAAAAAGAAAGAAAAATAGAACCAATAAGCAATGCTCTCTGAGCAACACACCTAACAGAGCTCCTAAATTTTCCAAATCCTGACCCCTTTCTTCTTCTATTTTCATTTATTTATTTATTTATTTATTTATTTGCAAGCAGGGAGAGATTGAGAGAGAGACTGAGAGAGAGAATGGGCACACCAGGGCCTCCAACCACTGCAAACAACTGTAGATGCATGTGCTACTGTGCATCACTGAGCCATCTCCCCAGCACCTCTGTTTTCTTCTTTAAAAAAGGATTTAAGCTGTGTGTTGTGGCACATGCCTTTAATCTCAGCACTCAGGAGGCAGCGGTAAAAGGATCACTATTGAGTTCGAGGCCAGCCTGAAATTTCATAATGAATTCCAGGTCAACCTGGGCTAGAGCGAAACCCTACCCAGGGAAAAAATTTTAAAAAAAAGACTTAAGTATGACTAAGCTCAACATCAAATATAAGAGGATAAAAAGAATTAAATATGAAAATGTATAGAACAGATAGCTCATAAACTTCTAGTCTTCAAAGCTAGCATATGTCCAACACTTCCATTTTTTCCTGAGTACAATTCTGACCTGAAAGCTAGAGCTCATTTCACAAAACATTTATTAGAGCCAGGTGTGGTGGTACACAGCTTTAAGACCAGCACTCAGGAGGCAGAGGTAAGAGGATCTCAGTAAGCTCGAGGCCACCCTGAGATTACATAGTGAATTCCAGGACAGCCTGAGCTAGAGTAAAACCCTATCTCAAAAAAACAACAACAAAAAAAAAAAACAGTACTCGGGAAGCTGAAACAGGAGGATTGCAGTAAGTCTGAGACCAGACTGGGACTACAGAGTAAGTTTCAGGTCAGCCTGAGCTAGAGTGAGAAGCTCTCAAAAATAAATACGTAAGCCAGGCATGGTGGTGCATGCCTTTAATCCCAGCGCTCGGGAGGCAGAGGTAGGAGGATCTCAAGGGCACCCTGAGACTACACACTGAATTCCAGATCAGCCTGGGCCAGAGGGAAACTCTGCCCCCAAAATAAGTAAATAAATAAATAAAATATCTTTAAATAAATAATAAAAAATAAAAATAGGGCTGGCAGGCTGGAGGGATGGCTTAGCGGTTAAGGCACTTGCCTGCAAAGCCAAAGGACCCTGGTTCGATTGCCCAGCACCCACGTAAACCAGATGCTCAAGGTGGCATATATACATGTCTGGAGTTCATTTGCAGTGGTTGGAGGCCCTGGCACACCCATTCTCTATCCCCCCCCATCTCTCTCTATCTCTCTGTATCTCTCTCTCTCTGACACTTTTTGTCTCTCAAATAAATAAATGACTAAATAATTTTTTTAAGAGAGAGAAGAAAAAAATAGGGCTGTAGAGATGGCTCAGCAATTGAAGCGCTTGCCTGCAAAACCTAGGAACCTGGGTTTGATTCCCTAGTACCCACATAAACCAGATGCACAAGGTGACACATGCATCTGTTCATTTGCAGTGACTAGAGGCCCTGGTATGCCCATTCTCTTTCTCTCTATCTGCCTCTCTCTGTCAAATTAATTAATTAAATATTTTTAAGAAAAGAGCTTCTGTTAGAAAAACATACAATGAAATAAGAAATAATTGTTAAATTATCCAGGCCATAAAATACTGTATGTCTGTTTCTGCTTGCTTACCAGTCTCTGCAGCCAAAGAAGAATGTCATCCTGGAACTGGGTATCTTCATTCACTCTCCTGGTGAACATGAACAGGACACTAATGCACTCCTTTAGCTGGCACAGATCAGAGGGAATGCTCTCTGTCAACTTAGAAGCTAGAAAGTAAAGTAAGGATTGAGTGCCCAGAAGAGAGAGGAAGACTTTTAACATCTTCACTTAATACAAACAAACCAACATACTTAAAACATTTAACTCAGATAAAACCCAAAAAAGAGAGCAGGGCATGGTGGTGACGCATGCCTTTAATCCCAGCACTCAGGAGGCAGAGGTAGGAGGATTGTTGTGAGTTCAAGGCCACCTTGAGACTACATAGTGAAGTCCAGGTCAGCCTGGGCTAGAGCGAAACCCTACCTTGAAAAAAATAACAATAATAATAATAACCCCAAAGCGAGGCTCTCTGCTTCTGGACTGAGGATCTAATGTGCATAATCTCACACTCCTCCTGCCATCATGAACAGTATACCCTGGAACTGAGAGCCAGAGGAAACCATTCTTTAAGTTGGTTATTTAAAATTATTTATGTGTGTGTACACATGTGTGTGCATGTACGGGCATGTGCATGCCACGGCACCCATGTGGAAGTCCAAGGACAAACTTGGGGTGTTAAGTCATCTCCTCCCACCTTGCTTGTGACAATCCCTCTTCTTGTTGCTTTGCCATTAGAAGGTCAGACTAACTGCCTCAAGAGCTTCAGGATTCTCCTGACTGCCTCCCACTGCCACTGCAACTACAGATACATGTGCCACTCTTGCATCCAACTTAACATGGGTGCTAGGGATCTGAACCCCAGGCACCAGGCTTGCATAGCAAGCACTTTTAACCATTAAGCCACCTCCTCAGTCCCCTTAAGTTGTTTCTTGTCATGTATTCAGTCACAGCAACAAGAAAAGTAATAATATAGAAAATTGGTACCAAGGAGCAGGGCTAATGCTATGATAAATGTGGCTATGTGGTCCTAAGGCCTTTACAAGTAGTTTGCTGCAACATGTAGAAGCATCTGGAACTGGGAGCTAGACAAGTCCTAGAGTGATATAAGCAAAGATTAATGGGCCATTCTGGTGGGAGATCAGAATATCAGAATGTTGAAAGAAACAAGGACAGTGGAGGCCCAACTCATGAAGTTTCAGAGGGAAACAAAGAATCTATCAGGAACTGGGATGGAGGCCATTTGTGTTATGTTCTGGCAAAAACACTGGCTTCACTCTATTTATGGCTCAATTGAAAAATAATGAACTAATTTCTGTGGCAGAGGAAATCTTAAGACAGGACAGCATTCAGGCTGTGTATGTCATGGCTCTGCTCACTGCTCTGATCCAAGTCTCCTGTGAGAGAGAGCAAGTGCAGCAGATCTGAAAAACAGGCAGTTTAGCCAGGAAAGGCAAAGTTGCAGACAAGCCTGTACTGAGAAAGCAGCTGTAATTGTTAAAGAGGAACCTCCTGCTCAGCATGGAGACACTGGGAAAGATACCCTGAGGGCAGGAGTGTGAATTAACAAAGTCACTGAAGGGATTATTTGCTGGTAAGCAACTGCCTAGAAAAGTGTTTTCTCACTTCGAGCTAACCAAGGCGCACCAAGGCCAATACACCTATGATGGGAGGTGGCAGCAGAACTTGGCAGTACTGTCCACATAGGCCACACAGTACTAGTTTTGCAGGCATGAAAGATGGAAGAGTGGAGGGGGTCATGGACTCTTGCATCAAGGTTCCTAACGTGTGCTGAGGCCAGGCAATGTATAGAAATCAAAATTCCCTGCAAGGAGACCCTGAGAGGCATCTGTGTGAAGCCTAAATTTCAATGGAGACCTCAGAATGATGGAGATGCCAGTTCATGGGACGTCCACCGAGGAAATCTGCAGGCCTAGAGTGGACACAGTCCAAAACAGAAGCTGTGTCCTATAGGCAAGACGATGGAGGCACATGATTCCATCATGAGATCCAAATGCTAGGACATGAAGTTTCAGAACTTGGTGTTTATCCTTCCGGGTTTTGGTCTTGCTTTGGTCTTATCTTTTCTTACTATGCCTCCATTTTCCTTTTCAATAGTAATGTTTACTCTGCGACACTGTATGTTGGAAGTACACTTGGTTTTAAGATATTACATAGGTGGACTTCCAGGTAAGATGGCGGCTTAGGAGCCACGCCAAACCAGCCTAGGAGAGATTTAAGCAAAGCCCTAGCAAAATACATTCTTCTGAAAAGTGAAGGAGTAAAGGTTATTCTTAGACACAGTGGAGAAGCGGCAGCAGCAACAGAGACCAAGCAACAGATTTTTCAACTCCATCAGCCTTCTTGGAAAGTTAAGAAATCTGAAGGAAAGACAGCTGAGATCAACTCAAAGAGCTACTGAAAGTGATAAGAACTCCAGAAGTCTGAGCTCTCCCATCCCCACCATCAGAACCGCGAACCTCCAGCATTCAGCCCCCACTGGCAGTGCAGCCAGCAGAGCTTAACACAGGTACAGCTGCGCAGCACAACACAGAGGGATCGAGGCGGGCACTCAGCACTGGTGAGATTGGAAGGAATTCAGGATGCAAAACTCGCTACAATATAATACAAGAAACTCAAAGAATCAAGACAATACAATCCCACCAAAAACTATAAATCCATCAGAAACGGTCACCAATGAGACTGTTTTAGATGAAATGCCTGACAAAGATTTCAAGAAAATGATACTATCTATACTCAAAGAAATCAGAGAGGAAATGAAGGGAATCAAAGAAGAAAACAAAGGAATTAAAGAAGAAAACAAACTTCTGAAAGAGAACACAGGAAACCAGCTTAATAAAATAAAAAGGTCATTGTAAGACATGAGTAAGGAAATAGAAATACTGAAGAAAAACCAGGCTGAAATCCTGGCTCTGAGGAATACAGTCAATGAAATAAAATACTCTGTGGAAAGTCTCACCAGTAGAATGGATGAAGGAGAGAATAGAAATATCTAAACTAGAAGACCAGGTGGTAGATCTAATACAGTCCAACAAAGAGAAAGGCAAGCTAATAGCAAGGGATGAATGGGAATTTCAAGATATCCGGCACACTATGAAAAGATCAAACACAAGAATTCAGGATATAACAGAAGGAGAAGAATTTCAATCCAGAGGCTTAGTAGGTGTTTTCAACAAAATCATAGAAGAAATTTTTCTCCAAATTGGGAAAGAAATGCCAATGCAGATAAAAGAAGCTTTTAGAACGCCAAACAGACAAAACCTAGAAAGAACCTCTCCTTGCCATGTTATAATTAAACTATTAAACACACAAACCAAAGAAAATATACTGAAAGCAGTTAAGAGAAAAAGAAGAAAGTCATCTACCAAGGCAAGCCCATCAGAATAAATGCAGATTACTCAACACAAACTTTAAAAGCCAGAAGGGCTTGGAATGATGTATTCCAAGTTCTGAAAGATAACAACTGTCAACCAAGATTACTTTATCCTACAAAGCTATCTATCCAAACTGATGGAGAAATAAAGACATTCCACAACAAAAACAGGCTAAAAGGACAACAAAACCAGGTCTACAGAAAATACTTGAAGGAACTCTTAATGCCAAAGAGAAAGCAAAACACACACAGGAGGAAATAGGAAAAAATGAACCACACTCAAATAACAGTTAAAACAAACGAGTAAAGGGAAAACAGGAAACACTACAAAATAAGAAGAATAGCAAGAATAAATGCATACCTTTCAATAATAACTCTTAATATTAATGGCCTCAATGCACCATCCAAAAGACACAGGCTTGCAAACTGGATTAAAAGGCAGGATCCTGCCATTTTGTTGCCTCCAGGAAACTCATCTCTCAAAAAAAGATAGATACCGCCTTAGGGTGAAAGGATGGAAAACTATATTTCAAGCAAAGGGGCCTACGAAACAAGCAGGGGTTGCTATCCTAATATCTGACAGAATAGACTTCAAACCAACATTAGAGAGGAAAGATAAAGAAGGGTATTTTATACTGATTAAAGGAACACTCCAGCAGGAGGACATTATAATCCTAAACATATATGCACCTAACATGGGGGCTCCCAGTTTCATCAAACAAACACTGTTAGACTTAAGATCACAGATAACATCAAACACAATTGTAGTGGGAGACTCCAATACCCCACTTTCATCAATTGACAGGTCATCCCGGCAAAAAATAAACAGAGAGACGTCTAAATTAAATGATGTCATGGAACAAATGGACCTAACACATATCTATAGAACATTCCATCCAAATGCTGCAGAATATACATTTTTCTCAGCAGCACATAGAACATTCTCTAAAATAGAATATATATTAGGACACAAAGCAAATCTCCACAAATATAGGAAAACTGAAATAATCCCTTGTACTCTAATCTGACCACAATGGGATTAAACTGCAAATCAGCAACAAGAAAATCTACAGAGCATACAGAAATTCATGGAGACTAAACAGTACACTATTGAATGATCAATGGGTCATTGAAGAAATCAAAAAGGAAAAGAATAAATTCATAGAATCAAATGATGATGATAATACAACGTACCAAAACCTCTGGGACACAATGAAGGCAGTTCTATGAGGGAAATTTATAGCTCTAAGTGCCTATATTAAGATATTAGAGAGTTCACAAATAAACAATTTAATGCTCCACCTTAAGGCCTTGGAAAAAGAAGAACAAGGCAAACCAAAAATCAGTAGATGAGAAGAAATCATAAAGATTAGGGCACAAATTAATGAAATAGAAACCAAAAAAAAAAAAAAATCCAAAGAATCAACAAAACAAAGAGTTGGTTCTTTGCAAGGATACACTAGATTAATAAATGCTTAGCAAATTTGACGAGAAGAGAGAAGAGATAAAAATTAATAAAATTAGAGATGAAAAAGGCACCATCACAGCAAATACCACAGAAATTCAGACAATTATAAGACATACTTTAAGAATATATATGCCTCTAAGTTTGAAAATCTGAAAGAAACAGATGATTTCCTTGATTCATATGACCAAAATTAAATCAAGGTGAGATAAACCATTTAAATAGACCTATAACAAGTACAGAGGCCCAAGCAGTTATAAAAAGTCCCCCAACTAAAAAAGCCCAGGCCCAGATAGATTCACTGGCAAATCTTACCAGACCTTCATGGAAGAACTAACACCAATGCTTCTCAAACTTTTCCTTAAAATAGAAAGGAAGGAATTCTACCAAACTCCTTCTATGAAGCCAGCATCACCCATCACAGAACAAAAGAAGAAAATTACAGACCAATCTCCCTCATGAATATAGATGCAAAAATTCTGAACAAAATATTGGCAAAACGAATACAAGAATATATCAAAAAGATTATTCACCATGACCAAGTTGGCTTTATCCCAGGGATACAGGGATGGTTCAACATACGCAAATCAATAAATGTAATACATCATATAAATGGTCTGAAGGACAAAAATCACATGATCATCTCAATAGATGTATAAAAGACATTCAACAAAATCCAACATCCTTTCATGGTAAAAGTATTACAGAAACTAGGAACAGAAGGAACATATCTCCACATAACAAAGGCTATTTATGACAAACCTACAGCCAACATAATACTAAATGGTGAAAAACTCGAAGCTTTTCCACTGAATTCAGGAACAAAACAAGGGTGTCCACTGTCCCCACTTTTATTTAATAGAGTACTGGAAGTCTTAGCCATAGCAATAAGGCAAGAGACACACAACAGGTTATTATGGTTTAAGTCCGAATATTTCCCCAAATGCTCATGTATCTGAACGCTTGGTCCTTAGCTGGTGAAACCTTTATGAAGTGAAGCCTCAACAGAGGAAAGGGGTGGGGCCTTGAGGCTTTGTAGTCCAGCCCATTTCCTGTCCTCTCTGCCTCCTGACTGAAGATACACAGTGACCAGTCAGCTCACACTTCTGCCACCATGCCTTCCTCATCATGATGGACCGTAAGACAAAATAAATCCTACCCACCCCCCACACACAAACAAAAAAGAAAAAAAAGGGAGAGAGAGATAAATTCCAATATGGTATCTGAACATGGGCTGGGGTGGGACAGTTTCCAGAGCATTGGCCTAGCACACACAAGACCTGGGTGTTATTCCCAACACTACATAAACCTGGGTGTAGTGGCACTTGCCCATAATCCCAGCACTTGGAAGGTGGAGGCAGAAGAGCAGTAATTGAAGACCTGAGCTACATGAGACCCTCTCTCAAAAATAAACAACCAGGGCTTGGGAAGATGGCTCACTGGTTAAATACACTTCCTTGCAAAGTCTGCTGGCTTGGGTTCAATTCCCAAGCCACCCATGTAAGCTACACACAAAAAGTGGCACAAGTACCTGGCATTCATTTGCAATGGCAAGAGACCCTGCCAAGCCCACACACATGCATGTGTGCACATGCACACAAATAAACAAATTTAAAAATTAAAAAATAACCACAAGCCAGGCATGGTGGCACACACCTTTAATCCCTGCACTCGGGAGGCAGAGGTAGAAGGGTTGCCATGAGTTCGAGGCCACCCTGAGACTCCATAGTGAATTCCAGGTCAGCCTGGGCTAGAGTGAGACCCTACCTCGAAAAACCAAAAACAAAGAAAAAAAAAAAAAAAAACAACCACAGGGTGGGAAGATGTATTCTCAGGCATTGTCTACTCAACAGAGACTGACTGATACATTCATGACCCAACTGAGGAAAGCCCTTAGTGGAATGGGGCAGGAGAGACACAGTATAAGAGTATAGCCCCATGGGAATATGACCAATTGGCAATATGTTCATATATTAAAGTTCTCAATTTAAAAAAAAAATTAAAAACAGCAAAAAAAAAAAAAAAGATATCTGAACTTCAGGATGGGTGTGCAATTCATGGGTAGAGCCCTTGACTAGCATGCATAAGGTCCTGAGTTTAATTCCTGGCACAACAAAAAACTGGAATCTAACAGATATGTATTCAAAAGCAAGAGAAAATGAATGATTCATGATTTATTATTTTTATTTGAATAAAAACAGATGTCTTGGCACAGGGGAACACACCTATAGTCTCAGCTACAATTTACAACCAGCCTGGCCTACACAGTGAAACACTGCCTCAAAAAGTAAAAGAAGGGCTGGAGAGATGGCTTAGCAGTTAAGCGCTTGCCTGTGAAGCCTAAGGACCCCGGTTCGAGGCTCGATTCCCCAGGACCCACATTAGCTAGATGCACAAGGGGGTGCACACATCTGGAATTCGTTTGCAGTGGCTGGAAGCCCTGATGCATCTATTCCCTCGTTCTCTCTGCCTCTTTCTATTGCTCTCAAATAAATAAGAATAAACAAAAAAATTAAAAGAAAACCAATCTGAAGAGATGAATTAGTCGTTAAGGTGCTTCCCTGCAAAGCCAAAGAACCCAGGTTCGAATCCCCACAACCCACATAAGCCAGATTCACAAGGGGCACATGCATCTGGAGTTCATTTGCAAATAATTAGAGGCCCTGGTGTGCTGATTCTTATTCTCTCTCTCTTTCTCTCTCCCAGACAGATAGATAGATAGACAATAGATTGATTGATAGGTAGATAGATAGATAGATAAAATATGTAAGGAAAAGAAAACCGGGGCTGGTGAAATGGCTTAGCGGTTAAGGCATTTGCCTGTGAAGCCTAAGGACCTGGGATCAGTTCCCCAGGACCCATGTAAGCCAAATGCACAAGGGTGCGCATGCATCTGGAGTTTGTTTGCACTAGCTAAAGACCCTGGCGCACCCATTCTCTCTTTCTCTCTATCTGCCCCTCTCTCTCTCTCTCTCTCTTAAATAAATAAATAAATAAATAAATAAAATATTTTTAAAAAGAAAAAAACAGCTGGTGTGGTGTTACATGCCTTTAATCCCAGCACTCAGGAGGCAGAGGTAGGAGGATTGCCGTGAATTTGAGGCCACCCTAAGACTACATAGTGAATTTCAGGTCAGCCTGGGCCAGAGTGAGACCCTAGTTCAAAAAAAAAAAAAAAAAAGGAAAGGAAAGGAAAAAGGAAAAGAAAACCAACAGAAGGGGGCTGGGGAAATTGCTCAGTGGTTAAAGGTGCTTGCTTGCAAAGCCTGATAGCCCAGGTTCTAATGTCCCAGTACCCACACAAAGCCAGAAGCACAAGTGGCATATGCATATGGAGTATATTTGCAGTGGCAGGAGGCTGTGGTGTACCCATCCACCCTCCACATACACACACTTCCTCTCTCTCATAAGTAAGTAAATACTAAATTAAAAAAAAAAAAAAAAAACTTCCAAAAAAAGGGGGTGAGGAGCTGGGCGTGGTGGCACACACCTTTAATCTTAGCACTCGGGAGATAAAGGAAGGAGGATCACTATGAGTTCAAGACCAGCCTGAGACTAGAGAATGAGCTTTAGGTCAGCCTGGGCTACAGTGAGACTCTTCCTCAAAAAAAAAAAAAAAAAATTAACAAAGCAGTCCAAGAAACTGGATAAGCAAAAATAAAGTACAAGAGAGAAACAGGGTGGAAAAAGTACTGGATGACTGATTTATTTTTTTCTAGTTTAATATTTTTATTTATTATTTGCAAACAGAGAGAGATAGAGGACAGACACACAGAAAGAGAGAATGAGCATGCCAGGGCCTTTAGTTGTTGCAAACAAACCCCAGATGCATGCACCATCTATGCATCTGGCTTTATGTAGGTGCTGGGAAATCAAACTCAAGTCATTAGGCTTTGCAGGCAAGAGCCTAAGCCGCTGAGCCATCTCAGCCTGATGACTGATTTTATAACCAAACACCATCAATTGCACTTGGTACAAAACACATCAAGTAAAACAGCAACAGAACATCAGCTTTTGGGGACTGGAAAGATGGCTTAGTAGTTAAGGCACTTGCCTGCAAAGCCTAAGGACCCAGGTTCAATTCCCCAGTACCCACATAAGCCAGATGCATAAGGTGGTCCATGCATCTGGAGTTTGTTTACAGTGGCTGGAGACACTGCCATGACCATTCTCTCTCTCTCTCTCTCAAATAAATAAAGGTGGTACATGCTTTTAATCCAAGCACTTGGAAGGCAGAGGTAGGAGGATCATTGTGAATTTGAGGCCACCCTGACACTATGAAGTGAATTCCAGGTCAGCCTGGGCTAGAGTGAGACCTTACCCTGAAAAACAAAGGAAACAAAAAAACTAATTAATTACTAAAACGAAAATCAGCCGGACATGGTGGCACATGCCTTTACTCCCAGCACTCAGGAGGCAGAGGTAGGAAGATTGCCATGAGTTCAAGGCCACCCTGAGACTATGTAGTAAATTTCAGGTCAGCCTAGGGTAGAATAAGACCTTGAAAAAAATAATCAGCTTTTTGACATTCTAAAGAAGGAGAAATTACACCTGGGTGGGAGGGAAGACGGGGATGCTGGCTAATCCAATCATGCCATTAAGACAGGTCTCGATCCTACAATGGTGGGAAGGGATCAAGGAAAAATCACAATCACTCATACAAGACCAACTGATATCCTCTCAATTCTGTTCCCACTCGAGTACATAGGAAGGAGCCCTTCACTACTTACACACCTTGGTCAGGCTGATGAATGGCTAAAGGTCTCAGGACAGCTGAGTTATCGAGCAATGCATAGATGTACGACTCCACTTGCAACCTCGAGAGCACGGAAGTGTAGGAATGAAGGGCCAGGCTCTGGTGAAGGTGCTCAGACTTGGCATCAAAAAGCTTCTTTAGTTCTGCCAGTGCGTTTTCATTCATCTCCACTCTCTGGTAGCGATGGTGGCCATAAACTCTCACTTGGTCTGCACAGACACCCTACCAATGGACAAAGAGGAAAGTGTGAAGCCAGGTGTATCTCAAGCAATCAGGCAGCAGATGTAAGATGCACAGGCTTCTGTACCATTTTCAATGCACCGACAACCATGGTGAGTGTGTTAAATATAGTGTGTGTAGAAAATACTGATGAAGGGCTGGAAAGATGGCTGAGCGGTTAAGCGCTTGCCTGTGAAGCCTAAGGACTCCGGTTCGAGGCTCGATTTCCCAGGACCCACATAAGCCAGGTGGCGCATGCATCTGGAGTTCATCTGCAGTGGCTGGAGGCCTTGGCAAGCCCATTCTCTCTCTATCTATCTGCCTTTCTCTCTCTGTCGCTCTCAAATAAATATTAAAAAAAACTGGTGAATAAGTAGTCATGTGTCAGAGTATGCTGCCAATCATAAATACATTACGCATTCTGAAAAGGGGTCAGTGGGAAAAGGTAAAAGAAAATAGAAGAGCTTGTCCCCTAAAACCCTTATGACTGATGTGCTTTCAATTTTATGAACAATGAGGAAATGGGATATCCTGTCAACTTGACAACATCTCAAAATATCTCTAGATTAAGCCAGAGATGGTGGCATATGCCTTTAATCCCAGTACTCAGGAGGCCGAGGTAGGAAGAATGCTGTGAGTTCTAAGGCCAACCTCAGAATACATAGTGAATTCCAGGTCAGCCTGGGCTACAGTGAGACCCTACCTCAACAAAAAATACACACACACGTTTGTGCCTACATATATATATATGATATCATATATTATATGTATATATCATATATTATATACAGAAATCTACCCCATTATTCTTGATAGTTCTGTTATGTTCAAAGAGCCAGGCATGGTGGCTCATGCCTTTAATCTCAGCACTTGGGAGGCAGAGGTAGGAGGATCGACATGAGTTCAAGGCCACCCTGAGACTACATAGTGAATTCCAGGTCAGCCTGGGCTAGGGTGAGACCCTACCTCAAAAAAAAACAAAAATAAAAAATAAAAAAACTTTTAAACAAAAGAGAAAGAGAGAGAAACCCTTCTCACCTTTGCCATACCAACTCCTCTAGCAGCATGCTTGAGTCTATCCTCTCTCTATTTCCAAATACTTCACTATCTACAGAACCTACAGCAGGAGATACAAGGCTCCCTACAAACAAATGAGGGAAGGGACTAGGAAATCATTTTCATATGTTCCTCCCCATGACCTCTTCCACCTTCCCAATATGCCAAGCTAATCAAGACTGGCTTTCTCTTCCTTGCCACCCCTCTTGGGCCTTTGTGAAATTCTTATGGAGAAGTTGGCATCCATGACATCTAATGGACTTCCCTATTTCCTCATTATCTCCCTACCTTGATACTGTACCCACTGCATTTGTGGCATTATGTGGTATATGGGCTGAATTTGGCCTTCGGACATGATTTGCTGGTATAGACTTTGTATGCGTAAATCTGTGTTCCCAATTTATGTTTAGTTAGTTGCCAGCAGTCAAGTATCCCTCACACGAAGATCTAGACTCTAGCTCTTAGAAGCTCATAGGATGTGGCATTCCTGGTCTATCACAACCCCACAGCGACAATCAGCCAAAAGATAAGAGCTGGTGCCCACTAGGCTGGGCATGCGCTTCTGCATGGACCACTATCCTACTCAGCCTGCTTCCCTCCCACTGGTTACGTGCCACTCACGGGCATCCGACCTCATTGAGGATCCCTGCTCTGCACGGAGCCAAGATGGCATGGAGAAGCAGTACTCTGGGTCGGGTCAGTAACAGCTCTGGTGTAAATTCCCCGGGCCCCTGAAAGCTTTCTGGATACCCGCCTAAATACCTGCACAGACACTTGCTCCTCCTGAAAGTGCCACAGTCGACTTTGGGCGTTTTGGCAGTCAGAGGTCAGGGCAAGCAACTCCGCCTCGGCCAGCAGCAGCTGCTTCCTACAGCGCAAGTAGTTCAAGAGCAGCTCACAGAGCTCATGGCCGTCCTGATGAGCCATGCTGTCAAATTCTTCTAGGGATGACTCAATATTCTCCAGCCATGACCCAGGCTCCAGAAGTTTCAGCTGTTCTTTAGTAAATGGTACCAGCTCCGGGTGAGATGGGAGTTCTGGGTAGAGACGCTCACTACAAAGCAAGGGTTTCCCCGCCACCAAAGCAGGCACTTCGGCCATTGCAGCTGGCAACTGAGGATATAATTTCTTCACCCTAGGTGGCTGAGAAACTTCTCTGGCTTCACAGGAACCATGCAAGGCAGTACTTTGAAGCATGTCTGAAGAACAGCCAAGGGCTGGCTCATCTCCTTTCTTATTCTGAGTTTCTCTGGCTTGTGAAGGGTCTGTTTCCTGCTGAATGCAGGAAACATCAGATTGCAGAGGGATTTCTGAAGGTCCACATTGTACCACTATGTTTGCCTCGACTTCTGTAAAGTTCTTAGAAAGTTGCACTTTAGTTCCAACATTGTCTCCAGGATTAGCCTTCAACTTGAACTCCTCATCTCTAACACAGGCACTAACCTCTTCCCTTTCTTTTAGGGGCTCTGTGTCACATGTCAGAGCTCCTTCATCGCCTATAGTCAAGGAAGTAAGTGGTATATCAAACATCTCACTTTCCTTCTGTCCACCAGCATCGCTGCACAGCTGGGAATCAGTGAGCACCTTCAGATGGTCTCCTGTCAGTTCACAAGCTGAAGAAGAGAGGTCCTGCTTGCTAAAGGTCTTTGGAAGGGAGACGTCATCAAACTCTCCTGTCTGAAGCGTTTCATGTTTCTTCTTTTCCTAAAAACGAGATGTTACAGCATGAGATAACTATAACTGATGTTTTCAGTTTGAGACATTTTTAAGCCCTAAAATCCAAATTTTATCATTTAATAAATAGAATCTAAACTCACTTTATAAACAATGGATTTCATATTTTTTTTAATTTTTTGTTTATTTTATTTATTTAGTTGAGAAAGAAAGAGGCAGATAGAGAGAGAGAGAGAATGGGCACGCCAGGGCCTCCAGCCACTGCAAACGAACTCCAGAAGCATGCGCCCCCTTGTGCATCTGGCTAATGTGGGTCCTGGGGAATCGAGCCTTGAACCGGGGTCCTTAGGCTTCACAGGCAAGCGCTTAACCGCTAAGCCATCTCTCCAGACGGATTTCATATTTTATATTATCAATTTTATATTTATATTTATATTTGTTATACAAATATAAATATATTTATAAATATAAACATAATTATATATAATTATATTTATACCAATTTTGAGTGACTGAAACTGGAGATTCATTAGTCTGACTCAAAAAGAAAAAGCTATCACAATAGCAGCAAATTATGATCTAAATAAAGAAGAGGAAAATCTTAAAAAAATGTATCATCCACATTTCTACTAGAGGTGAAGTAAAATAAAACAGTTTTGAGCTGTCATCTCAACAGCTTCATCTTGGCAGACATGTTCACTCCAAACTCAGCAAAGGCTGAAAGACCTCAAGCACTGAACAAAAACATGACAGCATTAAATTATAACCTACAGAATAAAACAAATATTTAAGAGTCTATACTTACATACTTACCTGAATGAATAAATAGGTAAATCAAATGGGTAGAAAACAGTAACTCTGTCAGAAGATCCATGAGGTACCCAAACAATGCAGGCTATTGCAAAAGCACTTGGTTACCCACCAAGGTAAATGGTAAAACCCTATTGCTGAAGATACCACCGGCCACACACATAGGACATCAGAGGTCACGCTGGAACCTAGAAGCAAGCTAATGCCCTCCTGGCTAGCTCTCATGGCGCTGGAAAGTGCTATGGGAGCTGCTGGGGAACTGGTCACCAACAGCATGAATAAGCAGGAGATCACTCAAGCTACAAAATCAAAGCAAAGCAGGCATGGTGGCACACACCTTTAATCCCAGCAAGGCAAGAAATACATGCAGTAGTGGGACAGTTTATGTGGGTAAGCAACTGTTCTAGGATTGAACATGAGACCCACTCTGTATGACAGAACCCATACCTAGTACTGGGAACCAAGTCAGAATACCATGGGTAGAAAATGCATAGACTCTAGGGATAAGCCTCCACTGCTCTTTGGCTAAGAGTGAGTATACACATCAAAAAGAAGTTTCTCGGGCTGGAGAGATGGCTTAGCGGTTAAGCGCTTGCCTGTGAAGCCTAAGGACCCCGGTTCGAGGCTCGATTCCCCAGGACCCACGTTAGCCAGATGCACAAGGGGGTGCATGCGTCTGGAGTTAGTTTGCAGTGGATGGAGGCCCTGGTGCGCCCATTCCCTCTCTCTCTTTCTCTCTATGTGCCTCTTTCTCTCTGTCGCTCTCAAATAAATAAATAAAAATAAAGCAAAAAAATTTTTTTTCAAAAAAGAAGTTTCTCAAATAACTATGCTTATCCCCTTTAGTCCAAGCTGTACTCACTCTTCGTTAGAGAATCTGCTTTATTTTACTGGTGGCAGAGAATACTGGGGAGATCCAACAATATAAGAAAAGACAGCTGACTGCCTACCATAAGACATGTCACCTCTACCACATCTGCAGGGGTCCAGAACACATTGCAGAAGAAACACCACCAGTACTGCTATTGCTGCTAGCCTGACAACCAGCTCCAGGAAGACACTGTGATCACTCAAATCTCAGCAAAGCAAAGCAGGGCATGGTGCCACACACCTTTAATCCCAGCATTCTAGCTGAGGATAGGAGGATCACTGTGAGTTCAAGGACAATCTTAGTGTTGGTTAACCCTTTCCTACCCCATATCCATGCTTCCATCTCTACTTAACCCTTTCCACTCCCAGTGTTCCCTCCCCCACTTCCTTCCTATCACATGTTTTTCTACTATACCTGCTTTTTTTTTTTCACTCACCCCCCACCCCTTGTGGCCCCTTTCTAGCTTCTTGGCCTCTACAGACCCTCACTCCAACTTAAATACATAAAGTTAAAAGTCTTAAATGCTATGATCCACATATGAAAGAAACAAATGACATCTTTCTTTCTAGATCTGTCAAGTTGACTCGTCGTAACATTTTCCAATTCAATTTACTTTCCTTCAAATTTCCTAACATTGTTTTTCTTTCCAGCTGAATAAAACTACATTGGGTAAATGTTCCACATCTTCCTTATCCATCCATTCATCAGGTAATGGGCATCTGGGTACATTTATGCCCCAGCCATTGTGAATAGCCATGAACATGGATGTGTGAGTGTCTCTGTTGTAGGATATGGAGTCCTATGGGGATATGCCCAGGAGTGCTATAGCTGGGTCATATGGAAGATCTGTTTTTAGCTTTTTGAGAATCCTTCACACATTTCCTGAGCAGCTGTACCAGCTTACACTGCCACCAATAGTGAATAAGGGTTCCCTTCTCCCCACATCCTTGCTGGCAGCCACTGCAAACGAACTCCAGAGGCATGCACCACCTAGTGCAAGAGGCCTTATGTGAGTACTAGGGGATCAAACCTAGGTCCTTAGGCTTTGCAAGCAAGTGCCTTAACCACTGAGCTATCCCTCCAGCCCCTTGCTAGTATTTTTTGTCATTTGCTTTTTCTCTATTTTTTTCATAGCATAATTTTTATTTAGTTTCCATACATGTACATAAGTGTATTTTGATCATAATCCCCTCCCACTATTTTCTTTTGTTCCCCTCCCCCATGCCCCTTTTACATAACCACTTCTATTTTCTTGATGATTAAACATTCCGACTAGGGTGAAATGGAATCTCAAAGTAGTTGTAATGTATATTTCTCTGATGGCTAAGGATGTTGAAACTTTTAAAAAATATTTACTTAACATTTGTATTTCTTCCTTTGAGAACACAACTGTTCAGTTTCATAGCCCATTTTTACATTTTTAAATTTCTGTTTAGGTTTAGTTTTTGTTGTTTTGTTAAGTTTTATTTTGTTGTTTTTTTTTCATTCAAAGGTTGACCAGCAAGCTTTAGCAGTTCTCCAGCCTGTACTCTCTACAGTACTGAGATTACAGGTTTGCATGGCCATGCCCAGCTTTTGACATGAGTACTGGGGATTGAACCCCAGCGCTGTCAGGTCTTCATGCTTACACAGCAAGATCCTGACCCACTGAGCCATTTCTCTAGCCCCTGATATTTAGTTTTCTGAGTTCTTCGTATATTCTGGATTTTAATCATCGGTCAGGTGTACAGCTGGCAAAGATTTTTTTCTCCCATTCTGTAGGCTACCTCTTCACTCAAGTGAGGGTCCTTAGCTGTACAGTTTTAATTTCATGAGGTCCCATTTGTTGATGGTTTGTCTTATTTTCTCAGTAGTCCATATCCTTTTCAGAAAGTCCTTACCTATACCCATATCTTGAAGTGTACTCCTTACTTTTTCTGCTACTAGTTTTTTTTTTATTAACTATGAATTTTATTGTATGAACATATCGGTCATATTCCCATTGGGTTGTACTTTTTTGTTGTTGTTGTTTTTGAGGTAGGGTTTAACTCTAGACCAGGCTGACCTGGAATTCACTGTGCAGTCTCAGGGTGACCTCAACCTCACAGTGATCCTCCTACATCTGCCTCCCAAGTGCTGGGATTAAAGGCGTGCGCCACCACACCCAGCTGGGTTGTACTTCAACTGTGGGCCCTCCTCAGTGGGGTCATGATGCACCAGTCTCAGTGACAGGGAGGCAGTGCCTCAGGATACTCCTTCCCAGCCCTGCAATGTTCCCTGAGCTTTGGTGGGCATGCTTATAAGTCTCTTCAGTGTTAAGCTCTCTACATTCTCTGAATTTCCGCTTTGATGATGTTGGAGTCTCCTCAGTGTCTACCACCATCTCCCTGGGTAAGGTTGATAGGCTTTGTGTTGTATTTTTGTGTGTTTGGAGAGTAGGTGTGGTGTAGTATAGAGTGATGTGTATTACTGGAGGGTGTGTAGGCCAGAAGAGAATGTCAGGTGACCATCTTTCATCACTCTTCTGTGTATTTCCTTGAGACCAGGTATTCTTCAACCTGGAACTCTGTCCATCAGCAAGCCCCAGCAATACTCTGGTCCTCCCTCCACCTAGGACTGGACTTACAGTTGTGTGTGGCTATGCCCAGCTTTTTATGTGGGTTCTGGGGAGCTGAACTTGATGGTCTTTGCCTACATGCTCTTAATCACAGAGCTATCTCTCCAGCCCTCTCTTGTTGTTTTGCTGCTGCATGCGCCAGACTAGCTGGCCTACAAACTTCTGGATTCTCTTTACTCTGCCTCCAATTGCTGTAGGGCATTAGGAACACAGATGTGCTACCACTTTGCATCTGGCTTTATGTGGGTGCTGGCAAGGATCAAACTCAGGTTGGCAAACTTTCAAAACAGTGCCTTTAGGGCTGGAGAGATGGCTTAGTGGCCAAGGCGTATGCCTGTGAAGCCTAAGGACCCAGGTTTGATTCTCCAGGTCTCACGTAAGCCAAATGCCCAAGATGGTGCATGCATCTGCAGGTTCATTTGCAGTGGCTGGAGGCCCTGGCACGCCCATTTTCTCTCTATCTGTCTGCCTGTTCCTCTCTCTGTTCTGTCACTCTCAAATAAATAAATAAAAATAAGCAAACAAAAAAGAGTGCCTTTAACTGCTGAGCTAATCTCTCCCCAGCTCTACCCTCCTTTTTTGAAACAGTATCTCTTGTGTTCTAAGGTGGCCTCAAACTCATTGTATAGCTAAAAACGACCATGAACTGATGCTTGCCTTTATCCCTAGGCCTGAGTGTGCCACTCAACCAGCCATCATTTTACTTATTTTTTTTAATTTTTTATTTATTTATTTATTTGAGAGCGACAGACAGAGAGAAAGAGGCAGAGAGAAAGAGAGAATGGGCGCGCCAGGGCCTCCATCCACTGCAAACGAACTCCAGACGTGTGCACCCCCTTGTGCATCTGGCTAACGTGGGTCCTGGGGAATCGAGCCTCAAACCGGGGTCCGTAGGCTTCACAAGCAAGTGCTTAACCGCTAAGCCATCTCTCCAGCCCTGATTTTACTTATTTTTAATAGTTAAATCTTTTAGATGATTTGCTGACCACATTCTTATTATTTTGTTTTGTTTTTTCCCAAGGTAGGGTCTCACTCTAGCCCAGGCTGACCTGGAATTCACTATGTAGTCTCAGGATCGCCTCAAACTCACAGTAATCCTCCTACCTCTGCCTCCCAAGTGCTGGGATTAAAGGTGTGTGCCATCACGCTCGGCCCTATTGGTATTATTAACTGTACCAGATAACAGGTTTCACTGTGATATTTTCAAACAAGTATATAGCACACTTTGATCATTTTCACCCTCCACACCTCCAACAGTTAACTATTATATTGACTTTTTTAAAGATAACGTCAGCCATATACTCTACCTTGTACCTTCTTACTTAATCATCTTTATTTTCGAGTGTGAGAGAGAGACAGGGTCTTACTATGTAGTCTAGGCTGGCCTCAAACTTGGGATGCTATTCCTGCCTCTGCTTCCTGAGTATAGGAATACAAATATGCCTACCGCTCCCAGCTGCTATCATTTTATATAACCTCAAATTCTGTGGCACATACCTTTTATCAAAATCATGAATTTAAGCTGGGCGTGGTGGCACACATCTTTAGTCCCAGCACTCAGGAAGTAGAGGTATAAGGATCACCATGAATTTGAGGCCACCCTGAGACTACATAATGAATTCCAGGTCAGCCTGGGCTAGAGTGAGATCCTATGGGTGTGGGGGGGAGCATGAACTAACTTTGGTATAATACTGTCAGCTGAAATACAGACCATATTTGGATTTCCAGTTTTTCTGCTAGGGTCCTTTCTCTTGTTTCAGGACCCTGTATGGTCCCAGGTTACATACACTTGTCATGTCCCTAGTCTCTGCCAAGTTACTCAGTCTTCTCTTTTCTTTTGTGACCACAACACCTCAGTTATTTTATAGGAGGTTGAAATGTTGTATGCTTCAACAAGAGAACAAGGGTGGCAGAATGAGAGGGATTTTACAAGCTGTGGGAGAGAAACTGCCCTGCAAGAGCTTCTGTGACCAAGCATAGGAGTAGCATTAGACCTTGGGTATACACATAAGTATTTAAAAGGTAGTTTAGCACAACCAGAACAGAAGGTTCTGCTCTAGGATCTATAATCTCAGCCATGGGCTTTTTGCCCATGTTTATATTAGCAAGCATGAATTCCCTCTTCTGGAGTGGGCCTCAAATCCAATCAGAAAGCTTTTGGTTACCTCTATAATAGTCATTTCACTATTGTGCCAGTGGGCATATCTTGCCGGGCAGGACAGTTGTATAGCACACAGGATTCACAGCTAAGTAAGACTGTTGATGACTTTACACTCACAGCAGCCTGAATTGCACCTTCCAGCACTATGAAAGCTAGCCAGCAGGTAGGAAGCTTCCAGATTAATTTATCAACTTTCTGCACTGTAACATGTGGTGTTTTCAGCAATAAGAACTTACTATATAGTTTTAGTGGAGATCCAAGAGTAATGGCAATAGCCTGCATTGTTTGGGGAGCTTCTGGGGCCTCTATGGCCAGCAGTTCATAGGCAGGTACCTCACTCCTGGCACTGGGATTTTGTTGAAGAACCCATGGCTTCCAGTAGTAGTATTGGACAGTACTATGTAGAGTACCTATACAGAGTACTGTGATAGGCTTGGAAGTAAAAATCCCCTATAGTGGCTGGAGAGATGGCTCAAGAGTTTAAAGTGCTTGCTTGCAAAGCCTGACAGCCCTGGTTCAATTCCCCAATACCCATGTAAAGCCAGATGCACAAAGTGGTGAATATGTCTGGAGCTTGTTTGCAGTGGCTAGAGACCTTGGCATGCTCATACTCTCTCTGTCTGCCTCTGTCTGTCTGTCTGTCTGCCTCTCTCTCTCCCTCTCTCTCTCTCTCTCATAAAAATAAATAAATAAATAAATATCAATTTAAAAATCTCCCATAGCCTCAGGTATTTTTGATTAAGCTTCCTACTTAGTCAAAGTGCTGAAAATAAGTGATTGTTGAATGTTCAGCCCTAAATAGGACATCTGTGTCACCCTCACCAAGGCTAGAGGCACATCATGAAAGGATGTGGAGGAAGTGGTATGGGCACTGGTAAACTGCCCAAGCTCCAGGAAATAACCTGCCACATTTAAAGAAAGCTGTTACATGCAAACAAACTAAAAACCTGACTGAAATCACTCAAACAGTTACTTTTTGCTGTAAAAGTTAGTTTGCCAGTGTTTTGGCATTATTCTGCCGAATGTCCAGCAATATAAATTGCAGATTAATGGCCAAAAAGTAAGGTCATTACATGTTCAAAAGATAAAGGTTTTGAAATGGAATTTGAAGTCAGCTTCCTGAAATAAGTTCAGATGCCAAGCATTTACAAATGGTAATGATTCAAGGCACAACAGGGGCCTGCAAAACTGCTTCACCCCACACTGTGAACTACTGGCTATTACGTCCAGAGGTCAGCCAGCAATGCAGACTAATAAAAGTCAGCTTGTTAAAGGACCTAAAATGATAAGTAACAAGAAAACATTATGAGTCCTAACAAGAAAATGAGAAAGTATCCTCAATTTGTCAAATGTAATGTTTAGCACACTTGCTGTAATAAACTGGTTGGTTAAACTGGAAGGTCACAAAGGAAAAATTAAAAAGGAAAATTGTTATTAGAGTAACAAAAATGTGGGTACACTTATCAGAGCCAAGTTTCAGAGAGTCAAACAATCAGAGGATGAAATTAATAAAGCAACATCACAAAAAGGACCAAGCACTGAAGCATGAAGTGAGCAAGAGCGCAAAACCTGACTTCTGAAATTACAAAACACTGTTAAAGAACATTTAATAGGTGGAAAGACATGTCCTTCACAAAACTGTTTTTGTAGTTATCAGGGTCAGAGCCTGGGTCCTGACACCACCTAGCAAGCCAGGTTCAGCCCCCCATAAGCCAGTTGTAAACAGGTAATGGTAAAAAGCAAAAAAGGGAGGAACAAGGATGTCCAGCGCCCTCACTGCATGTTGGGGGTCCTGACATTAGGTTCAGGTTTAAACAGAGGACAAGAGAGCTGCACAACTGAGCAGTCCTGGTCAGGTGTGGTCTTGCCCATCAGCATTTGCTCCGCTCCAGTCTCTCCTGCAACATCCTCCAGCAAGCTGTCGGCACTGAGGGAAGTCACTTTCCTGGAGACAAGCTCCCCACTAGCTGGCACTCGGCTTCAGCCTTTGCCTCCCACCAACATGAGATTCCTGGGAAATTCCAATTTCATCCTCTGCTTCAACAGACTGACAGGACAGGAATCTCTTTGGAATATCTTTATTCCTGCAAGAACAGTTACAAGACTAATATGGCAATACCCTCAACTCAATCTACAAACTCAACACAGTTTGCGCAAAATCCCAGCTACTATTTTGCACAAGTCGACAAACTGACCATAAATTCATGTGGAAATACAAGGAACCCAAACTAAGAAAAAAAAAAAAAAAAAAAAAAAAACCTCACTAATGCAGACAGTGGAGATACTCAAATCGCACCAAAGCGGAAATCCAGAAGCAGCTGAGAACTCAAAACTCAAGTAGAATTAAAGCACACCCATCAAGGCTCAGGGAAGTTTGTAGAAGAGGCGCAGAAAGAATGTAAGAACCACAGGGTGGGAAGAAATATCCAGAGACACAGCCCTCCCCACAATGACAGACTGCTGTTCTCACAACTCATAACCTACAACTACATGGTGAATACCAACAATCCCACTAAGGAGCACCCTCAGTGAAATGGGGACAGGGAGGAAGGAAATGATGGTACCAATATATGATGTGTCCATACAAAGTTTCTACTTAATTTAAAAAAAAAAAAATTTTAAGCCCTTGGGGTGGGGAGGGGATATGATCAAGAGTGCAGTTGCAAAGGAGAAAGCGGCGGGGGGGGGAGGGAGATTGCTGGCAAACTCACAGTTTATTATTTCAAAACCTACCTACAAAACTACAGCAATGAAGATATCATAGTGCTAATATGTAGATACACAAATTGATCAACAGAACAAAACTGAGAATCCAAAGTGTAACACTGCATTTATGGTCAACTAATTCTAATAAGAGTGCAAAGGTAATTCAGTAAAAACAGGATTCTTAACAAAATGGTGGAGCTAGAGAGAGAATGCCCTTAGGGTTCCAATCTCATCTGTGAAAATTAAATTCAAATGAATCACAGGTCAGTGATTGGAGATGCAACTCAGCGGTAGAGCACTTCCCTCACATGGCTGAGTCCAGGGCCAGAAACCACAGGCCTAATGTGAGACCCCAAACCTTAAAACTCTTGAAAAAAAAAAAAGCTAAGCTTTTTTTACATGACATCAGAAGCATAGGTGATTTAAAAAAAAAAAAAAACATAAATTTGGCTTCATCAAAATAAAAAACTCGGGCTGGAGAGATGGCTCAGAAGTTAAATCACCTACAAAGCCCAAGGACCTGAGTTTAATTCCCCAGTACCCACATAAAGGCAGATGTGTAAGGTGGCACATGTGTCTGGAGTTCGTTTGCAGTGGCTGGAGGTCCTGGAGCACCCATTTTCCCTCCCTCCTTCTCTCTCTCTAATAATAAAAATAAAAATAAAAAAAGTGAAGATGGTCACTGGACATGGTTGGCACATGCCTTTATTCCCAGCACCCAGCACTCCTGAAGCAGAAGTAGAGAATCTCTGCAAGTTCAAGGACAGTCTGGGATTACAGACTAAGTTCCAGGTCAGCCTGGGCTAAACTGAGAACCTGCCTCAAAAAAAAAAAAAAAAAAAAGTGGGGCTGGAGAGATGGCTTAGCAGTTAAGGCATTTGTCTGCAAGCCTAAGGACACAAGTTCAATTCCCCAGTACCCACGGAAGCCCAGCTGCACATGGTAGCACATGTATCTGGAGTTTGTTTGCAGTGTCTAGAGGCCTTGGCACGCCCATTCGCATTCTCTCTCTCTCTCTCTCTCTCTCTCTCTCTGTCTCTCCCCCTCTGTGTGTGTGTGTGTATGTGTGTGTGTGTGTGTCCCTTCCCCCAACCCCTTCTCTCTCTCATTCTTTAAAATAAAGTCTTAAGCTTCCCCCCACCCCGGAAAAAAAAATCATTTATCTCAGGGCCTCTATTCTAATCCCAAAATCTAACAGCCCTAGCATCAAATATAATGTCATTATAAAGATACCTAAACATGTCCCTCCTCTCTCTCAACCCAAAACCCACACTTACATGTATGATACCCTGCTTCTAAGTGCCTGGGTTTTAACCTGAAGTGTATAATATCTCTTATCTCTACATAATAAACTCACTTAACTACTTCACCATGGCTCATCCTAAAATTCTTTTCTGCAGCCTAGTCTAGGTCCATCCAGCTTTCTCTGAATGGAGACCTCTAAGAGGAGTGCTCCTCGGGCTAATTACTTACAGTGCTAGGCTGGGTCACCCTGCAACATGCTGACATTAACCTTTAGAGAAATGCAATCCAAACCACAAAGAGATATCATGCCAAACCCACTAGGATAACTACTGCAAAAAGTCAAATTGAGGCAAAACAGTAAAGTAGGGACTTAAGGAAAAGGGGCCCTTCACCCAGTAGTCTGGTTGAAACCTCTGGCCAGCTGAGCAGCAAGAATTCCAGCACAATTAACATTGGCTTAGGTCCTTTCTCCCTTCCTAGCTGTAAACCTACGACTTCCTAGGATTCTCACCAGAAACCCCTGTGCAATCCCAGTGGTTCCTGGTTGTCCCTTATCAATTGTAACCCCCAACCCAAAGCACTTCTGGAACACCCTATCAACAACAAAGAGAGAGAGAGAGAAAAGGGAGAAAAATCAAGTCACATACAAAGGCAAGTCCATCAGGATAACAGCAGATTACTCAACACAAACTTTAAAAGCCAGAAGGGCTTGGAATGATGTATTCCAAGTTCTGAAAGATAACAAATGTCAACGAAGGTTATTTTATCCTGCAAAGCCATCCATTCAAATAGACAGAGAAATAAGATCATTCCACAACAAAAACAGGCTAAAGGAATATTTGAAGACAAAACCAGCTCTACAGAAAAATACTTGAAAGGATAGAACATGCTGAAGAGAAAGAAAAGCACACATATAAGGAACCTGGAAAAGGGTAGTCAAGAGCCCTAGGGGTGTAACATCTGCTGCTGTCTGGCTAAATGTATATACTACACTCATCAAACTGCCCAGTAAGCACTTCTCTCAATGTTCATACCCATATATTAATGTTACTCTCACTTTTGGTAGAGAACCTTCTCTTTTTAGATGGCAGTGACCTTGGGATGACTCAGAAGGCATCATGGTGCTGGAAAGAAGTGACAGAGGAGTGCTTAGCACACCTTCCAAGGCTCAGGGTCCATTGTGGAAGAGGTGGTGGAAAGAATGTAAGAGGCAAAGGAAGGGTAGAACTCCTTACAACATACTCCTCCAGACACAAAATGGCCTGGATATCCATGACCTCACAGTGCCTGACACTACCTACACCAGACCATCATAATAGGAGGAAAAGATCATGACATCAAAATAAAAGAGAGACTCACTGAGGGGGGAGGGGATATGATGGAGAGTAGAGTTTCAAAGGGGAAAGTGGGAGAGGGAGGGAATTACCATGAGATATTGCTTATAATCATGGAAGCTGTCAATAAAAAATTAAAATTAAAATTAACAAAAAAAAGAAAGCCGGGCATGATGTTGCACACCTTTAATCCCAGCACTCGGGAGGCAGAGGTAGGAAGAATGCTGTGAGTTCAAGGCCACTCTGAGACTACATAGTGAATTACAGGTCAACCTGGGCTAGAGTGAGACCCTACCTCAAAAAACAAAAAAAAAAAATTTTTTTTAAAGAAAAAAAACCAAAAACATCTCCACCCTTGGTTCTTCTGTTAGGAAACTAAGGTTCAGTGAGGGAATTAACCTGCAGGTATCCCAGGGAAGAGGATAGGGTAAAAGAAAAAGCCATTCAAAAAGTGTGCTAAGGAGAGGAATACTTCCTAGTGAGCTGTTGGTCAGAGAAACCCTACAGAGGCCTTCAAAACAATACAGCCTATTGCCACTGCTCTTGGTTGCCAGTCAGAACTAGATAATGCTGAAGACACCGCATGCTGCAGTTGCAGGACACTTAAGAAATCAAGCTGGAACTGACTCCTCCTTGATGGCTAGCTGTCATGGTGCTATGAAGTGCTTTAGGGCTGGAGTAATGGCTTAGTGGTTAAGGCACTTGCCTGCAAAGCCTAAGGACCCAGGTTCAATTCCCCAGTACCCACATAAGCCAGATGCACAAAATAGTATATGCATCTGGAGTGCATTTGCATTAGCTAGAGAACCTGTCATGCCCATTCTCTTTCTTTCTCTCTCTCTCTCTCTCTCTCTCTCTCTAATAAATAAATAAATAAAATGTAAAATTCCAAAAAAAAAAAAAAGTGCTTTAAAGGCTACTGGGAGAGAAAAGTTATTAACAGCAGTGGACCCTGTAAGCTACACAACTGGCCAGCCAGGCAAGACGTGCCCACTAGTGTAATAGCAGCATGTCATTTATGGGGGCAACCAACTACTCTCTGACTGGATTTGAGGCTCATTCCATAGGATGAAATTCATGCCTGCTACCTTTTGAAAACCTTCCAAAGCCTATAGCTGGGAAAGTCATAGGCTCTAGAGAGGAAGCCACTACTGTTGCTTGGCTAAATGAATATACTATGCCTGTCAAACTGTCCTCTATTTTAACATATTTAGGTTTATGCCCATAGACTAGTGCTGCTCTCATTTTTAATCACAGAAGCTTCTTTGTACAGATGTGGTAATTACTGGGAAGAATCAAAACTCAACGAAGTGCAGAGTAAGTAACCATGAAATGCTCAGCATTAACTGAGACATCTACACCACTCCTTCAAGGCTCAGGGATTGCAGCATACAGGGGAGAGGGGGGATGAAAAGAATGTAAGCCACAGGATAAGGAGGGGTGCTACAGAATGCTATTTTCCAGACATGACATGGTGCAAGCCCTATACAACACTAGGCCCATCAACACTCCAGCATGGGTAATGGTGGAGAACATGAGGTCAGAAATAAAGGAAAAAATAAATAAAAATAAAACCTCCACATAGCACATACCAAACACAAAGAAGTTATCTTCATTCTGAAAAACAAATGGGAAGTTTCTCTTGTGTGTGTGCGTGTCTGTGTATGTGCATGTGCTTGCGTGTGAGTACACATGCATGTGTGTGGAGGACAGAGAATAGTCTCAGGTATTATTTCTTTTATTTTTATATTTTATTTTATTTATTATTTTAGTTTATTTTCTATTCTATTTCTATCTTTATTTTTACTTTTACTTCTAATTCTGAAGTTCAGAAATTTGAATTCTTCTATTCTACTTTCTATAGATAAGGTCTCTGCCCTGGAACTAACCAAGTAGGCTAGACTGGTTGGTCAGCAAGCCCCAAGGATCTGCTAGCACCTCCCAGTGCTAGGATTACAAGTTTAAGCCACAAGACCTGGCTTTTTTTACATGGATTCTGGAGACCTGAGCTATCTCCCCAAGGCCCACAAAATTGGAACTTTCTATTCACCTTTTACAATCTTTCTCTACAAACTCTCCTAAGCCCTTCCTTTCCTTAAAAACAGTGAGGCGCTTCCTCATGAATCATGATGTCTCCGTTTTATTCCTTTTATACAGCACCTGCCATTAGACTGTTTTAAAAGCAATGTCTATCATCCATGTCTGTGTTCCAAGCACTTAGCACAATGCCGAGCATGGAACACATTAAGGGTAAGAGGGAGAGAGGGAGGGGTACACAAGCCAGGACAGCAGTCAAATCAAAAGCTTCTGAAGCTGGGCATGGTGGCACACGCCTTTAACCCCAGCACTCAGGACACTAAGGTAAGAGGATTGCTGTGAGTTCGAGGCCACCCTGAGACTATATAGTGAATTCCAGGTCAGCCTGGGCTAAAGCAAGACCCTACCTCTAAAAACAAAAATAAAAACCTTTTGAAATAATTTTACAAGCTCTTTGGGATATACAGGAATGCCACGAATTAGCCCCTGGCTGGGACTTCTTTGTGGATGGTCTTTCCAATCTCCAATCTTGCTTCCTGTATGAGCATTTTGCTCCCCAGCCTCTGAGTACTGGAGTGCTACTGGGCTCATCACATTTTTAAGGACACTAATCCAAAGTGACCTAAATTCAGATTCTGGCTTTAAACACCATCAGTAAGTTTTGTTGTTCTTAGAAGTACTAGGGAAGCAACACAGAGCCTTGCACATGTGTTATGCAAGTGTGTGATAAATGACCCCTAATCCTTGTTCTATATAGTCCTGCCTGCTCTACACAGTCCAGGCTGACTTCTACCTCTGCCCAACCCCCAACTACTTGTTGATAACTGTCAAATCGCTATCTCAGCATATCCAACCCTACTCCACATCTGCATGTAGTAAGAACCTAACAAAATTGTATTTCAAAAATAACACAGTAGCCGGGTGTGGTGGCACACGCCTTTAATATCAGCACTTTGAAGGCAGAGGTAAAAGGATCGCCATGAGTTTGAGGCCAACCTGAGAGTACATAGTGAATTCCAGGTCAGCCTGAGCTAGAGTGAGACCCTACCTCAAAAAAACAAAAATAATAATAATAATAACAACAACAACATAGTAAAAAGTGAACCACTAATCTCCCCCACAAAACCAGATCCACCTATAGACTCCCTTGACTGTTTTTCCTCACATCATACACCCAAACCCCCTTGCCTCTCAGGTAACAAATGTTTGTTTGTACCTTGATCTCTAAAACTCTGGACCAAGCCACCACCCTTCTTGCCTGGATCATTTCAACAGTCTGCTAAGTGGTCTCTCTATTTCTACCCCAACTCTCCCAGTCAGTCCATGCTCAATAAAGCAAGCACACAGATCCCTTAAAACGTACATCATATTGTATTGCTTCTCTGCTCAAATCCAAAGATCTCAGATGTCATTCAGAGAAAAGACTAAAGTCCTTACAAGAACCTGTCTTTCTACCTCCGTCACTACCACCCCTCACTCACTCCAACCCAGCCATAACTGCCTCCATGAAATTCCTAGGACAGAACACAGCCTTAGGATCTTTGCTCTAGCAGTGTATTCCCCTGAACACTTTTCAATATCCACAATGGACTCAAATGTCTTTCATGTCTTTATTTACAAGTCCCCTTTCGGCTGGGGAGGTGGTTCAGCAGTTAAAAGCACTTGCTTGCAAAGATGTTCTTACTATTAATTACTTGTTGGCACTTGGAATTTAATACTAACTGAAAAAATACATACTTTTCAAACAGTGTCTCATTATGTAGCCCCAAGTGGGTCTAGAACTTGGTGTGTACCAGGCTGGCTTGAACTCACATCCCACCGACTTTAGTCTGCTGGGTGCTGGAATTGTAAGCATGCACCATTACACTAGGCCTGACTATAAAATCCAATGCACACCCTCGGCATAGTAAGTCTACATCTAAGACTATTCTTAACTAAAAATTTCCTAAGCATTCTCAGAGTTGAGGAATGTTTTTGCAAAGAGTAATACTAAAAGAATGAAAACATTACTAGGACGATCTCTGAAGTACCCAGTAGTAATCACCAGATATGCAACCACAACCTAGCAACGTGAGGTCACCTACCAGATGTTTAACACTAAGGAATGTAGGTCACATGCTGGGAAGTATCTTAAGACAATAGCACATGCCAATATCAACTGAGTCTGAGAGCCTGTCTATGTAAGTGGATGCTATATTGTACCACAGATGGTAAGCTTTCAATAATGCAGGACCTCACCACCACAGTCAAACTATAGCTGGCATTAACAACTGCATCTATTGACTCTAAAAGAAAATCAATTTTCCTTGATTGGCACACGAGGGTCTTGCTAGTACTGTGGACACATTCTATCTGTTTTTTCTCATACTAGTCTCAAGAAATTTACTAAATTATTGAGTGACAAAGCTTGAAATGTGCTTCGGTGCACTTGTTTTTAATTCAGCAAACATGAGTAAGTGGCTGCAGGAAATAGGAAAGGTACCAGGACAAGACAGAGCCCTCCTTCCGTGAGTACACGGCATGAGAAGACAAACACAGGCACAATTACAAGTGAGACCAGGGCCACAAAGGGGTGCGGCGTTACAGGCAGAGGGTGTGACATAGGGTAATGAGAAAAGCCTCTGAGTAAACATTGTTTAAGCTGGACATCAAAAAAGAGCAGTTGTTAACTAGATGATGAAGGCACCGAAGAGTTGTCAGGGCAGAGGAAACAATGTATGTGGAGGCTATGAAACAGGAGAGTACATACACGGCTAAGAATCAAGAAAAAATGGGGGACAGGACCAATGTTGAGGAGGAAGATGATGCTGTACCATGCAGGGTCCTTAATTAATGCTTCCAACTCCTACCCTAGGGTGGTAAATCTTTGAAAAGTTTTGAGAAGTGACAGATCATTTTTGCTTCTAAAACTACCAATCTAGGCTGGGTGTGGGGGTGCACGCCTTTAATCCCCACAATGGGAGGCAGAGGTAGGAAGATCACCATAAGTTCAAGGCCAGCCTGAGACTACGTAGTGAATTCCAGGTCAGCCTGGGCTAGACCAAAAACCTACTTTAGGGGAGGGAGAGATGGCTTAGCGTTAAGGCACTTGCCTGTGAAGCCTAAAGACCCAGGCTCAATTCCCCAGAAACCACATAGGCCAGATGCAAATGGTGGCTCATGCATCTGGAGTTTGTTTGCAGTGGCTGGAGGCCCTGATATACTTGCTCTCTCGCTCGCTCGCTCGCTCTCTCTCTCTCTCTGTCTCGCTCTCACAATAAGTAAATAAAATTTAAAAAAAGAAACCCTACCTTGAACCCCCCCCCAAAAAAAAAAAATATATATATATATATATAATTTAGAGGCTGGAGAGATGGTTCAGCGGTTAAACACACTTGATTACAGGCCAGACAGCCCAGGTTCAATTCCCACATAAAGCCAGACACGCAAAGTAGCACATACATCTGGAGTTCGTTTGCAGTAGCAAGAGGCCCTGGCACCCATTCTCTGTCATATTCTTTCTTTCTCCTTGTAAATAAATAAAAATATTTTTTAAAAACAATCTAAGCAGGGCATGGTGGCATATGACTTTAATCCCAGCACTCGGGAGGCAGAGGTAGGAGGTGCACTGTGAGTTCAAGGCTACCCTGAGACTACATAGTTAATTCCAGGGGCCAGAGTAAGACCCTGCCTTGAAAAAATAAACAAAAAAAAAAAATCTAGGGCTGGAGAAATGGCTTAGCCATTAATGTGCAAAGCCAAAGGACCTAAGTCCTAGGCCAGATACTCAAGGTGGCACATGCATCTGGAGTTAGTTGCAGTGGCTGGAGACCCTGGTGCACCCATTCTCTATCTGCCTCTGAACCCTCCCCCCCCCTCTCTCCAATAAATAAATAATTTTTTTAAAAAAATCTAGTTAAAGGAAGACATGGTACTTAGAATGGAGAAAAATGGAAAGAATATTTAGGAAATATAACTGCCAGCAACTGGCAAGATTTAGTGGCTGATGAGACTGGGAGGACAGAGGAATAAACTACTGTGTATTTACACAGGAAAACTGCCCAAAATGTGTCAATAAAATAAGCAAGTAGCAGTAGACATGATGGCATGTGTCTTTACACTCGGGAATCAGAAGTAGGAGGATCACTATAAGTTCAACGCCAGCCTGAAACTACTTAGAGAATTCCAGGTCAGCCTGGGCTAGAGCGAGACCCTACCCTGAAAAACAAAAAGTTGCTTTTCATAAGATTTAAAAGCGTAAGACTTTATTTTGTAATTTAGAAACCAAAGCCTAGAGAGGGAAAACATCCCAACTCATGCAGTTACCATGATTTAAGTCTGGGTGAGCCAGAAATCTTGCCTTTCAATCCAGTATCTTAATAATTTCACCTGTTCTTGTCTGTGTATCCAAAATAGCATATTATAAATACCTAAAAACAGTGAAGTGGATTCTCTCTCATTACTTCATTTAACTCATTTCTCAAAAAATGTCACTGACAAAGCCAGGTGTGGTCACCTTTGTTCACAGCACGAGAATCAAAGTGAGTTTGAGGCCAGCCTGGAGCTACAGACTGAGTTCCAAGTGAGCCTGAACTAGAATAGGACACTGACTCAGAAAAACTGGACCGGAGAAATGGCTTAGTGGTTAAGGCACTTGTCTAAAAAGCCAAAGGACCCAGGTTTGAGTCCCCAGGACCCACGTAAGCCAGATGCACAAGGGGCGCACCCATCTGGAGTTCTTTTGCAGTGGCTAGAGGTCCTGGTGTGCCCATTCTCGCTACCACCCCCTTGGCTATTTCTCTCTCTCTCTCTCTCTCAAATAAAGAAAAATTTAAACTTTTTTTCTTTTTTTAATTTTTTTTTTATTTGACAGAGAAAGAGGCAGAGAGAGAATGGGCATGACAGGACCTCCAGCCATTGCAGACGGACTCCAGGACGTGCACCACCACCCCCCTTGTGCATCTGGCTAACGTGGGTCTTAGGGAATCGAACCTGGGTTCCTTGGCTTTGCAGGCAAATGCCTTAACCGCTAAGCCATCCCTCCAGACCAAATTTAAAATTTTTTAAAAAGAAAAAGTGTTACTGATAGGAGACTTCAGCAAGAGGATTACAAGTTCAAGGCTAACCTGGGCAACACAGTGAGCACAGACAGCTTGAGATACATAGTGAGACCCTATATCAAAGAAAAGAACAGAAAAGAATTAAATACATTGTCTTCATACATGAAAAATGTTTTTAAAAGAAAAGGAAAAGAGAAAAAGCTTCTGGTATGCCTAACTCTATGTAAGCCTTTTAGAAAAGGACTCACAGTGAATCATTTACACAATTAAATCAGGTCCCTAAACTTCCAGGTGTGGGTGAGTTTTTCTCTCGGCTGGGCCTGGGCTGGCTTGGCCCTGGCCCAGACCCAGCCGGGTAGAGCGGAGGGGAGGACCCCTAGCCCTTATTCTCCACATCGGTTCTTTATCCCCTCCAGCTCCCCACATGGCAGGAGCTCCTTGAACTTTCCTGTCTCTCTTTTCTTTCCACGGCTTTTCCAGGCCCTCCACGTGGAATCTCTAGCCATTTGGGTGCCCTTCCTTGGCTCTGTACTCCCCTCAATAAATATAATAAGAATTTTAAAAATCAGGTCCCTATATAAACAACAATCAAAACCTTGCTCACACACACAAAAAAAAAAAAAAATCAAACTCTGGCATACTTAAATCACACCTGCTCAGTAATAACATCTACTTCTGGTGAAGAAAATGCCTTGTGCCTTCATGTAAATTCTTGTCAGGTTGGGCACGCTTGTCTAGATCTGGCTACCTAGGGGTAGCATTTCATCTGTTCACTGTAGCAAATATACAGCAACAGAAATCAAAAGTCCAGAATGCGCCTGGAAATCGACTTTAAAATCTCTTTAAAACTTGAAAATCACATTCACATTGCATGTAACAATGCAGGAAACATGGGCCATTCAAACCCTTCCCCACTGTGTTGGGTCCTCCTGTCCGGGGATGATTGCTGGACATTCATGCCCCATGGTCCACAGCCGGGTTCTCGAGAAACCAACAACAGCACTGCCGGCCTGGATTTTGAAGGTGAAGAGTACTGACACGGGGTCTGACCCCCTGCTATCCATAAAGCTCGGCCGGACCACATCTCCCCGGAGGAGGAAGGGCCCTCCTCTCCCGGGGGCGCGGATGGAAAAGGCTCCAAGTGTTCCCGTCTTAGGAGAGGAAGAAGTCAAAGACGGCGCAGGGAAGAAACTAGGCTGCTCCACAGCATGACGACGGCGAGGGACGCCAAGAGGCGGGCAGACGTGAGGTGACCCGGGGGAGAAGGCAAAGAGGGCTACGGGCAGAGTGGCAGGGAGGGCCGGTGGGATCCGATGTGGAAGTGGAGGCAGGGGAGGATGCAGGGGACCCGGGATGGGAAGGGCGGGCGGGCTGGAGAGGCCAGAGAGGGGCGGGAGCCGAGCGCACCCGCGGAGCTTCGGGCGAGCGGGGCGGATCCTCACCTTGGTTTTCGTCCGGCTGGCCTTGGCCTTGGCCCGGCGCTGGGGCTTCACCGCCTCGGCCATGCACCCCCAGCTCGGCGACGTCGCCGTCGGTTCTTGTCAAAATGCTGCGCTCCCCTCAGCCGGCTCACTTCCGGGCTCCTGGCTGTCACATGATCAAACCTCCACCACTCGCGGGCCGGAGGCGACCAGAGGAGCCTGTACGGGCCGCGACGAGGGACAAACGAGCCCCGGACGCATTTGCAAGGGTGCCCCAAGCTCCGCCCCCGCCCAGGCCCAGGCCCCGCCCCTGTCCGGCCAGCGCCTGCTTCTAGGGCGAGCGGCGTCTTGTTTCAAAGTCTCGGGAGCGACCTTGCGGATCTGATTTCGATCCTAACGTTTAACTTAATTCCAGTACGCCTACATTTCGGCCCTGCGTTCAGGGGAAGAATCCTCACGTCCCCTGGAAGTGCGCTCTAGTCTGCACATACAGTAAACGGGAATGACGACACTTGCCACATCGGATGTCTCGAGGATTAAATGGTTAATATGAAAGGTATCCTGTAGCAGCAGCATCTCGATAAGTAGTGTTTAATTACCAAAGGATATGCAATACAAAGTCCACGTACATTCTGGAGAGTTTGACAACTTTTCACCATACAAATTCCCGAAAAAAAGTTAGAAAAAAAGTTTAAAAAAAAAATAAGCCGGGCGTGGTGGCGCACGCCTTTAATCCCAGCACTCAGGAGGCAGAGGTAGGAGGATCGCCGAGAGTTCGAGGCAACCCTGAGACTACAGAGTGAGTTCCAGGTCAGCCTGAGCTAGAGTGAGACCCTACCTCGAAAAACCAAAAAAAAAAAAAAAGTTAAAAAAATAAAAAAAAAATTTTAAAGACAGTAAGGCCCATTAAAGTTTGTTGGGTTTTTTTGTTTGTTTGTTTGTTTGCTTGCTTGCTTTTTGGTTTTTCAAGGTAGGGTCTCACTCTACCCCAGGCTGACCTAGAATTCACGATGTAGTCTCAGGATGGCCTCGAACTCACAGCGGTCCTCCTACCTCTGCCTCCCAAGTGCTGGGATTAAAGGCCTGTGCCATCACGCCCGGCTTCTTCTTTTTTTTTTTTTTTTTTTTTTTTTCAATGAAAGTATTCTTAAGGTACATTTTACACACTGCTTCATTTGAAAGTTCCAGATGTGAAAAACTTGGCTCTATCTCTCTTTCCTGGCTCTGACTTCATTTTTCCTGAGCAGTAAGTACCTTGAAGTACAGTATATTCTGCCATTATGTTTACTGGTAGAGTCTGTCAACCCACCTGGCTCTTGGTTTCCCTGATATTATCCCAAAGGTTTCTAGAACAATGACTAACACATAGTACATACTATTTGATGAGTGGAACCAATGGCTAGGAGTTCTTTTGTCTGGGAGTTGGATAAGACTGTTTACGTGGAGTCAATGGAAGAAGAAAAAAGACTGCCAACTCCTCATAGTTTACCCTAGAATGAAAATTCGGGAATATGGAATGAGAAAATGGGAACTCAGTGTGTAATGTCTTGTATATGAATTAATTATAAAAATAATTCAGGGCTGGAGAGATGGCTTAGCAGTTAAGGCATCTGCCTACAAAGCCAAAGGACCCAGGTTTGATTCCCCAGGACCCACGTAAGCCAGATGCACAAGGTGGCACATGTGTCTGGAGTTCATTTGCAGTTGCTGGAGGCCCTGGCATGCCCATTCTCTGTCTTTCTCCATCTGCCTCTTGCTCTCTCTCTCAAATAAATAAATTAAATTAAATATTTTAAATAATGATAATAATTTGGTGGGTTTGGAGTGAGGGATGGGGGTGGGGAAAGACAATTGTTTTGTTTTGCAGAGCTCAGGATTTAACCCAGGGCCTCACACATGCTAAGCAAGCATTCTACCAATGAGCTACATCTCCATCTTTGTGTATTTTGATCACAAATCATCAACAGCAAGAAAAAAGTTATCAAGCTCCCCAGAATATCCGTGGACTTTGTATGTCCTTTGGTTTGTATAGACTAATCCATAGTTTATATATACTAATCCATGGAGCACTGATTCTAGCACTCCCTGTCCTAGACCCACATACTGATAACCCACCACCACAAATACTAAAGTCCAGATAGTCAAATCTCTTACACAAAATGGCATGGTACTTGCACCTAACCTTTGCAGATCTGCCTATCTATATGCTCTTTTTTGCTTCTTTATTTCTTAATCAGTACATAAAATTATACATGTTTATGGGGTACTGATAGGAATTAAGTGTTATATGTAGCTAGTTACAGGTCCAAATGGAATAAACAGATAATCTGTCCTAACAGCCAGTGAACACAGAGGTGTTTAACCAAACAGGAGGAGAGCTGAAATCCAAAACACCATGACTCATGCTGACTGATTACATACAAAGTAATCCTTTGTCTAATTCATCAGCCCATCAGGAGCCCCCAAATACAATCATGGTAATCAATCCACTCCGCCCAACTTAATACTTAATTTATTTCCTTGTGGTAGTTTGAATGGATGCCCCCCAATAGATTCAGGAGTTTTTTAATATTTTATTATTTATTTGAGGGAGAGAAAGACACAGGGGGAGAGAGAGAATGGGCACACCAGGGCCTTCAGCCACTGCAAATGAATTCCAGACACATGCACCACCTTGTGCATCTGGCTTATGTGGGTCCTGGGGAATCAAACCGAAGTTCCTTAACCACTAAGCCATCTCTCCAGCCCAGATTCCGGAGTTTTAATCAAGGTTGTAAGTTGGATTTCCAGCTGCCTGGCTGGAGGAGGTGTCATTGTAGACAGCCCTCAGGTGTGTTTGGGGGAAAACTGGAAATTCACCCTAAGGTATGCAGAGAGCAGTCTGAATCCTGCTTGTGTCCCCTGCTGTTTGGTTTTTGCTGTAGCTTTTGGTGGTGAGTTTTCTCTTTTTTGCCATTATGGAACTTCCCCTGGATCTGTAAGCTTCAAATAAATCCCATTCCTCCCATAAGCTGTGTCTGGTTTGGGAGTTCACCCCAGCAACGTGAAGCTGAACACCACAATCTTCATGGGTATAAAAAGACCTGATCCAAGTCTCTAGCTGCTCTCTGGGGACTGCTCCCAATGCCAGAGCTTCTCTGCTCTACTTTCACTTTCTTCTCTGGTAACCCCGTGCTTAACTGGCCTTTCCTGTATCTCCACTCATCATTCTTTGTGGGTCACAAGACAAGGGCAGACTTGGAGAATTTTAGTGACCATTTCCAACCTCTCAGCTAAGCCCAGCCAGAGCTGAGAAAGGCTGTGTTGTTCTCAAAATCCACAACAGTACCATGTGATGCTTTGATTAAAGTGGGCAACTATCTCTTCAGCCTTTTCATTTCTTTTTGAAGACATTAACAATCCTTCTAGCTTTTTTAAATTACATATATATATATATATATATAATTTAATATTTTCTTTTTATTTATTTATTTGACAGAGAGAGAGAATAGGTGTGCCAGGGCATCCAGCCACTGCAGACGAACTCCAGACACATGCGCACCTTTTTGCATAATGTGGGTCCTGGGGAATCGAACCAAGGCCCTTTGGCTTTGCAGGCAAACGGCTTAACCACTAAGCCATCCTTCCAGCCCTAAATTATATATATATATATATAATATATTGCAAGCAGAGAGAGATAGAAAAGAGACAGACAGAATGGGCACACTAGGGCCTCCAGCCACAACAAACCATAATCCTCCTACCTCGGCCTCCCAAGTACTAAGATTAAAGGAATGTGCCACCTCCCCTGGCAAAACATTTTTGGAGGGCTATTTTTTTTTTTTTTTTTTGAGGTAGGGTCTCACTCTAGCCAAGGCTGACCTGGAATTCACTATGTAATCTCAGGGTGGCCTCGAACTGTCGGCAATCCTCCTACCTCTGCCTCCCGAGTGCTGGAATTAAAGGTGTGCACCACCACGCCCGGCTCAAAACATTTTTTTTTAAAGTAAAACTTCAACAAGCTGATTACTTTCAAAATAATTTGAAAGATGAACATTAGAAATATTTCAATAAAAACATAGTGTAGAGAGTCAAATAATACATATTCTAACTTCCATGTTAAAGCAAAAAAAAAGTTGATCTCATAGAAGTAAAGAGAATAGTGGTCCCTAGAGGCTAGGAAAAATAGAAGGGAGGAAGGAAAAAAAGAGGTTGGGCAATGGACACCAAAATGCAATGACATAAGAGGGATAACTTCTAGTGTGTTAGAGCTCAGTAGATTGACTATCACATTTATACACTTTTTTATCTACAGCGATTTACTTTGTATACTTCATAAAAATGAGAAAAGAGTCAAAAACAAGATGAAAAAAATAAAAAGAACAGCAAAGAATTTAAAGGCTCCCAACAGAAAGAAGTGAAGCCAGTCTTGTAATCCCAGCACTTGGGAGGTTAAGGCAGGAGGACTGCCCCAAGTTTAAGTTCAGCCTCGGCTACATAGTAAGTTTCAGGCCATCCTGAACTACAGAGTAAAACCCCATCTCAGAAAAGAAAGAATGAGCCGGGTGTAGTGGCACACGCCTTTAATCCCAGCACTGGGGAGGCAGAGGTAGGAGGACCGCCGTGAGTTGGAGGCCACCCTGAGACTACATAGTTAATTCCAGGTCAACCTGGACCAGAGTAAGACCCTACCTCGAAAAACCAAAAAAAAGAAAAAAAACAAAGAAAAGAAAAGAAAGAAAGAGGAAGGAAGGAAGGAAAGAAGGGAGGGAGGGAGGATTGAGCTGCCTGCAAGTGGTGTAGTGCTCTGGACTCAGACTCTCCAACTGAGCTGCCTGCAAATCATATAGAGTGCTTGAGATTCTGATCAGCCCAGCTGCCCGCAGGCTGTGCAGTGCGCCCCAGAGATGGAGCTTGCATGAGTCGTCACCGTGCTGGAGCTGCAGCTGCCTTTGACTCATCCATTGCTCCCGTAAGCAACCCCTCATCCTACTTTGTAAATAACCCCAGTAAACTCACTGGTTCACTCCCCCCCCCAAAAAAAATACTGAAAGAGAACAAGAGAGAAAGGAAGAAGGAAGAGAGAGAGAAAAAAAAAGGAGGAAGTTAGGAAGGAAGGATATATGTTTAAGGAGATGAAAGTACTAACTACCTTGATTTCATCATTATACATCTTATGCATGGTTTAAATCAGCAATAATGTGTAATTATTATGTGTCAACTAAAATGTTTAAAGTACTGCAGTACTCATAAGTCACAGTGTTGACCACTGAATGTTAACAAATTTTATCTTTCCTTAAAATATTTTAAGGGCTGGAGAGATGGCTTAGTGGTTAAGCACTTGCCTGTGACGCCTAAGGACCCCAGTTCGAGGCTCGATTCCCCAGGACCCACATTAGCCCAGATGCACAAGGGGGCGTACGTGTCTGGAGTTTGTTTGCAGTGGCTGGAGGCCCTGGCTTGCCCATTCTCTCTCTCTCTCTCTCTCTCTCTCTCTCTCCCTCTTTCTCTCTCTGTCACTCTCAAATAAATAAATAAAAATAAACAAAAAAATATTTTAAGCAGTTAAGGCTAGTTGCTTTCAAAGCCTAATGTCCTGGGTTTGATACCACAGCGCCTATTTAAGGAAGATGCACAAGGTGGCACTTGCATCTGGAGTTTGTTTGCAGTGGCAAGAGGCCTTGATGTATCTATTCACATATTCATATTCTCTCTCTCTCTCTCTCTCTCTCTCTCTCCCTCTCCTTGTAAATAAATAATAAATATATTTGGGCTGGAGAGATGGTGCAGCAGTTAAAGGCGCTTGCTTGCAAACACTGATGACCCAAGCTTCTGTTTCCCAGTACCCACATAAAGCCAGATGTACAAAGTGGTACATGTGTTTGGAGTTTGTTTGCAGTGGCAAGAGGTTCTATCATGCCCATTCTCTCCCTCCCTCTCTCTCTCTCATAAATAAAAAAATTTAAGTTACTTTTTGCATGTGGTGTTCATAGGAGTGCAGTTGCATGTGTGTATAGATGCCCATGCATAACAGCCTCAGGTGCCATCCTCAGGTACATCACCCATCACTTAAAAATATATATATATATATGTATATATATATATATATATATATATATATATATATATATATATATATTTAGGGCCGGGCGTGGTGGTGCATGCCTTTAATCCCAGCACTCGGGAGGCAGAGGTAGGAGGATCGCTGTGAGTTCAAGGCCACCCTGAGATTACATAGTTAATTCCAGGTCAGCCTATGCTAGAGCAAGACCCTACCTTGAACATAAAAAGGGGGGGGGCTGGAGAGATGGCTCAGCAGTTAAGGCATTTGCCTGCAGAGCCTAGGGACCTGGATTCAATTCCCCAGTGCCCATGTAAAGCCAGATGCACAAAGAGGCACATGCATCTGGAGTTAATTTGCAGTGGCTTGAGGCTGTGGCCCACCCATTCTCGCTGTCTGCCTCTCTTCTATCTCTCTCTGGTTGCAAATAAATAAATTGTAATTTAAATTTTAAAATTCCTTACTTATCTGTGTGGGTGTTTGTGTGTGTGCGAGTGTATATGGGCACACCAGAGTCTCTTGCTGCTGCAAACAAATGCCATCCAGCATTATATGGGTGGTTGGGGGATTGAATAGGATTTGCAAGCAACTGCTTTAACTGCTAAACCATGTCACAAACCCCACATTTACCACTTTTTGAGACAAGGTCTCTTATTGGCCTGGAGCTCACCAACCAGGTGGACTGGCTGGCCATCTTGCTTAGGATCCGCTAGTAGTCACTCCCTAAGGCTGGGATTACGAGCCCACACCAGCACGTCAGGCATTTGCGTGGGGACTGAGATAAATTCTTCATGCTTGCAAAGCCAGCACTTTACTGGCTAAGCTATCTCCCCATTCCTTTCAATTATAATTGTTTTGGAAACAGGGTCTCACTGTGATGCCCAGGCCAGTTGTGAACTCATGAGCTCAAGGGATCTTTTTCCTTGGCCTCCAAAAAAGCTGGAACTGCAGATGAGTGCCGCAACATCCAAGTTATCTTTTTGCCAGGTGTGGTGGCACACGCCTTTAATCTCAGCACTTGGGAGGCTGAGGTAGGAGAATCATTGTGAGCTCAAGACCATCCGAAGAGTACATAGTAGCCGGGCGTGGTGGCACACGCCTTTAATCCCAGCACCTGGGAGGCAGAGGTAAGAGGATCGCCATGAGTTCAAGGCCATCCTGAGACTACATAGTGAATTCCAGGTCAGCCTGGACTACAGTGAGACCTTACCTCGAAAAACTAAAAAAAAAAAAAAAAAAGAGTACATAGTGAATTCCAGGTAAGCCTAGGCTACAGTGAGATCCTGCTTGGAAAACCAAACAAAAATTATGTTTTTAAATGTGTCTGCAGACACATAGTTAACCATATTAACAGTTCAATTTATCCTTTCAAACTGCTATCTACATACAAATAAATACTAATAATATACTCTGAATACTCATAATCTATGAATACGTTGTGACTTTAATTTTCTTATTTATTTTCACTTGGTGGGGGGGGGTTATCAGGACCTTTTACAGCTTCAAATGATTTATCAGATGCCTACATGACTTTTTGCATCCCGTTTACATGAGTGACTTGTGAATTGGCCATCAGGCTTTGCAAGAAAGCTCCTTTAACCACTGAGCCATCTTCCCAGCCCATTTTTGAATTTTTTTTAGATAAGTCTTGGAGATGTTTTCTTTTTTATTGACAACTTCCATGAGTGTAAACAATATCCCATGGTAATGCCCTCCCCCCCCAACTTTCCACTTTGAAACTCCACTCTCCATCATATTCCCTCCCCCTCTCAATCAGTCTCTCTTTTATTTTGATGTCCTCATCTTTTCCTCCTATTATGATGGTCTTATGGAGGTAGTGTCAGGCACTGTGAGGTCATGATATCCAGGCCATTTTGTGTCTGAAGGAGCACATTGTAAGGAATGGCTCTTACATTCTTTCCGCCATCTCTTCTGCAATGGACCTTGAGGCTTGGAAGGTGTGATAGAGATATTTCAGTGCTGATCACTCCTCTGTCACTTCTTCTCAGCACCATGGTGCCTTCTGAGTCATCCCAAGGTCACTGCCATCTGAAAAGAGAAGGTTCTCTAACCAAAAGTGAGAGTAGCATTAATATATGGGTATGAACATTAAGAAAAGTGCCTTAATGGGCAGTTTGGTGAGCATAGTACGTGGATTTAGCCAGACAGCAGCAGGTGTTACACCCCTAGGGCTCATGACTACCCCTGTTGTAGGTTTTCAGTATCAGGGATGTATTCCCTCCCATGGAGTGGGCCTCCAGTCAAATTAGAGGGTGGTTGTTTTCCTCCATAACAGATGTGCTGGCACCCATTGGCTCATTTGGCCTAGCTAGCCAAATATAAGGCTTGCAATGTCCACCGTTGAGTATCTTCACTGGTGATTTCTCTCTCTCCCATTGAACTGCATGCAGTGTGGCTTTTTCCAGCTGTTAACTGGTATACATGGAGGAGGTTTTCAGCTCAGCTCCAGCAGGATTTCTCAGGGACCTTGCAGCCCAAGTATGTGGAGTCTTCAGCAATAGGGTCTTACCATCTATTCCTGGTGGGAAACCAAAGGCCTCAGCAATGGCCTATAATGTTTTGGGTGCATCAGGGACCCCCCTGGCCAACAACTCACTGGAAGGTATCCCATCCCTGGCACTGAAAATTTTCTAGTAACAATCTATGGCTCATGAGTATTCCATTGTCCAAACAGTAGGTTTCCATATGATTTATTTATATCCTCTTAGATTTTGATTAGCCCTCCCTCCACCTTTCCTTTACTCAATCTCTTCCCCTGACCTCACTTAGGCCTTTTCACCCCCATTAATCTGTTCTTCTACTTACATGTATACAATACCATCCTATTAAGCCCCCTTCCCTCCTTCCCTTTCTATTCCCTTTATATCTCCTTTCTAGCTTACTGGCTTCTGCTACTGAGTTTTCTTCCTACTCACACAGAAGTCCAATCATTTGTAGCTAGGACCCACATATGAGAGAGAACGCACACATTTGGCTTTCTGGGCCTGGGTTACCTCACTTAGTGTAATCCGTTCTAGATCCATCCATTTTCCTGAAAATTTCATAACTTCATTTTTCTTTATCACTGAGTAGAACTCCATTATGTAAATGTGCCACCTCTTCATTATCCACTCATCAGTTGAGGACATCTAGGCTGGTTCCATTTCCTAGCTATTGTGAATAGAGCAGCAATAAACATGGTTGAGCAAGTATCTCTAAGGTAGTGAGATGAGTTCTTAGGATATATGCCTAGGAGTGGTATAGCTGGGTCGAGATATTTTCTTGTAAGGACAGATTAACTCTACTTCATTTTCCTCTCAATTAGCTAATCTTTATTTAACTAGAATTTGGTGGTCATTAATTAGTTTGCAATTTTTTCATGATTAAAACCAATGTCAAGCCGGGCGTGGTGTAACACGCCTTTAATCCCAGCACTAGGGCGGCAGAGGCAGGAGGATCGCCGTGAGTTTGAGGCCACTGTGAGACTACATAGTTAATTCCAGGTCAGCCTGAGCCAGAGTGAGATCCTACCTTGAAAACAAAAAAAAAAAAAAAGTCAGTCTGGGGGGATTGCCTAGTGTTTAAGGCGCTTGCCTGCAAAGTCAAAAACCCAGGTTTGACTCACCAGGACCCATGCAAGCCAGATGCACAAAGTGGCACATGCATCTAGATTTCATTTGCAGTGACTAGAGGCACTAGCGCACCATTCTCTCTCTCTATCTATCTATCTATCTATCTATCTATCTATCTATCTCTATCTCTGTCTATCTATCTGCTTGTCACTCTCAAATAAATTAAAAATACAAAAAAAAGTTTAAAAAAAAAAACAGGGCTGGAGAGATGGCTTAGCAGTTAAGGCATTTGCCAAAGCCAAAGGATCCCAGTTCAACTCTCCGGGCCCCACGTAAGCCAGATGCACAAGGGGCACATGCATCTGCAGTTTGTTTGCAATGGCTAGAGGCCCTGGCATGCCCATTCTCTGTCTCTGTCTCTCTCTCTCTCTCTCTCTCTCTCTCTGCCTCTCTCTCTCAAATAAATAAAATATATTTTTAAAAAAGTCTGAGGTCTGGGTAAAAGTTTCAATGGTTAAGGCTGCTTGTGTACACACTAAAACAGTCACCAAAAAAAACTAGTGACCACTCTTTTTCATATTTTTGTGCATGTTTATTTCTTGTTTTTGTTTATTATTTGAGACAGGGTCTCATGTACCCAGGCTGGTCTCACTGTGTAGCTGATGCTTACCTTAAACTCCTAGTCCTGTTGCCTCCACGTCCACAGTGCTAGGATTACAGGTGTGCACCACCATATTGCTGTAAGATATATGACCAGAGAGTTATTCTCATTTTTAAAATTTTTGATAAAAATGTTCCAAATTTCCCGCTAATAGGCTGAATTGATTTTCATTACAACACTGAGAAATTAAAACACTTAAATTTCATGAGAAAAAATGAATTAAAAACAAGAGTCAGCCGGGCATGGTGGCACACACCTTTAATCCCAGCACTTGGGAGGCAAACGTAGGAGGATCACCATGAGTTCGAGGCCACTCTGAGAATACATAGTAAATTCCAGGTCAGCCTGAGCTAGAGTAAAACCCTACCAGGAAAAAACAAAACAAAACAAACAAAAGTCATTCATAAAAGGACTATAATTCTCATATGATAACATTCCAAAATTTAGTATGACAGTGATGTATAAATCTGGCAGTATCTGGAACCAGGCTCATAATCATGGAAGGTTGAAGGAGTCCTAGGGTTGACCTTTCTGAACCATGTCAGCAAAACCTCGTTCCAGAGTCTCTGTTGCCACCTGGTGGTAATTTCCCAGCAATGTCATCTACAGATAATTTCATTCTAGTTACTTCCTGTATGCATCACCCTTGTAGGCAGCCTTATTTCATCATCCTTTTTCATTTGACCACTGTTTTACTTTTTTAAATTTTTATTTATTTATTGCCTCCCTCCACCATCCCTGATAGAATGTTACCAAGTCCAGTACTGTGCAGGTCTTCAGCAGGTAATGACGGCCGCTGTGAGGCCATGAACACAAGTCACTTCATGTCCAGAAATACTGTTCCAAAGCCTTTCTCCCCATCTTCTGGCTCTTACACTCTTTCTGCCCACTCTTCCACAGTGGCTTCTGAGTTTTGGAGGGCATGATAACAATGTCTCATTTAGCACTAAGCACTCAAAAATCACTAACTCAGCCAGGCGTGGTGGCGCACACCTTTAATCCCAGCACTCGGGAGGCAGAGGTAGGAGGATCGTCGTGAGTTCAAGGCCACCCTGAGACTCCATAGTGAATTCCAGGTCACCCTGGGCGCGAGTGAGACCCTACCTTGAAAAACCAAAAAAAAAAAAAAACAAATCACTAACTCTCAGAATTTTTTCAGGAGTTTTGAGTCTCCCCAGTAGTCACCGACAACTACAAAAAGAAGCTTCTTGACCAAAGGTGAAATCAGCACTAATCCATGGGCATAAACATAAATATTTAGAAGGCAGTTTGACAGGTATAACATATCCATTTAACAAAACTGAAATAATTTAAACTTCATATAAGATGACTCCTCAATTTTAAAGAATGTATTTAGTAGTTAAGAATGATGAAATAAGGGCTAGAGATGACTCTGTGGTTAAGGCATTTGCCTGTGAAGCCTAAGGACGCAGGTTTGATTCCCCAGTACACATATAAGCACAAGGTGGCACATGTGTCTGGAGTTCATTTATAGTGGTTAGAGGCCCTGTCATGCCCATTCTTTCTCTCTCTCTGTCTGCCTTTCTTACTCTGAAATAAATAAATAAAATATTAAATATATTTTTTAAAAAATAGAATAGGGGAGCCGGGCGTGGTGGCACATGCCTTTTATCCCAGCACTCGGGAGGCAGAGGTAGGAGGATCGCCGTGAGTTCAAGGCCACCCTGAGACTCCATAGTGAATTCCAGGTCAGCCTGGGCTAGAGTGAGACCCTACCTCGAGAAACCAAAAAAAAAAGAATAGGGGGCTGGAGAGATGGCTCAGCAGTTAAGGCAGTTGCCTGCAAAGCCTAATAACCAGGGTTCAATTCCCCCAGTACCCATGTGAAGGCAGATGCACAAAGTGGCACATGTATCTGGAGTTCACTTGCAGTGGCTAGAGGCCCTGGTACAACCACTTTCTTTCTCTCTCTGCTTTTAAATAAATTAAAAAAATTAAAAATAATAAATAAAAATACACATTTTTAAATTTTTTTTGTTCATTATTTATTTATTTGAGAGTGACAGACAGAGCGAGAAAGGCAGGTAGAGAGAGAGAGAGAAAATGGGCACACCAGGGCTTCCAGCCACTGCAACCGAACTCCAGACACGTGCGCCCCCTTGTGCATCTGGCTAACGTGGATCCTGGGGAATCGAGCCTCGAACCGGAGTTCTTAGGCTTCACAGGCAAGCGCTTAACCACTAAGCCATCCCAAAACATACATTTAAAGGTATAAAAAATATGAATATGAAAAAGAAATGATGTCACTTCTAAAATACTTGAACTTTCCTCAGGTCCGTGAGAGAGATGTCAAGTAGGCACATCAGCAATCGATCGTGCTGGGAATGAACGGTGTGTTCTGGCTCAGCATTCAGGAGGCAGAGGCAGGAGGATCTTATGTTCAAGATCAGCCTGTGTTACATACCTGTAAAAGAAAAGAGAAAGGGGGGAGGGAAGGGGAAAAAAAAAAAAAAAGAAACACAGCATTCGACATCAGGCCTAAGAAAATCTAGAAGGCACAGGTATGCTACCCGAACAGGTAATGCAGACACTGCGGTCACCCTCCTCTTGTACCTATACGCCTTTCTTCAGCTCACATTGTGGCCTCCTAGAAAATTCTTTTAACCCAGTTGACAAGAAAACCCACAGTCCTGGTGCCAGCAGCTCTGTGCGCTCCTAGTTGTGGACCACTCCCTTGCAGCCCCACTCCGAAGTGACTTGTGGGAACCGTGCAGGGAGAGAAGAACTCCCAACAGGCAGTGCGGCAAGCAGTCGGCTGGTCACCCCCAGACAGAGAAGGGAGATGGGACTCGAGGTGGATATGAACACGGACTGGTGAGCTGTGGCACAGTGTCTTGGCTGGCTGGTCCGGGAAGGAAGTTAAAAAACGAGACAGACAGACATAAAATGGCCTGGATATCCACGACCTCATAGTGCCTGACACTACCTACACAAGACCATCGTAAGAGAAGGAAACGGTCATGACATCAAAATGAAAGAGAGACTGATTGAGACGGGGAGGGGATATGATGGAGAATGGAATTTCAAAGGGGAAAGTGGGGGGAGGGAGGGTAGCACCATGGGATACTTTTTATAATCATGGAAAATGTTAATAAAAATTAAGAAAATGAAATAAATAAAATAAAATAAAACGAGACAGAGGTTTAGGAAAGAAACCTGCCAGCAGGTGGGTCTATATGCAAATAGGCAGCAAAATGCACAACTGGTGTCTTTTATCAGTGCCTACAAGGGGTCTCCACCACAGGAGAGGTGCAGGCCAACCTCAGTAGCTAGGATGACTCATCTGGTGGACTGAGCTAGCCTCTGTCCTTGGGTACATAATGGTCCTAAGTCAAAGAAATGAGATAACGCAGCATCGCTCCACTGACACACTCTGCTCTAATGATTGTCTGACCAATGAACTCAGAGGCTGAGGCTGAACTCTAAATACATCACCATTCTACCACGAGATCAACCAGCCATTTAGTTTGCAGTTCATAACATCAACTCCCTTTCACCCAGGAAAAAAAAAAAAAAAAATTCCTTCCTGCTAAGATAAGATTCTAAGAATGGATCTGCCCTTTGGCCTGCAGAGCCTGGGCCAGTATCACTGCAGAGCTTGAGGGCATCTGATGTGTCCTATGGAAGTCCACATAACACTACCTTAGAACAGTGTTACTCGACATGTTTTTTTTTTTCTTTTTTTTTTTAATTTATTTATTTGAGAGACATAGAGAGAGAGAGAGAGAGAATGGGTGTGTCAGGGCCTCCAGCCACTGCAAATGAACTCCAGATGCATGCACCACCTTGTGCATCCGGCTTGCATGGGTCCTGGGGAATTGAACCGAGGTCCTTTGGCTTTGCAGGCAAATGCCTTAACTGCTAAACCATTTCTCCAGCCCTTTTTTTTTTTTTTTTTTTTTGATGATCATTTAGGTGATTTGTATAATTTCATGGCATTTTTGTTGAATAGGTTTAATTCAGACAAAAGATTTTTATTACAGCTTTTTATATTTTATTTATTTGACAGAGAAAGCAAGAGCAAGGCATGCCAGGGCCTCTAGCCACTGCAAATAAGCTCCAGACACATGTGCCACCTTGTACATCTGGCTTATGTGAGTACGGAGGAATCAAACCTGGGTCCTCAGGCTTCGCAGGCAAGGGCCTTAACCGCTATGCAGTCTCTCCAGCCCAGACAACAGTTTTTTTTTTTTTTAAGCAAATAAAACAATCTATTAAAGCTTAATGCTTTCACAATACAAATAGATATTCTGGGGCTTGAGAGATGGCTAGACGTTAAAGGCACTTGCCTTCAAAGCCTGAGGACCCAGGTTCAATTCTCCAGTACCTGTGCAAGCCAGATGCACAAGGTGGCTTCAGCCCAGCAACCACAGTATTTTGATTAGGTTTTCAGAACCAGGCAAGAATTCTGGGGAGCAGGCCTCAAATCCAATCAAAGAGCAGTTGGTTTCCCCATAACGGACATGCCACCATCACACCAGTTGGGACAGTTGGCCCTGATGGCCAGCTTGACAGCTTGCAGGCTCCACTGCTGGTTAAGACCACTGATGACTGTTCCCCAACAGGCGGCATAGCTCTGTCCAGCATTATGACAGCTAGTCTACAGGCAGGAGGCTTCCAGCTCAGCTCCAACTGCATTTCTCAGTGTCAGCTGCAGGACTCTTAGTTGCTGGTCTTATCTTTCATCAGTTTCAGTATATTAAACCCACTGCCTTCTGATTGGTAAGGTTTCTGATGAGACATCTACCGAGAACATTATGGTTAGGGGAGGATTGAAATTCTCTTTCTCTCTGCCCTATAGATATTATTTTGTTTTGTTTTCTGAGGTAGGGTTTCACTCTAGCTCACGCTGACCTGGAATTCACTATGTAGTCTCAGGGTGGCCTTGAACTCATGGTGATCCTCCTACCTCTGCCTTCCGAGTGCTGGGATTAAAGGCGTGTGCCATCATGCCCAGCAAATATTTTAATTACTTATTTATGAGAGAGAAAGAGACAGATAGAGAAAATGGGCACGCCAGGGCCTCCAGCCACTGCATAGGGACGAGAGACGCATGTGCCCCCTTGTGCATCTGGTTTATGTGGGTTCTAGGAAATTGAACTCGGGTCCTTAGGCTTTACAGGCAAATGCTGTAACCGCTAAGCCATTTCCCCAGTCCCTCTATAGATATTCTTAATGTGTCCCCAAGGAGTTTTAGGGAACAGAGAGTTTTACTATAGCGGCAGGAATTCAGTGAGGTGCTACCTTCCCTTTTACACCAGTTATTTGGATTGGGATGTCTTTGAACTATACATCTGAGCTCCTTCAGAGTCAAGAGTTTGAAATAAAAAGACCATTACTGACTTTAACTTGTAAAAATTATTTTTATTTATTTGCACATACAGGAGAGGAGGAGGGTATACCAGGGCCCGTTGCCACTGCAAAGAAAACTCTAAATGAATGCACACTTTTTACATCTGGCTTTATGTGTGTACTAGAGAATCAAACCCAGACTGACAAGGTTTGCAAGCAAGCATCTTTAGCCACTGAGCCATCTCCCCAGCCTGACTTTAATTTGTAAATAAGTAAATATTAATCTCCATGGTGAAGTGAAGAAAAAGCTTTGGGGTTAAATATTACAAATTTTGATTTTAATCATTATTAATTAGGGTACAATTTTTCCTTAAGAACAAAAGGTATGACAAACATCATCAGTTATTTCCAGCCATCACTGATGCAGTTCTTGCCCTGACCTCAAAAGGAGCCACTGTGAGAGAAGTGCAAACACCATCGGTATGTGGCCCTGACTTGAGCTGACTTCTGGCTGTGTAGTTTGAGGAGTTCATAAGTGGTGACACATCACTTGTTAGACTGACACATAGCTGGCTTGTTAGCCAGTGTTCTTAGTTTTGCTTATTGCTTTCATTTTTCTCATTAAAAGAAAAAGAAAAAGAAAAGCTAGGTGTGGTGGAACATGCCTTTAAATCCCGGCACTTGGGTGGCTGAGGTTGGAGGATTTATGTGAGTTTCGAGGCCAGCCTGAGACTACATAGTGAATTGCAGGTCAGCCTGGACTAGAGCGAGACTCTACCTTGAAAAACAAAACAAAAAAAAATTATGGTAATAATGTAAGAGTCAAAGGAAGGGTAAGACTCCTTACAACGTGCTCCTCCAGACACCAAATGGCCTGGATATCCATGACCTCACAGTGCCTGACACTACCTACACAAGACCATCATAATAGGCAGAAAAGATGATGACATCAAAATAAAAGAGAGACTGATTGAGAGGGGGATGGCGATATGATGGAGAGTGGAGTTTCAAAGGGGAAAGTGCAGGGGGGAGGGAGGGAATCACCATGAGATATTGTTTACAATCATGGAAGTTGTTAATTATAAAAAAATTAAAAAAATTAAAAATTAATTTTTCCTTTTTTCTTAATAATTTATATGCATTGTGTGTGTGTGTGTGTGTGTGTGTATGTGTCACACAAGGGTCTCTTGCCACTGCAAATGGTAGATGCTTGCACCCTTTTTGCATTAGGCTTTACATGTATACTAGAGAAGTGAACCTGGGCCAGGAGACTTTGCAGGCAAGGGCCTTTAATCACCAAGCATCTCCCCGCATTCCTTTTTTCTTTTTTTATTAACTCAGCATCAACAATTAGAATTGCTTTCTGCAATGAATATTCACCTAAATTGGTAAGGCAATGGTACTATGACTGACTGAGATCATCGGAAAGGGCACAGCAGCACAAGGTAAGGTGCTAAAAAAAAAAAAAACATGGCCAAAGGCAGCTCTGCCCAGCTAAAATTAGGCCAGCACTGCTTCCTGAGGGCCATGTGGCCGTGAAAGCACTGTGAAGTGGAGGACCAACATACCGCTTCGTTTCATCAGAATGGACACTCTGAAGGTTTTAGAGTATGCAGATATATCAAATTGTTTCAGAACATCCGGACTGTGAGTTCTATCGACTTCATACTGGAAAAATGGAGCTAAGAGGCAGAGGGGAACTACAGCAACACGTCCTAAAAGAATGGCCACCTGGAGGAGGAAGCCTGTGTAGTGTTCAGACGAGCTGCGTGTGGCCTGCTTTGTTGCCATACATTTGGTTCTACTGGCCACCAAACATCAACATTTCTGACTTGGCAATAGGATCACAGTTTACAGCTATGCGTGCATATAGGTGATATTTAGAACTTGGGGGTTTATATGACAGCTGAGAGTCACAGGCAAGCACCCTACCATAGCTACAGCAGCAGATTATGAAGGGAAGTGTGAGACACAATCTCACCTTTTTGGCTGAATTGCCAAAGATAATGACTCAGCCACTGAACATTAACCGCAGTCCAAGGCCAGCCCTGGAGCACATCTTGAAGCATCCGTGGCTTAATGAGACAATATTTGCCCCATCAAACTAGTAAGCCACTCACTCCAAACTTGAACTTTACAGTTTTGAAAACTGTGTACACAAAAGGCTAACACCCACTACTCTTGGTTGAGAAGGAAATTCAGTGCGGTCATGGTGACCTATCTCATGCTACAAAGCCACGCCCACCAGAAAGAAGAATGCACCATTTAATTTCTGCCAATAAATGCGGAGGTCACATCTTTTTCAGTCCTTGTAAGTCCTGCCACCTTTGCGCTCCCCTGAAAACGGTGAGCCAGTGCGCCTGGCCTTTATCCCTTCCTAGCCTTGTACTTACATAAGTGCCAGTGGCCAAATCATGAGAGCCCACAGGTCAGAAGGTTTTCAGAAGAGTCCCTCGCCAGCCATTTCTCTCTGTAGCCTGGAAAAGACACCCACTCCCAGTTTGTACGCACCCCACCCCTGCCCCCAGAGCAATACAGTAGTGTCCCCAGCACCTCCTGTGTGTGCAGTGGACAGGAGACAAAAAGCAGACTGTCCTCACAGACAACCCCAGGAGAAGAGAATCCCGCCACAGCGGGCAACCCCACCTTGACAAGAGTAAAAGCTGCAAGGGCCTGCACAGGCTTTTTGGCTTTGTGCGCAGAATATGTTGCTGCGTGCATCAAAGGACTCCTCCCTGATTTAACAGTCAAATTGCTCCCATGAAAGGGAACAGGAGAAACAAATGGAGTAGTGATGCACACGCCTTTCAGTGGACAGACCCCTAAGTGTTCCCATGAATAGGATCCAATGTGATGTGTAGCTATGTCTACACACCAGGGTAATGAAGTCACGCTTCTTCACACAGAGACAAATCACATGGGAACGGAAGTTCAATGAGAAATAGAGAATAGAGTGATGGTTACTAGAGGCTGGGAGGTAGGAGAGGACAAAAGGAGAGTTGTTGGAGAAAGGGATCAGAAGTTCAGACAATCAGGAGGAGTCACCGTGGAGAGCTATTTTACATCAGGACGACCAGTCATGTCCATGTCATGTATATTACAAAGTCACTGAGAAAGTCCATTTGTCTTGTCTCTCGGCATTTTTGGTGGAGACCCAGAGGACCTTGAGATTCAAGGATCCTGGTGCCATCCTATGGGGTACTGGCCAGACACAGGCTCAAGAGGCTGCAGTCAGGAGCCACATGAGAAGCCCAGACTGCCATGTGCTCAGTATGTCCAGCCCAGAGGCCTCCACCTAGCAGTACAGCAAGGTGAGGTAAGCCCCGCCCCATGTGAATTCCATGCAGGAGGCGCGAGTACCAAGCTGGCCTCTACAGTCCCCTTTGTAGTCACCTCACCGATTGTCCGTGACCCCACTAAATCTGATGCAGGCAGCAACATATTCCGCAACTTGTCTGGAGATAAGAACGTCTTTTGCGGAAATTTTTTTTAACAGCATCATGATGCCCGAAGTTGGTCCACTTTGTTACGGTTGAGCACGCTTCATCTGATTGCGGGTAGGGCCGTGTGACTGGAGTTGATCCACAAACCCTGGTCTCATAGCTCTGCATGGCCTCAGTCGAAGGCCTTCGGTTTGAGGTAGGGACATTTAAGTTTTCTCTTGAACTCTTTCTGGGAAACTTCTGGGAATGAAGATTCTACTACCAAGATCTGCCAATACTAGTGGACTCTGGGCCAGGTCTTATATATTAGGAGTGCTACGCTGTGAAGACCGTTTCTGCCGTGTCTCCAGGAGAACTTCGGTCTTGACCTCCACTAGCCTCCCATTCTTCCTCTGCTCCACTTACTTTGTATGTAATCTTGCATCTTCTCAGCACATTATACAGCCTTTGTATCCTGTCCCAGTGTTCCTTGCAACTTGAAGCATTATTAACACTCTGGCCCTACCGACCCAAAGGTTCATGACCATCTCATAATGCAAAATGCAACCTGGGAACAAGGATGTACCTCATTTGGTAGGTGGCTTGCCTTCCTTACCCAAAGCCTCTTCAGTCCAACTTGGCAGGTATCCCTAATCTCACAGTTCCAATCCTCTTCAAAAGTTCAAATCTCTGCCAGTCCTGGTGGCGCACACCTTTAATCCCAGCACTTGGGAGGCAGGGGTAGGAGGATTGCAGGGAGATCGAGGCCACCCTGACTACATAGTGAATTTTAGGTCAGCCTGGGCTAGAGTGACACCCTACCTCAAGAAAACAAATTTAAAAAAAAAAATGTTCAAAACTCTTCTAAATCACAAGGCCATCTTAACTGTGAGCCTCTGACTGAAATTATTCTCCAGTCTTCACTTCCACATTCAGGCCCCAGTACTGCAGCCAAGCTATGGTTTCATCTCAAATTTCTTTATTCTATTGTTCTTCCTTTTTCTCTGGACTGTTCCTTAATTTTTTTTTATACACCAAATTCATTTTTTTCCCTCTGCTCTTCTTGTTTTAAGGAAACCTTTGTGCTCCATTCTAAGTTGCTCAGTTATCACAAAGATATCCTCATATTAGGGCACGGCAACTCACGGTACACTTAAATCGTCAAGATCTTCCCCAAGCAGACTTTTTTTTGACCAAAGCCCGGAAAGCTGGTCGGTGGAGAGCCCACTGGCAGTGGGCTCCAGCCATATCAAGACCGTTTCTCCCGCCGGGTGGGCCGAACGGTTCGCGTCCTGGTCCAGAGGCGGCTAAGCGGACAGCGCGGCGCGGGCCCGCCGTTGGGCGTTACTGCCCTGGGCGCGTGCAAGGGCGTCGGGGCTGGCCAGAGCGTGCACAGCCTAGGGCCGGCAGTCCGTGCTTGTTGTGCTCCTGGATACAAAGGGCCTCAACTTGCTTTTCATTACCACTTCCTTACGAAGTCTCTTAGACACTTTTTTCCCTAATTGCCATCCCCATGAAATTTTTTAAAATATATTTTATTGGGCTGGAGAGCTGGCTTAGCGGTTAAGGCGTTTGCCTGCAAAGCCAATTGACCTCGGTTCAATTCCCCAAGGACCCACGTAAGCCAGATGCACAAGGGGAATAAATAAATAAATAAATAAGTTAAAAATGTATATTTATTTATTTTTATTTGAGACAGAGAGAGAGAGAGAATGGGTGTGCCAGGGCCTCCAACCGCTGCAAATGAACTCCCGAAGCATGCGGCCCCTTGTGCATCTGGTTTAAGTGGATCCTGGACAGTTGAACCGGGATCCTTTGGCTTTACAGGCAAACGCCTTAACCACTAAGCCATCTCTCCAGTCCCCACCTCCAGGAAATTTTAACACAACAGACACATGTATCTCTGATCATGTGCCTGTGAATTAATATATTAATCATACATTAAGTATACAATATATGATTATTATATTTCTACTTGTATGGGATATATATGCAGATATATGTATACATACACATACATATCTATGGCACATAATCAGAGATACATGTATGTCTGTAGTATTAAAGCACATGCACACACACACACACACACATACACACACATATTTTTTTAACCAAACAGAGAATAAGATTTGTTTTGCTCATCAAGAAACAATTTTCGGGCTGGAGAGATGGCTCACTGGTTAAAGGCAGTTGCTTGCAAAGCCTGATGGCCTGGGTTCAATTCCCCAGTACCCATGTAAATCCAGATGCACAAAGTGGCTCATATGTCTGGAGTTCATTTGCAGTGGTAAGAGACTCTGGTGTGACTATTCTCTTTCTCTGTCTTCTTTCTCTCTCTTCTTTCAAATAAATAAAAATACTTTTAGTTAGGCGTGGTGGCACACACCTTTAATTCCAGCACTTGGGAGGCAGAGATAGGAGGAACACTGTCAGTTCGAGGTCACTCTGAGACTACATAGTGAATTCCAGGTCAGCCTGGGCTAGAGCAAGACCCTACCTTAAAAAAAAAAAATGCTTAAAATTTTTTTGTGTGTGCTGTAGAGATTGCTTAGTGGTTAAAGGTGCTTACTTGCAATGCACGCCAGCCTGGGTTCAATTCCCCACTACCCATGTACAGCCAAATGCAAATTGGCACATGCATCTGGAGGTCATCTGCAGTGGCAAGAGACCCTGGTGTGACCATTCATTATAAAAAAATACATAATAAATAATATTTTTAAAGAACTATTTTTTGTTTGTTTGTTTTTAGAGGTAGGGTCTCACTCTAGCTCAGGCTGATATGGAATTCACTCTGTATTCTCAGGGTGGAAGAGCTAATTTTTACTCTGGAAACAATACAGCCCCATTGAGAATGCACACCTTACTAAGAAATTCACTTACAGGAAGTTGGTGCTATAATGGACAGTATCCTTGAGCTTCCCTTGCCTAATTTGTGTTGTGTGTGTGTGTATCTGGGCGTGGTGGCGCATGCCTTTAATCCCAGCATTTGGGAGGCAGAGAGGTATGAGTTCAAGGCCACCCTGAAACTACATAGTGAATTCCAGGTCAGCCTGGGCTACAGCAAGACCTTACCTTGTAAAAACCAAGAAAAAACTAATATATATATATATATATATATATATATATATATATATATACACATATAGCCACCTAGTAGCTGTTGTCTAGTGAGAAGGCTGGAATGGGTTAAAGTGTAGCCACTTGCCACAGATACCTTGCTGGCTTGGGACATTGGCCACATAATCTATGGTGACTGTATGACCACTATAGTCTAATAAGTAGATTTCAATACAGGCTATCATTCTGGGTCTGGGAACCAAGAGGTTAGAGTGACTTCTGTCACCATCGCTCCCTCTGACCCACTAGGGGAATCTGTGCTTCACGTCCCCTGCAACTTCAGGTCATGTTGGACTCAAGCTCTTGGCTCACGGAGGTTGGCAGGAAACACGGCACAGGCAAGCACAGGAAAAGCCCGGCTACCTGGGATGCTGCTTGGCTCGGGGAAGTACACAACTCCTCTTCCCAATAATGCACTAGCAACCTGGGACTCCCACCTGCACTGAGCTGCACATTAACCCACTTCAAGCAGTGGGATGAGTTACTCCTCCTTAGCAGTCCCTTGGTGATGTCCTATTTCTACTCAACTGTGTTTTGGGATATATCAGGGATCAGGAAATAGTGAACTAATCCAGTCTGAAGCAGTTTGGGGTGCATATGCAGTAAGGTAAACTGTGTCCTCTGAGTAAACTTTGTGGGAGATGTCCTTATTTACCATCTCATGCATATGTATAATTGGGCATATGGGGCTGGAGAGATGGTTTAGTGGTTAAGGCACTTGCCTGCAAAGCCTAAGGACCAGAGTTTGATTCCCTAGTACCCACATAGAGCCAGATTCAAAGTAGTGCATGCATCTGGAGATCATTTGCAGCAGCTGAAGGCCCTGGCACTCCCATTCTTTCTCTCTCTTTCCCTCTCTCTTCTTGAAAATAAATAAATGAAATATAATCGGGCATATGTATGATTAAACTCAGATGCATCATGGGAAAGGACATGCGCACTGAAGGAAAGCTTACATAACCCAAGCCTGTCAATCAAAACAGAGAGCCACCCAAACTATGTCCTCTAGTATCCAGCTCCACCGCCCCTAAACACCATGAAAAGAAGCCCAAACAGTAGCCTGTTGCTCTTTGACAATGCAGCTCAAGGAGCCCGCTGCTCTCTTGAAGTAGTATTTCCCCTCTCTCGTGAGCTTTTCTTTGCCTTCTAATAAATCTTCTTGCTGCTTTCCTCTCTGTGTGCTCTTCCTCAGTTCTTTAAATAAGATGCCAGGACCTTGGAAAGACCCAGTCAGAGACCACTAGTGCAGAGATAGAAATGGCTCCACCGGAACAATGGCAAGGAAGAGAGTGGCCACCCCCGCATAAGGAGGAGTGAGTATGAGACTAAGTAGGCAGAGATGAATATATGTGTGACCAGGAAGTTTCTCTGGTGCCTCGTTTTTCTTGTTAAGCGATAAGCACAAATTGGCAACTTCAGCAAACAAGATTTGACCACAGCCTGATAACTATAGAGTCTGAGATTCCCCTAGGGCTGATGGTTTAGTCAAGCAGCCTTCACAAGAACTGGCCAAGTGTGAGGGGAACTGAAAATGTGTGCATAGGGGCTGGAGAGATGGCTCAGTGGTTAAAGGCACTTGCCTGCAAAGCCTGATGACCCAGGTTCAATTCCCCAGTTCCCACGTAAAGCCAGATGCATAAAGTGGCTCATGTATTTGGAATTCATTTGCAGTGGCAAGAGGCTCTGAAGTGCCTTCTCTCTCTCTCTCTCTCCCTCTCTCTCTCTCTCTCTCTTCCTCTCTGTCTCTTGGCTTGCAAATAAATAAAAAAATTTAAATGTATGTGTATTTGTTGTGGTGGTGGTTGAGGTGGGATATATATTTATATTGAGGTAGGGTCTCACTCTAGCCCAGGCTGACCTGGAATTTACTATGTAGTCTCGGGGTGGCCTCGAACTTATGGCAGTCCTTCTACCCCTGCCTCCCGAGTGCTGGAATTAAAGGTATATGCCACTATGCCCAGCTTGTAGTAGTAGTCTTTGAGGCAGGATTTAACTCTTTTCCAGGTTGACCTGAAACCCAAGCTGGCCACAAATTCATGGTGATCCTCCCTTCTCAGCCACCTAAGTGCTGGGATTATAGGTATGAGCCATAAATGTGTGCCCAGCTAAGTATGTGTGTATTACTTTCTTTTTGTCTTTTATTCATTAACTCACCCATTTTAATTGACAAACAAAAAGTATATTTACAGAATATAACATGATTTGATTTTGTGACCAGGTCTTGTCAGATAGACCAGCCTGGCCTCCACTTCCTGCCTCAGCATGGGGTGGGCAACCAAGCCCATCCGACATAATACTTTGATATAGAATGTATTAGTTTTCTAACATTGTCATAACAAATTTGGGTGTCTTAAATGACAGAAATTTATTTTCTGATAGTTCTGGAAGCAGGAAGTCTAAAAACAAGGAGATCACTGTGGCAGCTGGGGTGATTTCCTCTTACGGCCTCTCCCTTGGCTTGTACATAGATACTGTCCTGTTGCCTATGTACCTGCTCAGCCTCTGGGAACCCACAGCCCTGGCATCTCTTCTTCTAAAGACTCCAGGCATATTGGATTGGGGCCTACCCAGGGCCTCTTTGAAGACCCTACCTCCAGACACAGCCACAAGGTTCCAACACCGGGGTTCAGGAATTCAGTGGTGACAGGCACAGAGTGACAGAAGAAGGTGGTGAATATCAATGATGGACTTAGAAAAATCTAGATCAAAGTGGGTTATTACTAAGCATCCACTTTTTGTCAGGCATGTGTATATTTGTTTGGGAGAACTGAGAGGAAGAATGGAGCCAAGTCGAGATGGGCACAGACGTACCTGAGCTATGCAGGGGCCACACATTGCCAGTGTCCCGTCCACCGTCCCCCAGTGACCTTGCGTTTCCTTAAGCACCACTCCAACTTCCAACCACCAGGAACTTTGTCTGACCTGATAACTCAGGCTTCTGGATCCAACTCTGCCACCATTAGAGGCAGCCAGAGGGTGAAGAAGTAATGCCTTCCAGAAACTGCCTTCCACCAGTGGGCAGGGAGGCCGCCTGCAAGATCAGATTCCAGTTGCCCACTGGATGGCTTGCTTGATGATACATAGTTTTGTTGTTGTTGTTTTTGATTTCCTCCCTTTCCATCTCATTTTCTACTCTCATACCGATGCTTTTGGGGATCTCCCCTGGAGGTTTCCTCAGTTCTCCCCATTTTCTTTCTGTAGGACCCAAACTCACAGTGCTTCCAGCACTCTATGACCCTGAAAGCTGCAAATTTTTCTCCAACAGGCTTGAGCCCAGGCTGGGGCCTTGAACACTGAACTGGCCCTAGGCAGGAACTCAAATTCCTTAACCCTTAATGCAAATGCCACACCCTCACCTGCTTGCAGCAGAGATACCATAGGACATTGCACACCGCAGCATCTCTAAGTAAGTTCCCTGATCATGCTTTGCTCTGGTCACTGTTTATTTAGCGCTTCTTTCTGAGGAGTCTCCAGGGACTCCAGCTGGGGACACTTTGCACAGTCCCTTGTTCCTTGTTCCCTTGTTGCAATTTTTGAAGCAATTCCAGCCTCAAGTTTGGAAAGCCAAAACAATCCCCAGAAAAAGTACTTGTACTCAAATCATTATTTTAATTATTTATTTGTTTGTTTGCAAGCAGAGAGAGACAGAGAGAGAGGAAGAATGGGTACGCCAGGGCCTCTAACCACTGTAAACAAACTCCAGACACATGTGCCACTTTGTATATCTGGCTTTATGTGGTTACTGGGGAATCAAACCTGAGTCATTAGGCTTTGCAGGCAAGCACTTTAACTGCTGAGCTCTCTCTCCAGTCCCATCAAATCATTTTTTATTTAAAAAAATTTTTTTAAATTATTTGAGGCGGGGAGAGATTGGGTGTGCCAGGGCCTCCAGCCACTGAAAACGAACTCCAGACACATGCACCACCTTGTGCATCTGGCTTACGTAGGTCCTGGAGAATCGAACCTGGGTCCTTTGGCTTTGCAGACAAGCACCTTAACAGCTAATCCATCTCTCCAGCCCATCATTACTTTTTTTTTTTTTAATTTTTATTTATTTATTTGAGAGCCACACACAGACAGAGGGAGAAAGAGTCACAGAGAGAATGGGTGTGCCAGGGCCTCCAGCCACTGCAAACGAACTCCAGATGCATGTGCCACCTTTTGCATCTGGCTTACATGGGTCCCGGGGAATCGAGCCTCGAACTGGGGTCCTTGGCCTTCACAGGCAAGCACTTAACCGCTAAGCCATCTCTCCAGCCCAACCGTCATTATTTTTTAATCTACTTCTGGTAGAACCATAATTAATATACCAACACTCTATAAAATTTTTGTGTGATGCTTAGAATTGAACCCAGGGCCATGTGTGTTAGGCAAGTATTGTAACACTTAGCTACATCTCTATCTCCTAAAATGTGTTGGGGGTGGGGGGAAGATGTTAGTCTTGTTTTTTTTTTTTTTGTTGTTGTTGTTATTTTTATTTTATTTGAGAGCGACAGACAGAGAGAAAGAGGCAGATAGAGAGAGGGAGAGAGAATGGGCGCGCCAGGGCCTCCAGCCACTGCAAACGAACTCCAGACGCGTGCGCCCCCTTGTGCATCTGGCTAACGTGGGTCCTGGGGAGTCGAGCCTCGAACTGGGGTCCTTAGGCTTCACAGGCAAGCGCTTAGCCGCTAAGCCATCTCTCCAGCCCTAGTCTTGTTTTTGAGACACAGACTCATTATGGAGCCCATGCTAGCCCCAAAACTAACGATCCTCTGACCTCAGCTTTCTGAGTGCCTGGGATTATAGGCATGTACCATCACACCTCGTTATTCATATTCCCTCAATTTAACACACATACTTGTCCTGCTTCACTCTCTTTACACTCCTCTTTCAAGTGTTTCTGTAGCTGTTTTTGAGAGTGGGAGAGAGAGAGAAAGAAGCACTGTCTGGAACTTGTTATGCAGATCAGGCTTGTCTTGAACTTTTGGCAATCTTCGTGACTCTGCCTCCTGGGATTACAAGCATATGCCACAATGCCCAGATTACTAATAGTCTTTTGGGGTCTTGGGGGTGGTTTTTTTTGTGTGTGTGTGTGTGTTTTTTGTGGTTTTTTTTTTTTGGTTTTTTTGTTGTTGTTTTGAGGTAGGGTCTTGCTCTAGCCCAGGCTGACCTGGAATTTACTATGTAGTCTCAGGCTGGCCTTGAACTCCTGCAATCCTCCTACCTTTGCCTCTTGAGTGTAGGGATTAAAAGCACATACCACCACGCTGGGCTTTATAAAGTTTTAATATATTTTTAAATATTTTATAAGAGAGAGAGAGAGAATTGGTGCACCAAGGCCTCTAGCTACTGCAGTCAAACACCAGACACATGTGCCACCTTGTATACATGCATGACCTTGTGCAAATGCGTCATGTTGTGTGTCTGGCTTATGTGGGTTCTAGGGAGTAGAACCTGGGTCCTTGAGCTTCACAAGCAAGCACCCTTAACTGCTAGTTCGTCTATCCATCCCTAGTTTTAATAATTTACTACTATGTGTCAGGGGCTGAAGTTATAGCAGAGAAAAGGATAGAAGACAGCCCTACAGTCTTGGAGCTTACTGTCCAGTGGGAAAATAGACCTTAAATAATTTATTTCAAGAATAAAGTAAAAGGGCTGGAGAGATGACTTAGAGGTTAAAAGTGTCTGTGTGTAAAGCTTGGGGGTCTTGGAGTTCAATTCCCCAGTGTCCATGTAAAGCCAGATGCACTAAATGGTATATGCAATCTGGAGTTGGTTTGCAGTGGCAGGAGGCCCTGGTGTGCCCATACTCGCCCTCCCCGCCCCCACAAAAATAAATAAAAATATTTTTTTTGTTTGTTTTTTTGTTTTTGGTTTTTCGAGGTATTTTTTTTTTAAAGAATAGGGATGGGGCTGGAGAGATAGCTTAGCGGTTAAGCTCTTGCCTATGAAGCCTAAGGACTCCGCTTCGAGGCTCAATTCCCCAGGACCCACGTTAGCCAGATGCACAAGGGGGCACACACGTCTGGAGTTCGTTTGCAGTGGCTAGAGGCCCCGGCGCACCCAATCTCTGTCTCTCTGTCTATCTGCCTCTTTCTCTCTCTGTCTGTCGATCTCAAATAAATAAATAAAAAGATTTTTAAAAAACTATTAAAAAAAAGAATAGGGCTGGAGCCAGGTGTGGTGGTGCACTCCTTTAATCCCAGCACTCAGGAGGCAGAGGTAGGAGGATCGCTATGAGTTCAAGGCCACCCTGAGACTACAAGGTGAATTCCAGGTCAGCCTGAGCTAGAGTGAGACCCTACCTCGAAAAATGGAAAAAAAAAAAAATAGGGCTGGAGAGATAGCTTAGTGGTTGAGAAACTTGCCTACAGAACCGAAGGACCCAGGTTCGATTCCCCAGGACCCATGTAAACCAGATGCACAAGGTGGCGTATGTGTCTGGAGTTCGTTTGCAGTGGCTAGAGGCCCTGGTGTACCCATTTTCCCTCTCTCTCTCTCAAATAAATAAATAAAAATATATTTAAAAGAATAAATTAGTGGGTACAACCTAGTCCAGTAGTGGGACAGTGCCTTGCAGAGAAACACTGCAATTGACATGAGAAGGATTATAGGGAAGTATTATGCTACCATCTCCACTTGGCCTCCCTGACGAGCAGTTTTTTTTTTTTTTTTTCTGCAGTCCAACAATTATATATAGGAAAAAGGGTTAAATAAAGCTCAGAATAAACATATATTTAACATAAAAAATACAAAATAAGGGCTGGATAGATTGCTTAGTGGTTAAGGCGCTTACCTGCAAAGCCTAAGGACCCAGGTTTGATTCCCCAGGACCTACATAAGGTGGATGTACAGGGTGTTATATGCCTCTAGAGTTCGTTTGCAGTAGCTGCAGTCACGCTCTCACTGTCTCACTCTCTCTTGCTCTCGCTCTCTCACTCTCTTTCTCCCTGCCTCTTCCTCCCTCTCTCTCTCTCTCTCTTTCTCTCTCTCTCTCTAATAAATAAATAAATAAAAAGTTTTTTTTTAAGTGCAAACTAAGAACTGGGGAGATAGTTTAGAATTAAAAGTGCTTATTGCTTAATTATGAAGGCCTAAGCAGGTCTGAGAACACCCGAGTTTGATTCCCTAGCACTCATATAAAAAGCTAGGCAGGCCAGGTGTGGTGGCACACACCTTCCTAGCACTCAGGAGGCAGAGGCAGGAGGATCACCATGAGTTCAAGGCCACCCTGAGACTACATGGTGAATTCCAGGTAAGCCTAGGCTAGAGTGAGACCCTACCTTGGGAGAAAGAAAAAAAAAAAAGCTAGGCATATTCATCATATTCATGCATCTGATGCAGCTATAACTCCAGGCCTATGGGGTGCAGAGTGGAGAATCACTGAGACCCACAGCTCCATAACCCTAGTTCTGTGGGGGACAGAGACAGGACAGACTCTATCTCAAGGAAACGGAAGTACACTGGCCTCCACACATGCATAGGGCACATGCATCTGCACACACCCATCGCATCACACATCATCACACACAGACTCCACACACACACACAGACACACACACACACAGAGGCGTGCACACATGTGCGTGCAAAATGCAAAATAAATCACAAATCACCAAGAAGAACCTTTATTTTGCTTCAGATGAAACTGAAAGAACAATAGCATACAAACATCATTTCCCACTCGAGAAACACTTCTACATCAGCCATACAGACAGAAATGTGAAATCCCTGAGGACTTGCCAACAATAAATAATATACTTAAAATAGAATGTTCTGAGTGCAAAAGAAAACTTTTCTGAGCCTGTTCAGTTTGGGGAAGTCAATGGCCCTTTGCAAACCATAGTTTCTTAAAAGGATGTCAACTAATGGAAATTTCCTGTCATGACAAGAAGCTGCCACATTCAGTACCTCCCTGTATTGAAAGTGGGGAAATAATCTTCTCATTTTTTTTATAATTTTATATTTGGGTTTTTTTTTAGATTAGGGCTTACTAATAGCCCAGGCCTGACATCAAACTAGAAATCCTCCTGCATCAGCCTCCAGAATTATCAGAATGCACCACCATGTCTAGCTTCTGATCTTCTTTTAATCAATTTGCCCATAGTCCTGGGGAAGCTATTGCACTAAGCAGGACAGGAAAGCATTTGTTCTTTATGGTGACAAGGACCTTTATAACAGCCCAAATGAGCAAGTGTACCATTGTGATCCATTTAGAAATAAAACATACCATTTTCGCAAGTGTGAGTATTATACAAAATGTGTGCCATCTCCTTGCTGTTCATGGGCAACAAAGGAAGATCCAAATATTTGTGACAGAATAAGAATGCCCTTGTGAAAGATTCCAGGGTCTAGCAAGGGGAAGATTTTCTATGATGACCCAGAACTGAAAATTGGCTTCGAAACTCAGAATTCTCCTCTGGAATACTCAAAATACCACATTTCTTTGATTCTAAGATCTTTGCTTCACACTTTACTGTCTCATTCTCAAATGGTATTGGCCCTCTATGGCCTGCCACAAGTTAATTGGTAACCCCTCCATCATACCTCCTTAGTGGTACATGAAATAAAGGCTATTTACAACCAATGGCTTCTTATATTAGATGAAATATGTTCTGTAGTTCAGTGTACAGCAGTTTTGACATTTAAATCCTAGTAATTTTTCCCAACTGAAAAAAAATTACTATATAGCTAGGCATGGTGGTATATGCCTTTAATGCGAGCACTCAAGAGGGAGAGGTAAGAGGATCATTGTAAGTTCAAGGCCAGCCTGAGATTACATAGTGAATTCCAGGTCAGCCTGGGCCAGAGTGAGACCCTACCTCAAAAAACAAACAACAAAAAATGACCAGTGTGTGTGTATGTGTGTGTGTGTGTGTGTCAACCTTACCATTAACATCATAGCCTCCTCAAGGGTGAGGTGGAATGAACTCGTTCGTACTCTACATCTACTTCTGTCTCTAATCAGCTGAAAGAACTGTAAAGAAATTGATTTCACACTTGTGGCTCTTGAGCAAGTCTGATCAGGTAGCTTCTAGGTCCTCTAGCCAAAAAGGAAGGTAAGTTTACATCTCAGTGTCTCTGGGAGGGGGCGTCTCTGTGGACACTGCATAGCCATGCTTCCTAGAGCCCAAGGAGCATCTGCCAAACTGACAGCTCGCCTCCTCCGCCACCACCTCCGCCCTCCTCAAAAACCAACGCAGGGATCCAGAGACGTCCCGCTTCTCAGGGAGGAAACACCTTTCCTGGCTTTAGAAACTGAGCAGGAAAGAATAATTCTTCAGCCTAGGGTAATGTGTAAACTTTACCAACAAATTTCAGAACTCTACTTGGTTCAGTTGAGCAAAATGTCTACTATAGATTTAAAATATCAAAAAAAATTACAATAAAGGTTCACATCAGTCTTCGTGATTGACAGGATTCTGCTGCTCCAAGCGCCTCTTTCCATGCCATAGAAGCACTAGCTGGGAAAAGCTTTCTCTCTGAAAGAAAACAGCAAAAAAGATATTCCACTTGAATGACTTATTTATATTGTCACCAGCTCCTACCCTGGAAGTGCATTCAATAAAGTTTGACTACAGAAAATAAATGCTGAGGAACAGACTCCAATGGATAAAATATGGACTGTTATGATCATGGACATGCTTTGTGGCAAATAATGCATGGACTTATATGTTTATACACATTTTAATTCAAAAATTTCAATCAGTCATTATTAAATGTCAGAATTATAATCAATAATTGGCTCTAAAAAACTAACAACTGCGGGGCTGGAGAGATGGCTTAGTAGTTAAGGCACTTGCCTGCAAAGCCTAAGGACCCAGGTTTGATTGCCCATGACCCACGTAAACCAGATGCACAAGGTGGCACATGAGTCTGCAGTTCATTTGCAGTAGCTGGAGGCCCTGATGCTCCCATTCTCACTCTCTATTTCTCTCTCTCTCTTCCTCTCTCTGTCTCAAATAAATAAATAAACAAAAATAAATCTTAATAAAAAAAACTAACAACTGCAGAACAAATCACAAATTCCTACATCCTGCTGTTTAGATTTCAATTCCAAACGCACATTCAGACATTTTAAATATTGTAATAAGGGCTGGAGAGATGGCTTAGCGGTTAAGTGCTTGCCTGTGAAGCCTAAGGACCCCAGTTCGAGGCTCGATTCCCCAGGACCCACGTTAGCCAGATGCACAAGGGGGTGCAAGCGTCTGGAGTTCATTTGCAGTGGCTAGAGGCCCTGGTATGCCCATTCTCTCTCTCTCCCTCTCTCTCTCTCTCTCTCTCTGCCTTTCTCTCTGTGTCCGTCGCTCTCAAATAAAAAAAATAAAAATAAAAATAAACGAACAAAATATTGTAATAAGTTGCTTAACTAAGTTAACTAAACCGGGTCCTTTCTTTAAAACTCTAAAATGAATCAATGATGCATATATATGTTGAGCCTCTCCCTATTCATCAAGCTAGTACAGGACATTAAAGTTATGTAACTTGAGGAAGGCTACTCAAGTCAACATATAGGCACTGGTATATGGTATTCACACACCAGAATCTCAGACTATAGGGAGCTAGAATTCTAGGTCAAGTGTTGTTATTAAGCTACTAGTATATATGCTTTATTCAGGTAAGAAAGAGGTTAAGAAAAGAGGGCTGGAGAGATGGGTTAGCAGTTAAGGCACATGCCATCAAGGCCAAAGGACCAGGTTCAATTCCCCAGTACCCACATAAGCCAGATGCACAAAGTGGCACATGTATCTAGAGTTCATTTGCAGTGGCCAGAGGTCCTGGCATGCCCATTCTTTCTTTCTCTCTCTCTCTCTCTAGTAAATAAATAAAATATTTTAAGAAATGAAAAGTCAACTCATGAGAATGTCAATGCCTGGGTACCTCATAGCCATCATCTACATCATGGTGCAGATCCCAAATCACTGATATATTTACCACACCCCTGTTCTGCCTCCAATCAGGGCTCTGCCCCACTTCCTGAGAAAGAAAGCTTATGAAGAAGATCGGTTATAAAGAAAACAATCGATATGTATGTCAGAAGTTATACCTGGTTATATCACCTCCAGCAAAGTTGCTTACATATTAAATATATTTCTAAAGCAATTTTGGGACATACATTTAAATATCAATTGATACTAACTAGTTATTTCTATTTAATTAAGATAATTTGGCTCCTGTCCTGTACAGTAATTTACTGTAAGTCACAAAGTAAGCAGATCTAAGAGACCACGGCCACGTTTGCTATGCTGATTTCGCAGCACTTTTCAGTGGTTAGAACACTGTAGGAAATCACCATGGAGTACTGTTAAAACTTGTTTGGTTGTTTGGTTAGTGACAGTAAATGTCACTAACACCAAGCAGGAAGGATAGGAGGGAGACTATGCAGTTCTCTGATGACCTCCAGCATCTCATCCACCCACTTCCTGTCACTCTCAGATGCACACAGGTCAGGAAAATGGGTTTGCATGGAAGAAGTAACTGAAGGGTTAACAGCCTTCCCTGAAAACTAAAGGGAACTAAAGAGGTGATAGCTATCCCTAAAGCTTGTAGGCAATGAAGAAGTTTGGCACCTTCCCTGATTGATGTTCTCCCCTTAGCCTAGCTGGCCTTGAAGGACCAGAGACCATCTGAGTATCCTCCCTTAGACATTCCTGGCTGAAGAAGCCTATTCTGAACAAGGACACAAACAACTACAATTTTCTTATCAACTGTACCTGGTACACTGTTTTTCTTAGGATCCTCCTTATAAACTTACACCTAGCCGGGCCCAGTGCTTCAGCCTTCAATCCACGGGAAAAGCTGAGGCCTCTCACTGTTTTCTCTAAATAAAACAGTCTGTCTGTAGAGATCAAATCCACTGTTCTCCTTTGCCTTTCTCTTACACTCTCCTTACACTGACTCATTTTAGACAAATCAGAAAGCAGGATAAATCGAAAAATAACAATGCTACTTATTTAGGGATATATCCTTCCAGACTTTGCTTATAAAATATCGTATTATACCTACAGAGTTAAAATCCAGGATAAAAGCCTGCTTGGGTTAAAAGAAATCCGCTCCGCAAGGAGTTTCATTTAGATTGCTATTTGGGCTTCTGAGGCATTCCTTTCCATTTCTACAGGCTGATTTTGACTTGGGACATGTTTCAAGTACAGCAGTGGTCAGCACTGCTGAGTTGTCTGTGATTTGCTGGTTCAGAGCAGTGATAACCTACTGCAGGCTGACCCCGCCCCCCCCCATGATGCCTGGGATGTGCAACCAGTGTGCTATCTGCATTGACTGCCTCTGTTTAGGTTCGTAAGTCCTTTTGCGGCTGGCACTGGGAACTAATCCACAGCCTCACCTATGCTAGGCAAGCTCTCTGCCCTGAGCTACATTTACTTCTTGGGGTAGGCTTATCCCCTGTTAGGGAGATGAGGGGTTAGCACAATAAAGGTTAAGTGACTACACTGAGAACTACATGTGTTCTGATGGTGGGAATGCTGACATGTAGGTCCGCAATGAATGGGAAATGCCCTCATTCAAACTGGTCCCCAGTCAGCTTCCACTAGTGGGATCCAGCCTAAAGGAAGGCCACACCCACCACGGTGCTGGCCTGGCGCAAGAGCTGAATGACTTCAGGGGCTTCAGAAACGCAATCACCAGTCCAAGCGCAACTCAATGGCACGAAGATGAAAGGCTCTTACCACGGGTGCTACTGATAGAGCAAGCTGTAGTTATCGACCAGCGAGTAATCAGGGTCATCTGCCAAAAGAAGAACATGGCACAGAATGAAGCTCATCTTTTTCTTTTTTATTCCCCTCTTTAATTTTTTTTAAAGCTTTATTTATTTATTTATTTATTTGAGAGAGTCGGGGGGGGCAGGGACTCCAGCCACTGCAAATGAACTCCAGACACATGCACCACCTTATCCATTTGGCTTACGTGGGTGCTGGGGAATTGAACCTAGGTCCTTTGGCTTTGCAGGCAAATGCCTTAACCGCTAAGCCATCCCTCCAACCCTATTTTTATTCATTTATTTGCAAGCAGAGAGAGACAGAAGAAAGACAGGTAGAGAGAATGGATGTGCCAGGGCCTCCAGCCAGTGCAAACGAACTCCAGATGCATGCACCACTTTGTGCATTCTGGCTTTATATGGGTACTGGGGAATCGAACCTAAGTCCTTTGGCTTTGCAGGCAAGTGCCTTAACCACTAAGCCATCTCTCCAGCCCCTGAAGCTAATCTTTTTTCCTGACAAGATCATAGCCCCTTTTCAAGCCAAAGAATTCTGTAAGGACAGAATATACCTGGCACCAAAAGCCACAATTTGTAGCCATGACTACAAACCAGTTGACAGTCTGGATGTCAGTATTATGATGTCTCTGCTGCCCTCTTTAATGCATGTTCAGATGACAGCATCCACAGAAAAGTCATCCTCAAAGATGTGCAGAAACGAAGTCACACATTATGAAGTGGTGATTATAAGGCAACAAGAAATAAAATAATTTAAATTGGGGTGGGGAGATGACTCAGCGGTTAATGCGTTTGCCTGCAAAGCCTAAGGACCCTAGTTTAATTCCTTAGTACCCACATAAAGCCAGATGCACAAGGTGGTGCATGCATAGGCAGTTCTTTGCAGTGGTTAGAGGCCCTTGTGTGCCCATTCTCTCTGTCTGCCTCTTTCAAATAAATAAATAATAAATAAAATATTTAAAAATGATAATTTAAATCATATGAGTCAATTATATAATTTCAGCCACTCATTTTTAGTGATTAATTTTTTTTTTTTTTTTTTGGTTTTTCGAGGTAGGGTCTCACTCTAGCCCAGGCTGACCTGGAATTCACTATGGAGTCTCAGGGCGGCCTCGAACTCAACGCGTTCCTCATACCTCTGCCTCCCAAGTGCTGGGATTAAAGACGTGTGCCACCACGCCTGGCTAATTTTTTAATATTTTTATTTATTTATTTGAGAGGGAGAGAAAGAGAGAGAATATGGGTGTGCCATGGCTTCCAGCTGCTGCGAACCAACTCCAGATGCATGTGTCACCTTATGCATCTGGCTTACATGGGGTCCTGGGGAATTGAACCTGGGTCCTTTGGCTTTGCAGGTAAGCACTTTAACCACTAAGCCATCTCTCCAGCCCCTAGTGATTAAATTTTAATTGAGCTGCCAAATAAGCATAAGTTGCCTCTTCTCTCAATACCCTGGTAAACCTTTTTTTTCCCAAAAATAATAATATGTGAAGCACCTACTATGTGCTTAGTACTGTGTTAAGTACTGGAAGTGACACAAGAGAAGACAAAAGGGTGAATGGGTCCTCAAAGATGTTGTAATGAACTAGGGAATACAACTAGCAAAAATGTTGAGGGGGCTGGGGAGATGGCTGAGCAATTAAAAGTGCTTGCAAAACCTGACCACCCAGATTCAGTTCCCCAGTACCCATGTAAAGCCAGATGCACAGTGGCACAAAAAGCAGGAATTTGTTTACAGAAGCAAGAGGCCCTACTGTGCACATGCACATATGTCCACATGTGTATAAATAAATAAATATGTGTATATGTGTGTGTGTATGTGGTGGTTTGAATAGATGGCCCACAATATATTCAGTTTTTTATTTGTTTATAGTTTGCATCTGCAGCCACCTGGCTGGAGGCAGTGTCACTGGGTGGATCTTAAGGTGTGGTGGTGGGTTTCAGATTTCAATCTAAAGATATGCAAAGTGTGCCTAGCTGGAGTTCCTGAAGTATGCTATGGCTTTTGGCTTTTTGGCTTGTGCTTCGCTCTCTCTGCTTGTTCCTGTGAAGGCAGGCCAGCTTCTTCTGCCATTATGGAACTTCCCCTGGATCTGTAAGCTTCAATAAATATCCCTTCCTCCATAACTGTGTCTGGTCTGAAAGTTCATCTCAGTGAACCTGAAGCTGTCTGCTACAGTATATATATATATATATATATATATATACTAAGGGGCTGGGGAGACTCCTCAGTGGTTAAAGGCACTTGCTTGCAAAGCCTGATGGCCTGAGTTTGATTCCCTAGTACCCATGCAAAGCCAGATGCACAAAATGGCACATGCATCTGGAGTTTGTTTGCAGCAGCAAGAGGCCCTGGCATGCCCATTCTCCCTCCCTTTCTCTCTTTCTCTGATTGAAAATAAATAAAAATATTTATTTTAAAGGTTGAGATGTGGGCCTGAGGAGGTGGCTCAGCAGTTAAAGGTCTTAACAGGGCCTCCCCCATTTCTCTATTCTAATAAGTAAATAAAAAACATTAATTTTTTTTACTGTTGAGATGTGTGGTTCTTCAGAGGTACTGGAAGAGTTCAGAATTTAAAATGAGGTGAGAGTAATTGGTGAAAGGTTCCTTTATGAATGCTGTGCAAAATCTAAACCTTCTAGCAATTCTATGCCTCTGTAACCCAAAGGAAACCACTTCTTTGATAAGATTGTGTTATCATAAGGTTTTTTTGGTACTTTTTTTTTAATTAATTTTTTATTGGAGAGAGAGAGGAAGAGGGGGGAGATAGAGAGAATGGGCAGTTCCAGGGCCTCCAGCCACTGCAAATGAACTCCAGAAGCATGTGCTATCTTGTGGCATCTGGCTTTATGTGGGTACTAGGGAATCAAACCTGGATCCTTAAGCTTCGCAGGCAAGTACCTTAACCAGTAAGCCATCTCTTCAGCCCATCTTTTGGTATTGGTGCTTCTTGCGTCTTCAGAATTGAACCTGGACCAGGAGGCTTTGCAAAAAAGCACCATTACCCACTGAACCATCTCCCTAGCCCCTTCTTTGGTAATATAGTAGCTGAATTCTCTTGGATAAGCTATAAAATAGAACACCAATCTTGAAATTTCAGTCTGTAGCAAACAGTATTATAATAAAGTTCAAATATAAACATATTCTCTTAGGAAATTGATTCTACCTAAACCTTTTCTCTTCTTTTGAAATCCTGGATATTCATTTTTAAAGAAAGCCTGACCTAAGAATTCCAAAGGTCTTTCTTGATGTTACCTGGTAAACTTTTAGGAACTGGGAGAGGTCCTCTCCTGTAAGAAACAAAAACCAAAGTCTTTCAGATAAAGTCTTGTTATTTTTGAAATTTTTATTCATATATATATATATATATATTTTTTTTTTTGGAGGTATGGTCTCACTCTAGCCCAGGCTGACCTGGAATGCACTATGTAGTCTCAGGGTGGCCTCAAACTCATGGGGATCCTCCTACCTCTGCCTTCCAAGGGCTGGAGTTAAAGCCGTACATCACCACGTCCGGCTTTATTTTTGTAATTTTTCTACTTCATGCTATAAGCACATTATACTGTAATTGGCTCTGGTGTCTGCGTTAGAGTCAAGAAAGCTGAGATGCAGCCCTGACCCTTTGAACACTAAGAAGCAAGCATCACAGGATACTAAGGAGCAGGACACATAGTGGTCAGGAGAGCAAGAGCCCTTTCCCCACAGCGCAGGCTCCCGAGATTATAACCTCAGCTGTGAGAACAAGATCTACCAATCTCTGGGTGGGGGGGAAGGGTAAATATGGTCAAAATACAATGTACACACATGAAATTATCAAGACACAGAATGTAAATATTCACAAGAAAAGAACTGCTGCTCTTGTGCATCAGAACCTTGTGCTGAGAGTGGGAAAGCCAAGCAGCTTGCGCCTCGCTGGGGGAACTGCCAGCTACTTCGTATGAGGTGTTCTAGATGCTTCTTAACTTCCGATGATGAGCCCACAGTCCCCCCTAACACTCTCCGCCGCCTCTTCAAAAACTAGATGGACAATTCAAATGGCTGGACTCCTGGCTGACTTTATGTGAAACAGAAGTTTCTCTCCCTCAGGATCCTTTCTTTTAGGAGAGAACACTGGCAACCAGGCTGCATCGCATCTCCGCTGCACATCTGCTCAGGTCTAGTGAGGACACAGCCATGTAGTTAGGAAGCATCCCAGCAAACACTGATGCTGTGCTCCAGTAAACCTTTCTCCCTCTTTGTCTTTTTTTTTTCTTTTTGAGGTACATACGGTCTCGCTCTAGCCCAGGCTGACCTGGAATTCACTACGCAGTCTCAGGGTAGCCTTGAACTCACGGGATCCTCCGACCTCTGCCTCCCGAGTGCTGGGATTAAAGGCGTGAGCCACCACGTCTGGCTTCCAGTAAACCTTTCTATGTGAACACTGAAGTTTGAATTTCATAGAATTTTCATATCCGCGATAGTATCTTTTTTATTTTATCCACCCACTTAAAAATGTAAACGGGGCTGGACTGAGTGGCACACGCCTTTAATCCCAGCCCTTGGAAGGCAGAGGTAGAATTGCCTTGAGTTCGAGGACAGCCCCGAGACTACATAGTAAATAAATTCCAGGTCAGCCTGGAGTAGAGCCAGAGCCTACCTCAAAAATAAATAAATAAATAAAAGTAAGCTGGATACAGTAGCTCATGCCTGAATCCCAGCACTGAGGAGGCTGAGGAAATATGATTACTATAAATTTGAGGCCAGCACAGACTACATAGTGAGTTCCAAGCCAGCCTGGATTACAGAGTTAGAGCCTATCTCAAGCACACACACACACACACACACAATGTAGAAACTCTTAACTCACAAGCCCTCCAAAAACCGATAGATCAAATCTACCTATTAGGAGGCCACAGTTTGCTGGCTCCTGCTTTCTACAGGCCATAGAAAGGTATAGTACTCATAAAGAAATGAGAATGATCACACTCAAATAAGATATTTGTCCTCCTTGAACTATGACTAATAAAATCCATTTAACATGTCCAAAAAAGTATTCCTGAAAAGCTAGAGACCTAACCAAATAAAAATGTACAATTTTTATTTGTCAACAAAAAATAAACTTTAAAAAGTAATGTCTTGCCGGGCGTGGTGGCGCATGCCTTTAATCCCAGCGACTCAGGAGGCAGAGGTAGGAGAATAACTGTGAGTTCAAGGCCACCCTGAGACTCTATAGTAAATTCCAGGTCAGCCTGGGCTAGAGTGAAACCCTACCTTAAAAAACCAAAATAATAATAATAATAACAATAAAAATTTAAAAATAAAAAAGTAATGTCTTATAACAGTGATAATAGAGACATTTATTAAAATATGTTTCTTCACATGAATGGCAATTATTTATTACCTTACTAAGTTGGGCCCTGTAGCCTTTCCTGGTGGAGCGGCATTCTTCTGGGGGCAGTAGAAATTCTCATACATGATAGGTGCTAGGAGAGTCATTAAGAAACAAGACATTAGCCGGGCGTGGTGGCGCGTACCTTTAATTCCAGCACTCCAGAAGCAGAGGTAGAAGGATCACTGTGAGTTCAAGGCCACCCTGAGACTACATAGGAAGTGAGGGCGGAAGGGAGGGGTGCTATAATATGGATCTGAGATGGCTCCCAAAAGCCCATGTGAGAGGCTTTGTCCCCAGCTCAGCACTACTGGGAGGTGATGAAACCTTTAAGAGGTATAACCCAGCATGAACCTCCAGGTCATTGGGGGGCCTGCCCTTTGAAGGAGACTATGGGAGTCTGGTTTCTGCCTCTTTCACTTCTGGCCATGAGGTAAACAGTACCAGAAGCTGACTGACACAGCAGATCCCTTACACCCTTAGTGACACCTGACAAAAAAGACTAATGGAATCACTTCACCAACCCCTCCCCACGTTGCCACTCACTCACCTGGTGGAACCTGCCCAGTTTTGCGTTGGTCCACAAAATACCTGATGTCCTCCTCGATGCTGCACATTTCTAAACTCTTACGGACTTGCTCATACATCTAATGAACAGAAGACAAAGCAGCAAGTGGAGGCGTATTGACAGTTGTGACACAGCTCTACAGAAGAACAACTTCAGGACTGGCACGTAACTCGGGTGGTAGAGTACTTGCCGAACATGTATGAAGCCCTGGGTTTGGTTCTGAGCACCACATAAAAACAGAGGTGGTGGGGCTACAAAGGTGGCTCACTGGTTAAGGTGCTTGCCTACAAAGCTGAAGGACCTGGGTTCCGTTCCCCAGTACCCATGTAAAGCCAGATGCACAAGGTGGCACATGCAGCTGGGGTTTGTTTGCAGTGGCTGGAGGCCCTGGAATGCTCATTCTCTCTCTACCTGCTTCTATCTCTCTGTTTCTCCTTGCAAATAAATAAGTTAAATATTAAAAGAAAAAACTAGGGCAGGAGAGATGGCTTAGTGGTTAAGTGCTTGCCTGTGAAGACTAAAGATCCCAGTTCGAGGTTTGATTCCCCAGGACCCACGTAAGCCAGATGCACAAGGTGGCACATGCATCTGGAGTTCGTATGCAGTGGCTGGAGGCCCTGGTGTGCCCATTCTCTCTTTCTCTCTCTCTCTCTCTCTCTCTCTCTCTCTTTCTCTCTCTCCCTCTCTCTCTCTGCCTCTTTCTCTGTCATCATTCTTAAAAAATAAATAAAAATAAACAACAACAAAAAAAAAAAAAACCAGAAGTGGGGGAATGACTGTAATTGCAGCACAGAAGTTCATGGTCATTCTCAGCTACATAGTGAGTTTGAGGCCAGCCTGGACTACATGAGACCTTGTTGCGCCTGCAGCACAATCATGAAGAGCAGAGTTTGAAGCCCAGCATCTACGTACATGCTGGCTGGGGATGGTGGCCACTGTAATCCCAGGATGTAGGTTCAGCCTGGGAATCCCAAAGCAAACTGGCTAGCTAAACTAGCTGAATTCGTGAGCTCTGGAAAACCACTGAGGAAGACGCCTGCCGTCCACCTCTGGCCTCTACACAAGCATCTCCATACACACATGTGCACCTGTACACACATACCCCACAAAATAACTTTGATAAAACGGTTATTTTCAATTTTTGTTTTGAAAAGAGAAAGAAGAAATTCCTAAGTCCCAGACACATACAGGGGCTTTTCTCTGCTGTTTCTGTGCTATTAACTTTTTTAAAATTCCAGTACTGAAGCCGGGCGTGGTGGCGCACGCCTTTAATCCCAGCACTCGGGAGGCAGAGGTAGGAGGATCGCTGTGAGTTCCAGGCCACCCTGAGACTACATAGTGAATTCCAGGTCAGCCTGGACTAGAGTGAGACCCTACCTCGAAAAACCAAAAAATAAAATAAAATTAAATTAAATTAAATTAAAATAAAATTCCAGTACTGGGTTGGAGAGATGGCTTAGTGGTTAAGGAGCTTGCCTGTGAAGCCTAAGGACACATTTGACTCGCAAGGTCCACATAAGCCAGATGCACAGGTGATGCAAGCGTGCAAGGTCGCATATGTGCACAAGATGACACATGCATCTGGAGTTTGACTACAGTGGCTTCAGGCCCTGGTGTACCAATTCTCTTCCTCCCTCCTTCTCTCTCTCTCCCCCCCTAGCATTAGAAAACAAAGGCGAGTGTGTTGGTCTTGCCTCAAAAAAAATTCCAATATTTTTGTAACCAAACCAAACTTCAGCTGATTTTTTTTAAAATACTGATGGGGCTGAAAACTATATACCAAGACCCATAACACAAAATCCACAAATGCAAAGACAATTACTTAATTTGAGGAAAAATTCTTCCATTCATTTCTATGGATTTTCCTGGTGACCAATCATTCTAAAGTGAGTGTCCCATCCAAATAAATGGAGCTATTTCTTTTCTTTCCTTTTCTTTCCTTTTTTTTCATTTTGGTCTTTTGAGGCAGGGTTTCACTCAAGCTCAGGCTGACCTCGAACTCACGGTGATCCTCCTACCTCTGCCTCCAGAGTGCTGGGATTAAAGGCATGAGCAACCATATTCTGCTGAGTGGAGCTATTTCTTAGCAAAGAAAGTTGTGATAACCTGACTTGGTGCCTCTACTACCTTGGGGTCCTGTTCCAATCACAAGTTAATCCTCAATAAGAGCCCTGGGGATTCAGAAGAAACTCTTGAGCCCTGGAGTGATCATTAGCCTGCACACAGGTCAGTCTGCTAATACCTGGTACTGGGCTAAATGACTTCCTTTAAGACTGGAGCTGTTTTGAGGACTCACATTGATCTGTGGCATCTCTGTCTTCCCTACTTTAAACTGGGTTTGGGTTCCACTCTCTGCTCTCCAGCCTCAACTGAATTTATTTATTTATTTATTTTTATTTTTTGGTTTTTCAAGTTATGGTCTCACTTTAGCCCAGGGTGACCTGGAATTCACTTTGTAGTCTCAGGGTGGCCTCGAACTCATGGTGATCCTCCTACCTCTACCTCCCGAGTGCTGGGATTAAAGGCGTGCGCCACCACGCCCAGCCTTGACTTTCTTTATTGGAGTCATGGTGGTAAAAAACAGACAGGAGTCAGGTGGGTTACATGTTAATCAGGGTCCTTTTATCAATTCACTGTGGCTCTAGATCTCAAGGTGAAGCAAGGAGTTGAGGGAGTATGAACTAATCAGCATCTCTGGGCTCTTTCCACTCTAATGCCTCCCACACGCACAGCACAGTCCTACATGGGCACTTCTGACTTACTTCGTCACTTGTGACACACTGTTGTGACAGCTGATTCACATGTAACCACACTGCATTCCGGAAGAAGTTTATTCGTTCACATTCTTGAGCTTCAAACACCTACAGAAAAACACATATGTGTGTGTGTATATATATAAATACATACATACATATATTTGTGCAGAGAAAGGAGCTATTCATTTAGGCTGGCTATGACTTAATGCTAACCCTCAATTACCCCTAAGATTATTGGTCAATGTCAGACACTCCCCCCCACTACCAGACTCTTACCACAGTCAAAGAATACTAATGGATTCTCATTTCATATTAACGCAAACAGGATTGGATGAGCTCTAAAGGCAAGAAGTAATCAAGATCCCAGACACCCAGGCTCCAACAAGTTCCAGTCGGCATTTCCAAATGTCTGATGGGTCCCTACACCACAGCATCTGCCAGAGCTCCAGGTCCAAAACTGCCCCGCTCACCCTGGGATGGAAGAGTGTGATTGGCAAGATGGTTATAGCTGTTGAAGCTGGTTGCAGAGGACTTTGTGCAGGGCTTTAAGGTTTCCTTAATTTAAAGAAAAATACAGGGCTAGAGAGATCGCTTAGCGGTTAAGGCAGCTTGCCTGGGAAGCCTAAAGAGCCAGGTGTAATTCCCCAGAACCCACATAAGCCAGATGTACTTGGTGGCATATGTGTGTGGAGTTCATGTTCAGTGGCTAGAGTTTGGCCTGACATGCCCATTCTCTCTCTCTCTCTCTCTCTCTAATAAGGGGAGGGCTGGAGAGATGGCAAAGCCTAAGGACCCAGGTTCCATTCCCTAGTTCCCGTGAAAAGCCAGATGCATGGAGTGACATGTGTATATGGAGGTTATAGTGGCTAGAGACCCTGGCACTCTCTCTCTCTCTCTCTCTCTCTCTTAAATAAATAAATAAAGCCGGGCGTGGTGGCGCACGCCTTTAATCCCAGCACTTGGGAGGCAGAGGTAGGAGGATTGCCATGAGTTCGAGGCCAGCCTGAGACTACAGAGTGAATTCCAGATCAGCCTGGGCTAGTGTGAGACCCTACCTCGAAAAACCAAAATAATAATAATAATAATAAATAATTTTTTCAGAAAAAGGAGGAAAAGGGGAGAAGAGAAGGGAAGGACAGATTTTGTTAAAGTCCCCATATGATTTCCTCAATCTTTAGCACCTTACTCCTTTTCCCAAAGATAACTTAAATATTATCATTTCCAGGCAGGTTTTAATGGCATATGTATATCCATGAAACCTCCTTTTTTTTTTTTTTTTTTTTTTTTTTTTTGGTAGGGTCTCACTCTAGCCTAAGCTGACCTGGAATTCACTATGTAGTCTCAGGCTGACCTCGAACTCACAGCAATTCTCCTACCTTGGCTTCCCGAAGTGCTGGGATTAAAAGTGTGTGCCACCACGTCTAGTGCACTGCACCTTTTTGTTTGTTGTTGGTTGGTTTGCTTTTGTTTTTGTTTTTCAAGGTAGGGTCTCCTTTTAGCCCAGGCTGACCTGGAGTTCGCTGTGTAGTCTCAGAGTGGCCTCAAACTCATGGCACTCCTCCTGAGAGCTGGGATTAAAGGCATGTGCCACCACAGCCAGTTTACCTTTTTTTTTTTTAATGGAACAAATGTTTTTATTATCCCAGAAAAGAAAATAATGCAAATTTAGATGTGTTATTACATGTGGATTTTTAAGTAAATTATTATAAGACATTAATCAATTCTCAAGTCTGAGAAATTACTCGTAAGACATGTTCATCTATTTTTGGCAATTTTAACAATATAAAATATAAAAATAGACTTAAAAGCTGGGCGTTGCCAGGCGTGGTAGTGCACACCTTTAATCCCAGCACTCAGGAGGCAGAGGTAGAAGGATTGCTGTGAGTTCGAGGCCACCCTGAGACTCCATAGTGAATTGCAGGTCAGCCTGGGCTAGAGTGAGACCCTACCTCGAAAAAACAAACAAAAAATAAATAATAATAATAATAATGATAAACAAACAAAAAATTGCCTTACCAGGAGTGGTGCTCATGTTTATAATCCTAGTACTCAAGAGACTGAAGTAGGAGGATCACTGTGAATTTTAGGCCAGCCTGGACTACAGAGTGAGTTCCAAGTCAGACTGGGCTACAGTGAGACCCTGCCTCAAAAAAAAATAGTATAATGTTGGGCTTTCTGTGAGAGTGTGGTCTTAAGAAAGTCAAGTATAAGCATGAATAGGGGCATAGCGTCAGACAGGACCAAATTGTAGAGATAAATCAAATAAGAAAGATTAGAAACCACAGAAGTGGGACGAAGAGATGGCTCAGCAGGTAAGGCACTTGCCTGCAAAGCCTAACAACCCAGGTTCGATTCCACAGTAAAGCCAGATGCACGAGGAACCACAGAAGTGGGACGAAGAGATGGCTCAGCAGGTAAGGCACTTGCCTGCAAAGCCTAACAACCCAGGTTCGATTCCACAGTAAAGCCAGATGCACGAGGTGGCACATGTGTCTGTAGTTCATTTGCAGCGACTGCAAGCCCTAGAGTGCCCACTGTCTCTGTCTGTCCTCTCCTCTCTATCTCTGCTTGCTAAATAAATCCAAAAAGAAAGCTGGGCATGGTGGCGCACGCCTTTAATCCCAGCACTTGGGAGGCAGAGGTAGGAGGATCGCCATGAGTTTGAGGCCACCCTGAGACTACACAGTGAATTCCAGATCAGCCTGGGCTGGTGTGAAACCCTACCACAAAAAAAAAAAAGAAAGAAGGAAAGAAAGAAAAGAAGCCAGACTGGCTTGGCCACCCAGCATGCCCTTGGGTTTGATTACCAAGGCTCACCAGGTGCATCCTGGCTCACAAGGGCATCCTGGTATTCATGGGAGAAAGGACAGGCTGTGACAACAGGGGATTAGAAAGAACTGCTTCGAAGACATGGCTGGGAATGTAGTCCAGTGGTAGAGCATGTGCATGCATGAGGCCCTAGGTACTACCCCCACTGCATGCATGTGCACACCATACACACACACACACACACACATACACGGCCATAAGTAGAGGAGATGTATAACAAACAAGAAGCTAAACCTTTGGGCTGGAGAGATGGTTGAGTGGTTAAGGTGCTTGCCTCCAAAAACAAAGGTCCCAGATTCAATTCTCAAGTACCCATATAAAACCAGATGCACTAGGAGGCACATGCAACTGGAATTCGTTTGCAGTGACTAGGAACCCTGACACACCCATATTCTCTCTTTCTCTCTCCTAAATCAATAACTAATTTTTTTGTTTGTTTGTTTGTTTTTTCAAGGTAGGATCTCACTCCAATCCAGGCTGACCTGGAATTCACTATGTAGTCTCAGGGTGGCCTTGAACTCACGGCGATCCTCCTACCTCTGTCTCCCCAGTGCTGGGATTAAAGGTGTGTACCAGCACACCCGGCTAATAAAATATTTTTTTTTTAAAGAATAAGCAAAAGCTTTTGGGTTCCACTTTGTTTTGAGACAGGGTCTTACTCAGGCTGTCCCAGAACTTGTAATCTTCCTGTCCCATTCTCCTGAGTGCTAGGATCACAGGTATGCAACACCACATCTGATGAGCTGGCAGCTTTCATGCTAGGAATGAACTAAGCCTTGTTAACCCACCATTAACCCGCTCAGCTGGCTCATGCTCGTGCTAACCAAACATTAGACTAAATCTTTGGACTAAGTTGGTTGTAGTGTGGTTGTGATGGGGAAGAGGCAGAAAGATGAGGTTTGGAGGAAACTATTCCAGTGCCTTCCATTCTTTACTCAAATTCCTGATTTCTACCTTGCCCTCAGGCCATTCCACTGAATGACATGAGGGATGGGGACAGAGTGCTTCTGGGAAGTAGACTTTCAGGTTTTGTAGGAGAAAAACAGGCCCCAATCCCTAGCAGCTTCCGGTTCCGGATACCTCACAGGCCTTGATGTGTTCACTCTGCCAGTCTTCTCGGACCTTATCCAGCATGTTGATATGCAGCATGTACGCCTTGTCTGCAATGATGAGGGACTAGGTTTAGAAACTACAGGCTTGTGAGAGTTGTGGCTGTGGCGACCTCACAGGCCCCCAAGGAGCTCTGAACACTGGAAGGCCATAATTACCTCCTCTTCCCTTATGCTATCTGTTAATCCTACCATGATGCACCCACATATTCTGTATTGTAGAGCTGAGTTTCTCCGAGACAAACTCAGGATAATGTAAATCCCACCACCAACCCTCCACACATGGGGAGCAGGCCTCTCACCTGAGTCCTCTACTGCAGTCTTTGAAGTTGCCAGTTTCACAAAAAGCTGTGAGGACCAAAACAAGCAAGAGATCAGGAAAATTGAGCCAGACTTTGTAGGCCAAGCACATGTAAAAGCAGTAACAACAAGGAGGTGAGGTTTAGCCTGCGTCTTGTCTTCATTTTCCTTAAGAGCAAATCTTTACACTTACCCTTTAATCGCCTTATCATTAGACAAACAGCTGTAAAGGGTTGGAGAGCTGGCTCAGTGGTTAAGCCACTTGCCTGAAAACCTGACAACCCAAGTTCGATTCCCCAGTGCCCACGTAAAGCCAGATGCACAAGGTGGAACATGCATCTGGAGTTCTTCTGCAGTGGCTAGAGGTCCTGGTGTGCCCATATTCATATTCTCTCTCTCTCTCTCTCTCATTGCAAAAAATAAATAAATATATTTAAAAGGGAGGTGGAGAGATGGCTTAGCAGTTAAGGTACTTGCTTGCAAAGCCAAAGGACCCAAGGTTGATTCCCCAGTACCCACATAAGCCAGATGCACAAGGGGCACACATGTCTGGAGTTCGTTTGCAATGGCTGGAGGCCCTAGCACACCTATTCTCTCTCTCTCTCTCTCTCTCTCTTTCTCTCTCTCTCTCAACCTGCCTATTTTTTCTCTCTCAAGTAAATAAATAAAAATAAAATATTAAAAGACACCCATAAAGCATTTCATTCTATGTTCTCCTAAAGACATACTCTGTCCTCTAGTAGCTAATAATCTTTTCTATTTTTCTAAAGCATCGTATTTCAAAATATTGACTTTACTTATGCCATTTTCAGTTTTTATTTAAATGTTATTGAGAACTTTGGTACATGAACATATAGCAAATTGGTCATATTCCCATCAGGTTATCTTCTTATGCCTCCTCCCCCCTGTTCCCATTCCCCTGAGGGCTCTCTTCAGTGGGGTAGCTACAGTCACTGTGGGTGGGTCATGGTTACACTAGTCAGTTCCTGTGGGGAGGACAGTGCCTCACAGTAGAAAATCTTATATTCAGATAAAACACTGTTAAGTCTACAGTTCTCCCAAGCAAGGAGCAGTCTGGCAACCAGCAATGTATGAGCTGAGTTTCAAAGACATTAAAAAAAAGAAATCAGGGGCTGGAGAGGTTGCTCAGTGGTTAAGGTACTTGCCTGCAATGCCTAAGGACGCAGGTTTGATTCTCCAGTCCCCATGTAAAGCCAGAGGCATAAAGTAATACATGCGTCTGGAATTGTTTACAGTGGCTGGAGGCCTTGTTGCACCCATTCCCTCTCTCTCTGCTTCGCTGTCTGTGTCCGTCAAATAAATAAATAAAATATTTTTTTAAAAATCAGGTCTGTTCTTCCACCCCTCATCCCCCAGTGGTTGTGCTTCTCTAGTGCCTTCCCCAACCCCAACCATGTGACAAAGGGGCTTTCTTTCTATTTCAGAAGACCCAGAGGCTTAGAATGCAAATCCAGTGTTTATTCTCAGTTGGCTTAATTTTTACTGTATATTTTTTGTTTTTGAGACAGGGTCCCACTTTGTACCCCAGGCTGACCTTGAACTCATGATGCTCTTGCCTCAACCTCCTGAGTAGTGGAGTTACAAGCAGGCACGATCAGACCTGATCCTTAGTTAGCATTAAACTGGTGTAAGTAAACCTCTGTGTAGGAGAAGTAGCTCAGTGACATAAGTAAACCTTCAGGCTATCAGGTTGCAGCCCTCCCAGGTACCTTTTCTTGCTGCCTTGGGTTGACGGAATTGGCACTGCGGTGGACAGCCTGCTCCGCCTCATCCTTGTCCCGGCACTTCTGCTCGTAGTTCTTCTTGGCCTTTGATGTTACCAACAAGGAGAGGACAGAGGAGGTGGTCAGACAGCACAGCCTTGAGAAGTAGCTGCCATTGCCTTCCAAAGCCAACTGGTGCTGCAGTTAGACTAGCCTGTGGGCTCTCACGAGGCAAGGCAGATGGTCTCGCTAGAAGCCGGGCGTGGTGGCGCACGCTTTTAATCCCAGTTCTCGGGAGGCAGAGGTAGGAGGATTTCTGTGAGTTCAAGGCCACCCTGAGACTACACAGTGAGTTCCAGATCAGCCTGGGCTAGTATGAAACCCTACCTCGAAGAAAAAAAAAAAAAACTCTCACGGGGTCTTAGCCCTCTTCCAAATATTGCATGGAGTGGTAACTCAATCAAGGTACGATTGGTAATGCAAAGTAAATGAGCTTTAAAAATTGACTGAAACAGCTGGGCATGGTGGCGCATGCCTTTAATCCCAGCACTCGGGAGGCAGAGGTGAGTTCGAGGCTACCCTGAGACTACATAGTGAATTCCAGGTCAGCCTGGGATACAGTGAGACCCTACCTCGGAAAAAAAAATTTTTTTTTTTTTTTTTTTTTTTTTTGGCTGAAACAGGGCCAGACATGGTGGCGCATGCATTTAATCCCAGCACTCAGGAGGCAAAGGTAGGAGGATTGATTGCTGTGAGTTCAAGGCCAGCCTGGGACTACAAACCGAATTCCAGGTTAGCCTGGGATAGAGTGAACTCCTTCCTCGAAAAAATTAAAATTAAAATTTTAAATGATGGGAAAAAAAATGCTTGACTAAGAATGAAAACATTCTCCTTTGAGTCACTTTTTGCTGAGTTCTCTGAGGCTGCCTGTGAACCACAGATTAAGTGTTGAAACTAGAGGGCATAGGTTCCAATCCTAGCCCCTTCATTGTCCATAAGCTCTTGAAAAGAAATTAGTCTCTCTGTACCTCAATTTCCCCATCTAGAAAGTAAGGATCATATATATGCATGTATATTTATTTTCAAATAGATATGAAAATAAAAGAAGGTATAAACTGTACTTTTTAATAACTATTACACATTTATAAATGAAACTCAAACCACGAAAATCAATGAATTGAAATTATCAATAATTTACAAAGAACAACTCCTTTGGAGAGATGATCTGAACTTCCATACATTTCTGAGCATCCCTTGGAATGCAGTTAGGTTCAGCCTTTCAGTAAATATGATGGCAATCCTCTCTTTAAGCTATGCACATACTGAAATGTGAAGTTCATAGTTTTCATAATTAGTTACAAAAACATAAGATAGTCCTGCAACAAGATCCGTTTAACAATTTTTTAATGCAACCATATTTCAAAGACTTATCTCTCTATCACACATGATCCTTATAGCTCCACACTTATTTTTTTGAGGCAGTGGGGATCAAACCCAGGGCTTTGCACGTACTGGAGAAACGCTATGCCAGTGAGCTACATTTGAGCCTGTGATTTTGTAAGACAGGATCACCCTAAGTTCTCAAGATCCTCCTGCCTCAGCCTCCTAAATACTGAGATTACAGGTGTGCATACTGCTTTGACACTTTTTTAAAAATTTATTTATTCATTTATTTGAGAGAGAGGCAAGAAGAGAAAGAGAGGAAATGGGCACACCAAGGCCCCTAGCCACTGCAAACGAACTCCAGACACATGCACCACCCTGAGCATCTGGCTTACATGGGTCCTGGGGAATCGAGCCTGGGTCTTTTGGCTTTGCAGGTGAGCGCCTTAACTGCTAAGCCATCTCTCCAGCCCTGTTTTGACACTTTTAATGGTCATCATATGTATACAGAAACATATAGCTTCAAAATCATGTTGCATCAAGCCGGGCGTGGTGGTGCACGCCTTTAATCCCCGCACTTGGGAGGCAGAGGTAGGAGGATCACCGTGAGTTCGAGGCCACCCTGAGAATACAGAGTGAATTCCAGGTCAGTGTGGGCTAGAGTGAGACCCTATCTTGAAAAACCAAAAAAAAAAAAAAAAATCACATCATAGATATGAAATAATATATGCTACAATGTTGGACATAATACTTGATTCCCTTTTTTTAGACAGAACAATACCCCACTTATATTCTGAGCAGTATAAATTTTCTTCTATAGGACAAATTCTTAGAAGTATAATTATCTGGAAAAATATATATATGACAGACTTCCCTCATCAGTTTATATTTGTTTTTTTTTTTAACCAGTTTATATTTCTGCCAATAGCACTTCTCCACCTTTGTTTTGAAAAAGTAATTAGTAAAGGAGAAATGATTAGCAGTTAAGCGCTTGCCTGTGAAGCCTAAGGACCCCGGTTCCAGGCTTGATTGTCTGTGAAGCCTAAGGACCCCAGTTCGAGGCTTGGTTCCCCAGGACCCACGTTAGCCAGATGCACAAGGGGGCGCACACGTCTGGAGTTCGTTTGCAGTAGCTGGAGGCCCTGGCGCACCCATTCTCTCTCTCTCTCTCTCTCTCTCTCTCTCTCTCTCTATCTGCCTCTTTCTCTCTCTGTCTGTTGCTCTCAAATAAATAAAAATAAACAATAAAAGTAATTAACAGCCGGGCGTGGTGGCGCACGCCTTTAATCCCAGCACTCGGGAGGCAGAGGTAGGAGGATCGCCATGAGTTCAAGGCCACCCTGAGATGACAGAGTTAATTCCAGGTCAGCCTGGACCAGAGTGAGACCCGACCTCGAAAAACCAAAAAATAAAATAAATAAAAGTAATTAGTAAAAATAAAATAAAATAAATGAAGTCATAAGTGATATATTCACAAAGGCTCAAAAAAAAAAAAAAAGATTTGGAATCACCATGGAACAAATCTTTGGGCATATCTATGGGGTCTTTTTCTAAATGAGTTCATTGAGGCGGGAAGACCCAACAGAACTGGTGGCACCGTTCCAAGCACTGGGAGTCCCAGGCTGTATAAAGAGGGGAAACCTAACCGGGCTTGGTGGTGCACGCCTGTAATCCCAGCACTTGGGAGGCAGAGGTAGGAGGATCGCCGTGAGTTCGAGGCCACCCTGAGACTCCATAGTGAATTCCAGGACAGCCTGGGCTAGAGTGAGACCCTACCTCGAAAAAACAAAAAAAAAATTTAAAAAAGAGGGGAAACCTCCCTGAGGACTAGCATTCACTACTCTGCTTCCTGGCTGTGGACCAAATGTGACCAGCTTTCTCATGCTCTTACTTTTCATGCCTTCCCCACCACGAAGGACTGTGTCCCCTCAAACTGCAAGCTGAAATAAGGTGAAGTGTCATCCTCAGGAACATGGACCACGTCCTTTGAGACAGGGTCTCTCACTGGCCTGGAGCTCATCAAGCAGGCTGAACTAGCTGGCCAGAGAGTTCCAGGAATCCTCCTGTCTCTACCACCCCAGTACTGGGATTATAAGCACACATCACCACACCTGACATTTTACATGAGTACTGGAGTTCAAATTCATGTTTGTGAAACAAGCACTTAAGATGAGCTCTCTCCTAAACCCCCAAAAATACTTTTTCAAAAGAGGTACTGAAAGATGGGGAAGCAGTACTTGGGAGATGGAGGCAGGGACTTTAAAGTTTAAAGCCATCCTGGGCTACACGAAACCCTATCTCAAAAAAACAGAGTAGCTGGGCAGGGTGGCACACGCCTTTAATCCCAGCACTCAGGAGGCAGAGGTAGGAGGACCACCATAAATTCAAGGCCATCCTGAGACTATAGTGAATTCCAGGTCAGTCTAAACTAGAGTGAGGCCCCACCTTGGAAAAAAAAAAAAAAAAAACAGCACTTGGGAGGCAGCGGTAGGAGGATCGCTATGAGTTCAAGGCCAGCCTGAGACTACATAATGAATTCCAGGTCAGCCTGAGCTAGAGTAAGATGCTATCTCAAAACAGAAGATTTCCAGATCAGCCTGGGCTAGAGTGAAACCCTACCTCAAATAACTGAAAACAAGCCAGGCATGGTGGCTCACGCCTTTAATCCCAGCACTCAGGAGGCAGAGGTAGAGGATCGTCGTGAGTTCAAGGCCACCCTGAGACTCCATAGTGAATTCCAGGTCAGCCTGGACCAGACTGAGACACTACCTCGAAAAACCAAAAAAATAAAAACAGTAAAAGAGGAGGAGGGAGGTAGGGAAAATATACTATTTTCCATTCTTCCACATTAGTACATCTAAAAATTCTAAGCATTATATTAAAACAAACATCAGAGAACTCTGAAAGGTCAAAGAAGGCAGATTGGCCAGTGAGCTTGGACAAAAGCAGCAGCAACTGAAGAGTAAGTATCCTGGGTTTCTTCTTACCTCATGTATTACAGCCTTAGTGCCAAAGAAGCAGGTGGCCAGAATGTCACGCAAATACAGCTAAATTAAAATGGACTAAAAGCCTGCTCCCTTTAGCCAAAGTTGAAAGACTAGAAACGGGCCAGTTGAGAAGAACATAAACCTTATCAATAACCAGTCCTCTGAAGCTGAACTTCCCATAAAAGTTTGGAGGGGGGCTGGAGAGATGGCTTAGCAGTTAAGCGCTTGCCTGTGAAGCCTAAGGACCCCGGTTCGAGGCTCAGTTCCCCAGGACCCACGTTAGCCAGATGCACAAGGGGGCACACACATCTGGAGTTCGTTTACAGAGGCTGGAAGCTCTGGCGCGCCCATTCTCTCTCTCTCTCTCTCTCTCTCTCTCTCTGCCTCCTTCTCTCTGTCGCTCTCAAATAAATAAATAAACAAACAAACAAAAAAAAAGATTGGAGGGCTGGAGAGATGGCTTAGTGGTTAAGGCACTTGCTTGCAAAGCCAAAGGACCCAGGTTCAATTCCCAAGGACCCAGGTTCAATTCCCCAGGACCCATGTAAAACCAGATGCACAAAGGTGGTACATGCATCTAGAGTTTGTTTGCAGTGGCTAGAGGCCCTGGTACACCCATTCTCTCTATCTGCCTCTCTCTCTCTCAAATAAATAAGCAAAGAATAAAATATTTTAAGACTGGAGCTGGGGCTGGAGAGATGGCTCAGTGGTTAAGGCACTTGCCTACAAGGCCTAAGGACATGGGTTTGATTCCCCAGGACCCACATAAGCCAGATGCACAAGGTAGCACATGCATCTAGAGTTTATTTGCAGTAGCTAGAAGCCCTGGCATGCCCATTCTGTCTCCCTCTTTCTCTGTCTATCTATATATCTATTTGCCTCTTTCTCTCACTTACTCTCTCTCTCTCTCTCTCTCTCAACTAAATAGAGAAAACATTTTTAAAAGACTGGATCCACTTATACATGTCAGGAAAGGCCAAGCAGAAGTAAACTTCCACAGTCACAGAGCTGTAAAGAGACACCCAGCTTCCATGGCAGAAGCACCAGAGGACAAATAGGAAGCAAGACGTTCCTTCCCTACCAGGAAGTAAGGATGCCTTACTGACAAGCACCACACGGTGGAAACCTTGTGGGAAGCGTGGACTTGGACCCCTGCTTGGCAGTGATAAGGTCCCCACCCTGACTGGAGTGGTGGCAGAGTTTAATAAGAGTCAGGACTCTGACCTCTTTCCAGGACTAACAGGGCCACACCCACTCTGTGGCATTAGTGAAGAGGAACCCGCACAGTTAACCCCAACAGCAGTAATGAGGCAATGCCTCACCTCCCCCCCCCCCCCCCCGGAGTCGTATCACAGGAAACCAGCTAGAACAGATCCAAGTAATCCAGAGTCTTCGATCACAATACCCAAGATATCTAAAATCAAATGAGTCACTAAAGCTGAGAAATGGAAAAGATGTCAAACTGAATGAAGAAAGTCACTCAGTAGATGCCAGCATTTAGGTGACAGTTATGTTAGAATTACCTACTAAAGATTTAAAGCAGCAATTACACATGAAGCAAATTCTTAAAACACATAGTATGGCAAAGATATAGAAAAGCAAAGAAACAGAGGCTATAAATAACCCAGATGGAAATTCCAGAACTAAGATGTTCAATAACTATAGTTTAAAAAAAAAAAACGCCATAAAACTCAGGGAAGTAAAGGATAAATAGATGCCAGCTATGCTTTTGAATCTTGACTTGAAATATTTAAAAATTGACTTGCTTTGCTTCCCCAGGTATTGTGATAACTTTTCCTCAGGAGATGAGCAGCAAACATCTAGTCACCCTAGATAAGGCACCAGTGACAGACCAAAGAAACAATTCCACCCAAGTTAGCCTGGGAAATCAGTGAGTTTAACTGTGGCAGCATGGGTGAGGGTGTGCCTACAGAAGCATAAGCTACTGGTGGGAAGTCATACCACCAAAGAGAAGCCTTTCCCTTCCCAGCAGCACTTCACTGACTATATATCCTCAGGGATGGGCGAGGCCTGGCGAGGTCCCTAGAGAACTCGCAAGCCTGCCCTTCCTTCCACAAGGGAATGTCAGTGGGCCATTCTTGTCTCATGGGGTCTCATGGGGACCATCACAGCTGCTCTGATTTCCAGAAGACAATGGCCTTGTCACACAGAGGACAGAGCTCCACAATATAAGGTTACCTGAGAGAAACATCATTGTGTCCACTATCTTATTTCATCTTCAAGCATTCCAAGGCCTTACAGAGGAGAGTCATCTCCCTAATTTTTTTTCCTTAAAATAGTACACTAGGGCTGAAGAGATGGCTTGGCAGTTAAGGCACTTGCCTGTGAAGCCTAAGGACCCAGGTTCGATTCCCCAGTACCCACCTAAGCTAGATGCACCAGGTGGCGCATGTGTCTAGAGTTTGTTTGCAGTGGCTGGAGGCCCTGTCATGTCAGCTCGCTCTCCCTCTCTCTCGCTCTCTCTCTCTCTCCTGCCCCTCTCTCTCTCAAATAAATCAAATACTTTAGCAAAGCCTAAGGACCCAGGCTCAATTCCCCAGGACCCATGTAAGCTAGATGCACAAGGTAGTGCATGCATCTGGAGTTCGTTTGTGGTGGCTACAGGCCCTGGTGTACCCATTCTCTCTCTCTCTCTCTCTCTCTCTCTCTCTCAAAATGGATGAATAAAATAAAAATAAAATATTTTAAAATGAGCTGGAGAGATGGCTTAGCGGTTAGGGCACTTGCCTGCAAAGCCAAAGGAACCAGGTTCCATTTCCCAGGACCCATGTAAGCCAGATAAACAAGGTGGCACATGCATCTGGAGTTTGTTTGCAGTGGCTGGATGCCCTGGCATGCCCATTCTCTCTCTCTCTCTCTCTCTCTCTCTCTCTCTCATAAATAAATAAAAATAAAATATTTTAAAAAGCAGTACACTGCCAGGTGTGATGGCTCATGCCTTTAATCCCAGCATTTGGGAGGCAGAGGTAGGAGGATTGCTGTGAGTTCCAGGCCAGCCTGAGACTACATAGTGAATTCCAGGACAGCCTGAGCTAGAGCGAGACTCTACCTTGAAAAACACACACACACACACACACACACAAAAGAACAACAGTGTACTAATAAATGTTATTGAAACGTTGTTTGAGAAAGAATATGTTCACATAAGCACAGTTTCCAAAAATGTCACTATTACAAAAAAAAATCCAACAAGTATGACTCACATCCATGGTTTTCTTGAATTGTAAATTCCTTTGTTTATGGGCAGCATCCATTATAACCTCAGTCTGTGAAGAGAATACAAGAATTATTAATAAAGAACATATTTCCAGGACTGCAGAGATGGCTTGGTGTCTAAGGCACTTGCCTACAAAGCCTAATGACCTGGGTTCCATTCCCCAGTACCCATGTGAAGCCACATGCACAAGGTGGCACATGTATCTGGAGTTGTTTGCAGTGGCTAGATGCCCTGGAGTACCCATTTTCTCCTTTTCTCTCTCTCTCTCTCTCATCTCTCTCTGATTGCAAATAAATTTTAAAAATTTTAAAAATAACATGTTACTATAAACAACATCTTATTTTGAGTGCAAGGTATTCAACATGGATTATGAGTTTGATCCTCATAGTTCCAAGAAACCAAATGTAATCCTCTATTATCCCATTTTCCAAATGAGGCAACTACAGAACACACAGGCTGAACTATTTGCCCAAGATCTCATGGCTACTTAGTGACAGTGCTTGGCTTTAAATATGGGCATTCCCACACCAGAGCCTAAACACTCAGATACCATGGAGATGCATTTGGTCACCATAGAGTGCTCACTTCAGTGAGTCTGGACTCAAGAACACTGGTTTCAAAAAGAATTTTAACTCTTTGTTCAAATCCCTCTTTTGTTGTTTTTTTTAAGGTAGAGTCTTGCTCTAGCCAAGGCTAACCTTGAGTTCACTATGTAGTCTCAGGTTAGCCTGGAACTCACAGCAATCCTCCTAGCCCTGCCTCCCAAGTGCTGAGATTAAAAGTGTGTGCCACCATGCCCAACAGAGAGAGAGAATGGGTACACCAAAGCCGTTAGCTGCTGCAAACAAACTCCAGCTGTATGTGCCACTCTGTGCATCTGGCTTTATGTGGGTATTGGGGAATAGGAGTCATTAGGCTTTATAGGCAAGTGCCTTAACCTCTGAGCCATCTTACCAACCCCAATTAATTAATTAATTAATTAATTTACAAGAAGAGAGAGAGAGAGAGAATGAATACACCAGGACCTAGAGCCACTGCAAAAGAACTCCAGATGCATACGCCACTTTATGCAACTGGCTATACATGGGTAGTAGGGAATTGAACCCAGGTCATTAGGCTTTTCAGGCAAAAGCTTTAACTGCTAGCCATCTCTCCAGCCCCAAAACACCAGTTTTAAAAGGGTCTTTATTCTATAAAAGCTATGTCAGAATTCCAGCATAGGAGGGTCACACCTTTAAACCCCACCCTTGGGAGGCCAAGGTAAGAGGATAGCCATGAGTTCATGGCCAGCCTGGGCTACAGAGTAAGTTCTAGTTCAGCCTGGGCTAGAGTGAGACCCTATGTCAAAAAAGAAAGAAAACCGGGCATGGTGGCGCAAACCTTCAATCCCAGCACTCTGGAAGCAGAGTTAGGAAGATCGCTGTGAGTTCAAGGCCACCCTGAGACTACATAGTGAATTCCAGGTCAGCCTGAGGTAGAGTGAGACCCCGCCTCAAAAAAAAAAAAAAAAAGAAGAAGAAGAAGACAAAAAAGCTATGCCAGCACAGATGAAGTGGGAAGTTAAAGTTCACTTCTTTTTGTTTGTTTGTTTGTTTTGGTTTTGGTTTTTCTTTTTTTTTTTTTTTTTTTTTTTTTTTTTTTTTTTTTTTGGTTTTTCAAGGTAGGGTTTCACTCTCGCCCAGGCTGACCTGGAATTCACTATGTAGTCTCAGGGTGGCCTCGAACTCATGGCGATCCTCCTACCTCTGCCTCCCGAGTGCTGGGATTAAAGGCGTGCGCCACCACGCCCGGCTGGTTTTGGTTTTTCAAGGTAGGGTCTCATTCTACTCTAGGCTGACCTGGAATTCACTATGTAGTCTCAGGATGGCCTTGAACTATTGGCAATCCTCCTACCTCTGCCTCCGGAGTGCTGGGATTAAAGGCGTGCGCCACCACGCCCGGCTCTAAAGTTCAGTTCTGTGACCATCAGTGACATACACATTACCAACAAGTTGTCCGGGGAATAAGAGGAAGAAGTGTTTGTAGGACTGCTAAGTGAAACTGCTATGCTCTCCTTTGCCCTACTTACCCAGCAATGGCAAACGTCTCCAGAAGTTACTTAAAGCAATTTCTTTTTTTTTAATATTTTATTTTTATTTATTTATTTATTTGACAGAGAAAAGGGGGGAGAGAGAGAGAGAATGGGCGTGCCAGGGCCTCCAGCCACTGCAAACGAACTCCGGACGTGTGCGCCCCCTTGTGCATCTGACTAACGTGGGTCCTGGGGAATCGAACCTGGATCCTTTGGCTTTGCTGGCAAACGCCTTAACCACTAAGCCATCCCTCCAGCCCGAGCAATTTCTTTTAAAAAAAATATGCATTTATTTGCAAGAAGAGAGAGAGAATGAATATGGCATGCCATGGCCTCCTGCCACCACAAATAAACTCCAGACACATGTGCCACTTTGTGCATCTGGTTTTACATGGGTACTGAGGAATCTAACCAGGCTGTCAGGCTTTGCAAGCAAGCGCCTTCAACTGCTGAGCCACCTCTCCAGCCCTGAGAGCTGTAGCTGTGATGTCAGTGCTTTCATTCATGAAATAAAGCTGCATGTAATGGGTATCTCTCTGACAGAGCCACAATGAACTCCCCTTTATCAAGCATTTATGTGTTAAGCAGCTGTCCGCAGCACAGCTATGTGTATACTCTAGCTCCATTTCCCTGCTGGTTACAAAGGCAACAAGGAGCCTGGCTCAGTGCTCTCGTTACTACTCACTACCCTGACCTACCATTATCCTCATGATAGCACTTCAAAACCAAGTAGTATAAAAAGACAAAATCAGAACTGGGCGTGGGGGCGCACACCTTTAATCCCAGCACTTGGAAGGCAGACGTAAGAGGATCGCTATGAGTTCGAGGCCAGCCTGAGACTACATAGTAAATTCCAAGTCAGCCTGGGCTAGAGCGAGACCCTGCCTTGGAAAAAAAAAGAAAAAGAAAAAAAATCAAACACTTAAAATGAGTAATGGGGGCTGGAGAGATGGCTTAGCAGTTAAGGCGCTTGCCTGCAAAGCCAAAGGACCACAGTTCGATTCCCCAGAACCCAGGTAAGCCAAATGCACAAGGTGGCACATGCATCTGGAGTTCGTCTGCAGTGGCTGGAGGCCCTGGCATGCCCATTCTCTCCCTCTCTCTCTCTCTCTCTCTCTCTCTCTTTCTCTATCTGTCCCCTCTTCTCTCAAATAAATAAATAAGTAAAAATAAATTATTTTTAAAATGAGTAATGGTGCTAGAGTTAAGGTACTTGTCTGGGAAGCACAAGGACCCAGGTTCACTTCCCCAGTACCCATGTAAGCCATATGCACAAGGCAGCACATGCATTTGGAGTTTGATTGCAGGGGCTAGAGGACTGGTGTACCAATTCACTCTCTCTCTCTCTCTCTCTCTCTCTCACTCACACACACACACACACACACACATGCTCTCTATCATAAAATAAAAAATAAAATGAGGGCTGGAGAGATGGCTTAGTGGTTAAAGCAGCTTGCCTTCGAAGCCTAAGAACCCAGGTTCGATTCTCCAGGCCCCAGGTAAGCCAGATGCACATGGTGGCGCATGCATCTGGAGTTCGTCTGCAGTGGCTAGAGGCCCTGGCGTACCCATTCTCTCTCTCTCTGCTTCTCTCTGTCTCTAATAAATAAATTTGTAAAAAACTTTAAAATATATATTTAAAAATATAAATAAAATGAGTAATGGTAATGATTTTATGTAAAAAATGATAAAATAATGTCAAAAATAAAATTCAAATTCAGTTCCTTCCAGATAAATAAAAATTGGAGTCTTGCCCATTACTATAAGATATAAACAGGGATGGATTTTCAAATTATTTTAATAAAATACTTGAGGTGGTCTCATTTAAGCATAAACTACATGAGCTCCCTTGAGGGAGGCCCAAGTGCCCTCAAAAACTCAGCATTCAAAGCCTTATAATTGGCCAGCCAGGACAAATGAGCCAACAGGTGCAATAGTGGCACATCTGTCATGGTGGAAACCAACTGCCCTCAAATTGGACTGGAGGCCCCGCTCTATGGGGGGGAATACATCCCTGATACTGAAAACTTAAAACAGGGTTAGTCATGAGCCCCTAGGGGTGTAACATCTGCTGATGTCTGGATAAATGTATATACTATGCTTATCAAACTGCCCAGTAAGCACTTCTGTTAATATTTATACCCTTATATTAACGCTACTCTCACTTTGGGTAGAGAATCTTCTCTTTTCAGATGGCAGTGACCTTGGGATAACTCAGAAGGTATCATAGTGCTGGAAAGAAGTGACTGGAGTACTGAGTAACATCTCGATCACACCTTCCAAGGCTCAGGGTCTAATGCGGAAGAGGTGGCAGAAAGAATGTAAGAGCCAAAGGAAGGGTAGGACTCCTTACAACGTGCTCCCCACATACATAAAATGGCCTGGATATCCATGACCTCATAGTGCCTGACACTACCTACACAAGACCATCACAAGAGGAGGAAAAGATCATGACATCAAAATGAAAGAGAGACTGATTGAGATGGAGAGGGGATATGATGGAGAATGGAATTTAAGGGGAAAGTGGGGGGAGGGAGGGTAAGCACCATGGGATATTTTTTATAATCATGGCAAATGTTAATAAAAATTAAGAAAAAACACTCAGCATTCACCTTTCAGCCCAGGTGAAAGAGAGGCAACAGGAAGCGGCCATTTGTCTGCTAACAGGGAAACAGAAGTAGACACAGAGATAGACTTCTGCATGAGTCCCCTTTTGAAGGACCCAGAGTAGATCTTTGCTTCGGCTTATAGGCACTGAGGTTCACATCAGACACTAGGCCTCAGCCAAGAAAAAGAGCTGGGTTTATTTATTTAATAATGGCTCCTGATTTTCCTAGGCTACAGGAGATCAGTTAGCAATGTTGGTCTTTGCTAAGGTCCTTATAGTCCAAAAATACACTCTGCTACTTGTCCACTTGAGATCTGCTACTATTTTATAGTTGGTAGCCCAAAATAGTTCTCCTTATCTCTGAGTTCTGCACAGCACCTCTCAGGCATCACACAGTCCACACTAACCAAACCTTTTCATTGCCTTTCACCCACACCCCCTCTGCCTTCACAGGATGCTGAGCATGTAAAAGTTGTAAAGCGGCTGGGGCAATGGCTCTCTGAGATAAAAGGCGCTTGCCTGTAAAGCCTGAAGGCCTGGATTTGAGTCCCAGGACCAGTGTAAAGCCAGGTGCAAAGTGGAGCGTGCATTTGGAGTTTGTTTGTGGTGGCAAGAGTCCCTGAAGCACCCATACACACTCTCTCTCTCCTCACAAATAAATAAAAATATTTTTAAGAAGTAAATAAATAGGCAGCGAGAGAGATGGCTCAGTGGTTAAGGCGCTTATCTGCAATGTCTAACGACGTGGGTTCAGTTCCCCAGGACCCACGTAAAGCCAGATGCACAAAGTGGAGCATGTGTCTGGAGTTAGTTTGCAGTGGCTGAAGGCTCTGGTGTACCTATTCTCTCTCTCTCTTTCTCTCTCTCTTTCTCTCTCTCTCTCTCTCTCTGCTTGCAAATAAATAAATTAAATTAAAAAAGTAAATAAAAGTTATGGGGAACCTGAAAAGCAGCCATCCAACTCTAGGCCATCAAATGTGACCCTGAGGCCCAAAAGGTACCATGCTCTGCTCAAGGTCATTCCAGATGGCAGGTCCATCTCTGTCTGCTACACAGCCTTGACCTCATTCTCCTCATGTGCATGCTCCCTGAGAAGGTGCCCTACTTATGGTAACCACAGTGAGTCAAAGATTCTCTTCCAGGTCTTCTGAGGGATGACTCCCATCCAGGGCTCAGACCAAATCAAGTGGACATGTGTTTTATTATTGCTAACAAAAAGGAGTACAAAATTGCAACTATCTCATCTGACATATGATAATTTTTTTTTAGGGCGAAAGATAGAGAGAATTGGCACACCAGGGCTTCAGCCACTGCAATTGAACTCCAGACGCTTGCGCCACCTAGTGTGCATGTGCGACCTTGCGCTTCCCTCACCTTTGTGTGGCTGGCTTACATCAGATCTGGAGAGAGATGGAACTTGGATCCTTAGGCTTCACAGGCAAGCGCCTTAACCACTAAGCCATCTCTCCAGCCTAGATGCAATTATTTTAAATAAGTAATAATTTTAATAATATTTGCACTTCTCACATCCTATATGAAAAACAAGAGGGAAAGGAAAGAGATTTGTGAAGGACCAAATAACCCTGAGATATATTACTAAAATGCTTTGTGGCTCATTTTCCTGCCTGCCTCCACCTTGGCTGTATTCCTGGGCTCCTGACTTGGGAGATGGCCTCTAGGCAGGCAGCACAAAGGGGCCCTGTGAGCATCCCAGTCTCTGCTGCTAAAACATGGGTACCAGAGGATAGCAGTGATTGACAGGTGCTGTCTTTGTCATGCTCAAAGACATTTGGGGCTGGAGAAGAAATACCAGCACCCTCAAACATAATGCTCCTAAGAATGCAGTTCAAAAAGCTCTCCCTGGGGCTGTAGAGGTGGCTGAGAGGTTAAGGCACTTGCCTGCAAAGCCTAAGGACCCAGGTTCGATTCCCCAGAAGCCATGTAAGCCAGATGTACAAGGTGGCACATGTGTCTAGAGTTCATATGCAGTGGCTAGAGGCCCTGGCATGCCCATTCTCTCTCTCTCTCTAATAAATAAATAAGAACAAAATATTTTAAAATATTTTAACCCTCCGTAATCTGCCCACCCCCCACCCCCAGGGATGGGAGCCTTGCCTCTTACCACCTCACCTAACGGCCTTTCTCTACTGGCTTGAGTGTCCTTCCTCACAAAGGCTTTCCTGGCTTCACAGAGGAGGTTGTATATCTCCACTGGGTGCTCAGATGGCTCCTTCCTTTCCCCTACTACTGCACAAGGCTCAGCATGCTTAACTTGATTCTGGGTCTTGTCAGTCTGTCTGGCTACACTCTGTGCTTCGTGGGAAGAAAACATGTCCATCTCGGTATCCGCCCGCAGAAAACATCACGTGTAGGAGAGTGGATTTGATTAGCCACCCCACCCACATCTCCTCTGCCCCTGCTTACTAAAATACAAAAAAATCAAGTAGGGCTGGGACACAGCTCAATGGTAGAACACTTGTCTAGCATGAGCATGGTTCTAAATTTGAAACCCAATAGCAGGAGGAAGAAAGAAAGAAAGAAAGAAAGAAAGAAAGAAAGAAAGAAAGAAAGAAAGAAAGAAAGAAAGAAGAGAGAGGGAGGGAAGGAGAGAGGGAAGGAGGAAGGAAGGAAAGAAGCAAGGAAGGAAGGAAAGAAGCAAGGAAGGAAGGAAAGAAGCAAGCAAGGAAGGAAGGAAGGAAGGAAGGAAGATCCTGGCATGGAGGCACACACCTTTAATCCCAACACTTGGGAGGCAGAGGTAGGAGGACCATCATGAGTTCGAGGCCACCCTGAGACTACATAGTGAATTCCAGGTCAGCCTGGACGAGAATGAAACCGTACCTTGGAAAACAAAGAAACAAACAAAAAAAGAAGAAGTAGTAGTAGAAAGAGAAAGAGAAAGAAACAACTTATGACTTTCTTTGCTAAGTGGCTTAATTTCCAAGTAGACCAAAGTGTGAAGAGCCTGACCATTACAAAAATGAGAAGTTAGCACATTTCTCCTAACGTACATTCTTTTTTTTAAAACAAAAAAAGGATCTAACTACATAATGGTGCAAGCCCCACAGCTCATTGTGACACACATCATTACAAATTTATTAATGAACTTTGGACTTTTCGACCTCTAAGGTATTTTCCTGCTGCAGAGGGAACTTGGGTGAGAGTGAGTTGAGCATGCAGAGCGTTCTTCAAAACATAAAAACTTTATGTGTGTGTCTGCTAGGAGGGAGAACTACAGAAGCCTTGCAAACTACCAAATCTCCCCTCAAAGGGCCAGGACTACTTGAAAACATGAGGAAATTAGCTGGGCGAGGTGGCGCACGCCTTTAACCCCAGCACTCTGGAGGGAGAGGTAGGAGGATCACCGTGAGTTCAAGGCCAGCCTGAGACTACATAGTGAATTCCAGGTCAGCCTGGGCTAGAGTGAGACCCTACCTCGAACAAACAAAAACAAAAACAAAAAAATGAGGAAATGACTTCACATGGGGGAATCATGCATGCATCAACTCTGGCCGTCTAAGGCTTCTAATAAAACAACAGAGGTGGCAGGCTGGCCATGCCAGACACAAAAGGTGTGACATCCCAAGGGCACACAAGCAGGCTATTTCTACTTTGGGCCAGATGCACACCTCAGGCCTGACATATGAACCTGAGAGAACACGTTAAAGCGCTTGATATGGTATTCCTTAAATGTCTAGGTCTATCGTTCCTGTAATCCTAGCACTTGGGAGGTGGAGGCAAGAGGTTCAGGAGTTCAAGGCCAGCCTCAGCTACATAGTGAGTTTGAGGTCCTCCTGGGATACATGAGACCTATCAAAAAAAATGGGGGATTGGAGGGATGGCTTAGTGATTAAGGTGCTTGCCTGCAAAGCCAAAGGACCCAGGTTCAATTCCCTAGGACCCACATAAGCCAAATGCACAAGGTAGCATGTGTCTGGAGTTCGTTGCAGTGGTTGGAGGCCCTGGTGTGCCCATTCTCTTTCTCCTTCCTCTCTCTCTCTCTCTCTCTCCCAAATAAATAAATAAAAATAAAAATATATTTAAAAAAAATAAAAATAAATGGGCTGGAGAGATGACTTAGTGGTTAAGGCGCTTGCCTGAGAAGCCTAAGGACTCATGTTCAACTCTCCAGGTCCCACGTAAGCCAGACACACAAAGTGACACAAGGGCTCTAGGTCATACATGCACACAAGGGGGCGCACACATCTGGAGTACAATTTCTGTGGCTGAGGCCCTGGCATGCCAATTCTCTCTCTCTCGCATAAAAAAAAGGCCAGTCTGTTGGGCTTGCCTCAAAAAAATAAATAGGGCTGGAGAGATGGCTTAGCAGTTAAGGCACTTGCCTACAAAGTCTAAGGGCCCAGGTTCAATTCCCTAGTACCCACATAAGCCAGATGCACAAGGTGGCACATCCGTCTCGAGTTTATTTTGCAGTGGCTGGAGGCCCTGGTGTGCCCATTCTCTCTCTTCTCTGTCTTTTCCTCTCTCTTCCTCTCCCTCCCCCCCCCCCATTTCCCTACCTCATTCCCTCCCTCAAAATAAATTAATTAATTAAATTAAAATTTAAAAAGAGAGAGAGAGACTTGGGGAAAGCTTCGGGTGCCCAATGCTGAGGAATGTGTCCCCCATGTGAGTGAGGCTAGGGTCCCAGTCCTGAGGCAAAGATACAGAAAGAAATTGCTAATGGGTAAGCCTTACTTTTACAGGGTCAACCTAGGCAAGTCTTACAGAAATGAGTTAGAATCATGGCTGGTCTAGTCTCTAGAACTCTTTTCGTTTCTTTTCTTTCTTTTTTGTTTTTGTTTTTCGAGGTATGGTTTCACTCTGGCCCAGGCTGACCTGGAGTTCACTATGTAGTCTCAGGGTGGCCTCAAACTCATGGCAATCCTCCTACCTCTGCCTCCCAAGTGCTGGGATTAAAGGCGCGCGCCACCATGCCCGGCTTACACTTTGCTTTTCTTAAAAAATATATATTTTATTTATTTATTGAGAGAGAGAAAGAAAGGGGCAGATAAAAAGAAAGACAGAGAGAGGGAAAAACAAATGGGTTTGCCAGGGCCTCTAGCCACTGCAAACGAACTCCAGACTCTTGTGCATCTGGCTTTACATGGGTACTGGGGAATCAAACCGGAGTCCTTAGACTTTGCCAGCAAATGCCTTAACCACTAAGCCATCTCTCCAGCCCCAGAATGCTTTCATATAAACCTGGACTTCTTTCTTGATCCCTTCCAGTCCCCAAACATTTGTCACTTTTATTCACTCCCATCTCTCCGTGTACTTAGAATGAACCACCATGTCAATGGAAAGGGCCCCTGCAGAGCTGCCTAAACACAAAAGCAACTTGGATTGCCCAGGGCCCTGGTTCCTGTTTGTAACACAGGGTTCTTCCCTTCCATTAGGAACTTCAAGGAGAGTGTGAACCTCTTGCACTTCTTCGCCCTTCCCCCACTGCTTTGTCCAGAAGGAATGTGATCTGGGAAGTCACTGGCTGGGATGTGCTAGACTTCACTAAAGTAGTGCGGGGGGCGGGGGGGGGGGGGGGGCGGGGGCTGTCCAATCATGGATTTAATACTGGCAGCAGATCTGGAAAGAAAAGGCACCGTGGGGCTGGATGGCTCTGTGATAAGGCACTTGCCTGCAAAGCCAAAGGACCCAGGTTCAATTCCCCAGGACCCATGTAAGCCAGATGCACAAAGTGGCGCATGCATCTGGAGTTCATTTGCAATGACTGAAGGCCCTGGCACGTCAATTCTCTTTCTCTGCTTCTCTCTCTCTCTCTCAAATAAACAAAAATATTTGGGGTTGGAGAGATGGCTTAGTGGTTAAGGGCTTGCCTGTGAAGCCTAAGGACCCAGGTTTGATTCTCCAGATCCCACATAAGTCAGATGCACAAGGTGGCACATGTGTCTGGAATTCATTGGCACTAGCTAGAGGCCCTGGCACACCTGTTCTCTCTCTCTCTCTCTGTCTCTCTCAACCTCTCTCTCTCCCTCCCTCTCTCTGTCTCTAATAAATAAATAATTTTTTAAAGGCACCCTGGCAGCACTTGTCCTTGTCTGTGTTGAACTGATGGACAAAGACTTAAAGACAGGTGGAAAATAAATCCTCTTTTGCAACCCACAGCTCATTGTTAAGTATGAGTTTGATACAGATAAGAAGGAATATGGCACAAAAATAAAAATAAAAATAAGAAATAAAGGCATCCTGACTCCTATGGAATTTTAAAAAGGAGAACAAGGCATGATTTTTTTTTAAAGGAGGCCTTGGGTACAAAAGCAAAACCTTCTACACTGAGTCCCCACATGGAGACTCCAGTACATTTCTTGGGTTAGAAAAAGCACATGACACACATGCACAAGGTGGCACATGTGTCTGGAGTTCATTTGCAGTAGCAAGGCATGTGCATCTGCACACACATGTGCATACACCACAAACAAACATATACACATACCTAAAAGGGGAGGGGCTGGAAAGATGGCTCAGCTGTTAAAGGCTTACAAAGCCTCCAGCCCAAGTTCAACTTCCCAGCACCCACACAAAAGCAGGACACAGGTGCCAGATGTGTCTGTGATCCCAACGCGCCTATGGCCATGTGCGGCAGAGTCAGAATGGGGTGGCTTGATTCAGGTGTCCACCATAAACTCATGTGTTCTGAATGCTAGGTTCCCTGCTGGTGGCAATTTGGGTATTAGACTATCCTGGAGGCCATGTATTGTTGGAGACAGGCTTATGGGTATCATAGCCAGCTTGCCCTTGCCAGTGTTTGGCACACTCTCCTATTGCTGTTGTTCACCTGATGGCTAGGAGGTGATGTCTACTTTCTGCTCATGCCATCATTTTCCCGTGCCATCATCCTCAAGTCTATAAGCCAAAATAAACCCTTTCCTACCACACATACAAAAAAAAAGAAAGAAAGAAAGAAAGAAAGAAAGAAAGAAAGAAAGAAAGGAAAGGAAAGGAAAGGAAAGGAAAGGAAAGGAAAGGAAAGGAAAGGAAAGGAAAGGAAAGGAAAGGAAAGGAAAGGAAAGAAAGAAAAGAAAAGAAAAGAAAAGAAAAAGAAAAAGAAAAAGAAAAAAACGTATGATGCCGGAGGGGAGCCAAGCTGAGGAATCTCATCATGACATGCAAGAGCCTTTCTACAGGAAGAAAAGCAACATTTTTATACATGAGCAAACTTAACCTTTTTCCGTTGTAACTTTTGCTTTTCCCTGAATTCCTCCATCTTCCTGGCCTCTTCTCTGAGAGTGTGCGCAAGTTGAATATGACATTGTGCCACGCTGTCTACTTCTGCAAGAAGAATTTTTAAATAAAACCATGTCAAAGTCTGCATAGGCCTGAATTCAAATGTATAAGAGAATGCAAAATCATATACATGAAATTCTGCAGCAAGTGGTAAAATCAAGAAAGGTTTACTTGGTCACCAATATTAATGGTAAAAGCACTTTCACAAATTCAAATATATATAAAGCTGGGCATAGTGGCGCACGCCTTTAGTCCCAGCACTCAGGAGGCAAAGGTAGGAGGATCACTGTGAATTCAAGGCCAGCCTGAGACTACACATTGAATTCCAGGTCAGCCTGGGCTAGAGAGCAAGACCCTACCTCAAAAAAAGAGAGAGAGAGAGAAGGGGAGAAAGTTATAGATAAATGATCTGGGGGGTTGGAAAGAGGGCTCAGCAGTTAAAGGCACTTGCTTCTTGGCCATGGCTGTATGTGTCCACATACATCCCAGCTCTGCAGAGGAATAGAGACCAGGGAATTATTGCTCAGGCTGTCAAAAAAATAGCGTGCATTCATAACCCCACAGTGGGCTGGAGAGATGGCTTAGCAGTTAAGGCGCTTTGCCCGAAAAGCCTATGGACCCAAATTCGATTACCCAGAACCCACTTAAGCCAGGTACACATGGTGACACATGAGTATGGAGTTCGACTGCAATGGCTAGAGGCCCTGGAGCGCCCATTCATTCTCAATCTCTCTCTCTCTCTCTCTAACAATTAAATAAATGAAAAAAAAAAAAAACATAACCGCATGGTGAATACCAACAACCCCACTTAGGAAGGCCCTCAGTGAAATGGTGGCAGGGGAGAGGGTATATAAGAGAATACCATGAGGGGAATGTAATTAACATAATTTGTTCATACCCATCTCAAAATGAGAATGGGGAACAAGTGGGACACCACAGATGAGCAAACCCTGCTGCAAACCAGTGTATGCGGTACCCACATGCACACACCCCACACACAAGAGAAACAATAAGAAATAAGTCCAAACCGTGAGGGAACACCCTCCCACCGAGTAATCTTCCTAAAAGGAGGAAGGAAAGAATGGAGAAGGAGCCCTGTCATCTCTAGAAAACAGTATTCTGACTTGGGAGAGGAAAAGAATAAGAAGCAAGGAGCCGGGCATGTTGGCATACGCCTTTAATCCCAGCACTAGGAGGCAGAGGGAGGAGGATCGCTGTGAGTTCCAGGCCAGCCTGAGACTACAGAGTTAATTCCAGGTCAGCCTAAGCTACAGTGAGACCGTATCTCAAAACAAAAACAAAATAAATAAATAAATAAAAAAGAATTGGGAGCTGGAGAGATGGCTTAGCGGTTAAGGTGCTTGCCTGCAAAACCTAAGGATCACGGTTCAATTCTCCAGGACCCAAGTAAGCCAGATGCACAAGGGGACGATGCATGCATCTGGAGTTCATTTGCAGTGTCTAGAGGCCCTGGCACACCCATTCTCTCTACCTCTTTCTCTCTTAAATAAATAAAGTATATTTTTTAAAAAAAAAAAAAAAAGAGGGCTGGAGGGATGGCTTAGCAGTTAAGCACTTGCCTGTGAAGCCTAAGGACCCCGGTTTGAGGCTCGATTCCCCAGGACCCATGTTAGCCAGATGCACAAGGGGGTGCACGTGTCTGGAGTTCGTTTGCAGTGGCTAGAAGCCTAGCGTGCCCATTCTCTCTCTCTCTCTCTCTCTCTCTCTCTCTCTCTCTCTCTTTCTGTCTGTCTGTTGCTCTCAAATAAATAAATAAAATTAACAAACAATACAATTAAAAAAAAAAAGAATTGGGCTGGAGAGATGGCTTAGCAGTTAAGGCACTTGCCTGAAAAGCCTAAGAGCTCAGGTTTGATTCCCCAGAACCCACGTAAGCCAGATGCACATGGTAGCACATGTGTCTGGAGACTGTTTGCAGTGGTTAGAGGCCCTGCTGCACCTATTCTCTCTCTCTCTCTCTCTCTCTCTCTCTTTCTCTCTCTCTCTCTAAAAATAAATAAAAAGAAAATATAAAAAAGAAAACTAAGAAATATAAAAAAGGATTAAGGAGACAATGGGATATAATACTTAAAAAAAAATCTCAGGGCTAGAGAGATGGTTTAGCAGTTAAGGCGCATGCCTGCAAAGCCTAAGGACCCAGGTTCGATTCTCCAATTCCTACAAAAGCCAGATGCACATGATGGCGCATGTGTCTGGAGTTTGTTTGCAGTGGCTGGAGGCCCTAGCGCGCTCATTCTCTCTCTCTCTCTCTCTCCCCCTCACTCTAATAAATAAATAAATAAAAATAGATCTTTTAAAAAAAATCTCAAACTCCCTGAGGCACACAACCTGGGAGGTCATGGGTTCCACTCAAGCAATTTGTGTTTAGGGCCCTTGAGGCAGGATGGAGGCACAGTGCTGAGTTCTAGACTAAAAAGACACCCATCTGTGCAGTCTGTGAGCAGAGGCAAGCGATGAGGGTAAGTCTGCCGAGACAGGCTCAGGCTCTGAGGCCCCTGCAACACTGAAAACCTGGGCAGAGAAGGGCCAGCAAAGACGAAGTGGAGAAGCAGGAGGAAGCATGTGAGTCAGAAGAGATGGAATGTCCGACAGTGATGAATGCCACCGGAGAGTCCAGAAGGGAAGCTCACTGTTCCTCCTTCTTCTTCTTCTTTTTTTTTTTTTTTTTTTTTTGGTTTTTCGAGGTAGGGTCTTATATAAAAAAGTATCTCGCAATCTGGGAGAAATGGTAAGATTTATAACACTGTCCCCGTGTCTACAACCCTGCAGCGGTGTCAGAGGGAGGCAGAAAGCAGACACACACACACACACACACACCCCAGAGCACACACGAGGGGTCTGACTGGCAGACAAGTCTGGCTGAGGCGCTATGTCTCTGAGTTAGAATACTGCAGGATCAACAGTCCCCCGTGTGTCCCCTGAACCAGTGTCACTTGGAACTTGACAGCACACAGAATCTCAGGCCCCCACCCAAACCTCCTGAGTCAGAAACTTGGGATGGGCCTCGGAATATGTGTCAATAGTAAAACCCTCCAGGTGATTCCAGTGATCGAAAAAAGCCAGAGGCATGTGAGACAGAGGTGCAAGGTCCTCTGCCTGTTTTGTGCTCTGCAGAGCTATTTCTCACCTCAGGAGCAGCTCTAATTTTTTTTTTCACCCAATATCAAATTACTGTTCAAGCTATAACTCACCTCCAATGTCAGACACAGTGCTTACCAAAGGGCAGCAAATACAGTTTTTGAAAAGAACTTACGCTGCTTAAAGACCTCCAGGGCTCGCTTCAGGGTGCTGCAAAAACAAGCACATGGGTCATTTAAGTTCTGGCAGGCATCTGGACCATTCTATCATGGTGATTTCCACAGTTTCTCTGCCTCCATCTTAACTTAGAGTCTACAGACTCAACTTAGCCCTTGAGCTTGAAAAAAACAGTATAAGAGCAAAAGTTCTTAAGTCCAACTTCCTCAACCCCAGACACAAGCAGTGATTCACCATCAGCCCTGGGTGGAACAAGATGCAGAAAACAGGGCTAGAGAGATAGCTTAGCAGTTCAAGCGTTTGCCTGCAAAGCCAAAGGACCTACGTTCAATTCCCCTGGGTCATGTAAGCCAGATGCACAATAGAACACATACATCTGGAATTCATTTGCAGTGGCTGGAGGCCCTGGTGTGCCCATTCTCTCTCTCCCTCTCTCTCTCTTTCTCCCTGCCTATTTCTGTATCTCTCTCTCAAAAAAAATAAATAAATATTTTTTTAAAAAAGAATCCAAATCATAGCTCTGTTTATTCATTTGTTTGTCTGAGACAGTGTCTCACCTAGCCCAGACTGCCCTCCAACATGCTATAGAGCCAAGGCTAGCCTGAAACTCCTAACCCTCCTGCCTATTCCTCCCAAGTGCTAGGATTACAAACATGGATCACCATGCCTGGCTTAAACCCGACCTCTTGACTGCTTTCTTCTCCTTTTATTCAATCATTCATATAATTTATGGACCAGGAACTATGAGCTAGGTATTATGTCAAATGGTGGAAATTCAACCTCAGAGTATAATGGAAGAAACATTAAATAAATTGTCCTGTATTAGTTTTTCTGTTACAAACTCAGCCATATCAAATAATACACACTAGTTAGTTTACAGTGTAGACAAGGTCTAGTTGGATTTTATGCTTATACTGCTACAAGCTGCAAGGAACTGTTGGCCAAGCTGCATTTTAACTGCAGGCTTGACAGGGCAAGACTCTGCTTATCAGCTCGAAGTCTTAACATTTTACCTTTATTCAAAACAGCATTCAGGAGGCAGAGGTAAGAGGAGCGCCATGAGTTTGAGGCCACCCTGAAACTACATAGTGAATTCCAGGTCAGCCTGAGCTACTAGTGTGAAAGCCTACCTCAAAAAACAAAACAAAACAAAACAAAAAAAGGCCTAGGAGTGTAACACTGCTCTTGTATGGCTAAATGCATATATTACGCTCACCAAACTGCCCTATAAGCACTTTACTTAACGTTCATACCCATATATTAACACTACTCTTACTTTTGGTTACAGAAGCTTTTCTTTTCAGATGGTGGTAACCACTGGGATAACCCAAAATGTGCCTTAGTGCTAAGAAGTGACAGAGGAGTGCTTAGCACTGAGACATCTCTATCATACCTTCCAAGGCTCAGGGTCCACTGTGGAAGAGGTGGCGGGAAGAATGTAAGAGCCAAAGGAAGGGGGTAGGACTGCTCACAATGCAATCATCTAGACAGAAATTAGCCTTGATGTCCATGACCTCGCAGTGCCTAGCACTACCTTCACAAGACCCTCATAATAGCAGGGTAAGATGATGACATCAAAATACAAGAGACTAATGGAGACAGGGAGGGGATATCATGGAGTACAGATTTGTGAAGGGGAAAGTGGGAGAGGAGAGAGAATGATCATGGTTTATTACCTGAAATTATGGAAATAGTTACTAAGAAATATATAAAAAATTAAAGTTCTGTTATTGAAGATCTGACCTTTTTGTTTGAGAGCAATGAACACTGATGCTCACCTCTCTTTCTCCTATTTATTCAGTTCCGGAACCCCAGCCCATTGCATGGTGCTGCCCACAGTCAGGTTGGGTCTTCCCACTTCAATTAGCCTCGTCTAGAAAATCCCTATCAGATATCCCCAGAGATTTCTTTCCATGGTCTTTCTAAGTCCTATCAAGTTGACCAGACATTAACCATCACAGTCTGATTCATGTCATGTAAGTAAAGACCTTACACAGTTAAGACACTTGCCTGAAAAGCTAAAGGACCCAGGTTCGATTCACCAGGATCCATGTAAGCCAGGTGCACAAGGTGGCACATGTGTCTGGAGTATGTTAACAGTGGCTGGAGCCCCTGGCATGCCCATTCTCCTTCTCTCTGTCTCTCTCTCTCTTTCTCTCTCTCTCTCTCAAACAAATAAAAGTAAAAATGTTTAAAGAAACATTGTTTAAAATTCTAGATTAAGCCGGGCATGGTGGTGCACACCTTTAATCCCAGCACTCGGGAGGCAGAGGTAGGAGGATTGCCGTGAGTTCGAAGCCACCCTGAGACTCCATAGTGAATTCCAGGTCAGCCTGGGCTAGAGTGAGACCCTACCTTGAAAAACCAAAAAAAAAATAAAAATTCTAGATTATGGGCTAGGGAGATGGCTTAGCAGTAAAGGTGCTTGCCTGCAAAGCCAAAGGACCCAGGTTCTATTCCCCAGTACCCACGTTAGCCAGATGCACAAGGTAGCGCGTGTGTCTGGAGTTCATTTGCAGTGGCTGGAAGCTCTGGTGTGCCCATTCTCTCTCTCTCACTCTGCCTCTTTCCCTCTCTCAAATAAACAAATAAAAATAAAATATTTTTTAAAAAATTCTAGATTATGGGCTGGAGAGATGGCTTAGTGGTTAAGTGCTTGCCTGTGAAGCCTAAGGACCCTGGTTCAAGGCTCGATTCCCTAGGACCCACGTTAGCCAGATGCACCAGGGGGCGCAAGCATCTGGAGTTCGTTTTCAGTGGCTGGAGGCCCTGACGTGCCTATTCTCTCTCCCTCTCTCTCTCTCTCCCTCTTTCTCTCTCTATCTGTTGCTCTCAAATAAATAAATAAAATTAAACAAAATTTTTTTTTAATTCTAGATTAGGATTCTATGCTGAAAATAAAATTAGTTATGTGAACCAGCAATTCCTACCTGTCCCATTAGGACTTCTGAGGGAACACAGACTTTTCTTTTGGAAAAAAAAAAAAACAAACTTTTTTTCCCACCAAACATACTGCAACCCTGCTGGCCTACTCCTCCTGCTGAAGCAGTGGGGCCTCTGGGCCGTCTTAGATGTCCTAGAACCCAGAAAGGCAAATGACACCTACTTGATCTCAGATTGTCCACATGGCTTCTTCCTGGAGAGGTTGAGCAGATCTTTGCCATATTTCTCTTCAATGGCTGCCCTAAAGGGAACAGAAGAGAAGATTATGGGTCTTGCCCAAGACTAACTCTTAGTTTAAAAAAAAAAAAAAAAAAAAACAGGGGCTGGAGGGATGGCATAGCAGTTAAGGCACTTGCCTGCAAAGCCAAAAGGACCACGGTTCAATTCCCCAGGACCCCATGTAAGCCAGATGCACAAGATGGCGCATACATCTGGAGTTCATTTGCAGCAGCTAGAAGCCCTGACGTACCCATTCTCCCTTTCTCTTTCTCTCTCCCTCTCTCTCGCCCCTCCTCCCAAATACATAAAAATAAAATAAAATATTAAAAAAACACAGAGAGCTGCAGAGGTGGCTTAGCAGTTAAGGTGCTTGCCTACAAAGCCTAAGAACCCCAGTACCCATGTAAGCCAGATGCACATGGTGGCACAAGTGTCTGGAGTTCATTTGCAGTGGCTAAAGGCACTGGCATACCCATTCTCTCCCTCTGCCCACATCTCTCTCTCTTTTTTTCTCTCTCTCTCTCAAATAAATAAATAAATAGTAAGCACAGAGCCATATGTGGTAGCAAGAGGGAAATTAGATAATTAGAAAAAGGCTTATAAGCCAGGCGTGGTGGTGCACACCTTTAATCCCAGCACTCGGGAGGCAGAGGTAAGAGGATCGCCGTGAGTTCAAGGCCACCCTGAGACTCCATAGTGAAGCCTGGGCTAGAGTGAGACCCTACCTCACAAAACCAAAAAAGAAAAAGAAAGAAAAGAAAAAGGCTGATAAGAGAAATCTTAAACTAATTTCTGGCTGTTTACAAATGTTGCTGCCTACATCACACATTGGCCCTGCTATCTGCAGCAGCTGCCACAGAGCTGGAATTACTCAGGTATGCACAGAGTTCAAGCCCAGCCCCTTCCAAATGCTGCACCCAGGTGTGCTGGCTCCTTCCAGATTCAGTCCTAAACCACAAATAAAAAGCCTGACTGCTCATGGGGCCTTCTGGGAACGTCTGTCTTCTTCCTGGCTCCTGGGCTGTTCATCTGCCAGCCCCTGAGGTTTCCACAATAAGGTTTCATCCTCCCACCCTGGCAGCTTGGCTGTTGCCAAGGTGGAAAAAATAGTTTTGTTCCTCTAGGTCCAAGGACTTCTTTTTTTGGTTTGTTTGGTTTTCGGTTTTCAAGGTAGGGTCTCACTTTAGCCCAGGCTGACTTAGAATTCACGATGTAGTCTCAGGGTGGCCTCAAACTCATGGTGATCATCCTACCTCTGCCTCCTGAGTGCTGGGATTAAAGCCGTGTGCCACCACACCAGGCTCTTCTTTGAATTTTTATTAGCCACAGCACACATGTGGAGGTCAGAGGACAACTCTGAGGTATCTGTGCTTCACAGACAATTCTAGCCCATAAGCTACAGGTATCCACATTTACATGGATGCTAGGGAAACAACCATGCCAGCAGGCTTGGAAAGCATGCACCTTTAACCACTGAACCATCCCCCCCCCCCGCCCTGGTTTTATTCTGCAAATGCAGATAGCCCATTTTTCCATCACCATTTGTTGAAGAGGCTTTTTTCTCCAGTGATTATTTGGGGCATCTCTGTCAAAAATTAAGTGGTTACAGGACTGAAGAGATGACTTAGCGATTAAGGCACTTGCCTGCAAAGCCAAAGGACCCAGGTTTGATTCCCCAGGACCCACATAGGCCAGATGCACAAGGGGGCTCATGCGTCTGGAGTTTGTTTGCAGTGGCTGGAGGCCCTGGCACGCCCATTCTCTCTCTCTCTCTCTCTCTCTCTCTCTCTTCCCCCCCCTTCCTTCCTCCCTCTTTCTCTATCTCAAATAAAGCAAGAATTCTAACACAATTAATAACTGCCTAAGACCACTCTCCCTTCCAAGCTCTAAGCCTGAAATTCTCTAGGAATCTCACCAGAAAGTTGATTCGCAGAGAAAGGACATGCACTAAACCCTTGTGTAACTCTAATACCTCCTGGTTTTACTTTATCAGACTGCAGCCCCATCCAAGACACCTTGGAGCCACCCTATCAGCTCACTTATCAAAAAAAGAGAGGGAGCTGGAGAGATGGCTTAGCAGTTAAGCGCTTGACTGTGAACCCTAAGGACCTTGGTTCAAGGCTCGATTCCCCAGGACCCATGCAAACCAGATGCACAAGGGGGTGCATGCATCTGGAGTTCGTTTGCAATGGCTGGAGGTCCTGGCATGCCCATTCTCTCTCTACCTATCTGCCTCTTTCTCTCTCTATCACTCTCAAATAAATAAATAAATAAATAATTTTTAAAAAGAGAGAGAGGGGGCTGAAGATATGGTTTAGTGGTTAAGGCACTTGTCTGCAAAGCCAGAGGACCCAGGTTCAATTCCCCAGGACCCACATAAACCAGATGCACGAAGTGGCATATATCTGGGGTTTGTTTGAAGCGGCTGGAGGCCCTGGAGTGCTCTCGCTCTCTCTCTCTCTCTCTCTCTCTCTCTCTCTCTCTCTTCCTCTCTCTCTTAATCTGCTTCTTTCTCTCTCTCTCTCATATAAATAAATAAAAATCAAAAAAAAATTTTTTTTAAAAGAGAGAGCTAGGTGTGGTAGCACACATCTTTAATCCCATCACTTGGGAGGAAGAGGTAGAAGAATTTCTGTGAGTTCAAGGTCACCTTGAGGTTACATAGTGAATTCCAGGACAACCTGGGCTAGAGCAAGACCCTACCTCGAAAAAAAAAAAAAAAGGAGGGGGAACAGGAGAGGTTGGTTGCTCAGTGGTTAGACACTTGCTTGCAAACCTGACAGCCCAGGTTTGATTTCCCAGTACCACGTAAAGCCAGATGTACAAAGTGGCATATGCATCTGGAGTTCATTTGAAGTGGCCAGAGGGACTGATGTGCCCATACTCACTCTCATTGTGTCTGCCTCTTTCTTTCCATCTCTCTCTCAAATAAATAAATAAAACTATAAAAGAGAGAGAGGAAGAAAAAAGAGAGAAAATGAGGGGGAAAGGTTTCTTAGCAACCTTTTGGGTCATTTAGTTTTGCAGGCAAGCACCTTAACCGCTAAGCCATTTCTCCAACCCCCATAAATTTTCATATTTATTTATTATTTACTTATTTATGAGAGAAAGAGTGAGTATAGACACCCCAGAACCTCCTGCCTCTGCAAACTCCAGACACATGTTTCACTGTGTGTTTAGGTCTACATGAGTACTGGGGAATTGGATTCAAGTCAGCTGCCTTTGCAAGCAAGTGCCTTCAGCCACTGAGCCATCTCCCCAGCTCAATAATGGGTTCAATTTGACATTCTCACATATGTATATGATGTATATTTATTGTACTTACCCTCCTATTATCCTCTTGTTTCCCTCCCACTCCCACCAATCCCTTCTTCTCAACTATTCTCTCTTTTTTTTTGGGGGGGGGGGGTTCAAAGCAATGGTTTTGCTCTAGCCCAGGCTGACCTAGAATTCACTATGTAATTTCAGGGTAGCCTTGAACTCATGGCAATCCTCCTACCTCAGCCTCCTGAGTGCTGGGATTAAAGGAATGCACCACCACACGTGACTTTGTTGTTTCTATTGCTGACACATGTTATTAGGGTTTCTCATAGGACTTTGAATGAGGGACTATTTACAGGAGCATGTGGCTACACCTTGAAAGAAAATGTCTGTCCTGCTCAACAATAAAGTAGACTTAAAACACACCCAACACAAGGCTCAGGGAATTTTGTGGAAGAGGGAGTGGAAAAAATGTAAGAACTGCGGGGTGGGAGGGAATATCCAGAGACATTGCCCCCCTACAATGACTGACTGCTGCCCTCACAACTCATAACCCACAACCCCATGGGGAGTACCAGTAATCACACTGAGGAGAGTCCTGAGTGGAATGAGGGCAGGGAGGAAGGAAATGGTACCAACATCCAAAGTTTCTACTTAATAAAAAGAAAAATCAGGGCTGGAGAGATGGCTTAGCGGTTAAGTGCTTGCCTGTGAAGCCTAAGGACCCTGGTTCGAGGCTCGATTCCCCAGGACCCATGTTAGCCAGATGCACAAGGGGGCGCACGCATCTGGAGTTCATTTACAGTGGCTGGAGGCCCTGGCATGCCCATTCTCTCTCTATATCTGTCTCTTTCTCTCTCTGTCTGTTGCTCTCAAATAAATAAATAAAAATAAACAAAAAAATTTTTAAAGAAAAATCATACAGTTAGGGAGATAGCTTAGCAGTTAAGGCACTTGCCTGCAAAGCCAAAGGACCCAGGCTTGATTCCCCAGAACCCCTGTAATCCAGACACACAAGGGGGTAGGTACGTGCATCTGGAGTTCATGTGCAGAGGTTCTGGAGGCCCTGGTGTGCCCATTCTCCCTCTCTCTCTCTCTCTCTCCTTCTTCCTCTCTCTCTCTCTCTCTCTCTCTCTCTCCTAAATAAATAAAATAAAAATCTGATTCATGTGGGTCCTGGAGAATCAAACCTTGGTCCTTTGGCTTTGCAGGCAGATACCTCAACTACTAAGCCATTTCTTCAGCTCATAAACTATTTTTTTTAAAATCATAAAGAGCCGGGCATCTCAGCCGGGCATGGTGGTGCACGTCTTTAATCCCAGCACTCGGGAGGCAGAGGTAGGAGGAACGCCGTGAGTTCAAGGCCACCCTGAGACTACAGAGTGAATTCCAGGTCAGCCTGAGCTAGAGTGAGACCCTACCTCGAAAAACCAAACTAACTAACTAAATAAATAATAATAAATCATAAAGATTAAAAAAAAGAAAGAAATAGAAAAGTCTCTCCCTATTCCAGCAACCATTTCTAATTATAGGGAAGGGACATGAGCCCTTCCTCACTAGCTACCATTATCTGTCTATAAATCTTCAGGGAGGGGCGGAGCTTCATGGGCCCCTCCTTCTCTCTTCCTGCATGCCTGACTGGCCCAGTCTTGTGTTGGTGATCACAACTGCTGAGAGATCAAGCGTTTAACAGTGATATCATGCTACAAAGACAGCATTTCACCTCACTCCCCTCCTTCCTCTCTGGCTCTTACATTCTTTCTACCCCATCCAACTGATCCATCCGCTCCTTCTCTCTTTTCCTAACCCTTTTGGGCTCCACACCACTATTGCTACAATAAACTTCTCTACCCTCAAAGAAATTGTGCCCCAGAATCTCTGCTTCGAAACAACCCTAACAGTAATGTCCTCTCGATTTGATCTGAAGTCTACTTCGTCAGATACTGGAACAGTATGCCTGCTTGTTTCCTGGTTCCATTTACTTTTTCCATCCTTTCACCCAAAAGCAGAGTCTGTCTCTGATGATCAGGTGCATTTCTTGGAGACAACAAATATGGGGATCCTGTTTGTTTTTAATTTTATATTTTATTTATTGATTTGCAAGCAGAAAGAGATAAAGAGAAGAGACAGTCGGGAGTGGTGGCGCACACCTTTAATCCCAACACTCGGGAGGCAGAGGTAGGAAGATCGCCTTGAGTTCGAGGCCACCCTGAGACTACATAGTGAATTCCAGGTCAGCCCAGGCTAGTGTGAGACTCTACCTCTAAAACCTGAAGAAAAAAAAGGGAGAGAGAGAGAGAGAGAAGAGAGACAGACAGAATGGGCATGCCAGGGCCTCTAGCCACTGCAGACAAACTCTAGACACATGTGCCATCTTGGGCATCTGGCTTTACATGGGTGCTAGGCAATCAAACTCAAGTCTTCAGGCTTTGAAGGCAAGTGCCTTAGCTGCTGAGCCATCTCTCCAGCTCTGGATCCTGATCTTTTAATCCAATGTGCTACTCTGTGTCTTTTTAAAATTTTTTTTTAATTTTTATTTATTTATTTGAGAGCGACAAACAAACAGAAAGAGGCAGATAGAGAGAGAGAGAATGGGCGCGCCAAGGCCTCCAGCCACTGCAAACGAACTCCAGATGCATGCTCCCCCTTGTGCATCTGGCTAATGTGGGTCCTGGGGAATCGAACCTCGAACCAGGGTCCTTAGGCTTCACATGCAAGTGCTTACCCGCTAAGCCACCTCTCCAGCCCTCTCTGTGTCTTTTGATTGGATCATTGAGATCATTACTGTTCGGAGTTATTATTGGAAGGTATGTGCTGTCACCTTATTGATTTTATATTGTTTGGTGTTTTCCTGTTCCTCATTTGCTGAACTACTATCCTGGTGTGGTTTATTCTTTCCCGTAGCCTCATGGATGGATTCATGCAAGTATCTTCTGCACTCATCAATTCCTTTAGTCTGTTTGTACCATGGAAAGTTTTTTGTCCCTCAAGTATGACACATAAGTTTTTCTGAGTACACTAGTTTGTATTGGCAGTTGTTGTCAACCTCTCTCCATGACAGACTCTGGACTTTCTCTCCTGCTTTGTAAACTGCCTGACTTGACTTTGCTGTGAAAATTAGACATTCAGGCATCATCTGCCTCTTCTGAACACTGTTATCCCCTGGCTCCCAGGAACTTCTAAGAGTGCATGTCCTCCTATCAACCTCCAGCTTCCTTCCTCTCCACCCATTAAGGGTTCTTGAGAATCTTTTGTGGTTTGCAGAAGTTGGAACTCTGTCTAGCATCATGGCAATAGTGAGCAGAATCTGTTCCCCATGAGAAGTCCTAGGATTTCCCGAAATCACAGTGGTGTGTTCTAACTTACAAAAGGAGCTTTGCTGAAGTGAAGCTCCTGTGTCATCCTCCTGAAACCGGGGGAGCCCCCACCGGGCTTGAGAGGCAAGTGAAATGTCCACTGTGGCATTTCCATGCATGCATGTACCATGCTTTTTAAAATATTTTATTTAAAGGGGGGGAAAGAGGCAGAGAGGAGAGAAAGAATGGGTTCGCCAGGGTCTCCAGCCCCTGCAAATGAATTCCAGACACATGCGTCACCTTGTGCATATGGTTTACATAGGTCCTGGGGAATACAACCTGGGTCCTCAGGCTTCACAGGTAAGCACCTTAATGACTAAGCCATCTCTATGCTCCTGGATACCCTTTCTTGCCCTCTCGTTTCCCCTGGTCCCACAATAATATATATACATATATTTTTACTTATTTGAGAGAGAAAAAAAAGCAGATAGAGAATGGGGCCTCCAGCCACTGTAAACAAACTCCAGACGCATGTGCCACCTTGTGCATCTGGCTTACATGTATACTGGGGGATCAAACCTGGGTCCTTAGGTTTTGCAGGCAAGCGCCTTAACCTCTAAGCCATTTCTCCAGCCCTACTTAGTGTATTTTGTGTGCCTGCCACAATGTGGTTGTATTATAAATCTTGTCTCTCACATTTGTTCCCAAGAACTTCAGGACAGAGATACAAATCACTTCTGGAGTTGTTCAATACCCTGTTACAAAGGGTCTTTAGAACTGCTAAGCACAATCGCTGGGGGGGGGGGGGGAGCAGTTGAAGCCAGCGTGGTGGCTCACACCTTTAATCCCATCATTCGGGAGGCTGAGGTAGGAGGATCACTGTGAGTTCGAGGCCACCCTGAGACTACATAATGAATTCCAGGTCAGCCTGAGCTAGAGTGAAACCCTACCTCAAAAAACAACAACAACAACAAATAACTAAAAGTTACTAGTCTGGTGGCTGGGCATGGTGGCGCATGCCTTTAATCCCAGCACTCGGGAGGCAGAGGTAGGAGGATCGCCATGAGTTCAAGGCCACCCTGAGATGACAGAGTGAAACCCTACCTCAAAAAACCTAAAAAAAAAAAAAAAGTTACTAGTCTGTACGGGGTAGGGGTGAGGAGGCATCCTGACCCAAGAGGCCTGAGCACCATACCTTTCTTTGAGAAACTCCTCAAACTCTTTGCAGTTCTTGCGGCCATTGTTCAGGTGCTGAATGATGCTGTCATAGCCGACTGTGCTGAGGATGTCCGTGCTCTGGGGGAGTAAATAACATGGCATCAGACCAGGAGTGACACAGGGGGCAGCCCTGATTCCTGGAGAAGGGTGGGACAGAAGTGGCAGGAAACTGGCAATGGTACCTCACTGAATTACTTTACCAAGCCATGAGCCCAAAGAGAATGAATAGTAATCAAAATGCACACAGCTGAGCCGGGCGTGGTGGCGCACGCCTTAAATCCCAGCACTCGGGAAGCAGAGGTAGGAGGATTGCCATGAGTTCGAGGCCACCCTGAGACTCCATAGTGAATTCCAGGTCAGCCTGGGCTAGAGTGAAACCCTACCTCGAAAAACCAAAAAAAAAAAAAAAAAAAAAAAATGCACACAGCTGGAAAGGGTATTTAAAATGATGAAACTAAAAGCCGGGCGTGGTGGCGCACGCCTTTAATCCCAACACTCGGGAGGCAGAGGTAGGAGGATCGCCATGAGTTCGAGGCCACCCTGAGACTCCATAGAGAATTCCAGGTCAGCCTGGGCTAGAGTGAGACCCTACCTCAAAAAAACAAAAAAATAAAATAAAATAAAATGATGAAACCAGGGCTAGAGAGGTTGCTCAGTAGCTAAGGTGCTTGCCTATGAAACCTGAGGACCCAGGTTCAATTCCCCAATACCCACATAAGCCAGATGCACAAGGTGGCACATGCGTCTGGAGTTTGTTTGCAGTGGCTGGAGGCCCTGGCATGCCCATTATATTGGCCCCCTCTCAAATAAGTAAATAAATAAAATATTTAAATTGATGAAACTAAAAGTCCACAGAACAGGAAGTGATGCTGGAATGAGAGATGCTGGAATGAGACACATGGATGAGGAAGGAGGAAGGCACAAGTCCTTCTCTGGGCCTCTGCTCACCCCTAAACCAAGCCAGGAGTGAAAGAACCAGGTGCCTACTCCAGCCTCATGCTGGGTGCATCTCCATACTGCTGGGTGGAAACTGGCTCAAGCTACAGCTCCTTTTCTGTCAGAAGCTTATATGACTTTCCATAAGTCCTTAAACTTGCTAGCAAGCCAGGAGCAGTGGCTCACGCCTTTAATCCCAGGGCTCTGGGAGACTGAGAAGAGGTTCACTATGAGCTCAAGGTCAGCAGGGACTTCATAGTGAGTTCCAGATCAGCCTGGGATGCAGCGAGATCCTTCCTTTAAAAAAAAGTGGGGGTGGGGCTGAAGAGATGGCTTAGCAGTTAAGGCACTTGCCTGAGAAGCCTAAGGATCCAAGTTCAATTCCCCAGTACCCACATAAGCCAGATGCACAAGGTGGTGCATGTATCTGGTATTTGTTTGCAGTGGCTAGAGGCCCTGGTGTGCCCATTCTTTCTATCTCTCTCTATCTGCCTCTTTCTCTCTCTCAAATAAGTAAATAAAATATCTGGGAAAAAAAAAAAAACTTGCCACCAAGCCTGACTCTGACATTTCTTCCCACAACTAATTAGCCCTTTTGAGTGTCTGGGGAATCTCGTAAAAGGTTAAGTATGGGCTGGAGAGATGGCTTAGTGGGTAAGGCACTTGCCTGTGAAGCCTAAGAACTCTTGTTCGACTCTCCAGGTCCCACATAAGCCAGACGCACAGTGACACAAGCACACAATGTCGCACATGTGCACAAGGGGGCGTCTGTGTCTAGGGTTCCATTGCAGTAGCTGGAGGCCCTGGCATGCTAATTCTCCCCCCCCCGCCACCCCTATCTTTCACACATGCATGCACGCACACAGAGAAAGGCCAATCTGTTGGGCTTGCCTAAAAAAAAAAAAAAAGTTAAGTATGCCTGAAGCAGAAGACAGGAAGCAGGCCACAGAGTGGGAAAAGGGGCCATCTGCCCACTGAAAGTATGAATGAGAGTCTAGGCCAGAATGTTCCAGATAGTTCCTGATCTTAATTTTGAGAAAAGAAATTTAATTTTTTTTAATTAGCAGTTTATTTATATTTTATTCTACTATGCTCTCCAAGGATGGAAGACACTGGCTAAGTACCCAAAACCAGGCATAACACATTTTGAAGTCAAGATTCTTGGAATCCCATAAACAGTTCGGTTGTAAATAATGTGGAAGTGTTCCCTACTGAGGCTGGCTCCCTGGTGTTTGCCCCAATGCAAACAATGGGTTGCTTGATTCAGATCCAATCCTTTTTATTTATTTATTTTTTTTAATTTTTCGAGGTAGGGTCTCACTCTAGTCCAGGCTGACCTGGAACTCACTATGCAGTCTCAGGGTGGCCTTGAACTCACAACAATCCACCTACCTCTGCCTCCCAAGTGCTGGGATTAAAGGCAGATCCAATCCTTAATCCTAGCACTAGGGGCAGGAGGTGGGTGGAGAAGAGGGGCTGAGGTAGGATCACCATGCATTCAGAGAAAATGGGTGCCCCAGGGCCTGTAGCCATTGCAAAAGAACTCCAGATACATGCACCACATGCACCCAAATAAATCAGAAGAGAAAATGAAAACAAAGGCTTCTGGGTAAGTGAATGGATAAGTACAAAGAGTCATTGTCAAAGTCACTTTACAGACAGAAGTTTTGTTTTTTTTTTTCTTATAATTTATTTTAAGAGAGAAAGAGGCAGAAGGGGGGGAGGAAAAGAGAGATTGGGTGCTCCAGGGCTTTCAGCTGTTTTGAACAACCTCCAGAAGTATGCACCCCTTGTGCGCATGTGCAATATTGCATGCCTGCATCACTGTGCATCTGGCTACATGGGACCTAGAGATTCAAACATGAGTTCTTAGACTTCACAGGCAAGCACCTTAACCGCTAAGCCATCTCTCCAGCCCCAGACAGAAGTCTTTGTTCCTAAAAAAGGAAAATGCTTAACTTCTTCTTAATGATATACACTTGAAAGGTGGTTTCCCTTTTCCTTTCTTCTTTCTTTTTTTTTTTGTGGTTTTTTGAGGTAGGGTCTCACTCTAGCCCAGGTTGACCTAGAATTCACTATGTAGTCTCAGAGAAGCCTTGAACTCATGGCAATCTGCCTACCTCTGCCTCCCAAGTGCTGGCATTAAAGGCGTGCCCAGCCTCTTTCTTTCTTTCTTTCTTTATGAGAAGGGGGAAGGAGGAAGGGAGAGTGAGTGGGATGGGGGGGGTCTCTAGGCACTGCAAACGAACTCCAGACACATGCACCAACTTGTGCATCTGGCTTACACAGGTACTGGGGAATCAGACCTAGGTCCTTAGGCTTCACAGGCAAGCATCTTAACTGCTAAGCCATCTCTCCAGCCCTCCCTTTTCTTAATTAGGGATACAGATACTTGGGTGGAAGGGAGCTAGACCAAAGTTTCCTAGACACACAAACCAAAACAAAGACCTCCCAGATGCCTGGGTTGGATGTTCATCCCAGCAATGTGGAGATGTCTACTACAACTGGTGTCCTTCTCCCAGCTTCTCCCTCACTGGTCTCATCACTCAGCTCCAAGAGGAAGGCATACATTTCTATCCCAAAACCTTCCCATATGCTCTTTCCTCAGCAGGAGTGACATCTCCCCTTCCTCCTTCCCTTAAATCCTACTTCTGCATTAGGACTGGTTCAAATCCCATTTATTTATTTATTTATTTATTTATTTATTTATTTGACAGAGAAAAAGGGAGAGAGAGACAGACAGAAAGACAGAGAGAGAATGGGCACACCAGGGCCTCCAGCCACTGCAGACGAACTCCAGACGCGTGGGCCCCCTTGTGCATCTGGCTAACGTGGGTCCTGGGGTATCAAACCCAGGTCCTTTGGCTTTGCAGGCAAACGCCTTAACCACTAAGCCATCCCTCCAGCTCACAAATCTCATTTCTTTCTGAAGTCATCCTCAAATAATTTGCCATTCATCCTCCAATTCTCTTTTGAATGCCTGGAGTATTTACACCTATCCCATCCTTTGGCTTTAAGCATATACTACTATGTATCACTCATTATACATAGAAATATCTTTTGAGACAATGTCTCATGTTTCACAAGCTGGCCTGAAACTCATCATATAGCCAAGGAGCCAAGAATAACTTTGAACTTTTTTTTTTTTTTTAAGATAGGGTCTTGCAGCCAAGCGTGGTGGCGCATGCCTTTAATCCCAGCACTCAGAAGGTAGGAGGATCACTGTGAGTTCAAGGCCACCCTGAGACTACATAGTTAACTCCAGGTCAGCCTGGGCCAGAGTGACACCCTACCTCGAAAAACCAAAAAAAAAAAAAAAGAAAAGAAAAAAAAGAAAAAGAAAAAGACAGCCTATTCAACAAATAGTGCTGGCAAAATTGGATATCTACCTGCAGAAGAATAAATTTAGATCCATATTTCTTATCCTGCTCAAAGATCAATTCAAAATAGATCAAAGACCTTAATTTAAAACCAAAATTGCCAGGTGTGGTGGCACACACCTTTAATCCCAGCACTCGGGAGGCAGAGGTAGGAAGATCACCATGAATTCAAGGCCACCCTGAGACTACAGAGTGAAATCCAGGTCAGCCTGGGATAGAGTGAGACCCTACCTTGAAAAGCCAAAATAAAATAAAAATAAAGCCAAAATTGCTGAAGGCACTAGAGGAAAACAGAGAATTCAGGACTGGAGAGATGGCTTAGTAGTTAAGGCACTGGCCTGCAAAGCCCAAGGACCTGCATTTAATTCCCCAGTACCTACATAAAGCCAGATGCACAAGGTGGTGCATGTGTCCGTGGAGTTCACCTGCAATGGCTAGAGGCCCTGATATACCCATTCTGTATCTGGCTCTTTCTCTCTCTCTCTCTCTCTAATAAATAAGTAAATAAAATGTATGGACACACTGGAACTTAGAGGTATAGGTAAGAACTTTCTGAAAAGGACTCCAACAGCATGGGAATAGTCCCAAGAATCAACAAACTGTATCACATGAAATTAAAAAGTTTCTAAACAGCAAAGAAAACTAGCAGAGAGTAAAAGGAAATCCCACAGAATAGGAGAAAATACTTGTCAGCTATACCTCAACAGAAGATTGAGGGTTGATATTAAAACTATATAAAGAACTGCAAAAACTAACATACACCCTCTCTTTCTCCTTTCAAATAAAGAAGCAATTTTTTTTTTTAAAAAGTGCTAATCAGGGCTGTCTGGTTTTGGACAAGGGAACACTCAGGAGCCGTAGATTGTTGCTAGAAAATTTTTCAGTGCCAGGGATGGGATACCTTCCAGTGAGTTGTTGGCCAGGGAGGTCCCTGATGCCCCAAAAACATTATAGGCCATTGCCGAGGCCCTTGGTTTCCCACCAGGAATAGATGGTAAGACCCTATTGCTGAAGACTCCACATACTTGGGCTGCAAGGCCACTGAAAAATCCTGCTGGAAACAAGCTGATAACCTCCTCCATGTAGATCAGCTGACAGAAAGCTAGAAGAAGCCATTCTACATGCAGTTCAATGGGAGAAAGAGGTACCACCAGTGAAGATACTCAACAGTGGAAACTGCAAGCCTTATAATTGGCCAACCAGGCCAAATGAGCCAACAGATGCAATAGCGGCACGTCTGTCATGGTGGAAACCAACTGCCCTCAAATTGGACTGGAGGCCCGCTCCATGGGAGGGAATACATCCCTGATATGGAAAACTTAAAACAGGGGTAGTCATGAGCCCTAGGGGTGTAACATCTGCTGATGTCTGGATAAATGTATATACTATGCTTATCAAACTGCCCAGTAAGCACTTCTCTTAATATTCATACCCTTATATTAATGCTACTCTCACTTTGGGTAGAGAATCTTCTCTTTTCAGATGGCAGTGACCTGGGGATGACTCAGAAGGTATCATAGTGCTGGAAAGAAGTGACTGGAGTACTGAGTAACATCTCGATCGCACCTTCCAAGGCTCAGGGTCTAATGCGGAAGAGGTGGCGGAAAGAATGTAAGAGCCAAAGGAAGGGTAGGACTCCTCACAACGTGCTCCCTCCAGAGTGGTCTGGATTTCCATGACCTCACAGTGCCTGACACTACCTACACATGACCATCATAAGAGGAGGAAAATATCATGACATCAAAATAAAAGAGAGACTGATTGAGATGGGGAGGGGGTATGATGGAGAATGGAATTTCAAAGGGGAAATTGGGGGGGGGGAGGGTATTACCATGGGATATTTTTTATAATCATGGAAGACGTTAATAAAAATTGAGAAAAAAAAAGTGCTAATCAGGGCTGAAGAGATAGCTTAGCAGTTAAGGCACTTGTCTGAGAAACCTAAGGACCCCAAGAACCCATGTAAGCCAGATGTACATGTTGGCACATGCATCTGGAGTTTGTTTGCAGTGGCTAGAGGCCCTGGTGTGCCATTCATTCCCTTTCTCTCTCTTCCTCCCTCTCTCTCTCCCTTCTATCCTCCCTCTCAAAAAACACAAATAATTTTTAAAACAAATTTAAAAACTGCTAATCAGCTGGACATGGTAGTGTACACCTTTAATCCCAACACTTGGGAAGCAGAGGTAGGAGGATTGCCATGAGTTCGAGGTTACCCTAAGACTACACAGTGAATTCTAGGTCAGTCTAGGTTAGACCAAGACCCTACCTCAAAAACAAAACTGCTAATCAATAAATGGGCTAATAAAATGAACAGATTCTCTAGAAGAAACAAATGGCAACCGATTTTTTTCTAATGTTCAACATCCTTAGTCATCAGGTAAATACAAATTAAAACCATTTTGAGATCCCATCTCACCCTAATTAAAATGGTTAGCATCAAGGGAACAAATTCTAAGCCGGGCATGGTGGCGCACGCCTTTAATCCCAGCACTCAGGAGGCAGAGGTAGAGGATCACTGTGAGTACCAGGCCACCCTGAGAGTACACAGTGAACTCCAGGTCAGTTTGGACTAAGAGAGAGAAAGAAAGAAAAAAAAATTCTGGTGAGTTTGTGGGAAAGAGGAACCCTCATTTACTGTTAATGGGAATGTAAACTGGTGCATCCACTATGGAAATCAAAATAAACCCTTTTTTCTCAAAATGCCAAAGATTGGGCTGGAGAGGTAGCTCGGTGGTTAAAGGCACTTGCTTACAAAGCCTATGACCTGGAATCAATTCCCCAGTACCCACATAGAGCCAGATACACAAAGTGGCACATGTATCTGAAGTTCATGTGCAGTGGTAAGAGGCCCTGGCAAGCCTGTACATTCTCTCTCTCTCTCTCTCTCTCTCTCTCAAATAAATACATTTTTTAAAAGCTGAAAATTTGAGCTGGAGAGATGGCTCAGTGGTTAAAGGCACTTGCCTGCAAAGCCTAAAATCCCAAGTTTGATTCCCCAGTGCACACATAATAGCCAGACACAAAAAGTGGTACACGGTTCATTTGCAGTATCAGGAAGCCTTGCAGTGCCCATTCTCTCCCTTTCTTTCTCTCAGTCTCTCAAATAAATTTTTGAAAATATTTTTCTTATTGTGGTTTTTTGAGGTAGGGTCTCACTCTAGCCCAGACTGGCCTGGAATTCACTATGTAGTCTCAGGGTGGCCTTGAACTCACAGTGATTCTCCTACCCCTGCCTCCCGAGTGCTGGGATTAAAGGCGTGTGTCATCATGCCCAGCTTAAAAAAAAAAAAATTAACAAAAAAAGACTAACACAGCTGGAGTCAGGCATGGTGTCTCATGCCTGTAACCCCAGCACTTGGGAGTGAAGGAGGCAGGAACAGGAGTTCTCAAACAGCCTCGACTATAAATAGTAAGTTTGAAGCCAGCCTGGGCTACTTGAGACCCTGTCTCAAAAAAAGGGGGGGGGGGCTGGAGGGATAGCTTAGCAGTTAAGGTGTTTGCCTGCAAAGCCAAAGGACCCAGGTTCGGTTCCCCAGGACCCATGTAAGCCAGATGCACAAGGGGGTGCATGTGTCTGAAGTTCATTTGCAGTGGTTGGAGACCGTGGCGTGCCCATTCTCTCACTCTCTCTCCCTCTTTCTCTGTTAAATAAATAAATAAAAGCACAGACAGAGCAAGACACCAAAAAAGAGAGGGGAGAGCTTAGCGGTTAAGGCATTTGCCTGCAAAGCCTAAGGATCTAGGTTCAATTCTCCAGGTCCCAAGTAAGCCAGGTACACATGGTGGCACATGTGTCTGGAGTTCTTTTGCAGTAGTTAGAGGCCCTGGTGCGCCCATTCTCACTCACTCTCTCTCCCTCCCTCCCTCTCTGTCTCTAATAAATTAATTAATTAATTAATATGTCAAAAAAATAAGAAAAAGAAAAAAGGGGCTGGGCGTGACACCTTTAATCCCAGCACTCGGGAAGCAGAGGTAGGAAGATCGCCGTGAGTTGGAGGCCGCCCAGAGACTACATAGGGAATTCTAGGTCAGCCTGGGCTACAGTGAGATCCTACCTCAAAAAAAAAAAAAAAAAAAAAAAAAAAGAGGGGAAGGGAAGGAGTGAGAGAAGAAAGGAAGGAGGAGGCATAGAAAGTTAGAGGATTCATGCCACCTGACTCCAAATCTTTCCATGAAGTTAGGGTAATGAGAGCAATATGAAGTGACCTGAAATAAACAAGTAGGCTGATGGAACGTTTATATAGACTTGTCCGTGGTCAGCTGACTTTAATAGGAAAAACAGTAGCCTTTTAAACAGATGCTCCTAGAATGACTGCATAAACTTCTTGGGGGACTGGGGATGTAGCTCACAGCACTTACCTAGCATGTGAGAGACCCTGAGTTCAATCCACAGCACCACAAAAATTAATTAATTAATAAGCCTCTCGGGGGTGGGGAGAAGAGTCCATTCATCTTCACACAGAAGTTCATTTGAGCCCTAGGAGGGAAGCTACAACTGTCTGGCTAAATGGAGACGTGACGGCCATGCCCATGTTAGTAGCCTGCTGCAGGGTGGAGCCCTCGTCAGCTGCCACTTTGGCAGAACTCTGAGAGCCAGCTGTTCAGTTGCCCTTTGTGGGGAGGGCGCTGGCTGGCCTCCCAGTATCCTCGGACTGCTCTCTCCATGGCTGCTCCAGTTTCAGCCCCTACTGGCTGGGAGTTCATGGCTATGGTTCTAGGGCCTCGTGAGGTGGGAATCTATGTACTTCATTCTCTGTTTTGCCTAAATTGGAAAGCTTCCTTCCAACTTTGGTCCCATCTGGGCTTTATTTAATAATTTTTTTTTAATTTTTTAAAAATTTATTTTATTTATTTGAGAGAAAAAAAAAAAAAGAGGCAGATAGAGAGAAAGAGAATGGGCGCACCAGGGCCTTCAGCCTCTACAAACTCCAGACACATGTGCCACCTTGTGCATCTGGCTTTACATGGGTCCTTGGGAATCGAACCTGGGACCTTTGGCTTTGTAGGTAAATGTTTTAACCACTAAGCCATCTCTCCAGCCCTATTTAATAATTTTTTTAATTTTGTTTATTTTTATTTATTTATTTGAGAGCGACAGACAGAGAGAAGGAGGGAGAGAGGGAGAGAGGGAGAGAGGGAGAGAGAGATAAAGAATGGGCGCGTCAGGGCTTCCAGCCACTGCAAATGAACTCCAGATGCGTGCGCCCCCTTGTACATCTGGCTAATGTGGGTCCTGGGGAATCGAGCCTCAAACCGGGGTCCTTAGGCTTCACAGGCAAGCTCCTTAACCGCTAAGCCATCTCTCCAGCCTGAGAATCACTTTCAACAGTTTGGTTGAAACCTATCCTTCTCATTTCTTCATTTTGTCTCTCAGTCTTTGAGACATGGTCTCAGCTTCCAGTTCCCAGTTCTCCTACTGGAACTGCTGGAGTGCCAGGACTGCAGATGCAGGCTACCCCACAGGCTTCACTTCTCTCGTGCACCCATTACTTTCTCGGGTTCTACTTTCACTGACTGGCAATCAGTGACGTTACCTTTCTCGTTGACCTGCTAACTTGAGCAGAGGAGCATTTAAACATATGAAAATGTCGTGTGAACTGAGCCTAGAAAGCTGTGGGTGTTTGAGGGTTGTAGAGGTGATGTGAGGTGAGGCGACTGTAGGGTTATAGAATGTGGAGAAGGAACTGGAGTGGGATTTCATACTTGCCTTCACCATCAACCATTATTTTTTTAAAAATTGAAGGATGGGGCTGGAGAGAGGGCTTAGCTGTTAAGGCGCTTGCCTGCAAAGCCAAAGGACCCAGGTTCGACTCCCCAGGACCCACGTAAGCCAGTTGCATAAGGGGGCATGTGCATCTGGAGTTCGTCTGCAGTGGCTGGAGGCCCTGGCATGCCCATGCTCATTCTCCTCTCTCTCTCTCTCTCTCTCTCTCTCTCTCTCTCTCTCCCCCCCCCCCCCCCCGCCTATTTCTGTATCTCTCTCTCAAATAAATAAATAAATAATTGAAGGATGTACCATTTCAGTGACTTTCACCTTGGGTTTAGGAGAACCTGAAGACAACAATGGTAACTGTCATAGCCCTCGCTGAGGTTTCTCTGACACCTCTCCAGCAGATTCCCAGGTGATAACACACAACTTTGAATAGCTAAGTGGCTATGTTTATTTCATCATTATCTGTTTTCAATGAAAACTTCCCATGATCAAGACAAATGTTTTAGGGCTGGAGAGATGGCTTAGCTGTTAAGGTGCTTGCCTCCAAAGCCTAAGGACCCAGGTTCGATTCTCCAGTACCCACATAAGCCACATGCACAAGGGGGTATGTGTCTGGAGTTCATTTGCACTGGCTGAAGGCCCTGGCATGCCCATTCTCTCTCCCTCTCTCTCTCTCTCTCTCTCTCTCTCTCTCTCTCTCTCTCACACACACACACACACATAAATATATTTTTAAATGAATGTTTTAACTTTTATTGACAATTTCATACAGATACATAATGTATTTTGATCATCATCCCCCATTACTTTCTTTTGTCTCCTATCTCCTTTCCACTGAACCCCTTCTTTTCAACTAGTCCCTCTTCTGTTTTGATTTTTTATTTTGTTTATTTAATATTTTATTTTTATTTATTTATTTGAAAGAAAGAGAGAAAGAGGAAGACAGAGAGAGAGAGAATGGGTGCTCCAGGGCCTCTAGCCGCTGCAAAGGAACTCCAGCTGTATGTGCCACCTTGTGCATCTCCTTACCTCTTGGCTTACTTCCTGGGTAATGGAGAATCAAAGCCGGGTCCTGCCAGGCATGGTGGCACACGCCTTTAATCCCAGAACTCAGGAAGCAGAGATAGAAGGATTACCATGAATTTCAGGCCAGCCCGAGACTACCAACAACAAAAAAAAAAAAAAAAAAAAAAAAAAAAAAGCTGGGTCTTTAGGCTTCGCAGGCAAGCACCTGAACTACTAAACCATCTCTCCAGCCCTATTTTGAATTTATTTACATGGCTAGTCTTGCAAAACTATTTTCTTTATATTTTATTTATTTATTAGAGAGAGAGAATGGGCATGCCAGGGCCTCTAGCCACTACAAATGAACACCAGACATACGTGCCCCCTTGTGCATCTGGTGTATGTGGGTAGTGGGAAATCAAACCTGGGTCCTCAGGCTTCACAGGCAAGTCCCTTAACCACTGGGCCATCTCTCCAGCTTGAAAAACTTTTTGAATGTGCCTTTTTTTCAACTCCTTTTATTCTATCAAGCACTTAAGAAACTCAAAGCGCGTTGTCTCTTTCAATCTTCCAATATTTTCCACATTCCAATCTAGCCAGTCAACACTGAGCAGTTGAACCATGTGCTCAGTCACGTAGCTTGTGAATGACGGAACTCAAACTCGTGTGGCATTGGAGCCTAAGTGTTGTCCATTTAGAATTGCAAGGAAATGCGCTAAGGAACAGACAGACAGACAGGGTCCTTGTGTTCACATAGAAAGAGTAATGTGGGGTTGGAGAGCTGGCGCAGCAGTAAAGCGAGCTTCCCACACAAGCATGAGGATCTGAGGGGACTTGAAATCACCTGAGTTTGGATCTCCAGAACCCACTCAAATAGCTGAGCGTGACCCGGTACATCTGTCACCCCAATCCTGCTGGGTGTGGAGACCAGAGAATTTCTGGGGATCAGTAACAGCAAGCTCCAGAATCAAGAGACTTCATTTCAAGGAAAAACAATGAGAGAGTGATGGAGGGGGACGCCCAATCTTCACTTCAGCCCACCACAGGCAAGCCCATGGGGTGTGTGGTGGTTTAATTCAGGTGTCCCCCATAAATTTAGGTGTTCTGAATGCTAGGTTCCCAGCTGATGGAGATTTTGGAATTAACATTTCCTGGAGGGAGTGTATTGTTGGGAGCGGGCTTATGGGTGTTATAGCCAGTTTCCCCATGCCAGTGTTTGGCACACTCTCCTGTTGCTATTGCCCACCTTATGTTGGCAAGGAGGTGATGTCCACCCTCTGCTCATGCCATCATTTTCCCCTGCCATCATGGAGCTTCCCCTAGAGCCTGTAAACCAAAACAAACCCTTTTTTCCCAAAAGCTGCTCTTGGTCAGGTGATTTCTGGCAGCAATGTGAACCTGACTGTAACAGGGTACCACAGGTGAGTGCATGGGACACTGCATCAGTACATACACATGTACACACCACACCACACACACTACACATATGCTTAAGCAGCAGCCACCAGGTGCGGTGGTGCACACCTTTAATCTCAGCACCAGGGAGGCAGAGGTAGGAGGAACGCTGTGAGTTTGGGTCCACCCTGAGACTACATAGTGAATTCCAGATCAGCCTGGGCTACAGTGTTACCATACCTCAAAAAAAAAAAAAAAAAAAAAAAAAAAGGAAGAAGGAGAAGGAGAATAAGGAGGAAGGAGAGGAGAAGGAAAAAGAGGAGGAGGAAGAGGAAGAGTTGTCTGGGCAAGTACCTTAAGGATACACTTTAGTCTATTCAGAATATAGATTTTGAGGGCTGCAGAGATGGCTTAGCAGTTAAGGCACATGCCTGCGAAGCCTAAGGACCCCAGTTCAATTCTCCAGGTCCCAAGTAAGCCAGATGCACATGGTGGCATATGCGTCTGGAGTTCATTTGCAGTGGCTAGAGGCCATGGTGCACCCATTCTCACTCTCTCGCCCTCTCTCTGTCTCAAATAAATAAATAAAAATAAAATCTTTTGCACAAGGGGGCGCACGCATCTGGAATGTGTTTGCAGTGGCTGGAGGCCCTGGCGTGCCCATTCACACTCTCTCTCTGTCTCTCCCTCTTCCTCTTTCTCTGTCAAATAAATAAATACATATTTTTAAAAAATAAAATCTCTTAAAAATAGAGATAATTAAGCCGGGCGTGGTGGCGCACGCCTTTAATCCCAGCACTCGGGAGGCAGAGGTAGGAGGATTGCCGTGAGTTCGAGGCCACCCTGAGACTCCATAGTGAATTCCAGGTCAGCCTGGGCTAGAGTGAGACCCTACCTCGAAAAACCAAAATAAATAAATAAAAATTAAAAAAAATTAAAAAATAGAGATAATTTACAATCATGGAAGTTGTTATTTATAAAAAAATAAATATAAATAAACAATTTAAAAATAATAATAATAATAATAAACCCTCCATATCTGCAGAGTTGGGTCCATTTGGTTTGATCTCTGAGTGGTAAATAAGTAGAAAAGGAAGATCAAGGAAGAAAGCATTAGGAGGTAAAATGATCCTCTCAGTCTATCACAAGGCGACTGCTGTCTGTTAGCTGTTAATAAGTAACGGGGAGATTTGGATAATATTGCTGGCTCGCAGTTACAATTTTTCATTGTGGTTGGAGGCAGCAATAAGGAACACTGTATTTCCTCCATGTCTCGTTTTCTCTGCCTGTGAAGCATGGAAATAGCTCTATTACGCTCTGCTTATGAAGCATGTGGCGATCTGTAATGCAAAGTGCTACACTAGTGGTCCCTATGCCAAGTCCTCACACAAATGCAGCCTTTGTATGAAAGTGAAGCCGGCCTCCTCCCCATTCCAATGGGACTCTCTAGGCTTCCAAAAGGCATCAACGTCAATTTGCATGTGTTACTCAAAGCGGGAGGTTTTAAAATGAAATGCAAACCGCAAAGAGTCTTCTCTAAGACTCCTCTCTTCTTACGTTTCTGACAGCATTTTCCACCTCCGAGTCCTGCCATCATGCACAATCTGTGGTTTTTCTGATAAGCTTCTCGAGGCAGGGTATCCATGACGATCCTTTTGGGCTCCATATTTCCTGGGGCAGCAGCCCCTTGGAAGGGGTATAAACAGTGGCTCTTCCCAGGCCCCACGCCAGTTTAGGAGTGAGCAAGCCTGAACTGGGGCTGAATGAAGGAGTCGCATGTCTAACAACTGCCCGGCTGGTGCTGGCCTAGGAGGCTCTAGGATCTCTGGCCTGAAGATCCTGTGTACAGCAGACATCGTGATAGGTATCATAGCAGCCCAGAACCAACTGCGAGGATACTCATGGCAGCACTCCAGGGCTTTGGAGCTGTAGGCTCCGTTTGCTTCTCACCTCTATGCCTTCTGCCCAGAGGCCACCCATGGGTAAAAGAAGTGGAAAAAGAGCCTAGAAACGAGACTTCAGAAGTCCTTACGGCACAGTGCTCGGGCTGGGCAAGAAGCAGGGGTATGGGATATGCACCTCGAAGACTGGATGCTAGAGTCAGAGTGGGACACACAGCGAAGATGCCCTCCAACCAGTGGCCTCCTCTGAATCGGTGCCCTGCCACCACCCACTGGATGCCCTTCTACCTGCTTACTATAAGGCTGTTTTTACTGTTTTTGACTTGCACATCTACTGCATGCGACACATATGAGCTTGCTGCTGGCTCTGGTAAGGTTTCTGACATTGAAAAATGTTTAGGGAGTACTCGCTTTGGCAGCACATATACTAAAAGTGAAATGATACAGAGAAGATTAGCATGGCCCCTGCACAGAGATGACATGCAAATTCGTGAGGCTTTCCGTATTTTGAAAAAGAAAAATGAGCCGGGCATGGTGGCTCACGCCCATGGCCACCCTGAGACTACATAGTTAATTCCAGGTCAGCCTGGACCAGAGTGAGACCCTACCTCGAAAAACCATTAAAAAAAAAAAAGAAAAATGTTTAGAAAGCTCAGAAACCATAGATTGTTATTAGAAAAATTTCAGTGCCATGGATGGGCTACCTTCCAGTAAGTTGTTGGCCAGGGAGGTTCCGGATGCTCCCAAAACATTACAGGATATTGCCAAGGCTCTTGGTTGCCCATCAGAACTAGATGGTAAGACCCTATTGCTGAGGTCTCCACATGCTTGGGCTGCAGGTCACTGAGAAATCAAGCTGTAGTTGATCTAGAAACCTCTTCCCTAGTGACAAGCTGTCAGGACCCTGGAAAGAGGTGGGCAGCACACAGGCTTTTGGGAGACAGAATTCACCCTGCAAGCCTTACAGCTGACCAGCCAAGCCAAATATGCCAACTGGTACAATCATGGCAAGTCTGTTATGGGAGAAACCAACTGCTCTCTGATTAGATTTGAGGCGGCTCCAGTAGAGGAAATTCCTGCCTAGTACTGAAAACCTAGTCAAAAGCCTATGGCTAGGAGGTCAAAGCCCTAAAGAAGTTAACAGCTACTATTGTCTGACTAAATGGATATTTGACACCCACCAAACTGCCCTCTGAACAGTTGTGTTTATGTCCATATACTAATGCTACTCTCACTTTTGCTTAGAGAAGCTTCTCTTTTCAGATGATGGTGACCACTGGGGTGACTCAAAAGCCACCATAGTGCTGAGAAGTGACAGAGGAGTGTTCAGCACTGAGACAACTCTAGCACACCCTCCAAGGCTCAGGGTCCACTGTGGAAGAGGTGGCAGAAAGAATGTAAGAGCCAGAGGAAGGGTAGGACTGCTTACAATGCTGTCTTCCAAACACAAAATGGCCTTGATATCCATGACCTCACAGTGCCTGACATCAAAACAGAAGAGAGACTAATTGGAAAGAAAAAAGGATTCAATGGAGGGAAGATGGCACATGCATCTGGAGTTCATTTTGCAGTGGCTAGAGGTCCTGGTACAGCCATTTTCTCTCTTCCTCTTTCTGTCTCTAATAAATACTTTTTAAAGTTTCAAAAAATAAAATGTTTATAGAGGAAATTATGATGAAAATACATTATGTACATGTATAAAAATTATCAATAAAAAGTTTAAAAATTAAAATTAAAAAAAAATTAGGTGGAGCTAGAGATGGCTCAGAAGTTAAGGGCATTTGCTTGCAAGGCCTGCCAGCCTGGGTTCAATTCCTCAGTACCCACATAAAGCCAGATGCACAAAGTGGCACATTGGTCTCATTTGTAGCATACTGACGGCATCACAGGTAATCAGTGATACAGAAACATTTTCCTTCCAGTCCATGATATTTCTATAGAGCCTCTCATATGTGTCTTCCCCAGTCCCGTCCCACAAGACTGAAGGCACAAAGAAGCAGCTATACCCAGAACTAGAACCAGGTGTCCATCTTTGGGACCAGGGGAAGAGAGTGGAACACCAAGCCTCAGCAGTCCAGACACCAAGCCAAGAAAGCCAGCCAGATCAAACAGCAAATGTGCTGCCACACGTTTATATATAGAACTGGGAGCCAGGGAGAGGGGTCAAGAAGGGCAGTGGGGGAGCTGAATAAAAACAGAGTATGTACAGCCTCTAGTCTTTCTAGATGTTAAAGAGGTTTCCAGTGTATGAGAAAAGTAGAGTTAGAGGGAAAAAAAAAAAAGTAGAGTTAGTAAACTAGTATTTTGAGTACCTTTATGTTAAAATTCATAAGGAAAATTGTTCCTAAAACTACTTAGGGAAGTGAAATTGTTAATATCCTCCCAAAATATTACAATTGCATACATCTGACCACTGGGTTGTCAGAGATGGGAAGGGTTCTAGGGTAGAATGTTCCTAGAAAACGCTTTCCAATTACAGCCTTGGTTGGGTGTGTGCAGTTTGTTCAGTGCTATTGTACTTATAGTGGGAAACTTAAGTCCTTATTGGAAACATGTAGTCTCTAGATGTTTAAAGTGCATAACGTGATAGAAATAGAGGGCTAATGTCATGCCCTTTAAGGGTTGTTATTTTATAGGAATGGTTGCATTTGGGGAGTGGAATTATTAAACTTGATGTCTTAAGAGCAGATGCTGAGTGTTCACTGGGTGGCAGCAGGGGATAGGAGAAGGAATTGTGCAGAGAAGGGTTCTCGGTCAGGTTGGTTCAAGTTGTTTAACTATTGTTTTATATAAATTATTTCAGTTAGTATTACTGGTTATTGAAGAATAAGTCCCATTAGAAGTATAAAATAGGGCTGGAGAGATGGTTGAGCAGTAAAGTGCTTGCCTGTGAAGCCTAAGGACTCTGGTTCGAGGCTCGATTCCCCAGGCCCCACGTAAGCTAGATGCACAAGGTGGCACATGAATCTGGAGTTCGTTTGCAGTGGCTGGAGGCCCTTGTATGCCCATTCTCTCTCTCTCTCTCTCTCTCTCTCTCTCTCTCTCTCTCTCTATTTATCTATCTCTGCCTCTCCCTCTTTCTCCCCCGTCTGTCACTCTCAAATAAATAAAGAAAAAAAAATTAAAACGAAGTAGAAAATACTCTATAGGGCTGAAGAGATGGTTTAGCAGTTAAGTGCTTGCCTGTGAAGTCTAAGGATCCCAGTTCAAGGCTCGATTCCCCAGGACCCACGTAAGCCAGATGCACAAGGGGGCGCACGCATTTGGAGTTCATTTGCAAGGGCTGGAGACCCTAGCATGCCCATTCTCTCCCTCTCCCTCTCTCTCTCTGCCTCTTTCTCTCTCTGTCTGCCGTTCTCAAGTAAATAAATAAAAATAAACAAAATACTCTATAAATGTCCTGTTAGTTTTCAGGAAGAACTATTTTCTCAAAGTGACCTTTGGTAACCCTGGTGAACTTAAGTCACTGGTGCAGAGGAAGAAGAGGACAGAGGAGGGAAGGACAAGGACCTCCACATCTAGAAGCCGGTTTTCAGTTGTAACAATGGGTCTATATGTGCAATCTTTGAAAAGTGCTTTTTATTGTGTACAGAGTTCACCATTCTACAACATCTAGACTTTACACATGTCCTGAAGTGACAAGGTATGGTACAAATAGAATGAGTGAATTAGCCAATGTGTAAATACGCTGCAATGGAAGCAAAAGATGCCTCCTGACCAGAGAATTGTTCACCAGTCCTGGATCGGGAGTCAGGACATGGTCTTTGGGCTGGCAGCAGAGAGCCAGGAGGAGGCTGCAGGAAGAGTGCACGTGTGTGTTCAGAGCACGTGTTGATGGAGCCGTGATGCCTGAGCATCCTCTGACTGTTCGTTGGGAATCCGTAGTTCAGTGGGAACATACCTTCTTGACAATATGTTGTAGTATCTATCTGATACACTCTAGAGACACGATACTTAGTGTGGTCTGTTGCTTTATGTTTAGTTTTAAGTTGAGCATTAGGGAATGCAGACTTAATCGTGATTCTGCCAATATTCTATCTAGAGGCCTGTTGCCATTTTTGTCTTCTGTGAAATTTTTGTTGCCAAGGAAAACACGAATTATAATTCTATGTTAACAGAGTGAGATGATGTAGTGTATTCTTAGTTATCAAAATACTCACATCGCTTAAAATGCTTGAGTTGGTGAATATTCACAGTGTATGGGAAAGCATGATACATTCTGTACAGTGTCAGTTCCCGAATGGAATGCAGTGTGTACACATGCAAGATCCAGGCATGTCTGCTCAACCAAACTGCCTGTGACTGAATGATTTTTTTTTTTTTTTGCTTCTTGTTTCCTGTAATGCACATGTTAAATCAAAGTTTCTTTTGAAAGCTAAAAAAAAAAGAAGAAGAAGAACAGAGTATAATGATAAATACGTATGAAAATGTCATGATTAGCTAGGCATGGTGGTGCACGCCTTTAATCCCAGCACTCTGGAGGCAGAGGTAAGAGGATTGCTATGAGTTCAAGGCCACCCTGAGACTCCACAATGCATCCAGGTCAGCTGGACTGAAACCCTACCTTGAAAAAAGAAAACTTATTAGCCATTTGTATGTATTCTTTTGAGAACTATATGTACAGTTTCATAGCATGGGTTGTTTTCTTGATGTTTAGTTTCTCTCTCTATCTGCCTCTTTCTCTGTGTCTGTCGCTCTCAAATAAATAAATAAATAAATGAAGGAAAAAATTTAAAAAAAGAATAAGCACACTAGGGGCTAGCTGCTGCAGACAGACTCCAGATGCATGTGCCACTTTGCGCATTTGGCTTTATAAGGTACTGGAGAATCAAACTCGAGTCATTAGGCTTTATAGGTAAGTGCCTTAACCACTGAGGAGCCATCTCTCTAGCCCAAAAGGGACATTTTATTTTAAAAATAGGTTGGTAGCTGGGCATGGTGGCTCACACCTTTAATCCCAGCACTTGGGAGGCAGAGGTAGGAGGATCACCATGAGTTCAAGGCTACTATGAGACCACATAGTGAATTCCAAGTCAACTTGGGCTAGAGCAAAATACTACTTCAAACAAAAATCTCTTTTTGGATTAATAGTATAAGCATCTTTCCTGGCTTTTATTGAACTCACATCGATCCTCCTACCTTGTCCCCTGAGTGCTAGGATTAAAGGTATGCACCACCATGCCCAACAGACCATAAAATCAACTTTTTAAAATTTAATTTAACTGCAGAGATACTACACTGTTGGTATACTATTGTACTGTCCACATTTTCACAATGTGGACCAACTTATCACTCGAAGCATATTGTAGGCCTAGGACTGGACTGGTAGATCTTATTATCTTCACAGTCAGACAGGAAGTACAAGCCACCAGCTTGGCCAGATGGCTTTGAGCAAGTACTCTACTCACACACTGAGTAGACTACTGTATAGACCTGAAGTGATACCTAGCCAAGACCAGGTGGGCTGCTGCCACCTTTGGCTGGCGTCCTTGTCCTCCCCACATCCTGTTCTCTCTGGATCCATCACAAGTCCTCCAGAACAGCTGCAGTCTTTGCATACCCAGACTCTCCAAACCAGGTATTTCAAGACTTCCAGCCTTTCCATCTGAAACCTCACCCACAGGACTCATTTCCTGGCCTTCTGAGAGCAGACAGGTTTCTTGCTTGCCAAGCCCACTGGACCTGGGTAATTTCATTGTAGGTTCTGTGAAGAGAAGTCACATGTTCACAGCAAGGTGCCTTGAATCTGAAATGCATCTGCTCCCTTTGAATTAGAGCTGAGAACAGCTAGGAGTGGCACAAAAGTCACTCATCCACAGATGGGCACTTACACTACCCTGGGGAAAGGTAATACCAGCCTGTGCCTGGCCCAACTGTGGCCCTGAGCTGGGGCTGTTCAATCAAGGTTGACCAGTTGTCCTATGAGCAGGAATCAGATGAAATCTTGCCTGAATAGAGTGGTACTAACCATACAGATGGATAGGAAAGCCTGAGCTGGGGACAGATAGCCCACCAAACAGCCCACCAAACGGGCTCACAGTGCTCAGACCTAGCCATTTGCCAATTATTGAAAAAGACCTAATATAAATGTTCTTTATTCCTCAGAAATAAGCTCTTTCTGAATCCCTTGATTCAGGTCCCCTAGGGTAGAATGCAGATCTCCTAATGGAGAAAACAGCAGAGGTGTATGCAGGGATCTATCTTTGGAACAGATTGCCAGAGGGAGGGTAACCAGTGCTTCAAGCAGGAAAGGACTTATACTCCTGTATTTCTAGGGTTTGTACACTTATGCACCTGTCACTTTCAAAAGCTGTGCTCCCCTTTTCCCAAGGTTATATGTTCTAAGAACTCCAGTGAGTGCTTGACATAGATAGTATCAAACTGAATGTATATTTTTCCTATATGTACATACATACCTGTGACAGTTTAATTTATAAATTAGGCATAGTAAGAGTTTAACAACTAATAATAAAACAGAATAAGGCTGGAGGAATAGCTCAGTGATAAAGTGCCTGCCTAACATATGCAAGGTCCAGGTTCTATCCCCTAGCACCAGAAAAAGAAAAAAATAGTTATTCAGACATGGTAGTTGCCTATTACCCCATCACTTGGGAGAATAAACTAGAAACTGAAAATGGCTACCACATGACTAATAATTGAGTGGCTATTTCAGTGTGGACAAATTGAGCAAAAGGGATGATTCACATGCCAGGTGGGACAGAGTGAGATGGATTGAGATTTCAGCACACTACTCAGAACCATGCTCAATTTAAAACTTATGAAGCTAGGTGTGGTAGCGCGCACCTTTAATCCCAGAATTCAGGAGGCAGAGGTAGGAGGATCACTGTGAGTTCAAGGCCAGCCTGAGACTACATAGTGAATTCTAGGTCAACCTGGGCTATGGCAAGACTAACCTCAAAAATAAATAAATAGGGCCGGGCATGGGGGCACACACCTTTAATCCCAGCACTCGGGAGGCAGAGGTAGGAGGACTGCTGTGAGTTCGAGGCCACCCTGAGACTCCATAGTGAATTCCAGGTCAGCCTGGGCTAGAGTGAGACCCTACCTCAAAAAACCAAAATAAATAAATAAATAAATAAATAGGGTTGGAGGGATTGCTTAGCACTTAAGGTGCTTGCCCGCAAAGAAGGACCCAGGCTCAACTCTCCAGGTCCCATGTAAGCCAGATGCACAAAGTGACACAAGCGCTCAAGGTCGCACATGGTAGTGCACATGTCTGGAGCTTGATTGCAGTGGCTGGAGGCCCTGGCATGCCAATTCTCCCTCTTTCTTGCTCACTCTCTCGTTCTCTTGCTCTCACTCTTGCCCTCTCGTATAAAAAAGGCCAGTGTGTTGGGCTTGCCATAAATAAATAAATAAAAGTGATGCAATAGGGACTGGAGAGATGGCTCAGCAGTTAAAGGCACTGGCCTGCAAAGCCTGATGGCCCAGGTTTGATACCCACAACCTAAATAAAGCTATATGCACAAGTTTCTGAAGTCTGTTTGGAGTGGCAAGAGGCCCTGATATGCCCATTCTCTCTCTCTCTCTTTCTCTCTCTCTCTCCCTGCAAATAAATAAAAACATTTAAAACAAATAAAAGTTATGCAATGCTTACTTCTGGAATGTTCCATAAAAAGTTTTGAGACTACAGTTGATCGTGGGTAATGGAAACCTCTGAGAGGAAAACTATGGATGAGGGAGGATGATTGCAGCATTTAGATAGGAGCAGAGACTAAGTATGGTGTGTAAGAGTAGAAGGGAAACTTCTCTGGCATTTCAATTTGTATCTATACTCAGCCAAAGCAAGCCAGGCACACGTGCCAGGCATTGGACAGGTAGTGAGGGAGTAACCAGACAGGAATACAGGTCCTGATATCATGGGTGTCCATGCTAATCCTGGAATAACCAGCTAAGTGCTAGCAAGTGAGAGAAATAAACATTGGTCGTATTTAGTTTGGCCCCTGTTGTATGGGGTTTTCTGTTTCTCCACTGACTGAGCCTAGTCCTATTTATACAGCAAGTGAGGGAGACTTCACCAGCTGGTGTCCGGTTTCTTCATGGACTAAAGGCAAGATCGTCAGAGTGAGAATGTGGAAGAGAATTAGAGGGGCAAGTGGAGTAGGTAGGAATTGATCACTGGAAAGGCAGACAGCAACCGTAGTGAAGAAACACACTACCCAGCTGGGAAATGACAGGTTCTGATGTGTTTCCACCAGTGGGCATGAAATCCAAACTACAAGTGCTTTACTTGAATGATGTGGATTTATTGAAGAAAGCTGGAAGTTGTGTGCATGTCAAGGAAGAAGAGAACAGTTAATAGTTATATCACTTATTGTTTAAAAAAGTTATTGCCGGGCGTGGTGGCATACACCTTTAATCCCAGCACTTGGGAGGCAGAGGTAGGAGGATTGCTGTGAGTTCAAGGCCACCCTTGAGACTACATAGTGCATTCCAGGTCAGCCTGGGCTAGACCCTACCTCAAAAAAATTTAATTAATTAAAAGTTATTGAAAAGATAAATAGAAAAGTTATTGAAAAAATAAATAGAAACATAAACTTATGGGTTTTTTTTGTTTTTTCTTCTTTAAAAAATTATTTTGGGGCTGCAGAGATGGCTTAGCAATTAAGGAAAACACTTGCCTGCAAAGCCAAAGGACTCAGGTTCGATTCCCCAGTACCCATGTAAGCCAGATGCACAAGGTGGCACTTGGGTCTGGAGTTCACTTACAGTGACTAGAGACCCTGGCACACCCATTCTATATCTATTTGCCTCTTTCTCTGGAGCTTTTTCTCAAATAAATAAATAAAATTTTAAAATGCTTATTTTTTGCCTGGACTAGAGTGAAACCCTACCTTGAAAAGACAAAAAAAAAAAAGGTTTATATTTTATTTCCAAGGAGAGAGACAGAGAGAGAGAGAGAAAGAGAAGGGGGACGGGGAATAGGCATGCCAGGGCCTCTAGTTGCTGCAAATGAACTCCAGATACATTTGCTACTTTGGGCATCTGGCTTTACATAGGAACTGAAGAATCAAACACAGGATGTTACAGTTTTTCCAGGAAAACACCTTAACTGCTGAGCCACCTCTCCAGCCCTTTTTTTTTTTTTTTCTTGTTTTTTCAAGGCAAGGTCTCACACTAGCCCAGGCTGACCTGAAACTCACTCTGTAGCCCAGACGGGTGTCAAATATAGAGTAAACCCCCTACCTCAGCCTCCCAAGTACTGGGATTAAAGGTGTGTGCCACTATACCCAGTAAGTTACAATATTTTACTAAAAGTTTTTCCATAGCCGGGCACGGTAATGCATGCCTTTAATCCCAACACTCGGGAGGCAGAGGTAGGAGGATTGCCGTGAGTTCGAGGCCACCCTGAGACTACATAGTAAATTCCAGATCAGCGCCTGAGCTAGAGTGAGACCCTACCTCAAAAAACAACAACAAAAAAAAAGGTTTTTCCATTTTTTTTTTTTAAATTTTACTTGTAAGCAGAGAGAGAGAGAGAGAGAGAGAGAGAAAAGGCACACCAGGGCCTGTAGTCACTGCAAATGAATTCCAGAAGCATGCACCACTTTGTGTGTCTGGCTTGATGTGGGTACTGGGAAACTGAACTCAAGGTCATTAGGATTTGGAGGCAAGCACCTTAACTACTGAGCAATCTCTCCAGCCCAAGTTATAACATTTTAAGTAAAATACTGAAATAAAAACAGTACATATATGATGATAATAACTATATGTGTGTACTTTATTCAAAGGGCACACAGGGTGTCGTGGGGCCAGGTGACAGATCTAGTCTAACATGACAGTTCACTGTTAAGTGATCTAGGGAAGCTGCAGATGACGTGTTCAGAGAGGCAGTGGTGAGACATGAGAAAGCCGCTGGAAGGATTTACCAAGTGAGCAACATGACCTGACGTCACGTTTTTCAAAAGCTCTCTAAGTTTCACTGAATGAGAGCATGGATCAGAAGCCCAGAATGGCAGTGGAATAGCAGGCTTGAAAAAGTGCCAGTCTAGAATGAAAAGGAGACGAGGGCTTCTGGAGGAGAGCTTATATTTTTCTATTTCTTTTCTTTTTTTTAATTTTATTTATTTGAGAGAGCTAGAAAGAGGCAGACAGAGAAAGAGAGAGGATGGACGTGCCAGGGCCTTCAGCCACTGTAAATGAACTCCAGACGCATGCACCACCCTGTGCATCTGGCTTACATGGGTCCTGGGGAATCAAACCTGGGTCCTTTGGTTTTGTAGGCAAATGCCTTAACTGCTAAGCCATCTCTCTAGCCCAAAGAGAGCCCATCTATGTGGCAGAAAGTTTTTTGTTTGTTTTTGGCCTCAAACTTAAGATTTCCTTTATTGCTGAAGACTCCACATACTTGGGTGGCAAGGACACTGAGAAATTCTGCTGGAACTGAGCTGATAACGTCCTCCATGTAGACCAGCTGACAGAAAGCTGGAAGAAGCCATTCTACATTTAGTTCAATGGGAGAAAGAGATACCACCAGTGAAGATACTCAACAGTGGACACTGCAAGCCTTATAATTGGCCAGCCAGGCCAAATGAGCCAACAGGTGCATAGTGGCACATCTGTCATGGTGGAAACCAACTGCCCTCCAATTGGACTGGAGGCCCGCTCCATGGGGGGGAATACATCCCTGATACTGAAAACTTAAAACAGGGGTAGTCATGAGCCCTAGGGGTGTAACATCTGCTGATGTCTGGGAAAATGTATATACTATGCTTATCAAACTGCCCAGTAAGCACTTCTCTTAATATTTATACCCTTATATTAACGCTACTCTCACTTTGGGTAGAGAATCTTCTCTTTTCAAATGGCAGTGACCTGGGAATGACTCAGAAGGTATCATAGTGCTGGGAAGAAGTGACTGGAGTATTGAGTAACATCTCAATCACACCTTCCAAGGCTCAGGGTCTAATGCGGAAGAGGTGGCGGAAAGAATGTAAGAGCCAAAGGAAGGGTAGGACTCCTTACAACGTGCTCCCTCCAGACATAAAATGGCCTGGATATCCATGACCTCATAGTGCCTGACACTACCTACACAAGACCATCATAAGAGGAGGAAAAGATCATGACATCAAAATGAAAGAGAGACTGAGATGGGGAGGGGATATAATGGAGAATGGAATTTCAAAGGGGAAAGTCGGGGGAGGGAGGGTAGCACCATGGGATATTTTTTATAATCATGGAAAATGTTAATAAAAATTGAGAAAAGGAAAAAAATAAAGATTTCCTTGCCCCAACCTCCCAAGTACTGGGAGTACAGTTATGTGCCAGCATACCTGGTTTGTTGTTGGTTTTTCATGTGAGCATGTTATGGGGGTGGGAGGAGATGCACATGTGTATGCACAACCATGAAGGCCAGAGGTTGATGTTGACTGTCTTCCTCCATCATTCCCCTCTTAATTTGACTGAGACATGGTCTCTCACTTGGACCCAGGGCTGGCCAATTTAGCAAGTCTAGCTACCCAGCTTGGTAGACACACCAGGGCCTCCAGCCACTGCAAACAAATTCCAGACACATGTGCTACTTTATACATCTGGTTTACATGGATCCTGGGGAATCAAACCTAGGTTCTGTGGCTTGGAAGGCTAGCATCTTAACTGTTAACCTAGCCCTCCAGCCCAAAATAAATGTTTTTAAAATAAAGTAAAAATATGAAATTAGAGCTGGGTTTAGTGGTGCACACCTGTGATCCCAGCACATATGGAAGACTAAGGCAGAAGGATTACAAATTTGAGATCCTACCTCAAAAAAACCAGAAACAAGGCTGGAGAGATGGCTTAGTGGTTAAGGTGTCTGCCTGCAAAGCCAAAGGGCCCAGGTTCGATTCCCCAGGACCCACATAAGCCAGATACACAAAGTGGCACACACATTTTGCCTGCAAAACTAATGACCTGGGTGACCTGGGTTCGATTCCCCAGTACCCATGTAAAGCCTGATATACAAAGTGGCACATGCATCTGAAGTTCGTTTGCAGTGGCTGGAGGCCCTGGCATACTCATTCTCTGTGTCTCTCTTCTATCTCTCTGGCTTGCAAATAAATAAATAAGTAAACTAGAAACATAAAAAATAAAAATAAATAAATTAGAGCAACAGCTTAGACATGGTGTAAAATATCACATGAGGTCAGTATGGAGTGGCTGTTGTAACCTTTTTTTTCTCTATATTTAATAAAAGAAAAAGGAAAGCGGCTCCCATGCTGCTCTAGAGCTCAATGTATATAGGAAAGCAATTGAGCTGGCAGGACATAGTGCCAGCCTCAGCATGACAAGATTCCGATCTGGCCAAAGGCTGCAGCAGGGCAATAATGAGCTCATTAGAACAGCCCTGAGACTCGCCCTGGGCAATCTCCAGGTAGAGAGAGGGGCCTCGCCCACTGCAGGGATAGGGTGCTGACCGAAGCTAGCAAGCTAGTCTGGGCAAGAACCTAGGGACCCAGGAAAGCCAGCCGGGCAAATTCTCAAGTGAAGCACCTGGAAATCCCCAGGAGTGGGCGGGCACTGCTGCCAACGGCTTTTCCGGGCTCGGCCCTACTCTCATCTGTACATGCCACATCTGAAGAACACCAGCTAAGCTACGCAGGAAGCTGGAAGCTTTCCCTCCTGCGGCCTGGCCCTTTGCCTGGAGCTCTGGTAACCACATCACTGGTCCCTGCCTGCTTCTGATGAGGAACCATCAAAGTTAACCAAGATGACACAGTACTGCTTAGCCAACCGGCCACAAAGAAGGACACGCAGAAGGACAGAAGAGAAGTGATACTAAAGTGTGCACGGGTAATAACGGAAATTTGGTTAGGACGGATCCCAGAATTGTTGATGCTTGTGGAGAGCAGCCCAGTTTAGCCCAGAACTCACTATGTAGCCTACTCACACTGATGGCAATCCTCCTGCCTCAGCCTCCTGAGTGCTGGGATTATAGGTGTGAGCCATCATATCTGGCTTCCGGTGTTTAAAAATACTGACTACACCGGGCGTGGTGGCGCACGCCTTTAATCCCAGTGCTTGGGAGGCAGAGGTAGGAGGATCGCCATGAGTTTGAGGCCACCCTGAGACTATATAGTGAATTTCAGGTCAGCCTGGACTACAGTGAAACCCTACCTCGAACCCCCCCCCACAAAAAAAAAAGTACTGACTATGAACTGGGGAGATGGCTCAGCAGTTAAAAGCAGCTTCTCGCAAAGCTTACTGGCCTGGGGTTCAGTTCCCCAACACCCACTTAAAGCTGGACACAAAAAAGTGGTACATGTGTCTGGTGACAAGAGACCCTGGCACACACACACACACGCGCGCGCGTGCAGACACGTGTAAATAAATATCATTTGTGGGGGGAGGTTTTTTCGAGGTAGGGTCTCACTCCAGCTCAGGCTGACCTGGAACTCTGTAGTGCCAGGCTGGCCTCGAGCTCAAGGCCATTCTCCTACCTCTGCTCCCAAGTGCTGGGATTAAAGGCGTGCACCACCACACCCGGCAAATATCTTTTTTAATTACCATTTGCTGGGCATGGTAGCACATGCCTTTAGCACAAGACTCTACCATGAAAGAACCAAAAAAAAAAAAAGAAAAGAAAAGAGCTGGAGAGATGGCTTAGTGGTTAAGGCACTTGCTGTGAAGCCTAAGGACCTATGTTCAACTCTCCAGATCCCACATAAGCCAGACACAACAGTGACACAAGCAAGCAATGTCAAGCATGACTACAAGGGAGCACACACATCTGTAGTTCATTCATAGAAGCTGAAAGGCCATGGCACACCCATTCTCTCTCTCTCTCTAAAAAAAGAAGAGGAAGAATGAGGCTGTCCAGCTTCATTATAAAATTCACAACAAATTGGCTGGAAGTCCAAAGGCCTCACTTCCCAGCATGCTCTGTTTCAGCTCAGCTTCTGGTTGAATAGACATGTCACAACAGTCTTCCCTACCTCTATACCTAACAGTTTTAAAGTGTTGGGTGTTTCCTATTAGGTTTTTTCTTTATTTATTTGAGAGAGAGAGAGAGAGAGAAGCAGGTGGGGGGTGGGGGGAGAGAGAAAGAATGGGCATGCCAGGGCCTCCAGCCACTGCAAATGAACTCCAGATGTGTGCACCCCCTTGTACATCTGGCTTACATGGGTCCTGGGGAATCAAACCTGGGTCCTTTGGCTTTATAAGCAAGCGCCTTAACCATTAAGCCATTTCTCCAACCCTCCTATTAAGTATTTTATGTCATCTTGTCTCTCCCATCTTGACATTTTTACTAGCATATATTAATTTCATTATGACAATTTCACACATGTATATAGTGTATTTTGATCATTTTCACCCCACTATCCTCTCTTGTCCTTATCCCACTCCAGCTTACCCCTTCCTTTTTTAAAATTTATTTTTATTTATCTACTTATTAGAGTCAGAGAGGGATAGAGAGAGTGAGTGAGAATGGGTGCACCAGGGCCTCCAGCCACTGCAAATGAATTCCAGATGCATGTGCCACCATGTGCATCTGGCTTACGTGGGTCCTGGGGAATCAAACCTAGGTCCTTAGGTTTTACAGGCATGTGCCTTAACCGCTAAGCCATCTCTCTAGCCCCTCACTTCCTTTTCCTAATGAGCACCCCTTCTACTTTCATGTCTTTTTCTGTGACCCTGTCAGTTTAATTGGGATTGTTTACAGGAACATGGGTGAAGGGTTATTTGCCAGTAGTTACACCATAAGAAAATGTCACTCCCACAGCAGCCATTAACCACCAGTAGTTTCTCAGGGATGGGTGTAGTCTAGTGAGCCTCCCCCTCTTTTTGGACTACCTCTTCATTTTTTCCCCTGTCTCCTACTTCCTTTAATTATCACCTATGCTGATGGTAACAACAAGCTACTAATTACAAGTGTTCACTAGGTCCCAGTCATTGTGCTAAACTCACAAGTTTAGTCCTCTCAAGAGTCGAGTGGAAGACACCGGGATTGTCCCAATTTTTTTTTGTTTTGTTTTTGTTTTTGGTTTTGGTTTTGGTTTTTCGAGGTAGGGTCTTACTCTAGCCCAGGCTGACCTGGAATTCACTATGTAGTCTCAGGGTGGCCTCAAACTCATGGCAATCCTCCTACCTCTGCCTCCCGAGTGCTGGGATTAAAGGCGTGCACCACCACGCCCGGCTGGATTGTCCCAATTTATATGAATGGAGAAACAGGTTTGAGAGGCTCAAGTAACCTGCAAAAAGTCACCCAGCAAGTAAGGCTCCACCACAGAGCCCCTGCTGACAGCTGAGGACACTCTGGTGCTTCATGCTGTCATCCTCTCACCCCAACACCCTTTCCTAGGGGCACAGCCATGTCCTCCAGCTGCTGAAACCCACAACGTTGACCATTAGAGTATTTGCTGACATGTTTGCACTGGTTGTTAAAATACTAGAATACATCCGAGCCCTGCTGCTTAACACCCTGTCCTCTGCCCTGGAAAACTCTGCTCTGCCAGGAACTCCCCTGTGTTCTGAATGCTTGATCCCCAGATGATGGTAATTGGGGAATTGGAACCTTGTTGGAAGTGTGTTTTGGGGAGTGGGTTTATGGGTGTTACAGCCAGCTTCCCCTTACCAGTGTTTGGCACACTGTCCTGCTGCTGCTGTCCACCTGATGACAGCCAGGAGATGATGTCCACCCTCTGTTCATGCCATCGTTTTCCCCTGCCATCATGGAGCTTCCCCTGGAGTCTATAAGCCAAAATAAGCCCTTTCCTCCCATAAACTGCTTTTGGTTGTGTTCTCTGTCTGTGCTAGCAATGTAAAGCTGACTGCTACATCCCCATATCCAGCAACCCTCCTAGCATGATGCTGAGCTAATCTTTCCAGGTGTTACACCTGAATAAAGATTGTTACTGTCACTTCTGCCGCCTCCTTCTTCTCCTCCTTCTATGTCCACGAACTAGTTCCTCTTCCTGACTTCCTTATTTCAAGAGGCCCCCATCTCATTCTCCACTTCCCCCTTCTACAGAGGCTACTCCAAGGCCCTTTCCTTTTCTTCTGTAAGTGACTGTTCAGGCCTGTGGCTTAGATTTCTTTTAACTTGGTTCCTACCTCCATCTTCTTTCCCTCCCCATGGTCTCCAACCTGGAACAAGCACCTCCAGTCCAGTTTACTTGGTACCTGTCCATAGACTTGTTTTGTTTTGTCTGATTCTTTGTTTTGTTTTGCTTGAGACAGGGTCTGGCTATGTAGCCTAGACTGGCCCTCCTCCAATCTTCCTCCTAAACCTCAGCTGAGATTACAAGGTATGTGCCACCAAGGTCAAGGGTCCAAGGCCAAAAGTTTCCCTCCCCACCTCTCTTCCTCAGAGGATATCCACTTTCTATCCAAACTTGCTACAGGTGGTGGTTTAACCCCAGAAAATGCCACCTCTACTGGGGAAGATACTTTTCATAAAAGCTTACTAAATCTGGTAAACCAGAGCCGGAGTGGTGGCACACGCCTTTAATCCCAGCACCCGGGAGGCAGAGGTAGGAGGATCGCCATGAGGTTGAGGCCAGCCTGAGACTACATAGTGTATGCAGGTCACTCGAATTTCCAGAGTTTTCTACCTCATCCAGCCACAATCTTCTCATTCCCGGAACGAGAACATGGCTGTCATCACCTCCACTCTACCAACGGCCTTGTTCCTCTTCCCTCTGCCCCCTTTCTCCCAAGTCCCATGGGTAGCCGCCACATTCCAAGCCCAAGGACTCCACTGATGGTGAAGTCGTCTGCCCTCCAAGGACTCCTGTCTGGAGCTGGAGGACAAGGCAGATGCTCACAAACGGTCAAGCAATAGCCCAACATCTACCCTCTCTCTCAGCAGCACAAAAGGGGCATTCCCACTCCATGCCACCTTCTTGGAGGCAGCTGGTGAGCAATTAGTGTACACAGAGGCCTGGTCTACCATTTCTCTGTGTCCAGTACTTAGCCTCCCGGCTGCTCAGTGGTTTTATCTATAAAATACCATAGTAAATCTGCTCCCCATATGGTATCTGGGCGGCTTAACTGAGTGGTGTGTAGAAAGTGTTTAGAGAAGTCCTTATAATCCGTGCAGTAAAGTCAGTGACCATTCTTATCTGACACTGTCACAGTAAACTCAACCTTTGCGAACTGTCACTTAAGATCTCAGGTAACTTCTGAAAGTGTCCACCCAAAAAGTTCTCCTTCTACCCCTAGACCATCACCCAACCTCTGACTCAATTCAGACTTCATTTTGCCCTTCCCCGACCTTTTTGTTTTTTGTTTTTGTTTTTTTTGAGGCAGGGTCTCACTCTAGATCAGGCTGACTTGGAATTCACTATGTAGTCTCAGGGTGGCCTTGAACTCATAATGATCCTCCTACCTCTGCCTCCCGAGTGTTGGGATTAAAGGTATGTGCCACCACGCCCAGCTCCCCCTAACCATTCCTAAAAATATATATATGGTACTAATGCTACTCTCACTTTTGGTAGAGAACCTTCTCTTTTCAGATGGCAGTGACCTTGGAATGACTCAGAATCCACTATGGTGCTGAGAAGAAGTGACAGGGGAGTGCTCAGCACTGCAATATCTCTACCACACCTTCCAAGGCTCAGGGTCCATTGTGGAAGAGGTGGCAGAAAGAATATAAGAGCCAAAGGAAGGGTAGGACTCCTTACAACGTGCTCCTCCAGTCACAAAATGGCCTGGATATCCATGACCTCATAGTGCCTGACACTACCTCCACAAGACCACCATAATAGGAGGAAAAGATCATGACATCAAATTAAAAGAGAGACTGATTGAGAGGGGGAGGGGATATGATAGAGAATGGAGTTTCAGAGGGGAAAGTGGGGGAAGGGAGGGCATTACCTTGGGATATTGTTTACAATCATGGAAGTTGTTAATAAAAAATTAATTAATTAAAAAAATAAAACTATGTATATGGGACAGCTGGAGGCCTGCCTGCCTGTGGCCAGGGGCTTCTGAAGATAGTGACCAAGTCCCACCCAGATGGCCTTCAGACACATTTGACAAATATTTGGTGAGGACCCACTATGTCAGCCTGTACAAGGGGCAACAGCGTACAGGCAGAGTACCTGACCTCAGGAGCTTGTGCACGGCTGACCACCATATCCATAAACTGGCAAGCACTATGCTGGAAGAGAACATGGCTGCCGTCAACAAAGGCTCCCAACAGTGACGTGCACTGACATCGGAGAAACTCTGTATCACGTCGAGGTAGGGAAAGGGAATCTATTCTGCTTTTCCTCGTAATGCCAAAAGTCCTATTTTTAAAAATATTTTTATTTATTTGCAAATAGAGAGGGAAGGAGAAAATGGGTGCACCAGGGCTTCTAGCCACTGCAAATGAACTCCAGACACATGTGCCACCTTGTGCATCTGGCTTACATGGGTTCTGGGGAATCGAACCTGGGTCCTTGGGCTTCACAGGCAAGCGCCTTAACAGCTAAGCTATCTCTCCAGCCCCAGAAGTCCTATATTTTGTCTGAGGAATTTCCAGTCCTCCTGAGGGGATAAGGTGAAGTTGTTGACCTTCTCTGACCATTCCCCAGAGCCTCCCCTTACAGGTGGACAGCGAATGGGCTCTCACCTGATAGGCTCTAACTTTGTCACTGAGGTCTCACACACACACACACACACACACACACACACAGCTTTCTCCACCCCGCAGCCCACCAAGAGCAGAGAGAGGTGTGCCAGGTAACTGTACAGCAAACGAGGGACAAATGGTACTGTGCCCCTGGGTAGCTGTGGGTCAGCTCCCAGATGGACAGCTTCCTGCCTTGTCTTAAAAGGATGAAGAGGCTGGGTGTGGTGGCGCACGCCTTTAACCCCAGCACTTGGGAGGCAGAGGTAGGATTGCCATGGGTTCGAGGACACCCTGAGACTACATAGTGAATTCCAGGTCAGCCTGGGCTACAGTGAAACCAATCTCGAAGTACCAAAAACAAAAAAAAAGGGTGAAGAGGCCATGCACTGGTGACACAGGACCTTAATCCCAGCATGTGGGAGGCTAAGGTAGGAGGATCACTGTGAGTTCCAGGCCAGCCTGGGCAACAGGGTGAATTTCAGATAAACCTAGCCTAGAGTGAAAACCTGTCTTTAAAAAAGGGGGGAGGGGCTGGAGAGATGGCTTAGCGGTTAAGCGCTTGCCTGTGAAGCCTAAGGACCCTGGCTCGAGGCTCAATTCCCCAGGACCCACGTTAGCCAGATGCACAAGGGGGCGCACGCGTCTGGAGTTCGTTTGCAGTGGCTGGAAGCCCTGGCGCGCCCATTCTCTCTCTCTCTCTCCCTCTCCCTCTTCCTCTCTCTGTCAGTCAGTCTCAAATAAATAATAAAAAAATAAACAAAAAATTTAAAAAATAAAAATAAAAAAGGGGGGGAGGTGGTGCAAGCCTTTAATCCCAGCACTCAGGAGGCAGAAATTGGAGGATCGCCGTGAGTTCGAGGCCACCCTGAGACTACATAGTGAATTCCAGGTCAGCCTGGGCTAGAGCTACGTCGAAAAAAAAAAAAAACGAGAAGGAGAAGGAAAGAGAAGACTGGGCAGAGAAAATGAGGCAACCTATAAATTGCAACTAAGATGCCACCAGCTCCTAGGGTTTCCCCATGCATTGGTCTTCCTGAGGTGGCCGGTGGGCTGGGAGGGAAATCAGAGGGCAAGGCTGCCAAGCATGACAAAGCTCCAGCAAAGAAAGCCCTCTCCCCCACCCCACCCCCCAAAAAGACGTCCCACCAGCAGCAGCACCCAGTGACTGCCCACACGCCTCCCCAGCCCCGCGCCCCACTCCCAGGCTCTCCCAACCCTCGGGGCTGACTCTGCTAGTGTCCGCGGGGACCGGTTGCTCCTCCAGGCAGGGGTTCAGTTTCCATCTGTGGGATGATGTCGGCATCTAAGGTGTCCCCCGACTCTGCCTGTCCTGGGGAGCGCGCTCTCCAGGGAGCTGGGGCCGCTCTGGGCAGGGGGCCGCAGCCCTCAGGACCCCGCTCCACGCCGGCCCCGGAGCAGCCGGGCTCAGCGGGCCGGGCCGCGCGCCTCGCTCACTTACCCAGAAGTTGCCCTTGAACAGCGAGCCCGTCATGCCGGCGGCGCTGGGCTCGGGAGGGCGCGCGGAGGTCTGCCGGGCACGGCCCGCGGTCCCGAGCAACTTGTGTGCGGTCGCTGCGGGAAGCCGCCCCCCGGGTCCTAAACCACGCCCGATTCCGCCGCCGCGCACCCCGAGCCGACCTGCAGGGCGGCGCGGGCGGAGGGTGCGGATGCAAAGCGCCGGGGCGTGGAGCGGGCGGGCGGGCGGCCGTCGTCACGAATGCCCCCTCCTTCGGGAAGCCTAGAAGGAACTGGCCCTTTCTCCCTCGTGAACTCCGCACCAGTCTGCCCACGAGACTCCCCCGGGGGGAAACCCAGGCTTTCGGGAATGTGGAAGGAGCCGGCTCCAACCGGGGTGCGTCCCGAGGTCCTTGAGCTCCCGCCAGCCTGGGAACCGGCCATGCCAGCCAGCCCTTCCCAAGGGCCCCCATCGTGGCCGCAGGTCAGGCCCCGGGGCTTGCTTCAGTTGGAGATGTCAAGGAAAACACTTCACTGATCTTTCCCCTACTCCTCTCTAGGTACCTTAGCCTGAGTTTGGTTAAAGACCCAGGACCCAGCAATGGAGTCCAAGCTTTCTTCCTCTCCCAGCACAAACTTGCTCACTTTCCTTAACTACGAGAGCTGGGGACGGTGGCTCCTACCTGTAATCCCAGCCCCGGACGAGGAGGCAGGACGACTGAGAATTCACAGTGTGAGGCAATGTATCAAAAAAAAATTTTTTTTAAGTAAATAATATTTTTAAATGTTTTATTTATTTGCAAGCAGACAGAGGTTGAAGAGAGGCAGAGAATGAATGCGCACGCCGGGGCTTCTAGCGACTGCGAATGAACTCCACTCCAGATGGGTGCACCACTTTTGAGCAACTGGCTTTTTACATGGCTACTGTTGAATGGAACTCAGGTTGTTAGGCTTTGCAGGCAAGCACCTTAACCGCCATCTCCCAGCCCTAAACTATATATATATATGTGTGTGTGTGTGTGTGTGTGTGTGTGTGTGTGTTTGTTTTTGTTTTTGTTGTTTGTTTTTCCAGGTAGGGTTTTACTGTACTAGAGGCCGACCTGGAATTTACTATGTAGTCTCAGGGTGGCCTCCAACTCATGGCGATCCTCCTACCTCTGCCTCCCCAGTGCTGGGATTAAAGGTGTGCCCCAACATGCCTGGCTATTTTTTTTTTTTTTAACTACACAAAACCCCAGGGCAAGTCAGACACACTCCTGCCTGGTAGTAATTCGGAAGTAGAAGACAAAAGACTGCCCTGTGGTATGTGCCCAATGCCCAAACAAATGCAGAGAGGTTGAAAGACTTGCTCAGAGTTAGTTTATTTAAGGGGTGAAGAAACCGAAGTTAGAAGTCTGTCAGACCCCGGCCAGAAGCAACAGTAGGTGCTCAAGGAGGGGAGGGGGAGGGCCAAGGGTTCCAAGGCTGGCTGTCCCCAGCCCACAATGCCAGGCTGAGAACGGTTCATACATAATGAAAGGGCAATGGTAAAGGACCTCCAAGAGTTTTCTGCCTTGTCACAGTGCCCCAAGTGCCACCAGTCACGAAGAGATGGCTTCCAGGCCTATTTCTTTCCAAGGACATGCATCCAGTAATCTGGCTCTTCACGTGCATTCAAGGCTGGCTGCACCAGCAAGGGATAACAGAGGCCATGGTAGGCATCGGGGCCTAGGCTATCATACAGTTAAAAAGGGAGGGGGGTGGCCTGGAGAGATGGCTTAGCGGTTAAGGCATTTGCCTGCAAAGCCAAAGAATCCGGGTTCTCAAATAAATAAATAAAATACATATTTGTTTAAAAAGCCAGACATGGCAGCACACACCTCTTTTCCCAGCACTTGGGAGGCAGAGGTAGGAAGATCACTATGAGTTCAAGGCCACCCTAAAGACTACACAGTGAATTCCGGATCACCCTAAGCTAAAGTGAGACCCTACCTCAAAAAAAAAAAAAAAAAAAGAAGAACAAGAAAAAACAACAGAAACAGCTTGTGGTGGAGGTGCATGCCTTTAATCCCAGCACTTGAAAGGCAGAAGTAGGAGGATCACCTTGAGTGAGTTCAAGGCCACCCTGAGACTACACAGTGAATTCAAAGTCAGCCTGGACTAGACTAAGACCTTACCTCTAAAAACAAAAACAAAAAAACTAATTGGAAGGCCAAAAAAACTGGGGCACCAAAGATAGTACCAAGGTTTTTCCTGGAAGCCTTCTCCACCCACACACCTAAACTAGAGATAGAGACTATGCCCTTATAATGTCCACAGCCCGTGAGTGTGTGTGTGTTATTTTGAGACAGGGTCTTGAAAAGTAACTCAGACTGTCCTTAAATTCATTCTGTAACCCAGGCAGGCCTTGAACTTACAATTCTTCTTCAGCCTCCCAAGGAGCTAGGATTGCAGACTTGTAACACCAGGGACAGCAGGACGTTTATGAAAAACATTTTAAGTATAATTATCATGTCCTATGTTTGAGTTCTTTTTTTTTGTTTTGTTTTGTTTTGTTTTTGTTTTTCAAGGTACGGTTTCACTCCAGTCCAGACTGACCTGGAGTTTGCTATGTAGTCTCAGAGTGGCCTCGAACTTACAGTGATTCTCCTACCTCTGCCTCCCAAGTGCTGGGATTAAAGGTGTGTGCCACCACACCAGGCTGAGTTTTGAATGCATATATTACTTTTAAAGTCAGTCTCGACAGGGTCTCCTGGTAGTAGCTTGCTTTTCCAGAATCAGACCCCTAAAATTCCTGAATTTTAACTCTCTTCTACCACCTAATGGTAAAATTCAGGATTGCAAGTACTTATCTATCTTGCTAGAAAGTACGGGAGTAATTACTAAATGGAGAAAAATTTGAAGCTTTTCCACTAAAATCAGAAACAAGACAAGGGTGTCCACTGTCCCCACTTTTATTTAATATAGTACTGGAAGTCTTAGCCATAGCAATAAGGCAAGAGACACATAAAAGGGATACAAATTGGAAAGGAAGAGGTCAAATTATCATTATTAGCAGATGAACATGACTCTGTACATAAAGGACACTAAAGTCTCTACCAGCAAACTGTTAGAGCTGAAAAACATCTAAAGCCATCTAAATCAGGACACAAACACTCAGAAAATCATTAGCCTTCCTATATGCTAACAACAAACACACAGAGGATGAAATCAGAGAATCACTCCCATTCACAATTGCATCAAAAAATAATCATAATAAAGTACTTTGGAACAAACCTAACTAAGGAAGTGAAGGATCTCTACAATGAAAACTTTAAAACACTCAAGTGAGACACTTCAGAAGACACTAGGAAATGGAAAGACATCTCTTGGATCAGAAGAATCAATATTGTGAAAATGGCAATCTTACCAAAAGCAGTCTACACATTTAATGAAATCCCCATCAAAATTCCAATGGCGGGCTGAAGAGATGGCTTAGCAGTTAAGCGCTTGCCTGTGAAGCCTAAGGACCCCACTTCGAGGCTTGATTCCCCAGGACCCATATTAGCCAGATGCACAAGGGGACGCACGTGTCTGGAGTTCGTTTGCAGTGGCTGGAGGCCCTGGCGCACCCATTCTTCCCACCCCTCCCTCTCTCTCTCTCTCTCTCTCTCTGTCACTCTCAAATAAATAAATAAAAATGAACAAATTTTTTTAAATCCAATGGCATTCTTAATGGAAATAGAAAAAAATCCAAAAATTCATTTGAAAGCACAAAAAAAATCTCGATATCTAAAACAATTTTGAGCAACAAAAATAAGGCTGGTGGTATCACCATACCTGATTTTAACCTATATTACAGAGCCATAGTAACAAAAACAGCATGGTACTGGCACAAAAACAGACATGTAGTTCAATGGAACAGAATAGAGGACCCAGATGTAAGCCTAGGTAACTATCGCCACCTGATATTTGCCAAAAATACTCATTGAAGAAAACATAGTTGTGGTGGGTGACTTCATCACCCCACTCTCATCAATTGACAGGTCATCACGGCAAAAAATAAACAGAGATGCATCTGGATTAAATGAGGTCATAGAACAAATGGACCTAACAGATATATAGACGTCATTTCATCAAATGATGCAGAATATACATTATTTTCAGCAGCACATGGAACATTCTCTAAAATAGACCATATATTAGGACACAAAGCAAATCTTAACAAATACAAGAAAATTGAAATAATTCTTTGCACTCTACCTGATCACAATGGGATCAAATTATAAATCAATAGCAAGAAAAGCTATAGAGCATACACAAAATCTACTAAAATACACTACTAAATGATGAATGGGTCAATAAAGAAATCAAGAAGGAAATTAAAAAATTCATAGAGTCAAATTATAATGAGAACACAACATACTAAAACCTTTGGAAAACAATGAAGGCAGTCCTACGAGGGAAATTTATAGCTTTAAGTGCCTATATTAAGAAACTAGAGTCAGCCTCGGGAAAGTCAGTTTCCAGAGAAGCCCCTTCACATGTATACAACGTTTTGATTAAACAGCTATTCTTAAAAAAAAAAGAAAAAAAAGAAACTAGAGCTGGTGTATGAACGCCTTTAATCCCAGCACTCAGGAGGCAAAGGTAGGAGGATCACCATGAGTTCAAGGCCACCCTGAGACTACATAGTGAACTCCAGTGAATTCCAGGTCAGCCTGGGCTAGAGTGAGACTCTACCTTGATAAACTTAAAAAAAAAAAAAAAAAAAAAAAAAAAAAAAAAAAACTAGAAAGGTCACAAGTAAACAACTTAATGCTTCACCGTAAAGCCTTGAAAAAAAAAGAACAAGGCAAGCTGAAAATTAATATGCAGGAAGAAATAATAAAGATTGGGCAGAATTTAATAAATTGAAAACAAGGAAACAATTCAAAGAATCAATAAAATAAAGAGTTGATTCTTTGAAAGGATAAACAAGATTGATAAAACCTTAGCAAATCTGACCACCAGAAGGAGAGAAGAGACACAAATTAATAAAATTATAGATGAAAAAGGCACCATCACAACAGATACCAGAGACATTTAAAAAATCACAGGGACATACTATAAGAACATATACTCCACTAAGTTTGAAAATCTGAAAGAAATAGATGACTTCTTTTATTTATATTACCTACCTAAGATCAAGATGAGATTAACCATTTAAATAGACCTATAGCAAGTATGGAGATCCAAGCAGTTAGAAAAAAATCTCCCAACTAAAAAATTTCCAGGCCAGCCGGGCGTGGTGGCTCATGCCTTTAATCCCAGCACTTGGGAGGCAGAGGTAGGAGGATCACCATGAGTTCGAGGCCACCCTGAGACTCCATAGTGAATTCCAGGTCAGCCTGGGCTAGAGTGAGACCCTACCTCAAAAAAACAACAACAAAAAAAAAAATGTCCAGGCCCATATCCATGACTTGACAGTGCCTGACACTACCTATGCAAGACCATCATAATAGGAGGAAAAGATCATGACATCAAAATAAAAGAGAAACTAATTGAGTGGGGGAGGGGATATGACGGAGAATGGAGTTTCAAAGGGGAAAGTGAGGGAAGGGGGTGCATTACCATGGGATATTGTTTACAATCATGGAAGTTGTTAATAAAAAATTAGTAAAAAAAAAAAAAAAGTCCAGGCCCAGATGGATTCACTGGTGAATTTTACCAGACCTTCATGGAAGAACTAACACCAATGCTTCTTAAGCTTTTCCATAAAATAGAAAAAGAAGGAATTCTACCAAACTCCTTCTACAAAGTCAGCATCACCCTGATACCAAAACCAGACAAAGATAGAACAAAAAAAAAAAAAAATTACAGACCAATCTCCCTCATGAACACAGATGCAAACATTCTCAACAAAATATTTGCAAGCAGAATACAAGAATATATCAGAAAAATCATTCACCCCGACCAAGTAGGCTTTATCCCAGAGATGCAGGGATGGTTCAACATATGCAAATCGATAAATGTAATACATTATATAAATGGACTGAAGGACAAAAATCACATGACCATCTCATTAGATGCAGAAAAAGCATTTGACAAAATCCAACATCCCTTCATGATAAAAGTCCTACAGAGACTGGGAATAGAAGGAACATATATCAACATAATAAAAGCTATTTATAACAAACCTACAGAGAACATAATACTAAATGGAGAAAAATTTGAAGCTTTTCCACTAAAATCAGAAACAAGACAAGGGTGCCCACTGTCCCCACTGTTATTTAATATAGTACTGGAAGTCTTAGCCATAGCAATAAGGCAAGAGACACACACAGGAGGAATACAAATTGGAAAGGAAGAGGTCAAATTATCATTATTTGCAGATGACATGATTCTGTACATAAAGGAGTCTAAAGACTCTATCAGCAAACTGTTAGAGCTGATAAACACCTATAGCCACGTGGCAGGATACAAAATAAACACACAGTGCCAGGAGTTGTGGTGCATGCCTTTAATCCCAGCACTCGGGAGGCAAAGGTAGGAGGATCATCATGAGTTAGAGGCCACCCTAAGACTACATAGTGAATTCCAGGTTAGCCTGGGCCAGATGAGATCCTACCTCAAACAAACAAACAAGCAACAAAATAAACACACAGAAATCAATAGCCTTCCTATATGTTAACAACAAGCACACAGAGGATGAAATCAGAGAATCACTCCCATTCACAATTGCGTCAAAAAAAATAAAGTACCTTGGAATAAACTTAATCAAAGAAGTGAAGGATCTATACAATGAATACTTTAAACCACTCAAGTGACAAAATTGCAGAAGACACTAGGAAATGGAAATACATCCCTTGTTCTTGGATTGGAAGAATCAATATTGTGAAAATGGCACCCTTACCAAAAGCAATCTACACATTTAATGAAATCCCCATCAAAATTCCAATGGCATTCTTCACGGAAATAGAAAAAAAATCCAAAAATTCATTTGGAAGGACCAAAAACCTTGAATATCTAAAACAATTTTGAGCAACAAAAATAAGGCTGGTGGTATCACCATACCTGATTTTAACCTATACTACAGAGCCATAGTAACAAAAACAGCATGGTACTGGCACAAAAACAGACATGTAGATCAATAGAACAGAATAGATGACCCAGATGTAAGTTGGGTAGCTATAGCCACCTGATATTTGACAAAAGTACTCCTTGGAGAAAAGACACCCTCTTCAGCAAATGGTGCTGGGAAAACTGGATATGTATCTGCAGAAGGATAAAAATCGATCCTTATATGTCTCCATGCACAAGAATTAAGTCCAAATGGATCAAAGACCTTAATATCAGATGTGAAACTCTGAAACTGCTAGAGGAAAAAGTAGGGGAAAGCCTTCAACATATTGGTCTTGGCAAAGACTTCTGAATATAACCCCAATTGCTCAGGAAATAAAACCACAGATCAATCGGTGGGACCTCATGAAATTACAAAGCATTTTTAAGGCAAAGGACACTGTGAATACAGCAAAGAGGCAACCTACAGAATGGGAGAAAATCTTTGCCAGCTATACATCTGACAGAGGGTTAATATCTAGGATATACAAAGAACTCAAAAAATTAAATAATAAAGCTGGGCGTGGTGGTGCACGCCTTTAATCCCAGCACTCGGGAGACAGAGGTAGGAGGACTGCCATGAGTTCGAGGCCACCCTGAGACTCCATAGTGAATTCCAGGTCAGCCTGGGCTAAAGTGAGACCCTACCTCAAAAAAACAAAAACAAATAATAAGAAATCAAACAAGCCAATTAAAAATTGGGCTATGGAACTAAATAGAGAGTTCTCAAAAGAAGAAATACAGATGGCATGTAAGCATCTAAAAAAATGTTCTACATCCCTAGTCTTCAGGAAATGCAGATTAAAACTACATTGAGATTCCATCTCACTTCTAACAGATTGGCTACCATCATGGAAACAAATGACCATAAATGCTGCTGAGGATGTGGAAAAAGAGGAACCCTTCTACACTGTTGGTGGGAATGCAATCTTGTCCAGCCATTGTGGAAATCAGTGTGGAGGTTCCTGAGACAGCTAAAAATAGATCTACCATATGACCCAGCTATACCACTCCTTGGCATATATCCTAAGGACTCATCTCACTACCTTAGAGATACTTGCTCAATTGTGTATACCAACCTAGATGTCCCACAACTGATGAGTGGATAATGAAGATATGGCATGTTTACACAATGGAGTTCTACTCAGTGGTAAAGAAAAGTAAAGTTATGAAATTTTCAGGAAAATTGATGGATCTGGAAATTATTATACTTAGTGAAGGAATCCATGATCAGAAAGCCAAATGTCACATGCTCTCTCTCATATGAAGATCCTAGCTACAAATGACTGGACTTCTATGTGAGTGGGAATAAAACTCAATAGCCGAGGCCAATAAGCTAGAAAGGAGATATAAAGGGAATAGAAAGGGAGGGAGGGGGGTATTTAATAGGATGGCATTGTATATATGTAAGTAGAAGAACAGATTAATGGGAATGAAAAGGCCTAAATGAGATCCGGGGAAGAGACTGAGTAAAGGAAAGGTGGAGGGAGGGCTAATCAAAATCTAAGAGGATATAAGTAAGTCATATGGAAACCTACTTTTTTGGACAATGGGACACTTAGGAGCCATAGATTGTTACTAGAAAATTTTCACTGCCAGGGAATGGGATATCTTCCTGCCAGTGAGGTCCCTTATGCCCCCAAAACATTACAGGCCATTGCCAAGACCCTTGGTCTCCCATCAGGAATAGATGTAAGACCCTATTGCTGAAGACTCCACATACTTGGGCTGCAAGGCTACTGAGAAATCCTGTAGGAGCTGAGCTGAAAACCTCCTCCATGTAGACCAGCAACAGAAAGCTGCAAAAAGCCATGCTGCATGCAGTTCAATGCATAGAGAGAGAAATCACAAGTGAAGATATTCAACAGTGGATGCTGCAAGCCTTATATTTGGCCAGCCAGACCAAATGAGCCAATGAGTGCAATAGTGGCATGCCTGTTATGGGGGAAACCAACCGCCCTCTAAATGGCCTGGAGGCCCACTCCATGGGAGGGAATACATCCCTGATACTGAAAACCTACAACAGGGGTAGTCATGAGCCCTAAAGGTGTAACATCTGCTGCTGTCTGGCTAAATGTATATACCATACTCACCAAACTGCCCAGTAAGCACTTCTCTTAATGTTCATGCCTATATATTAATGCTACTCTCACTTTTGGTAGAAAATCTTCTCTTTTCAGATGTCAGTGACCTTGGGATCACTCAGAAGGCACCACGGTGCTGAGAAGAAATGACAGAGGAGTGCTCAGCACTGAAATATCTCTATCACACCTTCCAAGGCTCAGGGTCCATTGCAGAAGAGGTGGAGGAAAGAATGTAAGAGCCAAAGGAAGGGTAGGACTCCTTACAACGTGCTCCTCCAGACACAAAATGGCCTGGATATCCATGATCTCATATGCCTGATCCTATACCTATATAAGACCATCATAATAGGAGGAAGAGATCATGACATCAAAATAAAAGAGAGGGAGGGGATATGATGGAGAGTGGAATTTCAAAGGGGAAAGTGGGGGGAGGGAGAGAATTACCATGGCATATTGTTTACAATTATGGAAGTCGTCCATAAAAAAAAAAAAAAGAATTGAAAATCAGGGTTGGGAATTGGTTAAAGGTGCTTGCTTGTTAAACCTAGTGGCTTGGGTTCAGTTCTCCAGTCACCCATATAAAACCAGATGCGAAAAGTATATTTGGCATCTGTTTGTAGCAGTAGGAAACCCTGATGGCCCAACACACAAACACACACACAAATGAATAAAGACATTTTAAAAGAATCAAAAATCTTTGTGAAGAGCAATTTGACCATGTCACTCATATGTAAAATGCACTCGCCTTTCTTTCTTTTTTTCTTTTTTTCCTGAGATAGGGTCTCACTCTAGGTTGACCCATTAACTATGCATTCTCAGGCTGGCCTCATACTCATGACAATCCTCCTACCTCTGCCTCTCAAGTGCTGGGACTAAAGGCGTGTGCCACCACACTCAGCTGCACTCATCTTGTAATTCAACAATTCCATGTCAATACTCTCACCACCACCCGGAGAAAAAGACTACAAAGTTTAGCAGTTTAAGTAAAAAAACATTTGTCTCTTACAATTTCCTCAAGGTAGGAACTTAAGGAATCATGGGGTTTGGACTCAGTACCCCATCAGACTGCAGCCAGTTGACCTGGGGCTGATGGCATGTTCAGACCCAAGTGGAGCTCAAGAATCTACTTAACATGGAGCTTGTTAGCTAGTTTTGAGCTGGCTGTTTGCCTTCATCAGTGCTGGGCCTCTGTTTAAAAGCTCTCACCCAGGGCTAGAGAAATGGCTTAGCATTAAATCCTTTGCCTGCGAAGCCTAAGAATGCATGTTCGAATCTCCAGGTCCCACATAAGCCAGACGCAAAAAGTGATGCAAGCATGCAATGTCACATATGCGCCACAAGGAGGCACATGCATCTGGAGTTCGTTCACAGCAGCTGAAAGGCCCTTGCGTGCCCATTCTCTCTCTCTTCCAAATAAATAAATAAAATACAAAAAAAGCCAAATTGAATCCCCTTAAGCAAAAATGAGAATTTAAAAACAAAAACAACACAAACAAACAAAAAAACCTGAGGAGCTGGGTGTGGTGGCGCACTCCTTTAATCCCAGCATTCAGGAGGCAGAGGTAGGAGGATCACCGTGAGTTCGAGGCCACCCTGAGAGGACTACATAGTGAATTCCAGGTCAGCCTGGGTCAGAGTGAGACTCTATCTATAAACCAACCAAACAAACAAAACAAGAATGGAAGTATCTTTTCAACAAAGAGAGATAAGAGGGTTGTAGGTGACAAAAATAATAAACACATATGATGGATAATGGAGTTTCAAAGGGGAAAGTGGGGGGGGAGGGTATTACCATGGGATATTTTTTATAATCATATAAGTTGTTAATAAAAATTTGGAAAAAAATAATAAACACTATCACTCACTAGATTTCCTTAATTTCCACACTTTAAAACACCTGGGGCTGCAGGTGAAGCTTAGTGGTACAGTGTGTGGTTGGCAGGCATTGAAGCCTTGGATTCAATCCCCAGCACCAAAACAGAGAGATGTGGAAGGAAGGAAAGTGAGAAAAATAAAGAGGAAGGAAGGAAAAGAGAAAAAGGGAGAGAGGGAGGGAGTGGGGAAGGAAAGAAAGGTGGAAGGAAGGAAATAGAGATAGATGTGTGTGTGTGTGAAAGAGAGAGAAAGAATAAACCAGGTATGGTGGCCCACCTTTAATCCCAGCAGTGGGGAGGCTGAGGTTGGAAGGATCACAGTGAATTCAAGGCCAGCCTGGGCTATCAAGTAATTGCCAGGCTAGCCTAGACTAGATTATACTCTCTTCCCTCTCAGCACCAAATCTAACCACATACTCATATCAGTTCAGTCTTTTCAACCTTGTCCTTCAAGCACTGTCTTTTTTTGTTTTTTAATATTTTATTTTTATTTATTTGAAAGAGAAAGAGGAAGAGAGACAGAGGATGGGTGCCCCAGAGCCTCCAGCCACTACAAACAAACTCCAGACCCATCTGGCTAACTTGAGTCCTGGGGAACTGAACCTGGGTCCTTTGACTTTGCAGGCAAACACCTTAACTCATAAGCCATCCGTCCAGTTCTGTTTTTTGGTTTTTGGGTCTCACTTCAGCCCAGCCTAACCTGGAACTCACTCTGTAGTCCAAGATGGCCTTGAACTCACAGCAATCCTCCCACCTCGGCCTCTGGGATCAAATGCCTGTACCTGGCCCCTGGCCTTCTCAAGGCTGACCTGACCCTTTCACAGCCCCACCTCCTCAGTCAGCCCCAGGCCTGGAGCTTTTCATTCCATTCCTGCACCACTCTACGTTCACTAGAGCTCTGCAAACTTTGTTTTTTTGAGGATGGGTCTTCCTCTAGCCCAGGCTGACCTGGAATTTACTATGTAGTCTCAGAGGCTGGCCTTGAACGCATAGCGTATCCTCCTACCTCTTCAGAGTCTTCCGAGTGCTGGGATTAAAGGCATGTGCCACCATACCTGGCCACAATTTTGCTTTCTCATTGGCAAACTGTTACAGCATGCTCCAACATCTCAATCCAACCTCCTCTACAAACTGTCATAGAAACGTTCAATTTGTATAATACCTTGCTTTAAAAAAAATGTATTTCTGGGGGCTGGAGAGATGGTTTAGTGGTTAAGGCGCTTGCCTTTGAAGCTTAAGGACCCAAGTTCAATTCCCCAGTCCTCACATAAGCCAGATGCACAAGGTGGCACATGCATCTGGAGTTCATTTGCAGTGGCTGAAGGTCCTGGTGTGCCCCATTCTCTCTCTCTCTCTCCCTCTCTGACTTAAGACACCAAGATGTTTGTAAATGGTCTTACAATAAACTTACAATGAGGAAAAAAAATTTCCGGGTATGGTGGTGCACACCTTTAATCCCAGCACTCAGTATCACTGAGTTCAAGGACAGCCTGAGACTACATAGGGAATTCCAGGAAACCCTGGGTTCAAGTGAGACTCTACCTTGAAAAGCCAAACCCCTCCCCCCCCCGCAAAAAAAAAAATGTACTGAGCTGGAGTTCATTTGCAGCATCTAGAGGCCCTGACGAGCCCATTCTATCTGCCTTTCTCTCCCAAATAAGTAAAATAAATAAATTTGAAAATATATATATAATGTACTATCAGGCTATGCAGAAGACCCTCTTATCTCAGAAAGCTGAGGCACAGAAACCTTACAAAAAATAGATTTTAAAAAATCCACGTCAGATGTCAGACTGGACTAGATTGAAATCGTCCCAAAAAAAAAAAGGCCAGGTGTGGTGGCCCAAGCCTTTAACGCCAGCGCTTTTGGGAGACAGAAGGATGGAGGTGAGTTTGACTACATAGTAAATTCCAGGTCAGCTTGGGCTAAAGCAAGACCCTATCTTGAACAACCAAAGCAGGGGAGGGGGAATGAATGGGCTAGAGATGGCTGTGGTTAAGTGCTTCCCACAAAAGTGTGAGGGCTTGAGACCGTCAGAATTCAATTCCACAGAACCCATATAAACAGCTTAACAGGTTCCATTCCCTAGGACCTGTAAAGCAAGTCACAAAAATAATAGTGCATTCATCTGGCATTTAATTGCAGCAGCATGAAAGTTTGGTATACAACCACACGTAAAAAATAACATAGGCGCTAGGAAGATTATTCAGTGGTTGTTTGCTTGCAAAGGTTGCTCGCCTGGGTCAATTCCCCAGCATACACAAGGGGCAAAGTGGTACATGCATCCTGGTTTTTGCAGTGGCCAAGAGACCCTCACCTGCTCACACACTTTTTTTTTTTTTTTTTTTTAAATAATGCAGGGCTGGGGATGTAGCTCATTTGGTAGAGTGCTTGCCTAGAATGCACAGTCCTGGGTTTGATCATCAGCATTACATAAACCAGCAGCTGGAAGCAAAATACTAAGTTCAAGGTCATCCTCAACTACAAAGTGTGAACAAAACCTGGCTACATGAAAGCACAAACATAAACGAGTCCAGTGCCAGCTGCGGTGGGGCACACCTTTAATCCCAGCACTCGGGAAGCAGAGGTAGGAGGACCACCTTGAGTTCAAGGTCACCCTGAAACTAGAGTGAATTCCAGGTCAGCCTGGGCTAGAGTGAGACCTTACCTCGAAAAACCAAAATAAATAAATGAAATAAAGTCCAGCCTGATAGCACAAGCCTGCATTTCTAACTACTTCAAAAGCTGAGGCAGGAATATTAGGTTGCAAATTCAGTAATAGCCCAAACAGCATAAACTTGTCTAAAAAATTTTAAAAGGATGTTGGCAGGGGGGAGGTGGATTGGTGAGATGGTTCAGCAGATTAACAGCACTGAGGACCAAATGAGGGCCAAAGTTACTTCTCTAGCACCTATGTTAAAAAAAACAAACGCCAGAGAAATGGTTTAGTGGTTAAGGTGCTTGCCTACAAAGGACCCAGGTTCAATTCCCCAGTACCCACATAAGCCAGATGCACAAGGGGCACATGTATCTGGAGTATGTTTGCAGGGGCTAGAGACCCTGGCACGCCCACTCTCTCTCAAATAAAGAAAAACAAAAAAAAGCCAGGCATGGCCACACTGTCACCCCACTGCTGAGGGGCAAAGAGACATTCTAGAACTCCTGGTCAGCCACGCTAAGGTAGAGACCTAGGGGAAATAAAGTACAAGAGACTATCTATGGGGATTAATGTGCAAGAGTGAAGACAAGCATACACACACAACACACCCACCACAAAAAAAAAAGGGAGGCTGGGATGTAGCTCAATAATATTTGCCTAACATGCCCAAAGAACTAGATTCAAGCAAGCCAAGCATTGAGGAGGCAGACGTAGAAGGGTCATGTGACTTTGAGGCCACCCTGAGCCTACCCACTACTCCAGGTCAGCCTGGGCTAGAGTGAGAAGTACTTCAAAAAAACAAAGAAACCTAGGTTCAGCTCCCAGTGCTTTATTAAAAAAAAAAAAACACTGAAAAACCAGCACACAATATGGAACTTTTATTTTTTATGTGACTTCTGTACAGAAGAGATACGAGTAAATCCTTTACAAATGGAACCGATTTGATGAGAAGAAATGACAAAACCAAAGCAATATCTGGTGTCCGTCAACAGGGTTTATGCTTCAAAGCCAGCCAAGAAGTTTGTTACAATCTCTTTCAGCTTTGCATCCGACTGTTCTGAGATCTTCCCATCAGCCCTGTGTGGAAACCAAAGCAGATATCAGTTCTTCTGAGTGCTGCTATTAAACCAATAGTTCCAGAAAATAACTACTAGAACTGTATCTCAGGGTTAGAGAGATGGTTCAGTAGTTAAAAGTCCTTGAGTGTAAACCTTAATGACCTGGGTTTGGTTCCCCAGCACCCACTTAAGCCAGATATACAAAGTGGAACATGCATCTGGAGTTCTGTTTGCAGTGATTGAAGTCCTGGAGCACCCATTCTCTCTGTGTATATTTCTGCTTGCAAGCATTTTTTTAAAAAGTAACTTGCCAGATGTGGTGGCGCATGCCTTTAATCCCAGCGGGGGAGGGGGGGGAGGGACGGGGGGGGGGGCAGAGGTAGGAGGATCGCCATGAGTTCAAGGCCACCCTGAGAATAAATAGTGAATTCCAGGTCAGCCTGTGCTAGAGTGAAACCCTACCTCAAAATAAATAAATAAATAAATAAAAGTATCTCGCCATAGCACACACTAATAGCACTCAGAAGGCACAGGTAGGAGGATTCTCATGAGTTTGAGGCCACCCTGAGACTACATAGTGAATTCCAGATCAGCCTGGGCTAGAGTGAGACCCTACAAGGCTGAGGTAGGAGGCTTGCCTTAATTCAAGGCCATCCTAAACAGTGAGTTCCAGGGTTCCAGGTTAGCCCAGGCTAGAGTGAGACTGGAGTGGGGGGAGCTAATTTTATCTCACTGCTCATGATGGTTCATGATAGTGATCCTAGCACTCAGGAGATAAGGCAAGAGGACTGGGCAAGTTCAAGGACAGTTTGGGTTACAGGAGTACCAGACCAGCCAGGGAAACTTAACAAGATCCTATGTCAACCACCCCACCAAAGACTTCCTTTCTTAAAATGGAACCATTCACACAATGCCCATCAACTGCATTTATACCTGATACTTTCCAACAGTGATTTGTGCTGGCTGATGACATGAGATAAGAAAGCACTCTCAAACTTTGTTATCTTGCTGGGCTCCAGTTTGTCAAGAAACCCCCTCACACCCGCATAAATAACAGCCACCTGTTCTTCAATAGCCATGGGAGCTAGAAAGGAAGGAAATCAAGTGAGCAGCTCAAACATAGTTCTTCCAATATTCAGTGGGTCCCTATGCTAACTCTACTCCTTCCCACCCTTCTCCAGTAAACAGAAGCAGTCTCTGACACAGCCCAAAACCACAGCTTACAACCTAGAAGTGTTTGTGGCATAATTTGCTCAAGCCTTTTAGGCAAGATTAAAAACATGTTAACATTCTTTTAAATCTGTTCAATTCCATACTTGTAACACAGCTAAAGAAGTAGGGAAATGTAAGTCCTAATTCCTGAAAGTGTAAATAACCTCCTGAGTAGGACTTGAGCAGAGGAAAAGAACAACTTACAATACTGTCCTTGCTTCAACAGCTCAGTCAGACGCACACCCCGACTCAGGAGCTGCTGAGTGGCAGCATCAAGATCAGAGCCAAACTGGGCAAAAGCAGCAACTTCACGGTACTGAGCCAACTCCAGCTTCATGGTTCCTGCCACCTGAAACATGTCACAGAGCAGCACACAAATAAGATTCCATACTTTACTTTAGATTTTAATCAGGACACATTCCCCTCCCTGTCAAAGTGATATAAAATTACCTGCTTCATAGCCCTGGTTTGGGCAGCAGATCCAACACGGGACACAGACAAGCCAACATTAATGGCAGGGCGGATACCTTTATAGAACAATTCTGTTTCCAAGAAGATCTACAAAATAAGAATACATGCTAGTAAGCTTAAACTTCTTTCACATTTGTCAATGTGCCAAAAAACTAAAATCCAAAATTTGGGTTAGAATGCTAAGAGACGTCTCACATCAAAGTTTCCAAGCCAGCAGGGTGTGTGGTAGCACATGCCTTTACTAGTAAAGTACCCACATAAGCCAGATGCACAAAGTGGCGCATGTATCTGGAGTTTGTTTGCAGTTGTTGGAGGCCCTTGCGTGCCCTTTTCTTCTCTTTCTCTCTCAAATAAATTATATATATATGTGTGTGTATATATATATATATATATATATATATATATATATATATAAATATAAAACTGAGAGAGGCTGGAGAGTTGGCTCAGCAGTTAAAGGTACTTGCCTACAAAACCCGACAGCCTAGGTTCAATTCCCCAGTATCCACATAAAGCCAAACACACTAAATGGTGCATGCATCTGGAGTTTGCAGAGGCAGGGAGTGCTGGCAACCCATTTTCTCACCCCCTTTGAAAATAAATAAAAATATAATTAAAAAAAAAAAAGACAAGCCAGGCATGGTGGCGCACGCCTTCACCTTTAGTCCCAGCACTTGGTAGGCAGAGGTAGGAGGACCGTTGTTAGTTCAAGGTCACCCTGAGACTATGTAATGAATTCCAGGTCAGCCTGAGCTAGAGTGAGGCCCTACCTTTGCAAAACAAGACCTGTTTCAAGAAGCTATGTGTAGTAGCTCATGCCTAGAATGCCAGGACTTAGGAGGCTGAGGGAGGATCTCCATGAATGAGACTAGACTGGGGACTACAGAGTGAGTTCCATGTCAAGCACCCGCATCCTGTCCCTCCCCCCAAACCCCGTTTTTGTTTTGTTTTTACAGGTAAGGTCTCACTCTAGCCTAGGCTAACCTGGAATTCACTAGGTAATCTCAGGGTGGCCTCAAATTTACAGTGATCCTCCCACAATAGAGTGCTGGGATTAAAGGCATACGACATCATGCCCGGCCTACATACTTTTTAATAAAATAAAAAATTTTACAATACTCTGTTTTGTTTTTTTTCCAAGTTAAGGTGTCACTCTAGGCCAGGCTGACGTGGAATTCACTATGTAGTCTCAGGGTGGCCTCAAACTCACTGCAATCCTCCTACCTCTGCCTCCCGAGTGCTGGGATTAAAGGCATGCACCACCATGCCTGGCATAATTCTGGTCTTATATATGCATGTATGTGTTTATCTCGGCATACCTTCATAGGAAGGATGAAAGTGTGACAAATTTTTTAAGTCACAAATCTAGGTGTTACAGTTTTCAAAATAAGACACTGTGGACAAGTGGGGGTAAAAATGCCTACAAAACAGATCACAATTTTGAGGACAGCCTAGGCAAGATAGTGAAACAGTGTCCAAAAACAACAAACAAAAAAACCCAGGCATGGTGGTGGTGACTCCCAGCACTTGGATGGCAGACGTAGGTGAATCGCTGTGAGTTCAAGGCCACCCTGAGACTACAGAGCGAATTCCAGTTTAGCCTAGGCTACAGTGAGACCCTACCTTGATAAACTAAAAAAGACAAACACCCTGGCAAGAGACCAGTAAGCTAGAAAAAGGCTGTAAGGGAGGGACAACAGGGGAGGACTTAAGGGGATAGTATTGTATACATGTAAGTAGAAGAACACATTACAGGGAGCGGAATGGGCTAAGAGAGGCCGGGAAAGAGATTGTATAAAAGAAGGATGGGGGGGGAAGGTCAATCAAAATTCAAGATATTCTGAAAAACATATGAAAGCCTACTTTTTTGGATAATGGCACACCCAGAAACCATAGATTGTTACTAGAAAACTTTAGGTGCCAGAAATGGGATGCCTTCCAGTGAGTTGTTGGCCAGTGAAGTCACTGTTGCCTCCAAAACACCACAGGCTCTTGGTTTCCCACAGTAAGACCGGATTGCTGAAGATTCCACATGCCTGGACTGCAAGGTCACTGAGAAATCAAGCTGGGGCTAAACTGAAAACCTCCTCCCTGTAGACCAGCTGACTGAAAGCTGGAAAAAGCTGCACTGCATGCAGCCCTATGGGAGACAGAAATCATTATCAGTGAATACAGTGGACACTGGAAGCCTCAAGTTTGGCCACCCAGGCCAAATGAGCCAATGGGTGCAATAGTGGCATGTCTGTTCTGGGGGAAACCAACTGCTCTGTAATTGGACCGGAGGCTAGCTCTATGGGAGGGAATACATGCCCTGGTACAGAAAACCTAATCAAAAGCCTATGGCAGGGGAGGTCATGAGCCTTTGGGGTGTAATGCCTGCTCTTGTCTGGCTAAATGCATATATTATGCTCACCAAACTGCCATGTAAGCACTTCACTTAATATTCATACCCATATATTAACACTATTCTCACTTTTGGTTAGAAAACCTTCTCTTTTCAGATGGCAGTGACGCTGGGATGACCCAAAAGGCACCATAGTGCTGAGAAGTGACAGGAATGCTCAGCAATGAGACATCTCTATCATACCCTCCACGGCTCAGGGTCCACTGCAGAAGAAGTGGTGGAAAGAATGTAAAAGCAAAAGGAAGGATACCACTCCTTATAATGTAACTGTCCACAGAGAAATTGGCCTTCATATCCACGACCTCGCAGTGCCTAGCCATACCTTCACAAGACTCTCATAACAGGAGAAAAAGATGGTGACATCAAAATAAGAGACACTAACAGAGAGAGGGAAGGGATATGATGAAGAGTGGAGTTATGAAGTGGAAGGAATTATGGTTTATTGTAAGTATAGAAGCTGTCAATAAAAAAAATTAAATAAAAAAAAAAATTGCAAACCAGGCATGGTGGTGCATGTCTTTAATTCCAGCGCTTGGGAGGCAGAGGTAGGAGGATCACCATGAGTTGCAGGCCACCCTGAGACTACATAGTGAATTCCAGGTCAGCCTTAGACTAAGACACTACTTTAAAAAAAAAATAATAATTCCTAGGGCTGGAGACATGGCTTAGCAGTTAAGGCACTTGCTTACGAAGACTAAGGATCCAGTTTCAACTCCCCAGGAACCACGAACGCCAGATGCACAGGGTGGCCCATGCGTCTGGAGCTCATTTGCAGTGGCCCTGGTGTTCCCATTCTCTCCCTAAATGACCTTCTTGTAAATAAAGAAATAAAAATTTTACAAACCCAGCCACAGCAACCCATGGCAAACATACAGGACTTCATTATCTTATTCTCTTTAGTTTTGCATACATTTTCAATTTTCCATTAACAAGTTAGTCCTTACTAATCTCAATGATAGAATGATGAGAACTTTTACTTTTTTTAATCATTACAATATTACCTGTCCATCAGTGATAGAAATCACATTTGTTGGAATGTAAGCAGACACATCACCAGCCTGTGTTTCTATGACTGGCAAGGCAGTCAGGGAGCCTCCACCAAAAGAATCATTCATTTTGGCTGCTCTCTCCAGCAGCCGAGAGTGTAGGTAGAACACATCACCAGGATAGGCCTCACGACCAGGGGGCCGGCGGAGCAACAGAGACATCTGACGGTAAGCCACAGCCTGTAGTACAAAAGAGGGTCGTGAAGGTCACCCATGAAACTGAAACTCCCATTTCTTAACTTCTACTGGAAACATAATTAGAAAAGCTATTCTGTCCTCTGACCTGTTTGGATAAATCATCATAGATGATCAAAGCATGTTTGCCATTATCTCGGAAATACTCTCCCATAGAGCAGCCAGAGTAAGGAGCCAAATACTGGAGTGGAGCAGCATCAGAAGCAGTAGCTGACACCACAATGGTGTATTTCATTGCATCTGCAGGAAAAGGTTTGCACTCATATTACAAATTTATATTGTTGACCTGGGGGAGATGGTTCACTGTTAAAGGCTTGCAAAGCCTGCCTGCCCATGTCCAATTCTCCCATACCCATGGAAAGCAACTTCCATACCAACATAAAGCCTAATGCACAAAGTGGTACATGTATTTGGAGTTTGTCTGCAAGTGGATAAAGTCCCCGCTACACCCATTCATATTCTCTTTCTGCTTACAAATACATATTACAAATAAATATATAAAAACAGCTGGGTGTGGTGACGCACACCTTTAATCCCAGCACTCAGGAGGCAGAGATAGGAGGATCACCATGACTTCAAGGCCACCCTGAGACTACATAGTGAATTCCAGGTTGGCCTGGGCTAGAGCAAGACCCTACCTCAAGAGGGGGGAAAAAAAAAAGAGCTGGAGAGATTACCTAGCAATTAAGGCACTTGCCAACAAAGCCAAAGGACCTCAGTTCGATTCCCCAGGACCCACGTAAACCAGATGCACAAGGTGGCGCACTCATCTGGAGTTCATTTACAGAGGCTAGAGACCCACGTTAACCAGATGCACAAGGGGGCGCACGCGTCTGGAGTTTGTTTGCAGTGGCCAGGGACCCTGGCGCACCCATTCTCCCTCTCTCCCTATCTGCCTCTTTCTGTCTGTTGCTCTCAAATGAATAAATAAAAATTAAAAAATATATATAATTTAAGAAATAGGGCTGGAGAGACAGCTTAGCAGTTAAGGCATTTGCCTGCAAAGCCAAAGGACCCAGGTTCAATTCCTCAGGACCCATGTAAGCCAGATGCACAAGGTGGCACACGCATCTGGAGTTTGTTTGCAGCAGCTAGAGGCCCTGGTGTGCCCATTCTCTCTCATAAACAAAAATAAAAAATAAGCTGTGTGGTGATGCACACTTTTAATTCCATCACTCAGGAGGCAAAGGTAAGAGGATTACTGTGAGTTGAAGCCAGCCTGGAACTACAGAGTTCCAGGTCAGCCTGGGCTAGAGTGAGACTCTACTTCAAAAAAAAAACAAAAAAAGGTAAATTGTTGATTTCAAGTAGAGGTTACATACTGTTGTGGTTTGATTCTGGTGTCCCCATAAACTTAGGTGTTCTGAATGCTAGATCCCCAGTTGATGGCAATTTGGTAATTAAAGCCCTCCTGGAGGCAGTGTATCGTTGGGGGTGGGCTTACTGGTATTACAGCCAGCTTCCTCTTGCCAGAGTTTGGCACACTGTCCTGTTGCTGTTGTCCACCTGATATTGGCCAAGAAATGATGCCCATCCTCTGCTCATGCAATAGTTTTCCCCTGCCATCATGGAGTGTCCCTTCAAGTCTATAAGCCAAAATAAACCTTTCCACCCCACAAGCTACTCTTGGTTGGGTTTTCTGCTAGCAATGCAAACCTGACTGCAACAGTAAAATTGGTACCAGTGAAGTGGGATTGTTGCTGCTAGAAACCTGACTGTGTGGCTTTAGCCTTTTGGAGCTGATTTTCAAGAGGAATGTGGAAGGATTTGAAATCTTGGCCTAAGACATGTCTTGCAGTGCCCTAAGTACAGCTTGATAGACTATTCTATTCTGGTGAGAATTGAGAGACCTGAATGTAATAAAAACAATGGACTGTGAGGTTTGGCTTATGAGGGTGAGAAAGAGCTTGGCCTGGACTGGGCTAGAAGCAGTTTGTGTGAGAGGTTTGCTGTTATGCCCATGTCCTGAGAACTGGTGCAGAGTTGCATTGCATAGAAATGGACTGCTGTGAGCAGAAAGATATGGCACAGAAAAAATGAAAACCACTGCCTGTTCAGTTGTATGAGATTACAACCCCTGAGAATGGGCCATCTGAACTGCACTGCGTAACAGGAAGAATGCAGGATCTTTGGAAGGAGCCTAAATGCTGTGTGTCCTGTTCTTCAAAGTCTGCTTTACCTCCCCCCCCCCCCGGGATTAACAAACTGACAGCCCACCTGGTATTGTTGGAGTATAAGAAATGCAGGAAAGAGGAGTCATTGGATTTTCAATGCAGTTTTGTATTTTGGAAATGGCTATGGGCAGTGTGAAGCAGGTTGTTGAATTACCTGCACGGAGCCCAATGGAGCTGCAAGGCAGAGCCATGGGGTACATTAAGACCCGATATAGATGCCAGGAGACCCCGGCACCAGAAAGTTTTCCAGGACTGACAGTAGCCTTCCAAGAGGTGGGGAATTGGAACTCCAGGAACTTGTCACTGGTTAGATTTATCAGACTTGGAGGTACAAAGTTTGATGTTTGCCCTGTTTAAATCTTGTATTGAGTATATTTCTGTTCATGCCACCGTTTTCCCCTGACATAATAAAGCACCTCGTCGAGTTTGCACAGCACAATAAACTTTTTTCCTCTACAAGCTGTTCTTGGTCAGGTGTTTTCAGCCAACAATGCAACCCTTCCTGCAACACATAACTAGAGGTAGACCCTAACTCCAACAAACAAAAAGATTCTATCTCAAAACTAACCAAATAGCACTCCATTTTAAAGTAACTGACAAAACATTTAAATTGATTGGTTTTATAGCATTTTAATTTCTTTTTTTGGTTTTCCAAGGTAGGTTTTACTCTAGTCCAGGCTAACTTGGAATTCACTATGTAGTCTCATGGCAGCCTTGAACTCATGGCAATCCTCCTACCTCTGCTGGGATTAAAGGCATGTGCCACCACGCCCAGCTAGCATTTTAATTTCTTTTGCTATTTTATATTAGAACATTCAGTTCATCAGGGTAATCAGGATTTAAAATAACAGCAACAGGGGGCAAGGGGGATGCAGAGATGTCTTAGTGGTTAAGGCGCTTGCCTGCAAAGCCTAATGACCAGGGTTCAATTCCTCAATACCCACATAAAGCCAGATGCACAAAGCAGCACATGTATCTGGAATTTGTGTGCAGCAGCTGGGGGCTCTGGCATGCCCATTCTTTTCTTCTCCCTCTCCCGCCCCCCTCTCTCTCTGCTTGCAAATAATGAGATGATTTTTAACAGAACTCAATTTCTTTAATACCTGTATCTGTGAGTCTCTTCACCAGCTGAGCCACCGTGGAGCGCTTCTGGCCAATGGCAACATAGATACAGTACAGCTTTTTCTTCTCGTCAGCACCGTCGTTGAATCGCTTCTGGTTGATGATAGTGTCAATAGCAATGGATGTTTTGCTTTAAAAAGAGGAAGCAGAAGTATCCTTATACTTCTGGGCCGGAGAGATGGCTTGGCAATTAAAGCACTTGCCTACAAAGCCAAAGGACTCAGGCTCAATTCCCCAGGACACACGTAAACCAGATGCCAGGTGGTGCCTGTGTCTGGAGCTCATTTGCAGAGGCTAGAAGCTGTGACGTGACCATTCTCTATCTGCCCCTTTCTCCCAAATAAATAAATAAAAATGTTAAAAAAAAGGCAGAGTAGGGATGGAGAGATGGCTTAGCAGTTAAGCGCTAGCCTGTGAAGCCTAAGGACCCCTGGTTCAAGGCTCAATTCCCCAGGACCCATGTTAGCCAGATGCACAGGGGCGCACGCGTCTGGAGTTTGTTTGCAGTGGCTAGAGGCCCTGGGGCACCCAGTCTCTCTCTCTTTCTGCCTCTTTCTCTGTCTGTCGCTCTTAAATAAATAAATAAAAATAAAACAAAAAATTTATAAAAAGTAATAAATATAAAAAAACAATAATAAATATCACTATATTTCAAGCATTCCCAAGTAAAACTCCACCACTACTGTAAGTCTTCCCATCCCCTTCTACAGTCCCTGTTATAGCCAAAGGGTTTACTGTTCCAAAATACAATCTAAGTCTTTGCTCAGAAAAATTTCAGTAAAACTTTTAACATGATTTTAAGTCTTTACCCAGTCTGCCTGTCACCAATAATCAGCTCACGCTGACCACGACCAATTGGCACCAAGCTATCCACAGCCTTAATGCCAGTCTGCATTGGTTCTCGCACAGAGATCCTAGGAATGATTCCAGGAGCTTTCAGACCCACTCGTCTACGGATCTTGGAACCAACTGGACCCTGTAAAAAATAATTAATGATTAAGAATTAAAAGGTACCTTCAAATAATTAGTTTTAATGTTTGCTACAACCTACATCCAATAAGCATGAAACCCACCTTTCCATCAATGGGATTACCAAGAGCATCTACTACACGGCCCAACAGCTCCTCACCAACTGGAACGTCCACAATGGCTCCTGTTCTCTTCACAATATCTCCTTCCTTAATTAGTTTATCATTCCCAAACACGACAACACCAACATTGTCTGGTTCCAAGTTCAGAGACATACCCTGCAACAGAGACACAGGTGAACAGAGGCAATTGGCCTCTCCTCCCCATACAGTGACTAAATGGTATGCATCAGCAGGAATGGTAGCATTCTCCTTGTCATCTGCCCCCCCCCCCCCCAAGCAACCTGTGTTTTAGCACAGTCTGGTTTGCTTAAACCAGGCTGCAGTCCACAAGTATAGATCTTCCTGACTCAATCTCCCAAGTACTGGCATAACAAGGGCATGCCATCACGCTCAGCATATTTGATTCTTAAAAGTTTTCACCTTAGCTAGGCATGCGTATGCCTTTAATCCCAGCATTTGGGAGGAAGAGCTAAGAGGACCGCCTTCAGTTCAAGGCTAGCCTGTGACTACATAGTGAATTCCAGGTCAGCTTGGGTTAGAGTGAGACCCTATCTCAAAAAACAAACAAAAAAAAAAAAACCAAACAAACAAACAAAAAAAGCTCCACTAACTCATTAACAGGCAGGGGACTGGTTAAGGTGCTTGCCTGCAAACCTTAACCACCCGGGTTTGATTCTCCGGTACCCACGTAAAGCCAGATGCATAAAGTGGTGCATGTTTCTGGCATGTGCTTTTGGTGGCTAGAGGCCCTGACACACCTGTTCTCTTTCTCTGCTTGCAAACAAACAAACAAATAAATAAATGGCCTGTTCTATTTATTTTTCCTACTCATTTTTTTTCCAAGGTAGGGTTTTGTTCTAACCCAGGCTCACCTGAAACTCACTCTGTCTTCCCAGCCTGGCCTCAAACTCAGTGATCCTCTTACCTCAGCCGCTCAAGTGCTGGGATTAGTATGCGCCACCATGCCCAGCTAATAGGCCCCACTCTCACTGGGACTACGGAAGTCACTGATTTTAACTTTCAGCGAGAAATGAATTTAGCTCAAGTAACCAAATGTTTTTGCATAAGATGATCTTGACAGCTACAAAGGAACAGATTTGAGTAAAATCTTGGTGGTTTATTAAACTTTAAATTTTTTTTTTTTTTTTTTTTTTTTGTTCAAAATTGTTGAGCTAGCAGCTACAACTTGTTTCTAATTCAGTCCATAGAGAAAAACAACAACAACAAAAAATCTGGCTAGCCAAAACTTCAGGTTTATTTCTATTTATTTATTTATTGGTTTTTCTTTCTTTTTTTTTTTTGTTTTTGTTTTTGTTTTTCGAGGTAGGGTCTCGCTCTGGTCAGGCTGACCTGAAATTAACTCTGTAGTTTCAGGTGGCCTTGAACTCATGGTGATCCTCTCAAGGTAGGGTCTCACTCTTGCTCAGGCTGACCTAGAATTCACTATGCAGGCTCAAGGTAGCCTCAAACTTACAGTGATCCTCCTACCTCTGCCTCCCGAGTGCTGGGATTAAAGGCGTGCGCCACCATGCCCAGCTAATAGGCCCCACTCTCACTGGGACTACGGAAGTCACTGATTTTAACTTTCAGCGAGAAAATGAATTTAGCTCAAGTAACCAAATGTTTTTGCATAAGATGATCTTGACAGCTACAAAGGAACAGATTTGAGTAAAATCTTGGTGGTTTATTAAACTTTAAATTTTTGAGCTAGCAGCTACAACTTGTTTCTAATTCAGTCCATAGAGAAAAACAACAACAACAAAAAATCTGGCTAGCCAAAACTTCAGGTTTATTTCTATTTATTTATTTATTGGTTTTTCAAGGTAGGGTCTCACTCTTGCTCAGGCTGACCTAGAATTCACTATGCAGGCTCAAGGTAGCCTCAAACTTACAGTGATCCTCCTACCTCTGCCTCCCGAGTGCTGGGATTAAAGGCGTGCGCCACCATGCCCAGCTAATAGGCCCCACTCTCACTGGGACTACGGAAGTCACTGATTTTAACTTTCAGCGAGAAAATGAATTTAGCTCAAGTAACCAAATGTTTTTGCATAAGATGATCTTGACAGCTACAAAGGAACAGATTTGAGTAAAATCTTGGTGGTTTATTAAACTTTAAATTTTTGAGCTAGCAGCTACAACTTGTTTCTAATTCAGTCCATAGAGAAAAACAACAACAACAAAAAATCTGGCTAGCCAAAACTTCAGGTTTATTTCTATTTATTTATTTATTGGTTTTTCAAGGTAGGGTCTCACTCTTGCTCAGGCTGACCTAGAATTCACTATGCAGGCTCAAGGTAGCCTCAAACTTACAGTGATCCTCCTACCTCTGCCTCCCGAGTGCTGGGATTAAAGGCGTGCGCCACCATGCCCAGCTAATAGGCCCCACTCTCACTGGGACTAAAGTAGGAGGATCACTATGAGTTTGAGGCCAACCTGATACTACAAAGCTAATTCCACAAGACCCTACCTCAAATCAAACAAACAAACAAACAAAATTATTATTATAATAAGAAAGAGGGGGGAAGGCAGGGCATTACCATGGGATATTATTTACAATCATGGAAGTTAATTAAAAAAAAATTTAAAAAAACAAACAGGAAAATGAAAAAAAACTGGGTAAGCAGCTGTGTTTTTAAAAATTCGACACATTTTCTGAATTACTAATTAAACAAATGAAGACACAAACCCTTTGAAAAAAATTCTCACTTTAAAATTACCTTTAAGCCTGAAGAAAACTCAACCATTTCTTCTGCCTGAACATTCCTCAGTCCATGCACTCTGGCAATCCCATCACCAATACTTAAGACACGCCCAGTCTCCTCAAGGTCAACAGAGGTATCAGCTCCAAGAATCCTCTCTTCAAGAATGGAGGACATCTCAGCAGTGCCTGGTAGAGGACAATTCAATTAAGTAATCTGGTGAAAGACCTTTTCCAAGCCATTTCTCAGCCAGGGGAGGAGATGGCTCAGTGGATAAAGTACTCATAAAGTACTCTCCATTCAAGCAAGAGTACCTGATAGATGCCTAAACCCCACAGAAAGCCCTGGAAGCTGTGATAGACTTCTATAACCCCAGCACAAGATGGTGAGCTCAGCAGAGCAAGGATCCATAGAGAAATCCTGCCTCCAATGAGGTGGACAGGCAAGGACCAACCTCCAAGTTATTCTCTGACCTCCACACACATGCTATGGAACATGTTCTCCCACACTCACTCACATGAGCATGCATGCGCCCATGACATTTTTTTCCCCCCAAGACAGTGTCCCACTCTAGCCCAGGCTGACATAGAATTCACTCTGTAGTCCCAGGCTGGCCCCAAACTCACAGAGATTCTCCTACCTGTCTCCAGACTGCTGGGATTAAAGGGTGTGCCACCACACCTGGCTCACAATTTAAAAAAGAAAAAAAAATTCTCCAACAACATAAAAACTAGTTATGTGAACATAATCAAATTATATTTTAAAACCTAGCACTATGAAGTGATTTAAGACACTCAAGTGATTGAGAGAAAATAAATTCTTCACCAGGCAAATGTAAACTAGAAAAGGAACTAATAAATCTGGCCATCATCCTCCCTTAATGTTCTACCTTTTCGTCTCATTAATTTCTTTTTTTCTTTGAAATGGGGTCTTATAGTATTATGGTGGCTCCCCAAGACTGTATAGTGGTTAGCACTCTATGTTGTTCAGATAAGGTCTTACTCTAGTCCAGGCTGACCTGGGATTCACTATTCACTATGTAGCCCCAAGCTGGCCTCCAACTCAGGGCAATCACACCTCTGCCTACCAAGTGATGGGATTAAAGGCATGCACCACCACACCTGGCTTAAAACCTTTCTTCAAAGGCACTAAAGTACTAGTCTTCATCTTACCATGCATACATTCATACGCACACACATAGATATATACATAGCTCAACAGTTGAGTGTCTACCCTAGGTCCGATCCTCAGCATTACTGGCAAAAAGGCACAAAAAGAGCCAGAAAGATTCAATAAAACAGCACCTTCCCATCTATGTGCAGCTATCTACTTCCCAATGGATCTGCAGTGTGACTGTTGCCTTCCACGTAGAAAACAGCAGTTACAGGGTGTACTTTGTTTTCACTCAAAGGAGATTAGAAGAAACTGTGCTGATATTAAAAAGGATATAACAGGGGGCTGAGGAAGACAGATCAGCAGTTAAAGGTGCTTGCCTGCAAAGCCTGACAGCCTGGGTTTCATTCCCCAGTATCCATGTAAAGCCAGATGTATGTGCAGTTCATAGGCAAGAGGACCTTGGTGAGTCCATACATATACACAAACACTGCTCACAACAAAAAAAAAGTATTAAAAATAAAAGACAAAACTGGCTGGAGAGATGATGGGTAAGCAGCTTGTTTGCAAAGCCTGCCCATCTAAAATCGAGTCATACATTTCAAATTCATACTATCTCATAAGTAAAACTAAATAAATAAAGACATAACTATCATTCATTGGACTATGAGAATCTACCAAAACAAGGCATTTTGAATGGTAAATTATGAATTAAGAACCAGCCAGGGGAGAGATGGCTTAGCAGTTAAGCGCTTGCTTGTGAAGCTTAAGGACCCCGGTTCAAGGCTCGATTCTCCAGGACCCACGTTAGCCAGATGCACAAGGGGGCGCACACGTCTGGAGTTCGTTTGCAGTGGCTGGAGGCCCTGGCGCACCCATTCTCTCTCTCTCTGCCTCTTTCTCTCTCTGTCACTGTCAAATAAATAAATAAAATAAAAACGAACAAAAAAATTTAAAAAAGAAAAAAAACGAACCAGCCAGGCATGGTGGCACACGCCTATAATCCCAGCACTTGGGAGGCAGAGGTAGGAGGATCGCCAGAAGTTTGAGACTACATAGTGAATTCCAGGTCAGCCCAGGCAAGAGTGAGACCCTACCTTGAAAAACAAAGAACAAAATAGAAATTTGGGGTGGAGAGATGGCTCAGCAGATAAGGTGCTTACCTGCAAAGCCTAATGAACCAAGTTTGACTGCCCAGTACCCACATAAAGCCAGATGCACAAGGCAGTGCATGCATCTAGAGACTGTTTGCAACACTCAGTCAAGGTGGCACAGGTCTTTAATAACAGTACTAGGAAGGCAGAGGTAGGAGGATTGCTGTGAGTTTGAAGCCAGCCCTGGGAAAGAGCAAGACCCTACCTTGAAAAACCAAACCAAACTAACCAAAAGAAGAAGAACCACCTGAGATTCAGGGGTTGAAGTAATAGCAGTTAAAGGCATTTGTTTGCAAAGACTGATGGCCCAGGTTTGACACCCTGTACGCACATAAAACCAGATGCACAAAGTAGCACAGTCTGGGGCTGGAGAGATGCTTTAGTGGTTAAGGCACTTGCCTGCAAAGCCTAAGGACCCATGTTCAATTCCCTAGGACCCACATAAAACAGATGCACAAGGTGGTGCATGCTTCTGGAATTTATCTGCAGTGGCTGGAGGTCCTGGAATGCCCATTCTCTCTCTGCCTCTTTCTCGCTCAAATAAACAAATAAGTAAATAAATAATACTTTTAAAAGATAGGCAGGGAGCTGGGCGTGGTGGTGCACGCCTTTAATCCCAGCACTCGGGAGGCAGAGGTAGGAGGATCGCCGAGAGTTCGAGGCCACCCTGAGACTACAGAGTGAATTCCAGGTCAGCCTGAGCTAGAGTGAGACCCTACCTCGAAAAACCAAAAAAAAAAAAGATAGGCAGGGGCTAGAGGGATAGCTTAGTGGTTAAGGCGTTTGCCTGCAAAGTCAAAGGACCCAGGTTTGATTCCCCAGGACCCACGTTAGCCAGATGCACAAGGGGGCGCATGCATCTGGAGTTTGTTTGCAGCGGCTGGAGGCCCTGACGCACCCATTCTCTCTCTCTGCCTCTTTCTCTCCCTGCCTCTTTCTCAAATAAATAAATAAATAAAAACAAAATATGAGTTTCAGGTCAGCCTGAGCTAGAGTGAGAACCTCAAAAAAAACAAAAAAAAAATTATTTTTTTTAAAAAGCACAGTCTGAGCCAGGCATGGTGGCACGCCTTTAATCTCAGCACTCGCCTTTAATCCCAGCACTCGGGAGGCAGAGGTAGGAGGATCACTGTGAGTTCGAGGTCACCCTGAGAATACAGTAGTGAATTTCAGGTCAGCCTGGGCTAGAGTGAGACCCTACCTTAAAAAAAAAAAAAAAAAAAAAAAAAAAAACCTAAGATTCTATAGCAACTAAAAAGAAAAAAAAAATGGAAAAAACAAAACTCCACAATGTAGTCACAACTAATGACTCACCAGTCTTCTGAAGGCGAGTGTTGGAGGCATGGAGGTTACGTGCAGCAATGAAGGATGACCCCAAAGCATTCTTGGAGACCTGGTAAGAGAACATCCTTAACAGTGTGATTCTTTTTTTTTTTTTTTTTTTTTTTTTTTTTGAGGTAGGGTTTCACTCTAGCCCAGGCCTACCTGGGTGGCCTTGAACTCATAGCAGTCTTCCTACCTCTGCCTCCCCAGTGCTGGGATTAAAGGCTTGTGCCATCACGCCAGGCAAGAGTGTGATTCTTGAAAAAAGATTCAAGGGGGCTGGAGAGATGGTTCAATGGTTAAAAGGCTCTTGCCTGCAAGCCAGGCACATGCCTTTAATTCTAGCACTTGGGAGGCAGAGGCAGGAGAATCACTGTGAATTCAAGGCCACCCTGAGATTACATAGTGAATTCGAGGTCAGCCTGAGCTAGAGTGAGAACCTACCTCAAAAAGCCAAATAAATAAATAAATATAATCCCAGAACTTGGAAGGCAAGAGGTAGGAGGATCACCACGAGTTCAAGGTCACCCTGAGACTACCCAGGGAATTCCAGGACAGCCTGAGCTAGAGAGAGACCCTACCTCGAAAATCTCACAGCCCAGGTTCAATTCCTTAGTACCTATGTACAGCCAGATACCTTAAGTTTGTAGTAGTGGCAGAACACCCTGGCCTGCCCATTTTCCTCACCTCAAATATTAGGGGGGAAAAAAAAAACTTCAGGGTGATGTAGAAATGGCTCAGCAGTTAAGGTGCTTGCCTGCAAAGCCTAAGGATCCAGGTTCAGTTCCCCAGTACCCACATAAAGACAGATGCACAAGGTGGAACATACATCTGGAGGTTTTCTGCAGCAGCTAGAGGTGCCAGCATGCCCTTTCATACTCATTCTTTCCCTCTCCTTGCAAATAAATAAAAATGCTTAAAAAAAATTAAAAACCTTCATGCCTGTAATTGCAGCACTCAGGAGGCAGAGGAAGGAGGATCATCTAGTTTGAAACCAGCCTGGTCTACAAAGCAAATTCCAGACCAGCCAGGGGTACACACCAGGACCTGTCTCAAAACAAAAACAAGTAAAACAGCCTTTCTAATACTGAGAAATTTAAACACAGACATAAGCTCATCAAATTTTAAATTATCCTTGAAGTATTTTGCCTTTTTTTTTTCTTGAACAGGGTCTCATATAACTGATGGCCTTGGAACTCCCAATCCTCTGCTTTTGCTGGGATTACACCAAGGTACCCAATGCTTCGTGGGAAAGCACCTTTTTTAAATTGAGTTTTTTGTTTTTTTTTTCCCCTCGAGGTAGGGTCTCACTCTAGCTCAGGCTGACCTGGAATTCACTAACTCACTGCAACCCTCTTACCTCTGCCTCCCAAATGCTGGGATTAAAGGTGTGCACCACCATGCCCGGCTCTAAATGGTGCACGGCTCTAAATTGAGATCTTTAATACATGAATATCCTGCAATTTAGTTGTATTTCCCAATTACTTTTGCCCACCCCAACCCTTATTCCACTGAACCCCCTTTGCTTCCTAAGTAGTTCTGTTTTGATGTCATTCTTCGTGCCATCCACTATGTCAAAATCTTGATGGGCTCAAAATTGTGCGGATCTTGTATAATGAAATCTACAATGTACCAGTCCATTCATGGCTGGATGAAGGAAAACAGCTTCTGATGTATAGTTGCTGCTACACAAGCATTCTTTTCCCTTTTTTTTTTAATTTCGTGTTTTTTCAAGGTAGGGTCTCACTGTAGCTCAGGCTGACCTGGAATTCACTAAGTAGTCTCAGGGTGGCCTCAAACTCACCTCTGCCTCCCCAGTGCTGGGATTAAAGGTGTGCTCCACCACATCCGGCTACAATAAGCATTCTTATAGAATGCTTTTGCTTTTTTAAAATATCTTATTTTTATTTATTTATCTGGCAGAGGGTAGAGGGAGCGAGGGTGGGGGAGAAAGAGAGACAAAGAGAATGGGCACGCTAGGGCCTCCAACCACTACAAACATCTCCAGATGCATGTGCTACCTTGTGCATCTGGCTAACGTAGGTCCTGGGAAATCGAACTCCTTTCACTTTGCAGGCAAATGCCTTAACTGCTAAGCCATCCCTCCAGCCCCTAAAGTGCATTTTTAAAAGGATCTCATAATCTTTCCCTTAAAGGCACCCAGGTCCTGTTATGTTTTACTTTACATTTCAACTGATTTTTGGAAATCCCAATAAGATAAGCACCTTCCAAATGTTACAAATCTAAATATCTCCTTTTAACAAAAATAAAAATAAAAAAGCTGGGCACGCCAGGCGTGGTGGCATGCGCCTTTAATCCCAGCACTTGCAAGGCAGAGGTAGGAGGATCGCCTTGAGTTCGAGGCCACCCTGAGACTACATAGTGAATTTCAGTTCAGTCTGAGCTAGAGTGAGACCCTACATCAAAAAAAAAAAAAAAAAAAAAAAAAAAAGTTACACCAAAGCTGGGTTAGCAAACTGTGACAGCTAGATTAGAAACTAAGAGGTATGTATGGCACGTGGGCTTTTCTCACTGCCTGGAACAAATCCAGAACATCTTTTCCTCAATGCCTAAACACTGATTGGTCACCTTCAATCATGAAGCTATGTTTTACAGGTGCCAAATGAAAAATTATTCAAAAACGTTTTCTGCTAACGGAAAAATCAAAATGCTACCAGCGTTGTGTCACAGAGAAAGAAAAACAGCCAGTGTTTTTAGGTCACCTTTCAAATTCAGACAGTTTTTATGACAAATAAGAAAATGGACATATTATATGGATGGGCCTGAAAGGTCATTTTTTTTTTAAAGGTTACACTCTTCACTCCAAGGGAGATAATTATCGAAGGGGGGGCCACTAACTTTTGGAGGCATACCCCAAGTTCACGTTCTATTTTATTTGGCTATATCACTACGCAACGATTCCTCTAACACCTGGTGGACAAGAAGTCAAGGACGTGCTTTTTCTTAAGGATATCAAAATGAACTAAGCTGAGGTCTTCTGCAAGCTCCGGGGCCATTTTACGAAGCCGCTTTCATTGTAGAAAAGTCACGATCGTTTGGGTATTTGGGACCGAGGACTGCCCAGGCAAAATGTTCACGAAAGCACCTGCAAGGTCCTTGGCTCTGGGCTGACCTCGGAGCTGAGCCGGAGCGGCCGGGCCCGCTTTGACCTTCCCGCAATGTCACCGTGCGGACCATCGCGTGCCCGACGCTGACAGCGCTCCCCCGACCTTGACAGCGCAGGGACCCACGACTCCGAGCGGGCCTCGGACGAGTCGGCGGGGCACCAGCCTTGACCTTCGCCGCAAGCACGCGCCGGGGCCGGGGCCGCCGAGAGCCGCGCGCGGGGATCCTGCAGGCAGGCGCGCCTGGGACGAGGCCGAGGTCCCCGGGGCGCCCTGCGGCACCCGGCGACCCCCCCGCCTGCCAAACCCAGCCTCGGCCGCCCCGCCGCCGGCCAGCCAGGGGCGCAAGATGGCGGCGCGGGCCCAGCGCCCCGGCTCGGCCGCCCCCGCGGCGTCCCCGCTCCGCGGCGTCCCCTCCGCGCCATCCCCCGACCTCCGCACTCACCAGCCCTGCCCGCCGAGGGAGGGCGCGGGCCACGGCCGCGGCAACGCGCACGGACAGCATCTTCGCAGCTCGCTCTCGGGGACTCCCTCCGCAGCCGCAGCCTCCGACAGACTGGCACAAAATGGCCGGGCGACGACGAAGGTCAAGGCAGCCGCGCCCGCTGACCCGGAAGTACCTCCCCCCGCGGTCACTTCCGGATGCAAAGCTTTTTTTTTTTTTTTTTGGGAGGTAGGGTTTCACTCCAGCCCTTGCTGAGCTGGAATTCACTATGGAGTCTCAGGATGGCCTTGAACTCACCTCTGCCAACCGAGTGCTGAGATTAAAGGCGGGCGTCACCACGCTTTTTTTTGTTGTTGTTAATCTAATATGTTAGATATTTTTTCCCCTTTTTAAGTATATTTATTTTTTAATGTAAACCAAAAAAGTGAATAATTCAATTGTTGCCAGCTTCCGCAACAGCATTCATTATACATGGATTTTGGTCTTTTTGAGTCGACCTTGTGCTTGCCCCGGACGACCACGTGAGGAGCGGAACCCCAGATGCCCAGGCCAGTCCTGGAGTTCAGATGCTGGGGGTGTCACCTCATCTCTGGATATTGTTCAGTTTTGGATTTAAAACTGATTCCCCTCTCTGTCTGTCTTTGTCTACACACACACACACACACATACATAGATGCACTCCTTCTAAACCTACCTTGTAATACTGGGGAGTGGCTTCCCGCCTGAATTCCCCACTGAAATTTTTAAGGTTTTTTTAAATATTTTATTTTTATTTGTTTATTTATTTGTCAGAGAAAGAGGGAGGAAGAGAGAGAATGGGCACACTAGGGCCTCCAGCCACTGCAAACAAACTCCAGACTCATGCACCACCTTGTGCATCTGGCTAACGTGGGTCTTGGGGAATTGAGCCTGGGTCATTTGGCTTTGTAGGCAAGCGCCTTAACTGCTAAGCCATTTCTCCAGCCCAGAATTTTTATAATACTGAGATTTGTGATGGTGGATATTATGTGGTACTGGAGAGTATAAACATTTGTGTCACTTATAACTGCTCCAAGAGGTATCGTTCAGCTCAATTCACCCAATTCTGGCTTACATTCAGAGGTTTAATTTGGGTGACACTATGTTTAAAACAGATCATCTTAGATTAGGGATATAGTTCATTTGGTAGACTGCTATCATGCACAAAGCCCTGGGTTTGATCCCAGATAAATTGGCAATGGTGGTGCATGCCAGTAACTGCAGCACTGAGACAGTGGAAGCGGGAGGATCAGGAGTTCAATGACAGCCTCAGTGTGGTGGTTTGAATCTGTTGTCCCCCATAAACTCATGTATAATGAATGCTTCGTCCCCAGCTGATGGCAGTTTGGGAAGTGGAGACTTGCTGGAGAGGGTGCGTTATTGGGGGCGGGCTCAGGGATGTTATAGCCAGCTCCCCCTTGCCAGAATTCAGCTCACTCTCCTGCTGCTGTTTTCTACCTGCTGTGGCAGAGATAACGTCCAGCCTCTGCTTGTGCCATGCTGTCCCCTGCCATCCCTAAGCTTCCCCTTGAGACTGTAGGCAAAAATAAAAACTTTCCTCCCATCAGCTGCTTTTGGTCTGGTGCTTTGTCCCAGCAATGAGGTGAGTGCAATACTCAGCTACATAGCAAGTTTGAGGTCAGTGTGGGCAACATGAGACCATGGAGACAGAGAAAGAGAGAGAAAGAGAAAGGAAAGAGAAGAGAGAGAGAAGGAGGGGAGGAGGGGAGGAAAGGGGAAGAAAGAAGGAGAGGGAAAAAAAGAGACAAAAAAAGGAAAAGAAGGACGGAAGGAAGGTTGATCATCTGAAACATGCTTGTTAATGAGTGGTGGACAACCTTTCTCTAATCTGCCTTTTCAAGGTGAGTCATAGATAAATATGGCAATCCTTTCCTGGGAACTAAAGATGAATGTGAACAGACTTCATAGGGGAAAATGGCTTCTAAAACTTAAGAAATTGCAGGAATATTTTGAAAAAATTGGTAGTGATGAAAAGTAAATCAGATGCTGGGTATCGTGGCACACACCTTTGATCCTAACACTCAGAGGCAGAAGTAGGAGGATCACTGTGAGTATGAGGCCAGCCTGGGCTACAGAATGAATTCCAGGTCAGCCTGGACTAGAGTGAGACCCTACCTTGAAAAAAACAAAAGAACCGGGCATGGTACTGCACACCTTTAATCCCAGCACTTGGGAGGCAAAGGTAGGAGGATTGCCATGAGTTCAAGAACACCCTGAGACTACATAGGGAGAAAAAAATGCTACGCAGTGATTGTAACTGTTGGCCGGAGCTCCTAACTGGGTCCTCAGCTAGGGCTGTCTGAAACAGTTGTGTAGACATTTTGTTATCACAAGCTTCAGCAAACTCTAGATGACCCTGCAGCCATTTCCACCTAGGCCAGAGGGAGAGCCCTTCCCATGGTGGCCTGGCAGAGAGACTGCGTCTGTGAATGATGCTAAAGAGACAAAGCTATGAGGGTCCAGACATCCTTTCTCTGCTACATGAGCAGACAGCTCCGACTCACTTAGGGAGTCCCAAGAGAAGGCGTCTCACAATTGGTCTTTTCTTGCCCGCTTTCGTGCATGCTGTGTTGGTAATCAGAGCAACCAGGACAGCAGAGTGGTAGTGCAGTGATAGGTGAACAGTTGGCAAGCCTAACCACAAAAATGGCATGGCATCCGGGTGTGGTAGCTCACAGCTGTAATCCTAGCACTCAGGAGTCTGAGACAAGAAGGTTGCTGTGAGTTTGAGGCCAGTGAGTTCTAGAACAGCCTGGGCTGTAGAGAGACCTTAACTCAAATAGGCCTGGGTTCAATTCCCAATACCCATATGTTGGAGTTACCTTCTCGCTGCTGGCACTAAGCACCCAATCAAACAGCTTGTAGGAGGACAGGGTTTATTTTGGCTTATAGACTCTGCTCATGTGGACATCACCACCTGGCCAACATCAGGTGGACAACAGCAGCAGGAGTGTATGCCAAACACGAGCAAGGGAAAGCTGCTACAACAGCCATAGCCCGCCTCCAACAGCACTCCTCCAGCGAGACTCCAGTTCTAAAATTGTCATCAGCAGGGGATCAAGCATTCAGAACACCCAAGTTTTTGGGTGACACCTGAATCAAACCACCACATTTCACCACCCCTGGCCCCCATAAACTGATGACCATACATGATGTAAAATGCAATGCATTCGACCAAATTTTAAAAGCCCCCCAAAGTATTATTTTTCATTTCTTATTTTTATGAGAGAGAGAGAGAATTGGCATGCCAGGGCCTGCAGCCAATCAAGCTCCAGACTCGTGCACCCCCTTATAGACATACGTCACCTTGTGCACATATGTCACCTTGCATGACTGGTTTACATGAGTTCTGGGGAGTTGAACCTGGGTCCATAGTCTTCATAGACAAGCACATTAACAGCTTAGCCATCTCTCCAGCCCCCAAAGTTGTTTTTCTTTTTCTTTTCTTTTTTTTTTTTTTTTTTGTTTTTTTGAGGTAGGGTCTTGCTTTAGCCCAAGCTGACCTGGAATTTACTATGTAATCTCAGGGAGGCCTCGAACTCACAGTGAGCCTCTGACCACTGCCTCCTGAGTACTGGAATTAAAGGCATGCACCACCATGCCCAGTCATCTTTTTTTTTTTTCTGTTTTTGTTAGTTTGTTTGTTTGTTTGTTTTGTTTTTTGAGGTAGGGTTTCATTGCAGTCCAGGCTGACCTGAAATTCATTATGTAGTCTCAGGGTGGCCTTAAATTCATGGCAATCCTCCTACCTCTGCCTCCCAAGTGCTCAGATTAAAGGCATGTGCCACTACACCTGACTTCTTTTTCTTTTTTCTTTCACTTTTCTTTGTTTTTTGAGGTAGGGTCTTGCTCTAGCTCAGGCTGACCTGGATGGAATTTACTATGTAGTCTCAGGGTGACCTCGAACTCATGGCAATCCTCCTCCCTCAGCCTCCCAAGCACTGGGATTAAAGGCATGTGTCACCATGCCTGGGTTTTCTCTTGCAGATAAATAATTTAAAAGAGAGAGGGCTGAAGGGATGGCTTAGCGGTTAAGGCATTTGCCTGCAAAGCTAAAGGACCCAGGTTTGATTCCCCAGGACCCATGTCAGCCAGATTCACAAGGGGGTGCACGTGTCTGGAGTTCATTTGCAGTGGCTGGAAGCCCTGGTGTGCCCATTCTCTCTCTCTTTCTGTCAAATAAATAAATAAATAAATATTTTTAAAAAGAGAGAGAGAAAAGAAACTACAGGCTCTAGTACCTGGAAGAGTTTCAGAGAGCAATCAAGGCCTCGGGGCCAAGACCTATACCATTAGCCCATATTAAGGGCTAAGGAATCCTTACTTCCTAGGCCAACACAAGAACTATACCACTGACTGCTATTAGGGGCTAAAGAATCCCCTCATAAGGGCTGGAGAGATGGCTTAGCAATTAAGGTGTTTGCCTGCAAAGCCAAAGGACCCTGGTATGATTCTCCAGAATTCATGTAAACCAGGGGGCACATGCGTCTGGAGTTCATTTGTAGTGGCTGGAGGCCCTGGCATGCCCGTTCTCTCTCTCTCTCTCTCTCTCTCTCTTCTTGGTTTTTTGAAGTAGGGCCTTACTCTAGCCCCAGCCAACCTGAAATTCACTATGTAGTCTTAGGGTGGCCTCAAACTCACAGTAATCGACCTAACTCTGTCCCCCAAGTGCTAGGATTAAAGGCATACATAACCATACCCGGCCTCTCTCTCTCTCTCTCTCTCTCTCTCTCTCTCTCTCTCTCTCTCTTAAATAAGTAAATAAAATATATTTTTTAAAAAAGAAGAAGAAGCCCTGGGTTTCCCACCAGGAATAGATGGTAAGACCCTATTGCTGAAGACTCCACATACTTGGGCTGCAAGGTCACTGAGAAATCCTGCTGGAGCTGAGCTGAAAACCTCCTCCATGTAGACCAGCTGACAGAAAGCTGGAAGAAGCCATTCTGCATGCAGTTCAATGGGAGAGAGAGAAATCACCAGTGAAGATACTCAACAGTGGACACTGCAAGCCTTTTATTTTGCCAGCCAGGCCAAATGAGCCAACGGGTGCAATAGTGCCACGTCTGTCATGGTGGAAACCAACTGTCCTCTAATTGGACTGGAGGCCCGCTCCATGGGAGGGAATACATCCCTGATACTGAAAACCTAAAACAGGGGTAGTCATGAGCTCTAGGGGTGTAATGTCTGCTGCTGTCTGGCTAAAAGTATATACTATGTTCATCAAACTGCCCAGTAAGCACTTTTCTTAACGTTCATACCCTTATATTAATGCTACTCTCACTTTTGGTAGAGAATCTTCTCTTTTCAGATGGCAGTGACCTTGGGATGACTCAGAAGGCACATGGTGCTGGGAAGAAGTGACAGGAGTATTCAGTACTGCAATATCTCTATCACACACCTTCCAAGGCTCAGGGTCCATTGCAGAAGAGGTGGTGGCAGAAAGAATGTAAGAGCCAAAGGAAGGGTAGGACTCCTTACAACTCCAGAAAATGGCCTAGATATTCATGACCTCACAGTGCCTGACACTACCTATACAAGACCATCATTATAGGAGGAAAAGACCATGACATCAAAATAAAAGAAAGAGCCAGGCGTGGTGGCGCACACCTTTAATCCCAGCACTCGGGAGGCAGAGGTAGGAGGATCACTGTGAGTTCGAGGCCACCCTGAGACTACATAGTGAATTCCAGGTCAGCCTGGGCCAGAGTGAGACCCTACCTTGAAAAAACAAACAAACAAATAAACAAATAAATAAAAGAGAGACTGATTGAGAGGAGGAGGGGATATGATGGAGAATGGAGTTTCAAGGGGGAAAGTGGGGGGAGGGAGGGAATTACCATGGGATATTGTTTATAATCATGGAAGGTGATAATAAAAAAAATTTAAAAAAAGGAATAAGAGGAAGAAGAAGAGCCTTTATGCCCAGCACTTGGGAGGCAGAGGTAGGAGGATTGCCATGAGTTTGAGGCCACCTTGAGACTACATAGTGAATTCCAGGTCAGCCTGGGCTAGAGTGAGACCCTACCTTGAAAAACCAAAAAAAAAAAAAAAAAAAGCTGTGAGGGGCTGAAGAGATGGTTTAGTGATTAAGGTGCCAGCCAGCGAAGCCTATCCACTCAGGTCCAATTCCCCAGTACCCACATAGGCCAGATGCACAACGTGGCACATGCGTCACGAGTGCATTTACAGTGGCTAGAGGCCCTGGTGTGCCAACTATGTCTCTCTCTCAAATAAATGAAATATTTTTTTTTAAAAAAGAAACAATGAAAGCCGGGCGTGGTGGCGCACGCCTTTAATCCCAGCACTCGGGAGGCAGAGGTAGGAGGATCGCTGTGAGTTCGAGGCCACCCTGAGACTCCATAGTGAATTCCAGGTCAGCCTGGGCTAGAGTGAGACCCTACCTCGAAAAACAAAAAAAAACAAAACAAACAAAAAAAAAAAAATAAACAATGGCTGGAGAGATGGCTTAGTGGTTAAGAGACTTGCCTGCATAGCCTAAGAACACATGTTTGAATCTCCAGGTCCCATGTAGCCAGATGCAAAATGACTCAAGCGTGCAATGTCGCACATGTGCAGGGGGGACACACACACGTCTGGAGTTCATTCACAGTGGCTGGAAGGCGCTGGCACGCCCATTCTCTCTCTCTCCCCCTCTTTCTTTCTCTCCCAAAAATAAAATAAAATGAAATAAACGGAAACATTAAAAAAGAAGAAGAAGAAATGAATCCAGGCATGGTGGCATATGCCTTTAACTCCAGCACTCGGGAGACAGAGGTAGGAGAATCACTACGAGTTCGAGGCCACATTTAGACTACATGGTGAATTAGAGGTCAGCCTGAGCAAGAGGCCCTAACTCGAAAAACCACACACAAAAAAAGAGAAAGAAATGATTGGGGAACAACTCAGCAGTTAAAGGTGCTTGCTCTGCAAGCTTACCCACCCAAACTCAATTCCCAGCACCCACATGAAGTCAGACACAAAGCAGCCCACGTTGTAATCCCAACACGTGTACGGCAATGAGAGGTGGATCCAGGAGAATCCAAAGCTCAAAAGCCAGCTAGACTGGTATTTTCCCAGTATTTCCCAGTGGCAAACAAGAGAGACTCTGTCTCAAACCAGGTGTGGTGGCACATGCCTTTAATCCCAGCACTTGGGAGGCAAAGGTAGGAGGATCACTGTGAGTTCCAGGCCAGTCTGGAACTAAAGAGTAAATTCTAAGTCAGCCTGAGCTACAGTAAGACCTTACCTCAAAGACAGAGACAGAGGGGAGAGACAGAGAGACCCTGTCTCTAATGAGGTGGAAGGAGAGGGCATTGTCTTTTGACCTTCAGATACACCCTGTGGCACCAGTGTACCCCTAACCCATGTAAACACATACATACACATATACATGTACACAAATAAAAAATTGGTTTGGGCTGCTAGAAAGATTTAACCACATATGTATTTATTGGGTTTTGTTTGTTTGCTTAATTTATTGTGGTGCCAGGACTGAACCCAGGGCCTTTGACAAGCATTTGCTCCTTAACCCTGTTTTACAATTTTTTTTGTTTTGTTTTGTTTTCTCAAGGTAAGGTTTCACTCTAGCCCAGGCTGACCTGAAATTCACTATGTATATTCAAACTCATGGCGATCCTCCTACCTCTACCTCTTGAGTGCTGGATTAAAGATGTGGGCCACCACACTGGGCTTTTTTTTTTTTTTTTCTTTTCCAAGGTAGGGTATTACTGTATCCCATGCTGAACTGGAATTCACTATGTAGTCTCAGGCTGGCCTCAAATTCACAGAGATCCTCCTACCTCTTGAGTGCTGGGATTAAAGACATGTGTCACTATGCCTGGCCTTTTTTACTTTTTTTTTTTAAATATATTTTATTTATTTATTTGAGAGCAACAGACACAGAGAGAAAGGCAGAGAGAAAGAGAGAGAGAGAGAGAGAGAGAGAATGGACGCACTAGGGCCTCCAGCCACTACAAACAAACTCCAGATGTGTGCGCTCCCTTGTGCATCTGGCAAACGTGGGTCCTGGGGAATCAAGCCTCGAACCGAGGTCCTTAGGCTCCACAGGCAAGCGCTTAACTGCTAAGCCATCTCTCCAGCCCCTTTTTTACTTTTTATTTATTTTATTTTTATTTTTTCTTGAGGTAGGATCTCACTCCAGCCCAGACTGACCTGGAATTCACTAGGTAGTCTCAGGCCGGCCTTGAGCTCACAGTGATCCTCCTACCTTTGTCTCCTGAGCACAGGGCCACCATGTCCGGGTCTGTTTTTTTTTTTTTTTTTTTTTTTTTTGAGACAGGGTGTTATATGGCCCAGGCTGACCTCAAACTCACTATGTAGTTCAAGGATGACCTTGAACTCTTTCCTGGTCCACCTGCCTCCACCTCCAAGTGCTGGAATTACAGGTGTGTGTGCCACCACTCCCAATTTGTATGCTGCTAGGCATGAAACCCAGTGCTTCATGTATGCTAGGCAAGCACTTTACAGACTCAGCTCCACCCTCAGCACAAGGTTTGGTGCCTTGTTTTTTTTTTTTCTTCCTGAGGCAGGGTCTCTATCCCAGACCTACCTGGAATTCACTATGTAGTCTCAGGGTGGCCTTGAACTCACAGTGATCCCGAGTGCTGGGATTAAAGCTGTGCGCCACCACACCTGGCTTTGTTTTGTGTTTGAGACAGAGTATTGCACTGTAGTCCAGGCTGGCATTGAATTTGCTACGTAGCACAAGGTGGCCTTGAATTCACAGCAATCCCCATACTTGGTAACAATTTAAATTTATGCAATCAGCATGGAAGGCTAACATTTGGTAACCAAGTACTGGAAGTTGCAGTTTTTTTTTTTTTTTTTTTTTTGTTTTTGTTTTTTTCTTTTTGGTTTTTTGAGGTAGGGTCTCACTCTAGCCAGACTGACCTGGAATTCACTATGGAGTCTCAGGGTGGCCTCGAACTCATGGTAATTCTCCTACCTCTGCCTCCCGAGTGCTGGGATTAAAGGCGTGTGCCACCACGCCCGGCTTGCAGGGTTTTTTTTTCTAAATTTATTTTATTTTTATTTATTTGAGAGAGAGAGAAAGAAAGAGGCACATGGAGAGAATGGGTGCACCAGGGCCTCCAGCCACTGCAAACAAACTCTAGTCGCATGCTCCACCTTGTGCATCTGGCTTATGTGGGTCCTGGGGAATCAAACTTGGTACTTTGGCTTTGCAGGCAACTGCTTTAACCATTAAGCCATCTCTCCAGCTGTTTTTTTGTTTTGTTTTGTTTTTTCGAGGTAGGGCTTTGCTTTAGCCCAGGCTAACCTGGAATTCAATATGTAGTCTCAGGGAAGCCCCAAACTCACAGTGATCCTTATACCTCTGCCTCCCAGATGCTGGGATTAAAGACATGTGCCATTACACTCAGCTGTTGACACTTTAAAAAAAAAATCTTCGGGCTGGGGAAATGGCTTAGCATTTAAGTTGTTTGCCTGCGAAGCCTAAGGATCCCGGTTTGATTCCCCAGGACCCACGAAAGCCAGCTGCACAAGGGGGGGGGGGCATGTGTCTGGAGTTCATTTGCATTGGCTAGAGGCCCTGGTGTGCCCATTCTCTCTTTCTCTCTGTCTCTTCCTCTTTTTCTCAAATAAATAAAAATAAAATAATAAAAGATTAAAATAGTTAAAAAAAAAATCTTCGAGCTGGGTGTGGTGGCACATGCCTTCAATCCCAGCACCTGGGAGGCAGAAGTATGAGGATCTCTATGAGTTCAAATGAACTCCAGATGCATGTGTCACTTTGTGCATCTGGCTCACTGGGTACTGGGGAATCAATCCTGGGTCCTTAGGCTTCACTGGCAAGCACCTTAAACACTAAGCCATCTCTCCAGCCCCCTCACTGTTCCCTTTTGTCCCCTGCCTGGTTGAAGAAAGCAAAATAATGGTACAGAAAAAAAAAAAGTGGGGCTGGGTATATTGCTTAGCCATTAAAGCGCTTGCCTGTAAAGCCAAAGGACCTTGGTTCAATTCCCCAGGACCCACATAAGTCAGATACACAAGGTCACACATATGTCTGGAGTTCATTTGCAGTAGCTGGAGGCCCTGGAGTGTCCATTCTCTCTCTATCTATATCTCTCTCTCTCCCTCTGCTTCTCTCTCTTTCAAATAAATAAAATAAAATAATTATTTTAAAGAAAAAGTGTCAAAACACAGTTCTTACCTCAAAGGGAATAAGCGATAGTTTATTCTGGAGCCAACTATGAATGACCATGGCCATGGTGCACAAATTTAGGGAAACTCAAATTCTGTGTTCCAATGTGTTAACAATTTTATAAAGTTTTTATAGTTATAGAACAAGAACAAAAAAAATGATAAACCAAGTCACTTTATTTTTTAAAAAGTAGTTTTATATATTTATTTGAGAGGAGAGAAAGAGAAGTAGGGGGAGAGAGGTAAGAGAGAGAGAGAGAGAGAGAGAGAGAATGGGCATGCTGGGGCCTTTAGCCACTGCAAATGAGCTCTAGATGCATGTGCCACTTTGTGTATCTGGCTTTACATGGGTCCTGGGGAATCGAAGCTACATCATTACGCTTTGCAGAAAAGTGCCTTAGCCGCTGAGCCATCTCTCCAGCCCCCAAAACACTTTCAAATACATTAGTGGAAACATCAGGCAGGGAGGTTACAGTAAAGTCAGGAAATCTCTACTGTAGGCTTTAGATGCTGGCTGATGATATCTTAAGCTTTTGGGTTGGTGGAAGCTGGTGGTCTGTCAGTACATTCCAAAAAGGCTTCACCTGGGCTGGAGATGGCTTAGTGGTTAAGGCACTTGCTTGTAAAGCCTGACAGTCTTGGTTTGACTCCCCAGTACCTGCGTAATGCCAGATGCACAAAATGGCACATGGGTCCATTTACAGTAGTAAGAGACCCTGGTGCACCGCTCCTTCTCCCTCTTCCCCTCTAGAGCTCTCCTTGCAAATAAATCACAAAAAGGGCCAGGCGTGGTGGCTAATAAAAATACATTTTTAATTTTTTTGTTGGCAAATAAAAATGTTTTTTAATTTTTTGTTTATTTTTATTTATTTATTTGAGAGCGAAAGATAGAGAGAAAAAGAGGCAGAGAGAAAGAGAGAGAGAGAGAGAGAGAGAGAGAGAGAATGGGTGCGCCACGGCCTCCAGCTACTTCAAACAAACTCCAGACACGTGCGTCCTCTTGTGTATCTGGTTTATGTGGGTCCTGGGTAATTGAGCCTTGAACCAGGGTCCTTAGGCTTCACAGAGAAGCGTTTACTGCTAAGCCATCTCTCCAGCCCCCTTTTTGTATTTTTAAAAAAATATTTTTATTAGGGGGCTGGAGAGATGGCTTAGCCATTAAGGCATTTGCCTGGAAAGCCAGAGGATCCCAGTTTGACTCTCCAGGACCCACATAAGCCAGATGCACAAGGAGGCGCATGCATCTGGAGTTTGTTTACAGTGGCTGGAGGCTCTGGCATGCCTATTCTCTCTCTCTCTCTGCTTCTTTCTCCCTCTCAAGTAAATAAATAAAAATATATTTAAAAAATATTTTTATTAGTCTGGTGTGGTGGTGCACGCCTTTAATACCTGCACTCCCAAGGCAGAAGTAGGAGGATCGCCATGAGTTTGAGACCACCCTGAGACTACATAGTAAATTCCAGGTCAGCCTGAGCTACAGTGAGACCCTACCTCAAGAAACCTAAAAAAAAAAAGAAAGAAAGAAAGAAAGAGATTTTTAAAAAGACTAAGGCTGCCAGGCATGGTGGCACACACCTTTAATCCAAGCACTCAGGAGGCAGAGTAGGAGGATCACCATGAGTTCAAGGCCACCCTGAGACTACATAGTGAATACCCGGTCAGCCTGAGCTAGAGTGAGACCCTACCTCGAAAAACAAAAAACCAAAAAAAAAAAAAAAAAAAGGGCTGAAGAGATGGTTCAGTGGTTAAGGCACTTGCCTGAGAAGCTTACGACGCCAAATTCCATTCCCCAGTACCCACATACAGCCAGATGCACATGTGGCTAGAGTACATTTTCAGTGGCTAGAGGCCTTGGTGCACCCATTTTCTCTCTCTCAAATAAATAAAATATTTGTAAGCTAGGCAGGGTGGCACAGGCCTTTAATCTCTGCACCTGGGAAGCAGAGGTAGAAGTATTGCCATGAGTTCCAGGTCAGCCTGAGACTACATAGTGAATCCAGGTCAGGTCAGCCTGGGCTAGAGACCCCCACCTTGAAAAACCAAAAACCAAAAAAAAATAAATAAATAAATAAATAAAAAATAAAAATAAAAAGAAAAAGAAAAGAAAAGAAAGAAAGAAAGAAAGAAAGAAAGAAAGAAAAGGGCTGAAGAGATGGCTCTAAGGTGCTTGATCGCATAGCCTAACTCAGGTTCTATTCCCCAGCACTGGTGTAAGGCCAGATGCACATAGTGGCACATGCATTTAGAGTTCGTTTGCAGGGGCAGGAGGCCCTGGCATACCCATTTTCTCTGTCTCTCTTCTATCTCTCTCTGCTTGCAAATAAGTAAAATATATATAAGAAAAGAAAAGAGAGCAGGGATGGTGGCCCAAGCCTTCAATCCCAGCACTCTGGAGGCACACGTAGGAGGATAGCAGGGGTTCGAGGACAGCGTGAGCCTACAGAGTGAATTCCAGGTCAGCCTGGCCTAGAGCAAGACCCTATCTGAAAAAAAGAGCCACAAAAACTACAACTCCCAGAAATCCCGAGAGGAGGGGCGGGGTGTCGCACGAGTGCGTGTCCAACGTGAGGGGCGGTCCCTGCGTGCGTGGGCGGGCCTTGGGGAGCGCGGGCTCGAGAGGCGCGAGAAGTAAAGCCGGAAGCGGCGGAGCGGTGGCGATGGAGGCCGCTGCGGAGAAGGATGCTCAGGTGATGGTGTGGCCGAGCCGCACACCGCCTCCTTTCTCTCCCCTTGCTCATACGTCCTTCTCGGCCTGCCAGTCCCCCTGCCTGCCCGTAGACCCCTTTATTACCCGGACCCCACTGTGTCAAAAGCCCTCGGAGCTGACTTTGGGTGGGACTTCTGAACTCAGACCCACCTCGCAGCCACGGCTGGGCCGTCCGCGGCTGCTTCCCACCCGGAGCTGCAGCCCGCCTCAGGAAGCCTCCTGGCACTGTGGGTCTTAGGGTGTTTGGTACAGCTGGTGTCTCGTTCCATACAAGCCAGTGTCATCAGTAATCTTGCTGTTGCATCTGTTCATTGAGGAAGATTCTTCCAAGTGAGGCAGATTCTTAGCCTATACTACATTTTTTTTTTTTTGGTTTTTCGAGGTAGGGTCTCACTCTAGCCCAGGCTGACCTGGAATTCACTATGGAGTCTCAGGGTGGCCTCGAACTCACGGCGATCCTCCTACCTCTGCCTCCCGAGTGCTGGGATTAAAGGCGTGCGCCACCACGCCCAGCCTGTACTACATTTGCAGCTTTGCGGGCGGGGGGGGCGAAATATATATATATATATATGTATATGTATAATTTTATGTATTAGAGAAACAGGCTGATAGAGAATAGATGTGCCAGGCCCTTCAGGCCCACAGCAAATTATCTCCAGACACATGCGCCACCTTGTGCATCTCCCTTATGGGGGTCCTGGGGAATCAAACCTGACTCCTTTGGCTTTGCAAAGCAACTGCCTTAACTACTAAGCCATCTCTCCAGCCCTGCTCACTTGTTTTCTGTCATCCAGTATCACTTTAGAGACAAGTAGGACCCTAGAATAGTCATATTGTTTTGTTTGTGTAGAGCACTTTTCTGACAGTTTCATCGAGCCATAATAACGAAGCTTCCTTTTGGTGGTTAGGTGGCTGCATGGTTGAAAAAGATCTTTGGCGATCATCCCATTCCACAATATGAAGTGAACCCACGGACGACAGAAATTTTATATCACCTTTCAGAACGCAACAGGGTTCGGGACAGAGATATCTGCTTGGTGATAGAGGACTTGAAACAGAAAGCAAGTGAATATGAATCAGAAGGTGAGTTAACTCAGAGAGTTTTCTGGCAAAGCTTATTGGCCTGGGTTTGATTCCCCAGTACCCATGTAAAGCCAGATACACAAAGGTGCACATGCAGGGCTGGGAAAGATGGCTCAGCGGTTGAGGTGCTGGCTTGCAATGGCTGGCCATCCAGGCTCCATTCCCCACTAACCACATGAAGTCAGATGCATAAAGTTGCATGCATCTGGAGTTCATTTGCACTGTTGGAGGCCCTGACACATCCATTCTCCCTATGTTTCTCTCTGTCTTTCTCTCTGCATTTGCAAATAAATAAATATTCAAAATGTAAATCTCAAGCCGGGTGTGGTGGCGCACGCCTTTAATCCCAGCCCTCGGGAGGCAGAGGTAGGAGGACAGCCCTGAGTTCGAGGCCACCCTGAGACTAGATAGTGAATTCCAGGTCAGTCAGCCTGGGCTAGAGTGAGACCCTACCCCGAAAAACTAAAAAAAAAAAAAAAAAAAGCCAGTTCAGGCATGGTGGCACACGACTTTAATCCCAGCACTTAGGAGGCAAAGGTAGGAGAATCACCATGAGTTCGAGGCCACCCTTTGACTACACAGTGACTTCCGGGTCAGCCTGAGCTAGAGTAAGAGAAAGCCCTTTAGATCCCACCTCTACTGCTTACTGCTCATGCCTCCCTTACAAGTTTGTGCAGCCTTAGGCTCAGTCTTACCACTGTAACTGAGCTTGGGAGATTCAGGCACAGCTGTATGTACAATTCTGTCTTATTGTGCAGGTCAGAATACATAGCAAATGATTATATATCCAACCGTAAGATCCATATTAATTATTAGACAAAAACATCCAACTTTGTCCCCAACCACAAATGAAACAAGATACCACCATCTTAAGGCTGTGTTTACTGTGGTGCAGTCCTGAGAACTCATACACTGAAAGTGTATTAAATACAGAATCCATAACACATTTCTGATAGCATCACATATGAAGTACAGGCATAAGGCTAAGTGTCCTGTGCTCATGAGTCATCTGTGTGCCACATATGTAACAGAAAGACTATTTTAAAGCTTTTCAGACAGTTCTTCAATTGTTTTCCTTAAACATAAAATTACCACATTCGTTAGAATTTCTTTTATAAAAAATATTTTTATTTATTTACTTATTTGAGAGAGAGAGACAGAAAGAGGCAGATAGAGCTAGAGAGAGAGACAGAGAGAATGGGTGCCTCCTGCCATTGCAGATAAACTCCAGCTGCATGCACCACCTTGTGCATCTGGTTTATGTGGGTACTGGGGAAATCAAGCCTTGAACTGGGGTCCTTAGGCTTCACAGGCAGGTACTTAACTGCTAAGCCATCTCTCCAGCGCCCCTTTATTATTTTTAAATATTTTTATTTATTTATTTGAGAGATAAAGAGGCAGATTTTGACACTACAAGTTGGTTACAAATTCTGAATTTTTGTCAAACTTGTTTACAAACAAAAAATCATTTCTGATAATATATTTGTAGTTTTGTCAAGAGCTGTTAAGAGTGGCAACAATTTGAGTTAGAAACGATTAAAATTTTTAGTAATGATCTTAAAATACCTTATATTTGAGAAAGCAAAAATTAAAGCATTTTCCTTTAGTTCTAATACTTCATAAAAGTGCTTTACAACTTAATTTCTATCACCTGCATGGAATGTGAAGATAAAAACAAGCTGCATATTACTAATGGTGTGTTCATATATGTGTAACCTTGAACACCCACAAGCATGTCTTGGTACCGAGCACAGGGTAAATTAGCCACTTTTGGGAGTATGCTTCATTGGCCTCTCACTGTCCACTGTTGAGTATCTGCACTGGTGATTTCTCTCTCTCCCATTGAACTGCGTGCAGCATAGCTATTTCCAGATTTCTGTCAGCTGGCCTACATGGAGGAAGTTATCAGCTCAGTTCTAGCAGGATTTCTCAGTGACCTTGCAGCACAAGTATGTGGAGTCTTCAGCAGTAGGGTCTTATCATCTATTCCTGGTGGGAAACCAAGGGCCTTGGCAATGGCCTGTAATGTTTTGTGGCCATCAGGGACCTCCCTGGCCAACAACTCACTGGAAGGTATCCCATCCCTGACACTGAAAGTTTTCTAGCAACAATCTATGGCTTCTGGGTGTTCCATTTTCCAAAAAAGTAAGTCTCCATATGATTTATATCTTAGATTTTGATTAGCTCTCCTTCCACCTTCCCTTTACTCAACCTCTTCTCCTGACCTCACTTAGGCCTTTTCACCCCCATTAATCTGTTCTTCTACTTACACATATACAATACCATCCTATTAGGTCCCCCCCTCTTTCTATTCCCTTTATATCTTTTATATTCCCTTTCTAGCTTACTGACCTCTGTGAGTTTTATTCCTACTCACACAGAAGTCCATTTGTAGCTAGGATCCACATATGAGAGAGAAAATGTGACATTTGACTTTCTGTGCCTGGGTTACCTCACTAAGTATAATCCTTTCCAGATCCATCCAATTTACTGCAAATTTCATAATTTCACTTTTCTTTACCACTGAGTAGAACTCCATTGTGTAAATGTACCACATCTTCATTATCCACTCATCAGTTGAGAGACATCTAGGCTGGTTCCATTTTCTAGCTATTGTGAGTAGAGCGGCAATAAACATGGTTGAGCAAGTATCTCTAAGATAGTGAGACGAGTCCTTAGGATATATGCCTAGGAGTGGTATAGCTGGGTCATATGGTAAATCTATTTGTAGCTGTCTTAGGAACCTCCACACTGATTTCCACAATGGCTGGACCAGATTGCATTCCCCCCAACAGTGTAGAAGGTTTCCTCTTTTTCTGCAACCTCGACAGCATTTATGGTCATTTGTTTATGCTTTTTATTAACAACCTGAAGTAGTTAATCTCATCTTGATTTAGTTTTGGTAGGTCATATTAATCAAAGAAATCATCTATTTCTTTCAGATTTTCATACTTAGTGGAGTATTTATTGATTCTTTGAGATTTCTTTGTTTCTATTTCATTAATTTCTGCCCTAATCTTTATTATTTCTTCCTGTCTACTGATTTTTTTGTTTGCTTTGTTCTTTTTCCAAGGCCTTAAGGTGAAGCATTAAGTTGTTTACTTGCGACCTTTCTATCTAATTTCTTTTCTTTCTTTCTTTTTTTTTTGAAGTAGGGTTTGGTTCTAGCCCAGGCTGACCTGGATTCACTATGTAGTCTCAGAGTGGCTCAAACTCATGGTGATCCTCCTGCCTCTGCCTCCTGAGTGCTGGGATTAAAGGCCTGTACCACCACGTCCGGGTAAACATAATTTTTTTTTTTTTTTGGTTTTTCAAAGTAGGGTCTCAGTCTAGCCCAGGCTGACCTGGAATTCACTATGTAGTCTCAGGGTGGCCTCGAACTCCCAGTGATCCCCCTGCCTCTGCCTCTGCTCCTGCCTCTCGAGTGCTAGGATCAAAGGTATGTGCCACCACACCTGGCTGCAACATTTGAATTCACTATGTAGTCTCAAGGTGGCCTCGAACTCATGGCGATCCTCCTACCTCTGCTTCCCGAGTGCTGGGATTAAAGGTGTGTGCCACCATGCCCGGCTTTAGCCCCTGATTTTTTAATATAGGCACTTAAAGCTATAAATTTCCCTCTTAGGACTGCCTTCATTTTGTCCCAAAGTTTTTTTTTTAATTTATTTTTTGTTTATTTTTACTTATTTATTTGAGAGTGACAGAGAGAGAGAATGGGCACGCTAGGGCTTCCAGCCACTGCAAACGAACTCCAGATGCGTGTGCCCCCTTGTGCATCTTGCTAATGTGGGTCCTGGGGAATCGAGCCTCAAACCAGGGTTCTTAGGCTTCACAGGCAAGTGCTTAACCGCTAAGCTATCTTTCCAGCCCATCCCAAAGTTTTTGGTATGTTGTGGTGGTTTGATTCAGTTGTCCTCTATAAACTTAGGTGTTCTGGATGCTAGGTTCCCCATTGATGGAGATTTGGGAATTAACACCTCTAGGAGGCAACATTTTGTTGGGGGCAGGCTTATGGGTATTATAGCTAGTTTCCCCTTGCCAGTGTTTGGCACACTCTCCTATTGTGATTGTCCACCTTATGTTGGCCAGGGGGTAATGTCCACCCTCTGCTCATGTCATTGTTTTCCCCTGCCATCATGGAGCTGCCCCTCGAGTCTGTAAGCCAAAATAAGCCCTTTTTTCCCCAAAAGCTGCTCTTGGGTGATTTCTGCCAGCAACGTGAACCTGACTGCAACAGTAATGTTGGTACTGAAAGTGGCATTACTGCTAGACACCTGACTGTGTGGCTTTGGCCTTTTGGAGCTGATTTTCAAGAGCAATGTGGAAGGATTTGAAATCTTGGCCTAAATCTTGTGCTGTAAGTACAGCTTGATGGACTATTCTGGTCAAGAGTTGAAAGACCAGAATGCAGTAAGAACTATGGACTGTGAGGGTTAGAAAGAGCTTTGCTTTGCTTGGACTGGGCTAGAAGCAGTTTGCTTGCTGTTACGGCCATATCCTGAAAATTTGTGCAGGTTTGCTTTGAGTAGAAATGAACCAGTGTGAGCAGAGGGATATAGCGCGCGCGCGCACACACACACACACACACACACACACACACACACACACACACACACACAAAAGAATTGTTTGGGCCAAAACTGCTGCCCATTCAGCAGAAGGGTAAAGGCAACCAAGAATATATCACCTGAATGTAATGCATCACCTTTCCTGACATGGAAAGAAATCAGCACTTCCAGAGCAGGTTTATGTATCTGGCTTTGTATAAGTCGGCCCTGTTACCTTTTTGGATGGCTTCCAATCTTACCAGTGCTGGGCAGCTGGACACGAATGAGTTCACAGCCCTGATGGTTGGGGGATGGAGACTTTGCAGGGTGCAGAGTCGTACGGAGCTGCTCAGCTGGTCTCTGCTGTCTCCTTCTCAGATGTCTTCCCTTTGTGAGGAGGCCGATGCGAGTGGAAAATCCCCTCACTTTGTTTCTGCTCCTAATGCTCTGTGCTGCTGGCAGGTGGGCTTGCAGATCAGCCTGCTCCCCCCCGCCCCTTTCATATATATATATACATATATATATATATATTTGTGTGTGTGTGTGTGTGTGTGTATGAATCAGCTGTGTGTGCATGATGTGCATGCTCATGTGTGTGACTGTGCAGGCACACATGTACCATGGTGCATGTGTCAAGGTCAGAGGACAACTTTAGGGTAACTTTCAGTACTTAACCTTCCACCTTGTTTGAGGCAGGGACTTTTGTCATTTGTTCATTGCTATATTAGCAGCATTAGCTGGTACGCTAGCTTCTAGGAAATTCTCCTTTTTGCCTCTCATCTCACATGTTGGATTTACAGGACCTGCCACAAATTCCAGCTGGTCTCAAACTCACTCATCCTAGGCAGGCCTTGAACTCACAGTGATCCTCCCAAAGTCAGCCTTCCGGTTAGGATTGTAGTCATGAACCACCATGCCCAGCTGCCATGAGCTTCTTTTATCATTTCAGCCAAGCATCTGCAAGATTTTCTCATGGAGAGTGTGAACTTTTCCCCTGCCAATCTGTCTAACACTGGTTCCAGATATCTGAACGCTTTCGTTGACAGTGCACTGACCCTGGAAACGAAGAATACTTCACTGGCAAGGTAATTATTGTGACCATTTTGAGTTGTGTTCTCACGGGAGAATATACTATAAGACTTTGACCTAAGGGCTTTTGTAGTCGTTCTGTGTAGGAAGTTAACAAAAAAGACAAAAGTGCTGAAATATTAACTTCATTCCTGTAAAATTATTAAGATGAAAGCCAGGTGTGGTGGTGCATACCTTTAATCCCAGCACTTGAGAGGCTGAGGTAGGAGGATTACCGTGAGTTTGAGGCAACTCTGAGACCAGAATGAATTCCAGGTCAGCCTGGGCTAGAGTGAGACCCTACCTCAAGAAACAAAAAACTATTCAGATGAGTTTGGTATTGATTGAATTTTAATGCTTTCTTCTTCCACCATTAGGTTGTGAAATTTGGTTTTCATGTATATTTGGGGATTAGATATCACTTCATTATTTTTAAAAAATACTGCCTTTTTTTTTTTTTTTAAGAGAGAACAAGACACAGAGAGAATTGGTGCACCAGGGTCTTAGCCACTGCAATCAAACTCCTGAGGCTCATGCCACCTAGTGTGAATGTGCGATCTTGCGCTTGCCTCACCTTTGTGCATCTGGCTTACATGGGTTCTAGAGAGAGATCGAACAGGGTCATTAGGCTTTGCAGGCAGATGCCTTAACTGCTAAGCCATCTCTGCAGCCTGGCACACACTTTTAATCCTAGCACTTGGGAGGCTGAATTAGGAGGATCACTGTGAGTTCTGAGCCAGCTTGAGACTAATTCCAGGTCAGCCTGGGCTAGAGCAAGACTCTACCTAGAAAAACAAAACAAACAAACAAAAATATATATATTTGAGAGACAGATAGAGTAAGGGTGTTCCAGGGCATCCTGCTACTGCAAATGAACTCCAGACACATGTGCCATTTTGTGTATATGGCTTTACTTGGGTACTGGAGAATAAAACCCAGGCCATTAAGCTTTGCAAGAAAGCACCTTTGGTAGGTATATGCCTTTAATCCCAACACTCGGGAGTCAGGGGTAGGAGGATCACCTTGAGTTTGAGGCTACCCTGAGATTATAGAGTGAATTCCAAGTCAGCCTGAGCTACAGTGAGACCCTACCTCAGAAAACCAAAAGAAAAAAAAAAAAAAAAAAAGAAAGCACCTTTAACCACTGGGCCATCCTTCCATCCCCCACTTTCATTATTATTATTATTTTTGGTTTTTCGAGGTCGGGTTTTGCTCTAGCCCAGGCTGACCTGGAATTCACTATATAGTGTCAGGGTGGCCTTGAACTCACAGTGATCTTCCTACATCTGCCTCCTGAGTTCTGGGATTAAAGAAGTTTGTTACCATTGCCTGGCCCACTTTCATTATTTTTATAATTCATATAAACATAGGCTAGCTGGACCTAGTGGTAGACACCTATAAATCCTAAGGTGTTTGAGAAGCTGAAGTTGAAGGATCAAAGACTTGCCTGGGCAGCTTTAGCAAGACCCTGCCTCAAAGTTAAAATTTAAAAAACCAAAGATTAGGGCTGAAGAGATGGCTTAGCGGTCAAGGTGCATGCCTGCGAAGCCTAAGGACCCAGGTTCAATTCTCCAGGTCCCACATAAGCCAGGTGCACATGGTGGTGCATGCATCTGGAGTTTGTTTGCCACTGCTAGATGCCCTGGTGTGCCCATTCTCCCTCCCTCTCTCTCTCTCTCTTTCTCTCTCTCCCCCCACCCCTTGTCTCTAATAAATAAAAAATAAATCTTTAAAAAACAAAACAAAAAACAAAGATTACCTATGCTTGGTGGCACACGCCTTTAATTCCACAATTTGGGAGGCAGAGGTGGGAGGATCACCATGAGTTTGAGGCCAGCCTCCTGAGATAACATAGTGAATTTCAGGTCAGTCTGGGCTAGAGGGAAACCTTACCTAAAAAAAAAAAAAAAAAAAAAAAAAGAAGAAGCTGGGTGTGGTGTCACATGCCTTTAATTTCAGCACTCCAGAGGCAGAGTTAGGAGGATTGCTGTGAGTTCAAGGCCACTGTGAGAATGCATAGTGAATTCTGAGCTGGTATGAGACCCTGCCTCGAGAAAAAAAAGAAAGAAAGAAAGAAAGAAAGAAAATTGTATGTATGGGCTGGCAAGTGGCTCAGCAGTTAATGACACTTGTTTATAAACGCCTGTTGGCTTGGGTTTAATTCCCAAGCCACCTGTGTAAACCAGTTACAAATAGTAGCTCAAATGTTTTGTGTTCACATGCAGTGGCAAGAGGCCCTGGTGTATCCACGTGTGTATACACGTACACACAACACACACACATACACAAATGCAAATACATTTTTAAAAAAGTTAAGCCCGGTGTGGTGCCACATAGCATAGTGAGTTCTAGGTCAACCAGGGCTACAGAGTGAGACCTTGCCTCAGAAAAAGGGGAGAGGGCTGGAGGGATGGCTTAGCAGTTAAGGCGCTTACCTGCAAACCAAAAGACCCAGGCTCGATTTCCCAGGACCCACGTAGGCAAAATGCACAAGGTGGTTCATGCATCTGGAGTTTGTTTGCAGTGGCTGAATGCCCTGGTGTGCCCATTCTCTCCCTTTGTCTCCTTCTCTCTCTCAAGTAAATAAATTTAAAAAAAAATCTGTAAAAATTAAAAAGAAAAAGAGGGCTGGAGAGATGGCTTAGCAGTTAAAGCACTTGCCTGCAAAGTCAAAGGACACAGGTTCAGTTCCCTAGTACCCACGTAAGCTAGAGGCACAAAGTGGAACATGCATCTGGAGTTCCTTTCCAGGAGCTGAAGACCATGCTGCACCCATTTTCTCTCTCTCTCTCTACCTGCCTGTTTCTCTCTCACAAATAAATAAATAAAAATTAAAAAATTAAAGTTTAAAAAAGAAAAAGAAAAAGGAGGGACTTGGGAGATGACTCTCAGTAAGTATGCTTTCTATGTAAGCATGAGGACCTGAGTTTGAGCTCCAGAACTCATGTAAAAAGCCAAGTCTAGGAGTTGAGGAGGTGGCTTAGCAGTTAAAGGAACTTGCTTGTAAAGCCTACTGGCATGGGCTCAATTTCCTAGCCATTCACATAAAGCCACATAGTCATTCATTCATGTGACCCTTGGGTCAGGAGGAGGAAGAGGAGAGCAGTAGACTAAGTGATGTGGTTGAGCATGGTGATTTTGGTAGAGTTGGTAGGATAGGCTAGAGACCCAGGTTGGTGACATGTAAGTTTATTTAACAAATATTAAACTGTTTATGACAAGAATTTCACCTATATAGTGACATGATTCTTCAGACAACCAAAGAAGCAGCTGAGGCTCAGAATGGGTTGGTCAAATAACTTCTCCACAGTTGAATTCTAATCATATCTGACTCCAAACTCCGTGTGGCAATTACATAATCAGAAAACTGAGCCAGACGTGTTGGCACACGCCTTTAATCCCAGCACTCGGGAGGCAGAGGTAGGAGGATCACCATGAGTTTGAGGCCACCCTGAGAATACAGAGTGAATTCCAGGTCAGCCTAGCCTAGAATGAAACCCTACCTCGAAAAAAAAAAAACAAACAAACTGCACAGCTGTTCTGCTTAATTGCCAGTATAAAGGCCTGGAATTCTCACACACACATGGACACATGCATGAGTAACGTTTTGGTTTAAGAACAGGTTAGGGCTGGAAAAATGGCTTAGCAGTTAAGTGCTTGCCTGTGAAAGTTCGAGGTTCGATTCCTCAGGACCCATGTAAGCCAGATGCACAAGGGGTCGCACGCATCTGGAGTTTGCATGCAGTGGCTGGAGGCCCTGCTGTGCCCACTCTATCTATCTGCCTCTTTCTCTCTCTGTCGCTCTCAAATAAATAAAAACAAACAAAAGAACATGCACGTTAGGTGACAGTATCAGTGTGGACTCAGTTTGTCAAATATCAAATATGGTTGTAGACCAACTGTATAAACCAGGAAGCAGAGAGCTGGAGGGATGGCTTAGCGGTTAAGGCATTTGCCTGCAAAGCCAAAGGACCCAGGTTCAATTCCCCAGATCCCACGCTAGCCACATACACAAGGGGATGCATGTGTCTGTAGTTCGTCTGCAATGGCTGGAGCCCTGGTATCCCCATTTTCTCTCTCTCTCCCTCCCTCCTCCTTTCTCTGTCAAATAAATAAATAAAAATAAAACATTTTTAAACTAGGAAGCAGAGATGAGTAGGATGGTAATGACCTTCAAGGGCAGTCTCTGCTCACAGTCAAATGACAGAGGACATGTACAGCTGCCACAGCATGACAGCAGCAGGAGGATAAGAATAACCAGCATGGAGAAAAAGCTAGAAGATTGGGGACGCAGACTCTTAACTGAGCTTTGCGGGACAAGCAGCACTTTGCAGCTGAAGGACATTGCAGCTGATGAGCACAGCGTGTGAGACTTGAGTAAGGGAATACAACAGCGCAGTTCTGTGAGAGCCTCCGTAGAGATGCGGGCGCTTTCAGGACTGACAGTTGTTATGACTGTCCTTAACTCGTGTGATTCTTCTTTTAGTCTTATCCCTGCAGTGAATGACTTGACTTCCGATCTTTTTCGTACCAAATCCAAAAGTGAAGAGATCAAGCTCGAGTTGGGAAAACTTGAAAAAAATCTGACTGCAACATTAGTATTAGAAAAATGTCTACGAGAGTAAGTTGAAATGTGGGCAGTTTTGGTTACAAAAACATTAACAGGACACTGAAGCTGGGCCTAGTGGAAGGGGCCTGTAATCCCAGCTACTCAGAAGGCTGAGGCAGGAGCATTGCAAACTCAATGTCTGTCCAGGCAGCTTAGTGAGGCATTTAGGTGTAGATTTCCCCTTATACTTTAAATGGCTTATTATTTTGGGTTTGGTTCTTGGTTTACAATTAATATAGGTTTTTATAATTTTTCAAATGTTTAGTTTACAAACTGCCACACAATTTAAAGTCATAATGTATTTGTTATGCTTTCTAACTATGGCTCTGACACCCCTCTTTGAGCCTTCTATCGGTCCTTATTGCCCAGAATTTAGGAGCTGTGGAGGGTTTATGTAAAATACACAAGTAACGTGGTGATAAGTAAATTTATTCAACAGATATTAAAAAGGTATGCTCCAGGCACTGGATCATGTCCCATTTAGTAGAAAGGCCTTTGGGACCTTGTATTTTCAAACTGGCCTTAGGATATATCAAATCACCTATTTGATTAACAGATTTGCTTCTCCAAAACTAATTTGCATAAATTAATTTTAAAATTATTTTATATTCCTTAAGAAAAATCCCACATGGCAGCATGGAGGGGAAGATGACCTGGAAGAATGCAATGGAGTCTTGAGATGTAAAATTTATGGTAGAGTAGGTTATCTAGTGTTGGTTAAGCCAGTGTTAAATCTAAGAAGTAGAGGTTGTTGTTTGTTGTTGTTTTCTTTACTGAGGAGGAAACAAATGCTCTTGATTTTACTTTTGAAAGAGATCTCAAGAAGGCAGAGCTGCATCTGTCTGCTGAAAAGGCCAAAGCTGACAACCGTCTTCAGAACAAGGACTTCCTAAAAGCAAAGTCAGAGGAGTTCCGATTCGGAATCAAAGCTGCAGAGGTGGGTAGGACGGGCTAAATATAGCCAGCCATTTTGACCTTCATCCTCGCAGTAGGCAACATTATCAGTCTCTTATAGATGAGGGAACTGCAGAGAAGATGGGTAATTTGCCCAAGGTTACATTGCTACTGCACAGTAGATATAGCTTCAGGACAGGCATTCAGACCCTTAAACTGTGCACTTATCTCTCATAGCATGTGAGCATAGAAAGGGTTCACGTGGAACCTAAAGTGCTTGAAAGCATGTATAACTTTTTGTCTGTGATTTTTTTAAAACTTTTTTCCAACCTTTTTTAATTTTTATTTTTTTTATTTATTTGAGAGACAGAGAGGTAGAGAGAGAAAGAGAGAATGGGCATGCCAGGGCCTCCAGCCACTGCAAACAAATTCCAGATGCATGCGCCACCTTGTGCATTTGGCTTATGTGGGTCTTGGGGAATTGAACATAGGTCCTTTGGCATTGCAGGCAAGCACCTTAACTGCTAGGTCATCCCTCCAGACCTTTTTAATATTTTATTTATTTATTTGCAAGCAGAGAGAGAATTGGTATGCTAGGGCTCCAGCCATTGCAGACAAACTCCAGACACAGATGCCACCTTGTGCATCTGGCTTGTGTGGATATTGGGGAATGGAACCTGGGTCCCTAGTCTTCATAGGGAAATGCTTTAACCACCAAGTCATCTCTCAAGCTCCCTGTGATTTTTTAAAAATATTTTTTATTTGAGAGAGAAAGAGAAAGTGGGAGAGAGAGAAAGAGAGAGAGAATGAGAATGAATGGGCAAGCCAGGGCATCCAGCCACTGCAAACAAAATCCAGATGTATGCACCACCTTGTGCATCTGGCTTATGTGGGTCCTGGGGAACTGAATCTGAGTCCTTTGGCTTTGGTGGCAAGCGCCTTAACTGCTAAGCCATCTTTCCAGCCCCTCATCTGTGATTTTTGACTGTTTTCTGTTTTGCATGTGTGGGTGTGATATGTTTATATGTTTGTATATTTGTATGCATGCACGTATGTGTGTGCATGTGTGCCAGAAATTAAGCCTGGTACTATAGAAAGAGTGCCAGGTCAGCCTAGGCTAGAGTGACATCCTACCTCAAAAACCCAAAATAAATAAATAAATAAATAAATAAAGATTATTTATTTATTGAAAGGAGAGATAGTGACAGATGATGGGCACACCAGGGCCTCCTGATGCAACAAATGAACTCCAAATGCATGTGCCACCACTTTGTGCATCTGTCTTTCCATGAATACTGGGGATTTGAACTCAGATGATCAGGCTTTGCAAGCAAGCACCTTTAACCGCTGAGCCATCTCTCCAGCCCTGAATTCTTTTCTTATAATTGCAGGAGCAGCTCTCAGCTAGAGGCATGGATGCTTCTCTTTCTCATCAGTCACTAGTGGCCCTCTCAGAGGTAAGCATCTTATCTTGGTCCATTCTCTGTTGCTAAACAGAATACACCAGATTGGATGGCTTATAGACAATGAAAGTAGTGTACTTGATTCATGGTTTGGAGGCTGAGAATTCAGGATTGGTGGAAGGGTAACTAAATACAATTCCGTCAGAGATAGGAAATTGCCAAGATGATTGGCCACTCCCACTGTAAGAGCTTTAATTCATTCTCAAGGTCTCTGCCCAGTCACCCTGTAATACTGCTACAATGCCAGTTAAATTCATCATGAGCTTTGGGGAAGCATTAAACCATAGCACTGACTATTAAAATTGTCATTTTTATTTATTTGCATATGTGTTGGTGGGTGCACTATAATGAATGGCTTTATATGGATGCAGGGAATCAAATGTGGGCTGGCAGACTTTGCAAGCAAATGTATTAACTGCTAAGCCATCTCCCCATCCCCAGAGCACCTACTTTAATGTAATTTAACTTTCTTGAAAGCATTAGTCCACGAGCCCGGTGTCGTGGTGCATACCTTTAATCCCAGCTCTTCGGAGGCAGCAGTGAATTTGAGGCCAACCTGGGACTGTAGAGTGAGTGCTGTGTCAGCCTGGGCTACCCTACATCTAAATGCCCTCCTAACTCCACCAAATATTAGTACACAATATGGCTTTTTATTTCATTAATTTCTGTTATGGTTCTTCACTGCTGTCATGATTTCTTTTCCTTTACTTAAAAAAAAAAATTTTTTTTTTTCAAGGCAGGGTCTTGCTTTAGCCCAGCTGACCCGGAATTCACTATGTAGACTCAGGGTGGCCTTGGGCTCAGGGCTATTCTCCTACCTCTGCCTCCTGAGTGCTGTAATTAAAGGTGTGCACCACCACACCTGGAATTCTTTACTTTTGTCTTCAATTTTTCTGTTTTATTTTTTTCCCCTTTGTCTCCCCCCGCCCCCCAGGTAAGGTTTCACTTTAGCCCAGGCTGACCTGGAATTCACTGTGCAGTTTCAGGGTAGCCTCAAACTCAGGGCAATCCTCCTATCTCTGCATCAGCCAAATCTTTGTACATTATGTCCACCAGTATTTTATCTTAACAAAAACCACTTTTTAAAAATTTATATTTGAGAGAGAGAGAGAGATTGGGGGAGGGAGAGAGAGAATGGGCACGCCAGAGCAGCCACTGCAAATGAGCTCCAGAAGCATGCACTACCTTATACATCCGGCTTACATGGGTCCTGGGGAATTGAACCTGGGTTCTTTAGCTTTGCAGGCTAGTGCCTCAACCGCTAAGTCATCCCTCCAGCCCCAGTATTTTATCTTTATTACCCATTTAGCTGTGTGTATCCTACATGTGTTACTGATTTGCTAAACAAAGGTCCATGTCCTGTGCCAGTTATTTAGGCACTTCTGTTTCTTCTCATTCAGTGAACAGTGGAAATGCAGGTCTCCAAATGGTACTTTCCAAATCCAAGTTTGCGGTTTAAGAGATAGAGAGAGAGAGCCAGGTGTGGTGGCGCACACCTTTAATCTCAGCACTTGGGAGGCAGAGGTAGGTGGATGGCTGTATGTTCGAGGCCACTCTGAGGCTACATAGTGAATTCCAGGTCAGCCTGGGCTAGAGTGATACCCTACCTTGATAAACTAAAACAAAAACAGAGAGAGAGAGAGAGAGAAAGAAAGAAATGGGTACTCCAGGGCCTCTAGCTACTGCAAATGATCTCCAGATGCATGTCCCACCTTGTGCATCTGCCTTTACGTGGGTGCTAGGGAATCAAACATGGGTCCTCAGGCTTTGTAGGCAAGTGCCTTAACTGCTGAGCCATGTCTTCAGCCCCCAAGTCTGAGTTTTTAGGTTGTAAGGATTTTATTTATTTATTTATTTTTGTTTTTGTTCTTTGAGGTAGGGTCTTGCTCTAGCCCAAGCTGGCCTGGAACTCACTCTGTAGTCTCAGGCTGGCCTTGAACTCACAGCAGTCCTCCTGCCTCTACTGGACCAGAAGCAACTTAAGGCAGAAAGAAGTTTTGTTTCTGCTTACAGTTTCAAGGGGACGCATTCTGTCATGGCAGGGAAGGCACGGTGTCTGAAACAGAAGCCTGAGCCACTCACACTGTCGTTAGGAAGAGAGGACAAATGGGAAATGGGGCCAGGTCACAAAACCTCAAGACCTGTCCCCCACTGTCTCACCTCCTCCAGCAAGACTTCATCTCCTAAAGGTTTCACAACCTTCCCAAACAGTGCCACCAGTGGGTCAGTGTTCAAACACATGAACCTATGGGGAACGTTTACATCCAAACCCTGACAGTTTGGTTCTTAGAATATAAAGTTGGCAACCTGTAAACCTATATTCGAACATCTGCTTTTTTCATATTTTGATTCATCTTAATTATCTTGTTTTGTGTTTCTAGGTAGCATACTTCATATTTCAAAAAGAATTTTTTTTTTTGTTTTGTTTTTAAATTAGGGTTTCGCTCTAGCCCAGGCTGACCTGGAATTCACTATGTAGTCTCAGGGTGGCCTTGAACTCATGGCAGTCCTACTACCCCTGCCTCCCGACTGCTGGGATTTGTGACATACACCACCATGCCTGGCTTTCTAAAAAAGTTTTTTTTTTTAATGTTCTCATTTTATTTGCAAAATAGAGAGAGAGAGAGAGAGAGAGAATGGGCATGCCAGGGCCTCTTGCTCCTGCAAACAATGCCATATGCCACTTTGTGCAACTGGCTTTACTGGGTACTGGGGAATTGAACCCTGGTCATTAGGCTTTGCAGACTGGCACCTTAACTGCTGAACCATCTCTCCAGTCCTTAAAAAGTACTTTTATAGCCAGGCATGGTGGCACATACCTTTAATCCCAGCACTGGGGAGGCAGAGATAGGAGAATGGTTGTGAGTTTAAAGCCAACCTGGGACTACTGAGTGAGTTCCAGGTCAGACTGGGCTAGAGTGAGACCCTACATCAAAAAAACATTACTTACTTATAAGCAGAGACAGAGAGAATGGGCGCACCTGGGCCTCTTGCTGCTGCAAATGAGCTCCAGATGCATACACCACTTTGTACATCTGCATCTGTCTTTACATGGATACTGGGGAACCTGGGCCATTAGGCTTTGCAAGCAAGTGCCTTAACCATTGTGCAGTCTCTCCAGTCCAATCCCTTTTTTTTGTTTTCAAGGTAGGGTCTTGCTATAGCTTAAGCTAACATGGAATTCAATATGTAGTCTCAAGGTGGCTTTGAACTCACGGCAATCCTCCTACCTCTTCCTCCCGAGTGCTATGATTAAGGGTGTGTGCCACCATGGCCAGTTCTCCAAAACTATCTTTTTTTTTTTTAATGTTAATTTTCTTTTGGTTTCCTGAGGTAGGGTCTTACTGTAGCTCAAGCTAACCTGGAATTTTCTATGTAGTCTCAGGGTGGCCTCGAACTCATGATGATCCTCCTACCTCTGCCTCCTGAGTGCTGGGATTAAAGGCATGCATCACCACACCTGGCTTTTTTTAAATTAATTTTTAAAAATATTTTTATTTATTTATTTATTTATTTAGAGAGAGAGAATCAGCTTGCCAGGGCCTCCAACCACTGCAAATGAACTCCAAACACATGTGCCACCTTTTGCATCTGGTTTACGTGGGCACTGGGGAATTGAACCTGGGTCCTTTGACTTTACAGGCAAGTGCCTTAATCACCAAGTCATCTCTCCAGCCCATTATTATTATTATTTTTATATTTTATATTTTATTTTTATTTGTTTATTTAAGAGAGAGGGAGAGAATGGGCACACTAGGTCCTCCAGCCACTGCAGACAAACTCAAGATACATGCGCAACCTTGTCCATCTGCCTTACATGGGTCCTGGGAAATTGAACTTGGGTCCTTTGGCTTTGCAGGCAAGCACCTTTACCCCTAAGCCATCTCTCCAACCCTCCGGTTATATATATATATATATATATATATATATATATATATATATATAAATTTTTTTTTTTTTTTTTTTTTGGTTTTTCAAGGTGGGGTTTCACTCTAGCTCACACTGACCTGGAATTCATTATGTAGTCTCAAGGTGGCCTCAAATTTGTGGCATTCCTGCTACCTCTGCCTCTGAGTGCTGGGATTAAAGGCATGTGCCACCATGCTGGCTTCCAATCCTATTCTTAATAGGTAGGAGTATAACTTTCTGATTTTTTTTTTTTTTTTTTTTAGAGAGAGCAAGAGAGAGAGAGAGAATTGGCGCACTAGGACATCAGCCACTGAAATTGAACCTCAGATCCTTGCGCCACCTAGTGAGCATGTGCAATCTTGTGCTTGCCTCACCTTTGTGCGTCTGGCTTACAAGGGATCTGGAGAGTTGAACATGGGTGGTCCTTAGGCTTTGCAAGCAAGTACCTTAACCACTAAGCCATCTCTACAGCCCAACTTTCTGATTTTAAGCATCTTAGAAGTGTTGTTTCTTTTAAAAGTGAGCTTATCAGGACTAGAAAGATGGCTTAGCAGTTAAGGTGCTTGTCTTTGAAGCCTAAGGACCGAGATTTGATTCTCTAGTACTCACCTAAGCCAGATGCACAAGGTGGTGCATGTGTCTGGAATTCTTTGCAGTTGCTGGAGGCCCTAGCGCACCCATTTTATCTCTCTGTCTGCCTCAAATAAATAAATATATTTTTTTAAAGAAGTGAGTTCATCTATTTGAACTTCTTTGACCTTATTTTGAATGTCTTTGGATTGGTTGATGTAGCTAAATGGTAGAATGCTTGCTGATCGTATAGGAGGCCCTAGGTTTAATCCCCAGCATCACAAAACATAAATAAAATATCATTACATTGCATTTTATTTCAGAAATGAGCAGTATTTAGTTGCATTGTGACCATCTCCTTTACTCTGTGACTCTGTTTTTTCACCCCAGAAACTGGCAGAGCTAAAACAACAGACGATACCTCTGAAGAAAAAATTGGAATCCTACTTAGATTTAATGCCGGTAATTATTCTTAATGTCATTTTCTTGAATCTTTCCCCAAAGTCAGTAAGTGATCATGAAAATAGTGGGTTCCTGTGTGAGGATTTAAAATCATGGTGGAGCTGAGGTTTTTTGGTTTATACAAGTAATTTGAGTCCTTGAGGGAACGAGGCTGGAGGATCATTGGGAATTTGAGGCCAGCCTACAGAATGAGACCCTGCCTCCAAAATCCAATAAATAAAAGGAGGAGAAAAGAAAAAGAAAGGCCGGCCGGGCGTGGTGGCGCATGCACACCTTTAATCCCAGCACTCAGGAGGCAGAGGTAGGAGGATCGCCATAAATTCAAGGCCAGCCTGAGATTACATAGTGAATACCATGTCATCCTAGGCTAGGGTGAGACCCTACCTCGGAAAACAAAAAACAAAAAACAAACAAAAAAAAAGAAAGACTAGGCATGGTGGCACATACCTTTAATCCCAGGCAAAGGTAGGGGGATCACTTGAGTTCCAGGTCATTCTGGGTAGAGTGAAACCCTACCTCAAAAAAAAAAAAAAACAAAACTAGAAATAAAATAAAGAAAGGTTGTGGCCTTGGTGTGTCATCTTAAAAGCTTGGAAACACACAGAAAAAGGTCACTGCAGCCCAAACAACCACAGACTATACGTAGATGAGCTAACATGCCTACGTTCCAATAAGAGCTTTCTTTACATAAATCGCGAGTGGCCAAGTTTGGGCTCTGGGCTGTAATTTGCTCACCCTTTATTCTAGCAGATTGAACTATTCATCAAAATACAGGCAATGATCCTCAAAAATAAAAAGTAGAAAGTATTTTTCAAAAAAAAAGCTTGAAAGTAAGCAAAGTTATGGGTGAATTTCAGTATTTTTTTCTCTCAATTTTTATTAACATTTTCCATGATTATAAAAAATATCCCATGGTAATACCCTCCCTCCCCCCACTTTCCCCTTTGAAATTCCATTCTTCATCATACACCCTCCCTGTCTCAATCAGTCTCTCTTTCATTTTGATGTCATGATCTTTTCCTCCTCGTATGGTGGTCTTGTGTAGGTAGTGTCAGGCACTATGAGGTCATGGATATCCAGGCCATTTTATGTCTGGAGGGAGGACGTTGTAAGGAGTCCTACCCTTCCTTTGGCTGTTACATTCTTTCCGCCACCTCCTCCGCATTAGACCCTGAGCCTTGGAAGGGGTGATCGAGATGTTACTCAGTACTCCAGTCACTTCTTCCCAGCACTATGATACCTTCTGAGTCATCCCAAGGTCACTGCTATCTGAAAAGAGAAGATTCTCTACCCAAAGTGAGAGTAGCGTTAATATAAGGGTATAAATATTAAGAGAAGTGCTTACTGGGCGGTTTGATAAGCATAGTATATCCATTTATCCAGACATAAGCAGATGTTACACCCCTAGGGCTCATGACTACCCCTGTTTTAAGTTTTCAGTATCAGGGATGTATTCCCCTCCATGGAGCGGGCCTCCAGTCCAATTGGAGGGCAGTTGGTTTCCACCATGACAGATGTGCCACTATTGTACCCGTTGGCCCATTTGGCCTGGCTGGCCAATTATAAGGCTTGCAGTGTCCACTATTGAGTATCTTCACTGGTGGTATCTCTTTCTCCCATTGAACTACATGTAGAATGGCTTCTTCCAGCTCTCTCTCAGCTGGTCTACATTGAATTTCGGTATTATATGTATATTGGCTTTCCCTCTAATTTTTTTTTGGGGGGGGGGTTTTGAGGTAGGGTTTCACTGTGGCCCAGGCTGACCTGGAATTCACTATGTAGTCTCAGGGTGGCCTCGAACTCAACGGTGATCCTCCTACCTCTGCCTCCCGAGTGCTGGGATTAAAGGTGTGTGCTACCATGCCTGGCTTTATTTATTTATTTTTGAGGTAACAGTCTCATTCTAGCCCAGGTTGACCTGGAATTCATTATGGAGGGTGGCCTTGAACTCACATGATCCTTCTGTACCTCTGCTTCTATCAATATGCCTCCACCAGGAGGAGTTAAGTCCCAAATCTCCATCAGCTGGGAACCTAGCATTCAGAACACTTAAGTTTATGGGGACTCTTACTCAAACCATCACAGGGAAGAGTTTTTTGGCTCATGGTTTCAGATTTCAGACTACCATGGTGAGGAAGCTATAGGAGAGCAGGTCATTTTAAGGTGGAATGGACATGTGACAAGTCTATTGATGCCATGACAGACCAGGGATCAGGTTAGAACCTACCAAGGCTCAACCCTAGTGGATCACACAGGCACCACCTCCTACAGGTTCCACAGCTGCCCCACCCAAAGTAACACCATCAGCTGGGGAACAAGTATTCAAACAGGCACATGTGGGGAACAGTTCATATTCTAATCATAACAACTTTCTTATTTTATTTGTCTTCATAAGAATCCGTCTCTTGCTCAAGTGAAAATTGAAGAAGCAAAGAGAGAATTGGTAAGTAATTCTCATTTTTCTTCCTAATTGTTTTTTCCTTTTAGTGCTGGGAATTGTACCCAGGTCCTTGCACATGTTAGGCAGTTGCTCTACTCCAAGCTAGATTGCCAGCCCTCTTCAAATGTTTGGTAGATGTTGCTTTAGGAGTAAAGATGAGAAAAATCTATGCATGTTTTACTACACTGATTTGTCTCTGAAGGTTTCTTTCCTTTGGGTGTTCATTGGAATCATTTAGGAGTCTGAAAACTCTGGTAGGGTTTAGAAGGAAGAAAAAAGGGCTGGAGAGATGGCCTAGCGGTTAAGCGCTTGCCTGGGAAGCCTAAGGACCCTGGTTCAAGGCTCAATCCCCCGGGACCCACGTTAGCCAGATGCACAAGGGGGTGCACGTGTCTGGAGTTCGTTTGCAGTGGCTGTAGGCCCTGGTGCGCCCATTCTCTCTCTATCTGCCTATTTCTCTCTCTGTCTGTCGCTCTCAAAATAAATAAATAAAAGAAGGAAGAAAGAAGGTTGATATAAACAAGTAAATGTCTAAAAGCATATTTGGAGGGGCTGGAGATATGGCTCAGTGGTTAAAGGTGCTGGCTTGCAAAGCCTGATGGCCCAGGTTCAATTCCCCAGTACTCCAGTAAAGCCAGATACACAAAATGGTGCATGTGTCTAGAGTTCATTCTGGTGTACCCATAGTTACCCCTCTCTCTCCTTACAAATAAGTAAAAATTTAAAAATAAGGTAACAGCATATTTGACCATCATAATGGTATTTTAACATTTTTCTGTTTCAAGTTGGGCGTGGTGGTACTTGCCAGTAATCCCAAGACATAGGAGGTGAATGCAGGAGGATTGCTGTAAGTTTAAGGCCAGCTAGGTCTACATAGTGAGTTCTAGACCAAGCAGGGCTACATAGTGAGACCCTGTCTCAAAAGACTACATACACTAGAGGGCTGGGGAGATGGCTCAGCATTTAAAGGTGCTTGCTTGAAAAGCCTGCTGGTCCAGGTTCAATTATCAGCCACTCATGTAAAGCTGGACAGGCATTTGTTTGATTTGTTTCTAGTAGCAAGAGACCCTGCCAACACCTCCATAAATAAATAAATAAATAAATAAATAAATAAATAAATAAATAAATCAAAGAGGGCCGGGGACGCAGCTCATAGTAGAGGGCTTGGCTGCCATGCACAAAGCCTTTGGTTTGGTTCCAAGTTTCCCAAAAATTAAATGCCTAAATAAAGTTTATGTTTTGATGCTTTCATTTTTTGCTTCCTTCATATTAAGTATTGTTAGGGGTTAAAAGCATGTATTGAATACCTTCCTAACTTTTCTTTTTTTAGGATGCCATTGACGCTGAACTTACCAAGAAAGTAAACATGATGGAACTGTGACTAGAACCAATGCACACCCTGTTCCCTAACAGAAAACTGAGTAGGACTTTAAATATTTTTTGTTTTGTTTCATTTTGAGGCAGTGTCTCCCTGTAGTCCACACTGACATGGAACTCATTCAGTAGCCCAGGCTGATCTTGAACTGATCTTCCCATCTCAGTCTCCTGAGTTCTGGGATTACAGGTATAAGCCACTATGCCTAGGTTTAAGCACTTTTTTTTTTTCTTCCTTTTGACATTCCTTAATATAATTGCTAGGCTCTGGCAAGATAGTTTGTTAGATAAAGTGTTTGCCTCACAAGCATGAAGTCCTAAATTTAATTCCCAGTACCCACATAAATCTGGGCATGGTGGCACAGCTCACTGGGCATCCGGTCTAGCTTAAGTGAGGAGTTCCGGGTCAGTGAAAAAGCCTGTCTCAGAAGAGATGGACCGTGTACCTGAGGGTCACACCCAGGGTTGTTTTCAGGTCTCCACAGACATCTGCACACACATGGACACCCACACATAAAAACATACACATATGTACATGCAAAAATAAAGCCACTGTGTTCACAGATGAGATAATATCCCTGTTGGTAAAATAATAGTTTCTGGTTATGTATTAACATTTTTGTGCTTAAATATAGTTTTCATATAAAAAGTGCTTTTTGGTGTTTGTGAGTACTGTGTGTTGGGGGGGGGGTTGTATGCATATGTGTGTGCAGATGCACATACATGCAGAGACCAGAGGACAACGTTGGGTGTCCTCCTCTTTCACTTTCTTTCCTTTTTTTTTTTTTTTTTTTTTTTCCTCAAAGTAAAGGTCTCACTCTAGCTCAGGCTCACCTGGAATTCACTATGTAATCTCAGGGTGACCTTGAACTCTCAGCAGTCCTCCTACCTCTGCCTCCCAAGTGCTGGGATTAAAGGTGTGCGCCACCATGCCCAGCTTTCACTTTTTAATTATTCTTTTTAGAGGTAGGGTCTCACTCTAGCCCAGGCTGACCTGGAACTCACTCTGTAGTTCCAGAATGGCCTTGAATTCACATTGATCCTCCTACCTTTGCCTTCCTAGTGCTGGAATTAAAGGCATGCACCACCATGTCTGGCTTTAAAAAAAAATTTTTGTTGTTTTTTCAAGGTAGTGTCTTGCTTTAGCCTAGACTGAACTGGAATCTCAGGTGGCTTTGAACTCATGGCAGTCCTGGGACTAAAGGCATGTTGTACCACCAGGCCCAGATCCATCACTTTTTTTTTTTTTTTTTTTTTTTTTTCCCCGAGGTGGGGTCTCACTGTAGCTCAGGCTGACCTGGAATTCATTATGTAGTCTCAGGGTGACGAACTCACAGCAATCCTCCTACCTGTGTTTCCTGCAGCTACTGTAGATGAACTCCAGGTGTGTGCACCACCCTGTGCATCTGGTTTACATGGGTCTTGGGGAATCGAACCTGGGTCCATTGGCTTTGCAGGCAAGTGCCTTAACTGCTAAGCCATCTCTCCAGGCCTCTTCTACTTTATTTATTTATTTATTTTTGGTCAGTTTCACATTGAACCTGGAGCTTGTGCCATTTTTCAGGGACTGACTAGTGATACCTCTACCTTTCTCAGGCATGCACAGTCATACCCAGGTTTCTTTAACTCTTTAAAACCATATTAGTTATTTATTTGCAAACAGAGAAAGAGAGGGAGAGAACAGATGTGCCAGGGCCTTGCCACTACAAATGAATTCCATATGCATGTGCCACTTTGTGCATCTAGCTTGACATGGTGTATTAGTCAGGGTTCTCTAGAGGAACAGAACTGCTAGAATGAATTATTTTAAAAAGGGGATTTATTGGATCAGCTTACAGAAGTCCAATAGCAGTTGCAGGCCCAAGAATCACTGAACCTGGTAGCCGCTCAGTCCACGTGGCCAGATGCCTCAGCAGTCCCGACCCGGCACTGCAGATGGTGCTGGAAAGCCTGGAGGCTTCCTGAGGAGCCGCTGGGTTTTGATCCACGCGGGTTTTCAGTTGATGCTGGTCTTTTGTCCGCACTGGTCTTCAATCCACGCTGGAAGGTAGCGAGCAGCTCCGGCAGCCAAGTGGAAGGAAGGAAGGGGCTCTTTTTACCCAGAGCTTCCTTATATCAAGTGCCCCTCTGAGCGGGCCGCTCACTCTGGGGGAAAGACTTCCTCCTTTAGTAGATCCTTCCTAGAAGCAACCTCTGAGACTCACCCGAAAGGGATTTCTGTGGATTACTAAACAGATCAAGTTGACAACACTTTAACTATCACACATGGGTAATGGGGAAACGAACCTGGGTTGTCAGGGTTTGCAAGCAAGCACTTTTAACCACTGAGACATCTCTATAACCCATGCTCAGCTTTTAAAAAAATTCTTTGTTTGTGTGTATGGGAGCACATTACTGTGGATTATATGTGGAGGTCAGAGGAAAACTTTGAGGTGTCTGTGCTCTGCCTTCTTTGAGACAAGGTATCTTGCCCCTACAAATGAATGCACAGACTGTGAATAAACTTTACAGTTTAGGATTCTCCTGGCTGCCATTGTTGTAGGCTTGGCGAGATCACAGAATTGAACCTCGACTGTCAGGCTTTGCAAGTGAGTGCTTATAACCACTGAGCAATCTCCCCAACTCTCTCACCAGCTTATATGTGCTTTTGGGTTTTCAAGGTAGGGTCTCACTCTAGCCCAGGTTGACCTGGAATTCATTATGTCGTCTCAGGGTGGCCTTGAACTCATGGTGATCCTCCTACTTCTGCCTCCCAAGTGCTGGAATGAAAGGTGTGTGCCACCTCGCCTGACTAACTTTTTTCTGATGGGGGAGATAGCTTTTTTCTCAAATATATATTCGTTTATTATTTGCAAGCAGAGAGAGAGAGAGAGAGAGAGAGAATGAATACGCCAGTATCTCTTGCCACTACAAACTAACTCCAGATGCATGTGCCACGTTGTGCATTTGATTTTATGTGGGAACTAGGGGATTGAGCCCAGGCTGTCAGGCTTTGCAAGCAAGTGCCTTTGACCACTGAGCTGTCTTTCCAGCCCCTGACCAGCTTTTTACTGGGGATCAAACTAATGTTTCTAGGCTTGTACAGCAAGTATTCTTACCCACTGAGCCATCCCCCCAGCCCCTCAAAAAGTATTTCGTTACCTGTCAATTTTCTTCTTCTTCTTCTTCTTTTTTTTTTTTTTTTTTTTTTGAGGTAGAGTCTCACTCTAGCCCAGGCTGACCTGAAATTCACTATGTAGTCTCAGGGTGGCCTTGAATTCACAGCTGTCCTCCTACCTCTGCCTCCCAAGTGCTGGGATTAAAGGTGTGTGCCACCACGCCCGGCTTACTTGTCAATTTTCTGTGTGTCTGGCAATTTGGAATCCTTCAGTAGCTCTACTAGGTGAGTATTATGACAGCTGTCACACATACACCAGCTTATTAGGTCAACTGAAAGGTTCTGCATTTCTGCTTGTTTCTCCTCGCTCCCTTCTCCAGGGGTATGCTGCTCTTCCTGATCAGCTCACCTGCCTACCTCCAAATGTTAATGTATGCAGGAGTTTAGTTTATGAAAAATATGACCTTTTAAATCAGTGGCAGAAAGATGGATAATTCGACATATGGTACAAAATCCATATTTCATTGCCTTATGTCAAGGTAATCCAAAGGATCAAAGACTTGCTGTAGCCCAGGCTGACCTCAGATTCACTCTGTAGTCTCAGGCTGGCCTTGAACTCATGGCGATCCTCCTACCTCTGCCACCAGAGTGCTGTGATTAAAGGTGTGTGCCACTTGGCTAGAAATTGAGATTTTGAAGTAAAAAAAAGGTGTTGAAGATTAAAAACAAGATACACAGTTGACGGCCAGGGAGTTGGCCCAGTGAGTAAGGCATTTGCCATTGAAAGAGTAAGTACCTGAGTTCGGAGTCCCAGAACCCATATAAAGTTGGATGCAGACATACCAGCATCTGTAATCCCAGCATGCTCACAGCAAGATGGGAGGCAGAGATAGAACTCCTGGCAGCCTGCAGGCTAGCTAGCCTGGCAGATCTAATGGTAAACAATGAAGGCCTGGAAGATTCCTGGAGAGCTGTGATCTGTCCATGTTAGAAAGCCAAAGAAGCTGGGTTCTAGTGTGTGAAGGATGGCAGCAATGGGGTAGATGAATTTACAGCCAGTAGCAAAGGCAGCCAGGCAAAGGGCCTCTTTTTCCTCGATCTGCATGTAGGCTGCTACCAAAAGGGCTGCCCTCTCTGGGGAAGTCCACCCGCTCAGTCAATCCTTCTTGGAAATGCCCTCACAAACCTCCCCAAGAGGTATGTCTCTTAGTTCCTGAGCCAATCAAATAGACAGTCAAAATTAACCAGTTGGCTCAGTGGCTAAAGGCATTTTCCTGCAAAGCCTGATGCTGCCCAGGTTCAATTCTCCAGACACTCATGTAAAGCCAGACCGGTGTTATTAATTTGCAGCAGCAAAAGACATACACAGACACATGCACACACATAGAAATAAAAAATTAACCATCACAACAGCTGTAGTTGCGGCCTAGTGGTTAAAGTGATGGAGCAATGAACTGGAAATTAGCCACCGCAGGTAGTTTTGCCACCATTAAGAACCTCTCACCAAAAAAGACATGAAAGCAGGAATGAGAATAGTTGGGAAGGTTTAACAGAAATGGGAGAGGAAGAGAGACTCAATGGGGATAGATATAATCAAAGTACATTAAGTATATGGATGAAATTGCCAAAAAAAATTAAAAATATAAGTAATAAATGATGAGCAGAAGCAAAACTGATACAGTATCCAAGAACTCTGGGACATGATCAAGAGACTGGACATTAGAATCCAGCAGGTACATATGGGAGCTGAGATAAACACCAAAGGTATAGGAAATAAGTTCAGTGAGATAATAGATGGGCATAGTGGCAAATGCCTTTAATCCCAGTAATTGGAAGTAGAGGTAGGAGGATCACTGTGAGTTCAAGGCCAGCCTGAGACTACATAGTGAATTCCAGGTCAGCCTGGGCTAGATAGAGACCCTACCTCAAAAATAAAATAAGATAGATGAAGAAATAAAGACATTCCAAGACAAGTACATACTAAAGCAATTCATAACTACCAAAGCCAGCAGTATAGAAAATACTTAAAGAAATCACAACGGGGAGAAAGACAAAAGAAGTGCTCAGAGCCAGTTGAGCTCTAGCTGTTGTCTATCTGCTATGGTTATATGATGAAGTGAGCCAGCTTCCTCCACCATAATGAAGCTTTCCCTCAAAACTATAAGCCTGAAATAAACCCTTTTCCTCCCATAAGATGCTTTTGGTCAGAGTATTATCATTTTTTTCTCAGCAACAAGAAGGTAAGTACAACAGAAAATTGGTACTGAGAGTAGGGTCATTGCTGCAATGAATCTGACCATGTGGTTTTTTGGTCTTTTGGAACTTGTATACAGAAGGAATATTGCTGTAGTCAGGCTCACATTGCTGGTAGGAAACACCCAACCAAGAGCAGCTTATGAGAAAAAAAGGTTTATTTTGGCTTACAGACTCAAGGGGAAGCTCCATGATGGCAGGGGAAAATAATAGCATGAGCAGAGGTTGGCTATCACCTCCTAGCCAACATACAACAGTAGCAGGAGAATGTGCTCAACAATGGCTAGAGGAAGCTGGCTATAACAACCGTAAGCTCGCCCCCAACAATACACTGCCTCCAGGAGGCATTAATTCCCAAATCTCCATCAGCTGGGAACCTACCATTCAGAATACCTAAGTTAATGGGGGACACCTGAATCAAACCAGCACACTTAGCCCCTGACCGCCATAAACTGATAACCATACGTGATGTAAAATCTAATTTTAAAAGTCCCCATAGTTTTTAATCAATGCTCATGATATTCAGACATTCCTGTAGTCCAAGATCTTTTAGCCATAATACCAAAACAAACAAACAATGGGCTGGGGAGATGGCTTAGCGGTTAAGGCGTTTGCCTATGAAGCCAAGAGACCCAGGTTCAATTCCCCAGGACCCACGTAAGCCAGATGCACAAGGTGGTGCATATATCCGAGTTTGTTTGCAGCAGCTGAAGGCCCTGTCACACCCATTCTCGCGCATTCTCTATCTCTAGCTCTATCTCCTTCTTTCTATTTCTCTCTCAAATAAATTAAAAAAAAAACAACAAAACAAACAAAAAATCCATAACTGCACAGAGTAAACCTTCACACTGCAAAAGATGGCATTGGGTATAGCAAAGAAATATTCAATCAATGCAAGATTTAAATGGCAAACATCAAACTCTGTAGCTCCAAGTCCAAGAACTAGTCAGTGACAAATCTCCAAATCCAATAATTCTAGCCAGTGACAACTCTCTGGAGTTCCAATTCTGCCCCTGCAGCTAGGCTACACACAGTCCTGGAAAATTTCATCTGGTGCCAGCAGACCTTGGCACCCATCCCATAGTCCTGGCATCTCCATTGGGTCTCCACTGCAATTCATGGTTCATCCTCATGGCTCCATCAGGCCTACACACAGGTAATCCAACAAGCTTCTTCACAGTGCTCATGGCCATTTCCAAAAAGCAAAACCATGTTGCAAATCAGTGTCTCTCTCTTCCCTGCATTTCTTATACTCCATAGTACCAGATGAGCTGCCAACTTGTTAATCCAGGGGGAAATAAAGCAGACTTTGAAGAACAGGACACTCCTTCAGCATTCAGGCCCCTTTCAAAGAGTCTATTCTTCCTATTGTCCAAATGCAGGTCAGCTGGCTCAGTCTCTCAAACAATTGCAGCTGAACGGGCAGCAGTTTTGGCCCCAAAATTTCATTTTTTTCTGTGCCATATCCCTCTGCTTACACCAATCCATTTCTATGCAATGCAACCCTGCACAAGTTCTCAGGAGATGGGCATAACAGCAAACCTCTCACACAAACTGCTTCTAGCCCAGTCCAGGCCAAGCTCTTTCTCACCCTCATAAGCCAAACCTTAAAGTCCTTAGTTTTTACTGCATTTAGGTCTTTCAACTCTGACCAGAATAGTCCATCAAGCTGTATTTACAGCACTGCAAGGCATCTCTTAGGCCAAGATTTCAAATCCTTCCACATTCCTCTTGAAAATCAATTCCAAAAGCCACACAGTCAGGTGTCTAGCAGTAATGATCCCACTTCTTGGTATCAACTTTACTACTGCAGTCAGGTTTGCAGTGCTGGCAGAAAACACAGGACCAAGAGCAGCTTGTGGGAAAAAGGGTTTATTTTGGCTTACAGACTCGAGGGGATGCCTCATGATGGCAGGGGAAATGGTGACATGACCAGAGGATGGACATCACCTCCTGGTCAACATCAGGTGGACAACAGCAACAGGTGAGTGTGCTAAACACTGGCAAGAGGAAGCTGGCTATAACACCCATAAGCCTGCTGCCAACAGTACACTGCCTCCAGGAGGCGTTCATTCCCAAATCACCACCAGCTGGGAACCTAGCATTCAGAACACCTAGGTTTATGGGGACACCTGAAGCAAACCACCACAAATATGGAAGGATTTGGTACTTGGGATAGGTTGCCTTCCAGTGTTGCAACCAGAGCTTGATGGGCTGTTCTGGTGATAGTTTGAAAATGCTAAAAGCAGAAGAATTGTGGATTATGAAGAGGCCCTGGCGTGCCCATTCTCTCTCTCTCTCTCTATCTGCCTCTTTCTCTCTGTGTCTGTCGCTCTCAAATAAATAAATTTTTTAAAAAAGGGCTAAACAAAACAAGACAAAAAACTGAAGGCCGGCCATGGTGGCACACACTTTTAATCCTACCACTCTGGAGGCTCAGATAGGAGGAGGGCCATGAGTTTGAGACCACCCTGAGACTACAAAGTGAATTCCAGGTCAGCCTGGGCTAGAGGAAGACCCTACCTTGAACAACAAAAATTTAGCTTGCAACATTACTTCCTAGCAGGCAGATTGCTGCTACTGGGGGCCAGTCTTGGAGTCTAGCCCTAAGATGTGTTTGGAGATATATCTTCAGTCCATCCCTAAGGAGTATGGAGAGCACTTTGAGCTCTGACTTTTTGTGGTGCTGGTTTTTATTGATGTCTTTCTGCCTAGATACATGGTAGTGAGCCCGCTTCTTCCATTGATGGTGTTCGTTTGGAATTTGTAAGCCTGAAATAAACCCTTTCCTCCTATAAGCTGCTTTTGGCAGAGTGTCACCGCAATGTGACACTGACTGCAACAGGGACTTTTAAAGTTGCACTGAGTGAAAGTTGCATTTGAAGATAATCATGAGTCTATATGGGGCCAAGGGTGCAATGTGAGATTTTTTTGTTTGTTTGTTTTACGAGGTTGGGTCTCACTCTGGCCCAGGCTGACCTGGAATTCACTATGTAGTCTCAGGGTGGCCTCAAACTCATGGCAGTCCTCCTACCTCTGCCTCCCGAGTGCTGGGATTAAAGCTGTGTGCCACCATGCCCGGCTAAGGTTTTTAAAGAATATATATATATTTGGTTTTTCGAGGTAGGGTCTCACTCTGGTCCAGGATGACCTGGAATTAACTCTGTCATCTCAGGGTGGCCTTAAACTCATGGCGATCCTTCTACCTCTGCCTCCCGAGTGCTGGGATTAAAGGCGTGTGCCACCACGCCCGGCTAAAAATATTTTATTTTTATTTATTAATGAGAGAGGGGGGGGTCGGGAGGGAGGGAGGGAGAGGGGGAGAAGGAGGGAGGGAGGGAAGGAAGAATGAGAATAGGCATGCCATGGCCTCCAGCCACAGCAAACAAACTCCAGATACATGTGCCACCTTGTGCATATGGCTTATTTCGGTCCTGGGGAATCGAGCCTGGGTCCTTTGGCTTTGCAGGCATGCACCTTAACTGTTAAGCCATCTCTTCAGCCCCTATGTGGTAGGTTTTGAAAAAAAAATTATTTATTGAAGAGGGAAAGAGGCAGATAGAGAGAATGGGTATGCCAGGGCCTCTAGCCACTTACAGACGAACTCCAGATGCATGTGCCACCTGTACATCTGGCTTACAGGGTTACTGGGGGAATCAAACCTGGGTCCTTAGGCTTTACAGGCAAGCACGTTAACCACTTTGAATATAATGTCCCCATTGCCTTCAAGTCTTTGTGATTAGTTCCTACCTAGAGGAGTCTTTGGGAGGTAGAGCTCTGCTGGAGGAAGTTCGTCACTGGGGATGGAGGTGGAGTCCAGCCCTATGTGTTCAAAGTCACCTCATGCTTACTGGTGTTGGCTATTGTCTCTGTGCTATGGATGTATAGTGAAGTGAGCCAGCTTCCTCTGCCATGAGGAAGTTTTCCCTGGAATCTAAAAGCCTGAAATAAACCCTCTCCTCACATAAACTGCTTCTAGTTGGGTGCTTGTTCCAGCAGTGAGATAATTACAATAGTCTTCAGACATTAACTAATAAAGGAACATAAGATATTGAGTCATATCCTTATTCTAGCTGACTGCATGGAATTTTCTAGTCTATACTTTATGGAGAGGGAATCTAAAAAAGCCAGGTGGATCAGGGCACACACCTGTAATCCCAGCATTTGAGAGTCAGGCAGGAAGATGAAGCCCAGCCTCAGCTACATAGCAAGTTTGAGGCCAGCCTGGGCTACATATGACCCTGTCTCAAGAAAAATAAAAAGGAATTTTAACTGACAGGGATGTAGTAATAATGAAATGGCTACTGTCAGTTGTAATGTACAGTGTAAAACAGGCAGACACCATCACTTTTTTTAAAAAAATATTTTATTTATTTAGTTGAAAGTGACAGAGAGAGAAAGAGGCAGATAGAGACAGAGAGAGAATGGGCGAGCCAGGGCCTCTAGCCACTGTAAACGAACTCCAGACGCGTGCGCCCCCTTGTGCATCTGGCTAACGTGGGTCCTGGGGAATCGAGCCTCGAACTGGAGTCCTTAGGCTTCACAGGCAAGCACTTAACCGCTAAGCCATCTCTCCAGCCCCACCATCACTTTTTTTTTAAATTTTTTGTTGTTATTTTATTTATTTGAGAGCGACAGACAGAGAGAGAAAGAGGCAGATAGAGAGAGGGAGAGAGAATGGGCGCGCCAGAGTCTCCAGCCACTGCAAACGAACTCCAAACACGTGCACCCCCTTGTGCATCTAGCTAACGTGGGTCCTGGGGAGTCGAGCCTCGAACCGGGGTCCTTAGGCTTCACAGGAAAGCTCTTAACCACTAAGCCATCTCTCCAGCCCCCACCATCACTTTAAAAAAAAATTTTTTTTGGTTACTTTATTTATTTGAGAGCAACAGAGAGATAAAGAGGCAGAGAGAGAGAGAGAGAGAGAGAGAGAGAGGGAGAGAATGGGCGCGCCAGGGCCTCCAGCCACCGCAAAGAAACTCCAGATGCGTGCGCCCCCTTGTGCATCTGGCTAACGTGGGTCCTGGGGAATCGAGCCTCAAACAGGGGTCCTTAGGCTTCACAGGCAAGCGCTTAACTGCTAAGCCATCTCTCCAGCCCGATACCATCACTTTTTGAGTGCCGTTTAGCTTTATAATGACTTTATAGAGCTTTAAAATAAATTGCCCTACCTAACAGTCTATGGTGTTGCCAGCATGACATGAAAACATGATGGAGAAAAAAATAAATAAAAATAAATATAAAATAGCCAGGTGGTCCTACTAAAGAGATAAGAAAAGCCAGGCATGGTGGTGCACACCTTTAATACCAGCACTTGGGAGGCAGAGGTAGGAGGATCACCATGAGTTTCGAGGCCACCCTGAGAATACATAGTGAATTCCAGGCCAGCCTTAGCTAGAGCAAGCCCCTATCTTGAAAAGAAAAAAAGAGAAGAATCTGACAAAAACAAATTAAAACCGAGAATGAGTGCACCTGGACCTCTTGCAATAGCAAACAAACTCCAGATGCATGTGTCCCTTTGTGTATCTGACTTTACATGGGTATTGGGGAATTGAATCTGGGCCCTCAAGTTTTTCAAGCAAGCACCTTTAACTACTGAACCATCTTCCAGCCCCTTATTTAACTTTTTAAACTTTTTGTTGAAAATTTCAATAAGTATAGAAAATATACCATGACCATAATCTCCTTCTACCACTCCCATCTCCCCCTCCAAAATTTCCCCTCCATTGAATCCCCCTCTTTCAGTTCTCTGTCTTTTAATGAAGTCAGTCTTTTTCCTTCTCATTATGCAGGTCTTGTGTAGGTAGTGTCAGCCACTGTGAGGTCATAAATGTCAAGACCGTCTGGTGTCAGGAAGACAGCATTGTAAGCAGTCCTTCCCTTCCTTTGATTCTTATATATATCCTTTAAATTTTTTTATTTGAAAAAGAGGGAGAGAATGAGCATGTGAGGGACTCTAGTCACTGCAAATGAACTCCAGACACATGTGCCATCTTGTGCATCTGGCTTACGTGGGACCTGGAGAATCAAACCTGGGTCCTTTGGCTTTGCAGGCAAGCACCTTAACTGATAAGCCATCTCTCTAGCCCTGGCTCTTACATTCTTTTGGGCACCTCTTCCACAATGGTCCCTGAGCCTTGGAGAGTGTGGTAGAGATGTCTCAGTGCTGAACACTCCACTTTCATGTCTTCTCAGCACTATGGTGAATTTTGAGTTACCTCAGTGGTCACTGCCACGTGAAAAGAGAAGCTTCTCTAACAAAAAGTAAGAGTAGCACTAATAGATGGCCATAAACGTGTTTAGTGAATAGTTTGGTGGGCATAATATATCCATTTAGGGCTGGAGAGATGGCTCAGCAGTTAAGGTGCTTGTCTACAAAGCATAACAACCCAGGTTCAATTCCCCAGTACCCACGTAAAGCCAGATGCACAGAGGGGCCCATGCGTTTGTTGTTGTTTGCAGCACTAGAGACCCTGGCTTGCCTATTCTCTCTTTCTCCTTACAAACAAAAAGAAGTATTAATATATATACATTTAACCAGACAACTGTAATGTAGTAGTTTCTCCTCTAGGGCTGTGACTTTCCTAGCCATAGGCTTTTGACTAGGTTGTCAGTGCCAGGCATGAATTCCTGAGTTCCCTCCTGTAGAGATAGCCTCCAGTCCAATTAGAGAGCAATTGGTTTCCCCCGTAACAGATGTGCTACCATTGCAGCACTTGGCACATTTGGCCTGGCTGGCCAGCTGTCAGGCTTACAGGGTCCACTGCTTATAGGGTAACTGCTGGTTAAGACAGTTGATGACTTCTCTCTCCCCAAAGACGGTATGCTACATAGTTAGTCGGATACTGTTTTATTTCACTGGTTTTTAGACCCACATTGCTAGGTCTATGAAACTACCCAATTTCAGCTGTTTGAACTAGTCTAACAGAATGGTACAAATCTAGGGACCATTCCATAATGAGGGCACCAGCTCTGGAGAGCCACTCTTCTCTGACCCAGCATTCTGTCCCATGGGAGAGGCATTATTGGTTCAAGATCTGCCTTTGCCTATACTAAATGAAGAACTGACTTAGGCAGGGACTGGAGTTACCACGGAGTGGCCTTAGCTGAGACAGCCTCTGCTCCTTTGGGACCACTTGAAGCAGGATGCTGGGTGAGAAGCACAACATGAATGAAAAGATGTCCCCTGTGAAGAGATGTCTAATGCTATTTTAAGAGCAGACTCGATGTGGATGTCCTTGGTTGCCAGGGGAACTTTTTCTTGTGGGCTGTCACAGGAGCACGTGACAGATGGCTTACCCCAGGCTGGCTGTGGCCCTGTGCCTGGACTGCTGATGTTGTGGGTTGGATGAGACACCACCCGACAGGCCAATCTGCCGGCTTTATTTAGTACCGTGACGCCTGGCATCCTGATCACAGCAGGCTTCCTCTCGTGTTGCACAGGTACGTATTTTTAGCCCAGCTCCCACATGTTCAGTTTGCTTTAAGCTCTGCAGCAGCAGTTGAGGGCTGACAGCTTTGCCTCCGCAGAGCTGAGAGGGAGAATTGCTCTCTCTCTCCAGGATCCAGATTTCATGCAGTATGTTCAACATACAACGTGGAAGTTAGACCTTAAGGTAAAGTGACCTTAAAGATGTCATGTAAACTCTCAGGTATCAAATGGATACCATCGCTACCCAGCCTTCTACATTCCTCTCTCACTCATTTCTTTCTTTCTTTCCTTTTCTTTTCCTTTTTGCTTTGTTTTTAGAGGTAGAGTCTTGCTCTGGCCCAGGCTGACCTGGAAGTCACTGTGTAGTCTCAGGCTGGCCTCAAACTCACTGTGATCCTTCTACCTCTGCCTCCCGAGTGCTGGGATTAAAGGTGTGTACCACCACACCTGTCACTCATTCATTTTAAAAATTTTTTTTATTAACAGAGAAAGAGGGAGAGAAAGAAAGAGAGAGAGAGAGAGTGGGTACACCAGGGCCTTCAGCCACTGCAAACGAACTCCAGATGTATGTGCCCCCTTGTGCATCTGGCTAACATGGGTCCAGGGGAATCGGACCTGGGTCCTTTGGCTTTGCAGGTAAATGCCTTAACCGCTAAGCTATCCCTCCAGCCCTCATTTCTTAACCAATATTAAGTACTATGTCTTAGGTATTGGAGTTATAAAGACAAGTGAGAATTTCCCCTCACTTTCAGAAAGGCAGTTTATAAGTCCACAAACTATCAGATTATTTAGTCCAAATCTTAGACCTTAGACAAGTAAAATATAACCTCTTTCACAGTGTGTCTTTTCAAAACCTTTTTATTGAAAAGCTCCATATATGTATAACTATATACCTTCCCACCATCCTCCGTTACCCCCTCTCTTTTGTCCCTCCACTGAATCCCTTATTTCCAACTAATCTCTTTTCTTCTTTTAATTTTTTTTATTCATTGATTTAACAGAGAGAAAGAGGGGGAGAGAGAGAGAGAAAAAGAAAGAAAGAGAGGGAGAGAGAATGGGCACACCAGGGCCTCCGGCCACTGCAAACAGACTCCAGATGCATAGGCCACTTGTGCATCTGGCTTATATGAGTCCTGGGGAATCGAACCTGGGTCTTTTAGCTTCACAGGCAAGTGCATTAACCACTAAGCCATCCCTCCTGCCCCTTCTTCCTCTTCTTCCTCCTTTTTCTCCTCCTCTCCTTTTTTTTTTTTTGAGGTAGGGTTTCACTCTAGCTCAGGGTGACCTGGAATTCACTATGTAGTCTCAGGGTGGCCTCGACCTCACAGCGATCCTCCTACCTCTGCCTCCCGAGTGCTGGGATTAAAGGCATGTGCCCACCATGCCTGCCCCCCCTTTTTAAACTGAGATAGAGAGTCTTACTTTTAGCCCAGGCTGACCTCAGACTCACAGCTGCCTCCTAAGTGCTGGGATTAAAGGCGTGTACGACCATGCCCAGCTCTCTTCTATTTTGATGTCATCATTTTCTCCCCTTCTATTATGTAGGTCTTGCATAGGTAGCATCAGTCACTGTGAGGTCTTGAGTGCCAAGGCCACTTTGTGTCTGCAAGGTAAGTGTCTTTTTGTATATTGATGGACTTTAACAACTTTAAAATCAATAGCGTTAGCCTAACCAAAGTTGTTCCAGAGCCATCTCTCCAGTCCTTTTCTTTTCTTTCCTTTTCTTTTTTTGAGGTAGGGTCTCACTCTCTAGCCCAGGCCAGGCTGACCTGGAATTCACTATGTAGTCTTCGGGTGACCTCAAACTCACAGCAATCCACCTACTTCTGCCTCCTGAGCACTGGGATTAAAGGTGTGCACCACCATGCCTGGCTACTCCAGTCCTTTTTTATTTTATTTTATATTTATTTATTTTTGGTGTTTTGAGGTAGGGTCTCACTCTAGCCCAGGCTGACCTGGAATTCACTCTGTATTCTCAGGCTGGCCTTGAATTCACAGTGATCCTCCTACCTCTGCCTCCTGAGTGCTGGGATTAAAGGCATGTACCACTACGCCTGGCTCCAGTCCTTTCTTGGAAAAAAAAATATAGACATATTTATTGAAAATACATTGAAAGCTATTGATTACCCAGCAAGAACTGGTGATCTTTACCATATATCATCTCTTCCTCAAAAGAAATTGCATTTGAAGGGTAGGGTTTCCATTTCCTATAGACTCTATTTCTTGTGTACGTTAAGTCACCTCTAGAGTCACCAATAGGGTACAAATGCTGTATAAATAGTTGTCAGGATGCAGAGAAAAGACGTGTGCCACCATGCCTGGCTCAACTGTACATTTAAAAAAAAATATTTACTTGCAAGCAGAGAGAGAGAGAGAGAGAGAGAATGGGCACACTAGGGCATAGTGCCACTGCAAACAATTCAGACACATATGCTACGGTGTGTATGTGGCTTTATGTGGGTACTGGGAAATAGAACCATGGTCGTTAGGGTTTATAGGCAAGTGCCTTAACTGCTGAGCCATCTTCTCAGCTCACTTTTTTTTTGTTTGTTTGTTTTTTGGAGGTAGGGTCCCACTGTAGCCCAGACTTACCTGGAATTCACTAGGTAGTCTCAGGGCGACCTCGAACTCACAGCAATCCACCTACCTCTGCCTCCCGAGTGCTGGGATTAAAGGTGTGCACCACCACAGCCAGCTTAAAATGGAGGGTCTTTTTTTGTTTTGTTTTAAGGTAGGGTCTCTCTCTAGTCCAGGCTTACCTGGAATTCACTATGTAGTCTCAGGCTGGTTTCAAACTCACTGTGGTCCTCCTACTTCTGCTTCCTGGGTGTTGAGTTTAAAGATGTGCACCACCTTGCCTGGCTTTACTTTAAATTTTTTTTAATTTATTTATGAGAAAGAGAGAGAGAATGAGCACACCAGGGCTTCCAGCTGCTGAAAATGAACTCCAGATGCTTGCACCACTTTGTGCATCTGGCTTTATATGGGTACTGGGGCACGTGCCTTAACCACTTAGCCATCTCTCCAGTTCTTTTTTTTTTTGAGGTTGGGTCTCACTGTAGCTCAGGCTGACCTGGAATTCACTATGTAGTCTCAGGGTGACCTTGAACTCATGGTGATCCTCCTACCTCTGCCTCCTGAGTGCTGGGATTAAAGGCGTGCATCGCCACACTGGCTAAAAAGTAGTGATTTTTTTTTTCAAGTGCCTTTTAAAGTATCTATGTGAAGACAACAAAATAAGGTAAAAATTAGTGGAGTTGTTTGCTCCCTTTCACGGAGCAGTTCATCACGCATTAAGTCAGTCAGTAAATATTTTGAGCATTTATTGTCCCAGCTAGCTCTTTACTAGGCAGCAGGATAAAATACTCTGTCAGATGAAAGTGGTTTCCTGCCTTCATAAAGTTTAGGGATGAAATGAACCGGTCCAATTAACTACCTGAGGTCTGGTTTTTAAATTACTTACAAGGGGTGGGGGGCGGGGGTTAGGAAAGGAAGGAAGGAGGCTGGGCATGGTGGCATATGCCTTTAATCCCAGCGCTTGAGTGGCAGATGTAGGAGGATCACCATGAGTTCAAGGTCACCCTGGGACTATATATGAATTCCATATCAGCTTGGGCTACAGTGAGACCCTACCTCAAAAAAAAAAAAAAAAAAAAAAAAAAAAAAGAAGAAGAAGAAAAGAAAAAGAAAGGAAGAAAGAAAAAAAAAGAAAAAGAGAGGAAGGAAGGGGGCTAGATCGAGAATTTACCCCCCAAAAAAGAAAGAAAAAAGAAAAAAAGGAAGGAAGGAAGACTACAAAAGAGCCTCCTGCTTCTGCAAACAAACTCCAGACACATGTGCCACTTTGTACATCTGGCTTTACATGGGTATGGGAATCGAACCTGGGCTGACAGGCTTTCCAAGCAAGTGCTTTTTAACTGCTGAGCTATCTCCTCAACCCCAAAATATAAACTAGTTTTTAAAATATTTATTTATTTGAGCGAGAAGGAGGGAGAGAATGGGCACACCAAGGCCTCCTGCTTCTTGGAACATGCATGGGCTGCATTGAGCATTTGGCTTATATGGGTACTGGGGAATCGAACCCAGGCTTTCAGGCTTTGCAAGCAAGTGTCTTTAACTACTGAGCAATTTCTCCACCCCGAGATGTTTTTTATGCCAGTAAACACAGAGGAGTGTTATCATCCACTTTGTCAGTTCTGATCCCAAATAACTCAGGAACTTAACCCAGCAACTCTCTGAGTCCCATGGTATTCAAATCACTTGTCCAGACTGTTTGAAAGGCACCGGCACTGATATACATGATTTTAGCCACCAGAGGGCTGTCACAACTTTAAAATACTTGTAAGAGAAAGCACACAGGACAAGCCCAGCTCTCCAAAGGTCATCCCTGGGGGTGTGCAGACAAAGATCACATGGAGAGATTCATTTCAACGGGGAGACATGTCTGGCACTCAGCTAACTCTCCTACCTCAGGCCTGGGATTGCACCAGTTGGTTGTGAGGCTCTAGTCTCTGACTGAGGATGATGTAATGAACCTAATACAGGCCACCATGAATCAGAGGATGCTAAGTACACCCGAACCTGTTGGGGGCGCCAAGAGCACCCGCAGACCTGCCACCTGTCAGAGAGTTGGTCAGGAGCATTTACTAAGCGTTATACCTACCCGGCTCAGCAAGCAGCTGCGTCCGGGGCTGAAAACAAGGACAACGCAAGCTAGGAGGTCCCCGCCCCTCCGCTTGAGGGGAAGCATGCGCAGACGTGCTCAAAGTTCAGTGTCTTCTGGGGCAGCCCACAGTGCCCACCCTTGGTGTCCTGCTGGATCAAGAGTGCTTTCATATGTCCCCCAGTCTTTTTTTTTTTTTGAGGTAGTGCCTCACTCTAGCTCAGGCTGACCTGGAATTCACTATGTAGTCTACCTCTGCCTCCCCAGTGCTGGGATTAAAGGCGTGCGCCACCACACCGGGCTGGGTATTTGTGTTTTGTTTTGTTTTTGCACTCTGAAGTGTTTTGCCAGGGCCCCACCCACACTCTTGTCAACTATAGTTTGAGTACTTCCTGAAACATAAACAAGAGAATCACAGCAGAGCTCGGCTCTGTAATACCAATACTCCAGAGGCTGAGACAGGACCAGCTCCCATTCAATATCTGTTGAGCTACAGAGTGAGTTAATAACTTAGGGAGACTTTGTCTTAAAACAAAAGTAAGCCCAGCACGGTAGCCCATGCCTTTAACCCCACCACTCAAGAGGCTGAGGTAGGAGGAATCACTGTGAGTTTGAGGCCAATTTAGGACTACAGAGCAAGTTCCAGGTCAGCCTGGGCTAGAGCGAGACCTTGTATCAAAAACAAACAAGCAAACAAACAAAACAGGGCTGGAGAGATGGTTTAGCAGTTAAGGTGCTTGACTGTGAAGCCTAAGGACCCATGTTTGACTCTCCAGATCCCATGTAAGCCAGATGCACAAGGTGATGCAAGCACACTAGGTCGTGCACATGCATACGAGGTGCACATGTGTCTGGAGTTTGATTGCAGTGCCTGAGGCCCTGGTACACCAATCCCCCCACCCCCTCATAATAAAAGTAAAATAGCCAGGTGTGATGGTACGCACCTTTAATCCCAGCACTCAGGAGGCAGCGGTAGGAGTATCACTGTGTGTTCAAGGCTGGGCTAGAGTGAGACTCTACCTAGAAAAACAAAAAAGTTAAATTTAAATTAAAGAAAAATTAAAAGAAAAAGGAAAAAGAAGGCTAGGGATATATCTCAGGGGTAGAGTGCTTGCCTAGTACCTACAAGGCACTTGGTTCAATCCCTAGTTCCATAAAAAAAAATAGACTACCAAGTTTCCTGAAGCTTCCACTCACCCCTTCATCTATGAGTGCAGAGCTTACTAGTAGGAGAAGGAAAGTGAAGGAGTCATAGGGAGGAAACCATATCTCTCCACCAGGCTGTGAGAAGTCGTTTCCTTGGACGATGGCTGACATAGAACATAAGAACTCACTGAACATCAGTTATAACAAGTTCACAGTTCCTCACTGGAACTTCCAGACTTCCCAAAATTCCAAAAGACCCAAAGGTTTTCATAATTCATTTGGCAAAACCTGATCTCCTCTAGATGTATTCGTCACGAGGACTGGGGATGAAGGTCAGCAATAGAGCCCAAGGCCCTGGTCTCCATCCCTGGCACCACATGATAAAAAGCAAAAACCCACCCACCTTACGCCACCATCTGGACAAAAACCTGAAGTCTGTGATGACACCACTTGGGCAGTATGAGTTTATGGTTTAAGTATCTGCTTTCTAGACTCTGGAAGATTTTGAATTCTGAGCAGGTCCCTGGGGACACACTCCTATAGGAAGTTAGGTTCTCTGTCTTCAGATCTTAGGGTGGTCCCAAGGTTCAGGGGTCCTGCTGTTAGTGATCTACATGACTGCTTCCTTTTGAGTGGGGGTGGGACCTTGGGATGAAAGAAGCAATTTGGGGTCCTGGGGAGATGGTTTAGCAGTTAAAGGTACTAGCTTGCACATCCTGCTATCATGAGGTTCCATTTCCCAGTACTCACATAAAGCCAGATGCAAAGTGGCATGTAGAACTGGAGTTAGTTTTCAGTAGCAAGAGGTCAGCTTGGGCTAGAGACCTTATCTCATCTTGCAAACAAACAACAAACCGTGTGTGTGTGTGTGTGTGTGTGTGTGTGTGTGTGTGTGTGTGAGGCCATGTGCCTGCCAGGGTACATGTGTGCAGATTGTACCTCAGGTGTGTTCTCACCTTACACCTTGGTTGAGGCAGAATCTCTCATTGCTCACTGCTGTGTTTGCCAGGCTATCTGGCCCATGAGCTTAGTCTCCTATCTGCTTCCCATTTTGCTGTAGGCATGCTGGGATTACAGCAGCATTTTCTGTGAGTTTTGGGGATCTGCACTCAGGTACTCATGCTTGTGGGGCAAGCACTTTATCCACTGAACTGTTTCCCCAGCCCCATGATCTCTGTCTTTTGAGACCTGAAACTGCCAGGCCGTCACTGGTGCTGCACGCTGCACACAAGAAGTATGTTAAGTGTGTGCTGGTTTTATCTGCTACAAGGGGGTAATTGTCATGCAGAAAACTAGCATCTGAGAGATGTCCCTTAACCTCCCTGGGTCATCATTGCTTACTTGAAAATTAGGGGGACATCTGGACTAGGTCACGTCTTGGGAGTCTTTCAGACTCATGCTTTTGGGCAGAGACCACGTATAGAGCAGAGGCTTCATGGTCTGGTGTATGGGGAGGGGAGAGCTGCCCTTCACGAAGTGTGCAGATGAGGGCTTCGGGGGGCAAGAAGGTAAGTTATTCAGGTAGAAATGCAGGCAACGGAGGATTCATCCGGGATCCCTCGTGATCTTTCTGTCAGGCTGGCCACTGACCACAGCTGGCACAGCTCCTGGCTGCACAGGGACTCAGTTTTAAGGAGCAGGAAAACAAGCATTCCTTTTCCTTGCCTGTAAGACAAGCTCCTCCTGTGCTAGATGCCAGTGCCCATCTCCGTTAACTCAAGAGAGGACAAAGGGTCCCTCCTCAGAATCTTTGTCTGAGGCATCTAAAGCTATTGGCTTGTCCTCTGGAATGAAGCTGGCACCTGTGTGCAGCCGAATGAGGGCAGGCGTCAGGTTTGCTGCTGGCTCGTTAGCATGCTTCTAAAATCATGAGGCTGTGCTTTTGGGTTTTCTCACCCAGCTACTCTCCCTGCCTCCCATCCCACCCACACTGCTATCTGTCTGTCCCAGGAGCCCCAGACCATCCAAACATCCCAGAGGTGGGGCACTGACCCTCTTACCTTCCCTCCCCCCAGCTCTCTTTCAAACACACAACTGACACTCTCATCTGCCTGGCTAAAGGGATTGTCCCTTATTACATTCCTTGGGGGATGATCTCATTAAGCCTCGTTATGGGTCACTTCTATTTCAGGGAGAGTAAATTTGCTGTAATCTACAGGCAGCTAGTTAATTGAAACCCAAGGAAGGGGCTGGGAGGGGGGAGGGGTAAGAGGAGGGACTACCTGCCAAGCAGAGAACTGGGCGCTGCTGGACAGGATGGGGTACATGTGAGGGCAGCTGATAAGAAGGAAGACCCAGGCCATGGGAGGAGGGGGACAAAGCCCATGTCAACTGTAGCCTGAGTCATGGAGATAGCCTCCTAGCTGCCTCCCTGGCTGGGCTCACCCTGCCAGACGCTCAGTCCAGACCAGCCCCGAGCGATAAGGACTGAGGCCAAGATGTGGCCACTGTGATGGAAAAGAAGGAGATACCAGAGAACTTGGAAACAAATTTGATATGGGGAAGGAGGAAAGGAAGGATCTCAAGATGACCTTTAAAGATCCCCAGAGAATGGGGACAGGGGCCAGAGTGCAAGCCTGGCACGGCCTTCCACTCAGTGCCACGCTCACTGCTCTAATGGTTCAAGAGTCCCTCTTCACCAGTGCCTTAAGAAAAGGAATTCTTGTCTCCAGTCTGCCAGCTCTTCAACTATTCATTTATTCATGCACGCAGCTCAAAGGTGTGGAGGCGGTCTCTGTATGAGACTCTGAGCTGAACCTTGGCAGTACAAATATAAAAAGAGCACAGGGCTGGAGAGGTGGCTCAGCAGTTAAGGCGCTTGCCTGCAAAACCTAACGACCAGGTTTGATTCCCCATGACCCATGTAAGTCAGTTGCACAAGGTGGTGCATACATCTAGACTTTGCAGTGCCTAGAGGCTCTGGCGTGCCCATTCTCTCTCTCTCTCAAATAAATAAGTAAAAATAATTTTTTTCGGGGAGAGTTTTGAGGTAGGGTCTCACTCTAGCCCAGGCTGAATTCACTATGTAGTCTCAGGGTGGCCTTGAACTCACAGCAATCCTCCTACCTCTGCCTCCCGAGTGCTGGAATTAAAGGCGTGCACCACCACGCCCGGCTAAAAATAAAATATTTTTTAAAAAATCCATGGTGAGAGCTGGAGAGATGGCTTAGTGGTTAAGCGCTTGCCTGTGAAGCCTAAGGACCCCGGTTCAAGGCTCAATTCCCTAATACCCATGTAAGCCAGATGCACAAGGTGGCACATGCATCTGGAGTTCGTTTGCAGTTGCTGGAGGCCCTGGTGCGCCCATTCTCTCTCTCTCTCTGCCTCTTTCTCTCTCTGTCTGTCGCTCTCAAATAAATAAATAAACAAATTTTAAAAAAAAGTCCATGGAGAGGGCTGGGCATGGTGGCACACGTCTTTAATCCCAGCACTCGGGAGGCAGAGGTAGGAGGATTGCTGTGAGCTTGAGGTCACCCTGAGACTACATGGTGAATTCCAGGTCAGCCTGTGTTAGACTGAGACCCTACCTTGAAAAACCAACCCTCCCCCCTGCAAAGAACAAACAAACAAATAAACAAACAAACAAACAGAGAGAGAGAGAGTGAGAATGGACGCCCCAGGGCCTTCAGCCACTGTAAACGAATTCCAGATGCATGTGCCACCTTGTGTGTCTGGCTTAGGGGGGTCCTTACTTGCTTTCTCTGCACCAGCCTTGTCTATAATTAAAATTTTTTTGTTTATTTTTATTTATTTATTTGAGAGTGGCAGACAGAGAGAGAAAGGCAGATAGAGAGAGAGAGAGAATGGGCGCGCCAGGGTCTCCAGCTGCTACAAACGGACTCCAGATGCGTGTGCCCTGTTGTGCATCTGGAACTAAGGTGGGTCTTGGGGAATCGAGCCTCGAACCAGGGTCCTTAGGCTTTACAGGCAAGCGCTTAACTGCTAAGCCATCTCTCCAGTCCTATAACTTTAAACTCACTCACCTTACTTTGTCAAACTACACTTTTGTCCCCCACATCTTTCTTCTCCACTTAATTCTCTCGAGTTCTCACAGTATACTTGGACACTATAACTATTCCAGAGCCTGAGTGCTCTGCTATCTTGAAATTACATCTGTCAAACAGATCATTATTTTTATTTATTTATTTATTTTTGAGGTAGGTTCTTGCTCTACTACAAAATGAGTACCTGGTCAGCCTAGGCTAGATTTAGATACTAACTCGAAAAAAAACAAAACCAACCAAACAACAACCCCCAAAGCATATTCTTTTCTTTTCTTTTTTTTTTTTTTTTTTTTTTGGTTTTTCGAGGAAAGGTCTCACTCTAGCTCAGGCTGACCTGGAATTCACTATGTAGTCTCAGGGTGGCCTCGAACTCATGGTGATCCTCCTACCTCTGCCTCCCAAGTGCTGGGATTGAAGATGTGTACTGCCATGCCTGGCTCCAAAGCATGCTCTTTTTTTTTCTTTAATTTGAAAGCCACGGACAGACAGAGAGAAAGAGGCAGATAGACAGAGAGAGAATGGGCGCGCCAGGGTCTCTGGCCACTGCAAACGAACTCCAGATGCGTGCGCCCCCTTGTGCATCTGGCTAACGTGGGTCCTGGAGCATCGAGCCTCGAACCGGGGTCCTTAGGCTTCACAGGCAAGCGCTTAACCACTAAGCCATCTCTCCAGCCCCCAAAGCATGTTCTTTTTTTTTTTTTTAAATATTTTTATTTTTATTTATTTATTCGAGAGAGAAAGAGACAGAGATATTGGATGTGTGCTCAAGGGCCTCCACTTGCTGCAAACATTCCAGACACATGTGCCACCTTGTACATCTGGCTTACGTGGGTTCTGGGGGATGAACTTGGATCCTTTGGCTTTGCAAGCAAGCACCTTAACCACTAAGCCATCCCTCCAGGCCCAAAAGCATGTTCTTAATAAATAAAAAGAAAAACACATCTTAGACCAAGTGCTTTGACCCCATTCAGAGCATTTAGCTGCTCTTAGAATCTTTGTTTCCTTTTGTTGTTGTTTTGTTTTGTTTTCGAGGTAGGGTCTCACTCTAGCCCAGGCTGACCTGGAATTCAGCCTGTAATCTCAGGGTGGCCTTGAACTCATGGTGATCCTCCTACCTCTGCCTTCTAAGTGCTGGGATTAAAGGCATGCACCACCAAGCCTGACTTGTTTTCTTTTTTTAAAATATTTTTTTTAAAGGTGGAGGACAGAAAAGTAATTATTTATTTATTTATTTGCCAGCAGAGAGAGAGAGACAGACAGACAGACAGAATGAGTGTGCCAGGGCCTTTAGTTACTGTAAATAGAGTCCAGATGCACATGCCACTTTGTGCTTCTGGCTTGACATGTGTACTGGGGAATCAAGCTCAGTTTGTTAGCCTTTGCAGGCAAGCACCTTAACCACTGAGACAATGCTCTAGCCCTTAAAAAATATTTTTGCTGGGTGTAGTGGCATATGCCTTAATCCCAGCACTTGGGAGACAGAAGCAAGAGGGTTGCTATGAGTTTGAGGCCAGCCTAGGACTACAGAGTGAGTTCCAGATCAGCCTGGGCTAGAATGAGACTCTACCTTAGAAAGTCAATTCTTTTCTTTTAATTATTTATTGTGTTTTTTTTTGGGGGGGTAGGGTCCTACTCTAGCCCAGCCTGAACTGGAATTCACTATGTAGTTTCAGGGTGGCCTTGAACTCAACACTTTTCCTACCTCTGCCTCCCGAGTGCTGGGATAAAAGGTGTGTGCCATCATGCTAGGCTTTATTTGCTTTTTCTTTATTATTTACTTTTTAAAAAAACAATTTAAGGCCTTGCAAGCAAGCAACTTTACCCACTGAGCTATATCTGTCTAGCTCCCCAGTGGAGATATTTTTTTTTGTTATCCATCTATCATCTATCTGTGTGTGTGTGTGTGTGTGTGTGTGTGTGTGTATGTGTGTACCAGGGTCTCTTGCCACTGTAATGAATGCCTGTCTGGCTTTATGTGGGTAGCTGGAGAGTTGAACTCAGGTCAGCAGGCTTTGCAAGCAGGTGCTTAATCACTGAGCCATCTCCCCAGATCCTCCAAGGAGTTTTGTCTGCCATAAGGGTGACACATTTATTCATCTGTTTCCTATGCATTATGTCTCATTGGTTCCAAACTTGAGGAGAAGAAAAGAGAGGGTTATTATGTCATGCATCCCTGTCCTAGTAAGATTAAAAAAAAAAAAAGCTGGGCATGGTGGCACACACCTTTAATCCCAGTACTTGGGAGGCAGAGGTAGTTGGATTGCTGTGAGTTCGAGGCCACCCTGAGATTACATAGTGAATTCCAGGCCAGCCCTGGGCTAGAGTGAGACCCTACCTCAAAAAACCAAAAATAAATAAATAAATAAATAAATAAAGGAAAAAAAATGCAACCCAGCGCAGTCCATCTTTTCAGTTAGCCTTCCTTGGAGATTTGCTTATTTTTTTTCTACACTCTTTCCTCACTGTTGTTTTCACCCCTTCCCAAATCAGTATCTGCCTGTAGGCACACTCATTCTCAGAACAGACTGACTCTTTCATTCTATTGTGGTATATTTTATTTTATGTATTTAAGACAGGGAGAAAGAGAGAGAGAGAGAGAGAATGGGCATGCCAGGGCCTCTAGCCACTGCAAATGAACTCCAGACACATGCACCACCTTGTGCATCTGGTTTACGTTGCTATCGGGGAATCAAACCTGGGTCCTTCAGCTTTGATGGCAAGCACCTTAATCACTAAGCCATCTCTCCAGCCCTGTGGTGTCTTTTTAAAAAATATTTTTATTGGATTGGAGAGATGGCTTAGCGGTTAAGGCTCTTGTCAGTGAAGCATAAGGACCCATGTTCAACTCCCCAGATCCCATGTAAGCCAGGTGCACAAGGTGACACACGTGCAAGGTTGCACATGCACACAAGATGGTGCATGCATCTGGAGTTTGATTCCAGTGGCTGGAGGCCCTGGCATGCAATTCTCTCTGTCTCTCATAAAAAAAGGCCAATGTGTTGGGCTTGCCTCCAAAACAAAACAAAACAAACAAACAAACAAAACACCTGACCAGAAGCAGCTAATGGAAGAGAAGGGGTTTTTTGGCTTACAGGCTGAAGGGGCAGTCTCATCAGGGCAGGAAAGCATGGCAGAGCAGAGGCTGGACATAGCATCTTTCCATAGCAGCTGGGAATTAGCAGCAAGAGTGAGCTATACAGTAGGGCTGTACTAACTCATAGCTCGCCCCCTTTGATGCACCCCTTCCAGCACGGCTCTACCTCCCAAATTGGCACCAGCTGGGGATTAAATATGAATCTTTTTTAAATTTGTTTTTTATATTTTATTTATTTATTTATTTGATAGACAGAAAGAGGGAGAGAGGCCTGGGTGCACCAGGGCCTCCAGCCACTGCAAACGAACTCCAGATGCATGAGGTCCCTTGTATATCAGGCTTACGTGGTGCCTAGAGAGTCGAGCCAGGATCCTTTGGCTTTGCAGGCAAATACCTTAACTGCTAAGCCATCTCTCCAGCCCTTTAATTTTTTTTTTTTTTTTTTTTTGAGGTAGGGTATTGCTCTAGTCCAGGCTTACCTGGAATTCACTAGATAGTCTCAGGGTGGCCTCGAACTCATAGCAATCTACCTACCTCTGCTTCCAGGATGCTGGGATTAAATGCGTGTGCCATCACACCCATCTTAATGAAGTATGAAGCTTAATTGCAAACCATGAGGCTATGAGGGACACTTTACATTCAAGCTACCGCAACTTCGTTCTTGGAGTTGTGACACAGGGCTCTTTTCCTAGGTATGCCCTCCTCAAAGTGGCCCTAGCTGAGCTGGCTGCATCCTCACTTCTGTGCCAGGGTTTTGCTGCCGTCACACAGTTCTCACATTAGGCGGCCCATGGCTGTCCTCCCCATGCATAGGTCAGGTTGAGGCTTTGTGTCTTTGGTGCCTAGCACGGTGCATGGCTGTGGAGCAGGTGCCCATGAAATGCTGATTCAGTGAATAGGATGACATTTTGGCCTATTCATTGGTGTGTCTGCCCTACCCATTCCATCTGCAGTACACTGCCAGGCTGGTAACTTCTTTCAGGGACTTGGGCTTGGTACCAAGCAGAAGGAACCTGAGGTCAATGAGTTCTTTGGAAAAAAAATCTAAACTGACTTTCATGTGTATTGTTGGGTATGAAAGAGGAAAGGAGGGATGGTAAGGTTTTTAAAAATATTTTTATTAAGCCGGGCGTGGTGGCGCACGCCTTTAATCCCAGCACTCGGGAGGCAGAGGTAGGAGGATCGCCATGAGTTCGAGGCCACCCTGAGACTCCATATTGAATTCCAGGTCAGCCTGGGCTAGAGCGAGACCCTACCTTGAAAAACCAAAAAAAAAAAAAATATATATATATATATAATATATTTTTTTTTTTATTTATTTATTTACAAGCAGAAAAAGACATACAGAGAGAGAGAGAGAGAGAGAATGGGCATGCCAGGGCCTTTAGCAGCTGTAATCAAATTCCAGATACATGCGCCATTTTGTGCATCTGGCTTTACGTGGATACTGGGGAATTGATCCCAGGTCATTAGGCATTGTAGGCAAGTGCCTTAACTGCTGAGCCATCTCTCCAGTCAAGGTTGGTTTTTTTTTTAAAATATTTTATTTATTTATTTGAGAGAGAGAGATACAGAAATAGGCAGGTAGAGACAGAGAGAAAGAGAGAGAGAGAGAGAGAATATGGGCATGCCAGGGTCTCCATGTCTGGTCTGGAGGCTCATCCTAGCTACGTGCACCTAGGACACATGTCCTCACAGCAGCCTGGGGCAAGCCTGGCACAGAGGAGCCCCCTGAGTGGACGAGTGCTTCCTGACAGAGACCAAAAGTCCCAGCTAACAAGTTCTTCTGGTGTTGCTGCCGTGAGGATTCTAAGAGATGAGACTGAGCAACGTCAAGTAGTGTCCCTGGGAAGCTAGAGAAGCCTCACCCAGAATCAACCCCAGGAAGATCCTTCAGATCTGAGGACTGTGCCACCAGCCAACACCAGGCATACCTCCTAGGACCAGGGATGTCCTGGAAGGAAAGCCCCGGAAGCCCACACACACTTCTTCTTCTTCTTTTTTCTCAATTTTTATTAACATTTTCCATGATTATAAAAAATATCCCATGGTAATACCCTCTCTACCCCCACTTTCCCCTTTGAAATTCCATTCTCCATCATATCCCCTCCCCATCTCAATCAGTCTCTCTCTCTCTCTCTCTCTCTTTTTTTTTTTTTTTTGGTTTTTTTGAGGTAGGGTCTCACTCTAGCCCAGGCTGACCTGGAATTCACTCTGTAGTCTCAGGGTGGCCTTGAACTCACAGCGATCCTCCTACCTCTGCCTCCCGAGTGCTGGGATTAAAGGCGTGCGCCACCACGCCCGTCAATCAGTCTCTCTTTTATTTTGATGTCATGATCTTTTCCTCCTCTTATGATGGTCTTGTGTAGGTAGTGTCAGGCACTATGAGGTCATGGATATCCGGGCCATTTTATGTCTGGAGGGAGCACGTTGTAAGGAGTCCTACCCTTCCTTTGGCGCTTACATTCTTTCCGCCACCTCTTCCGGATTAGACCCTAAGCCTTGGAAGGTGCCACACACACTTCTTATCCTGCTGCCTCCTCTGCCTCTGTAGAGAGCTCCCAGTGGACTGCATGGAGACAGCTCACTGCTCCCCACGCAGGCTGTTGTGGGCACACAGTCTCCAAGAAGGTAGATCAGGAGGATAATGAAGTCCAGGGCAGCCTGGGCTAGAGCGAGACCCTACCCCAAAAAACCAAAAAAAAAAAAAAAAAAAATTCTATCTATCTATATAGAAATATAAACTATATATATTTATCTGCATGTGTGTGTATGTATGAGCACTCTAGGTTCTCTTGTTACTGCAAATGAACTCCTGATGCTTATAGCACTTATTACATTTGGCTTTATGTGGGTGCTGGGAAATTGAACCGAGCTTTGCAAGCAATCACCTTTAACCACTGAACCATCTCCCCAGCCGCCAAAGTCTCAATTCTTTGAGGGCAGGGTCTGTCTCTGACACGTTTTACACATCCCTCCGTACGCCTGGAAGTTCGTGGGTCTGTGTTCTCTCTGCTTACAGGAATGGGCTCAGTCGGAGCGCTCTCTCTAGCGTGGCGGGTGTCTTGGACTTCTGATGGGCCTGGCTGCACTCAGTGAGCCCACCGGGTTAGCCCTGGGAGGGGCTCCAGACGCCTCTCTGCTGAGCTCGCCCTTTGCCTTTCTGGGGACTTGAAGAAGGAAAGGAAGAATTCACAGGCAGGATTCAATAGCGGGAGCAGCTGGGCTAAGCCCTCCTGGGACACATTGCTCCAAAAAAGGAGGCTCTGGGCCTTGTGCAAAACAAGAGCTTGATCTCTAAAGGCCCCCATCTAGGCCTCAGGACCACCAGGGAAGGGGAGCTTCTCAAGAGCGGGGGCGGGGGAGCCTTCCCACACTGCCACCCTGTGGGTCTGGGAGTGTGCTTGTCTGGCTGCCACTCCCACTGGCTGGTTCTGTAAATCTCTGCTTCATCTTTCTTTTTTTTTTTTTTTAATGTATATTTCTTTAATTGACAACTTCTGTACTTACAGACAATAAACCCTGATAATTCCCTCTCCTCTTCCACTTTCCCCTTCACATCTCCACTCTCCATCATATTCCCTCCCTTTCTCCATTAGTCTCTCTTTTATTTTGATGTCATTGTCTTTTTCTCCTATTATGAGAGTCTTGTGAAGGTATTGCTATCCACTGTGAGGTCGTGGATATCAAGGCCAATTTCTGTCTGGAGAGTTGTACTGTAAGGAGTGGTACCCTTTCTTCGGCTCTTACATTCTTCCCTCCACCTCTTCTGCAATGAACCCTGAGCCTTGGAGGGTATGATAGAGATATTTCAGTGCTGGACACTCCTCCGTCACTTCTTCTCAGCACTATGTTGTCTTTTGGGTCCTCCCAGTGGTCACCACCTTCTGAAAAGAGAAGCTTCTCTAACCAAACGTGGGAGTAGCATTAATATATGAATATGAACATTAAGTGTAGTGCTTACAGAGCAGGTTGATGAGCATAATAAAGTATTTAACCAGACAAGTCTGCTTCATCTTTCTCCAGGGGAGCCCAGCCTTTCCCCTCAGGCCTGGTGCTTTTGCACAATTCCTCAAGAGGGTTTCCATGAGAAACACAGCTTGTTAATTTTAGGTTATTGTTGCTGCTGTCGGTACACCCACTGATGAATGGGTGTGTTGATCTCATGCTGGGAGCTTCTTCAAATAGTCATTGCATTATAAAACACGATGATGAGTCTGACTCCCCACTCCCAGTACACACATGCAACAGCATCACTAAGTCCCCAGAGAGGTACCAACTGCATACGGCGTTGAGAATTAGAGCAAGACTTAGTCCCAGCTCTTCCATTTCATGTTAGCGATCTTGGGCAAGTCATCCATTGGTCCAACATTTAATTGGAACCTTCTTGTGTTAGTCATCAAACTCGACAAAATGGTAACAATACCTAGGGCTGGAGAGATGACTCAATGGTTAAAGGCACTTGCTTGCAAAGCCTGACGGCCCAGGTTCAATTCCTAAGTACCTACATAAAGCCAGATGCACAAAGTGGTGCACATTCTGGAGTTTGTTTGCAATGTCAGGAGGCCCTGGTGCACCCATTCTCATGCTCTGCCTTTTTCAAAGAAATAACAACAAAAAAATTTTTTTTAATATGGAATGCTTCACAAATTTGTGTGTCATCCTTGTGCAGGGGTCATGCTAATCTACTCTGTATCATTCCAATTTTAGTATATGTGCTGCCGAAATGAGCACCAAATTTTTTTTTAATTTTTAATTTTTATTTATTTGAGAGAGAGGAGAGAGAGAGAGAGAGAGAATGAATGAGCATAGCAAGACCATCAGCCACTGCAAATGAACTCCAGATGCATGTGCCACCTTGTGCATCTGGCTTATGTGGATCCTGGGCAACTGAACCTGGATCCTTTGGTTTTGCAGGCAACTGCCTTAACTGCTAAGCCATCTCTCCAGCCCGCAACAAAAACATTTTTAAAAAGTGGTGAGAGCTGGGTGTGGTGGCGCACGCCTTTAATCCCAGTACTTGGGAGGCAAGGATTGCCGTGAGTTCGAGGCCACCCTGAAACTACATAGTGAATTCCAGATTAGCCTGGACTGACAGTGAGAACCTATCTCAAAAAAAAAAAAAAAAAAAAATGGTGACAATACCTACCTCTGGTGGTTTGAATGAAATGTCCCCTACAGTCTCATGTGTTTTGAATACTTGGTCCCCATTGGTAGCAATTTGGGGAAGTTATGTGGCCTTTGGGAGGTGGAGTTGTAGAGAAGGTGTACCACTGGGGGCAGGCACTGAGGCTTAATAGGCCAGCCCCCTGCCAGTGATGGCTAATAATCTCTTGCTACTTCCTCCCAGCTGCTGTGACAAGATCTGATGCCCCACTGTCTGCTCTGTCATGCTTCTTTTCCTACCATGAAGAAACTTCTCATTGAAACTGTAAGCTGAAATAAATCTTTTCCTTACATAAGCTGTTCTGCTTGGGTGTTTTGTCCCGGTAATGAGAAGGTAACTGTTACACTTTAACAACTACCCTTCAGACATATTTAGAGAAGCTAATAAAGTCATACTCATGAAGCTGGGCATGATGGTACACACCTTTAACCCCAGCACTCGAAAGGCAGAGGTAGAAGAATTTCTGTGATTTCAAGGCCACCCTGAGACTACATAGTGACTTCCAGGTCAGCCTGAGGTAGAGTGAAACCTTACCTTGAAAAAAAAAAAAGGAAGGAATGATAGCAGGCACATTTTTGGGTATATTTAGCTCAAGGTCATGGAATCCTTGTTTAAAGGCTAAACTAGTGAGCATGAATGCCTGTGGCCATGCTCAGCTTTCTGAAGATAAGGGAAGAGACACTTTGAAGGTACATTAATATAGGCATTTGTCATAATAGGGGCCTGCCTCGCTTAATGAGTCACACTTATTAGAGGAACAATGTGCTCTTGAGGGAACTAACTACATCCTCTTCCAGAAATACTGACTCTGTTCCTCCTTGCCCACATGATCTTGTCTTCTCTGAGCCTGCTTCCTCCTCAGTAGAACCTACTTTATTGACTGTGGGAAGATTATCTACAAGGGCCTTCCACAGCATGCCATGCTTTAGTGGGTGGGCTTTGGAATACAACTAAACCACACACACAATTGATAGCTCTCCTAAGGCACACGAGAGAAGGCAATCACTCAATGTGCGTACATGAAGGCTGGTGGGATGATCCCCACCAAGTACTGCTTCCCCTACCCAGGAACTTGGCATCCACACAGGACAAGTTCATTTATGTGAGTCTGGAGCAGTTTCCTTCTTGTTGCTGGGATACACGCCTGACCAATAGCAGCTTATGGGAGGAAAGGGTTTATTTCCACCTATGATTTGGAGGGGGAGTTTCACCCCGGCAGGGGAAGCATGGCAGAGCAGGCAGCAGGCAAGGAAGTAGAGTGAGCTAGTTCCTACCAAGTAGTGGGCTGGACTATAAACCTGAAGGTCTGCCCTCGAGTGACACACCTCCTCCAGCAAGGCTCCACCTCCCAAAGGCTCCACAGCAATTCTCAAATTGCTACTAGCTGGGGACCAGGCATTCAAAACACATGAGACTATGAGGGACACTTGATCTTTTCCTCCTCTTATGATGGTCTTATGCAGGTAGTGTCAGGCGCTGTGAGGCCATGGATATCCAGGCCATTTTGTGTCTGGAGGAGCATGTTGTATGGAGTCCTACCCTTCCTTTGGCTCTTACATTCTTTCCCGCTACCTCTTGCGCATTAGACCCTGAGCCTTGGAAGGTGTGATACAGATATTGCAGTACTGAGCACTGCGGTCATTTCTTTCCAACACTTGATGTTCAAACTACAGGGTCTTTCTTCAGAGCAGTTTTACTTTTGAGTACCACCAGGAGAGGCACAGCAGCCTGCCATGTCACCTGGGTCAACACTGCTGGACAGATGGAAGTCATGAATCCTGAAAAGAAGTTTAATGTAGCATATTTAGGTCAAACTAAATGTATTTATACAAAGTCAAAGTTTTAGGATCGTGGTGGAGGCGTGACTCAGGGAAGGATGGGGTCTGTGTCAGGAAATCTGTACCCGCTTAGGTGCCGTGGGGACACAGGTCAGTGTCTTTACAGTCACTGGCCGGGAAACAAGTGGATGGACGGACCCCTGATCCCACCTAACGGAGTCCATGAGTAGGTCTAGAAGGTACTAAGAGTACCGGTGGACAGTGAGGTACAACAGAAGGCTCTAGGCAAAATGTCTCCAAGCGGGAAGAGAGTGTGTGTCTGTTGAAAAGTCAGTATTTCCTGTGGTTTACCATGAAGTATGTATGAAAATGATGTACACTGCCAAGAAATGTGGAGTGAGATTCCAGCCTCCAGCTGTCATCTTAATTTATGAGAATGAAACCAAGCGGAAGAGTCGCCAGCAGGTCACACCAGCACGGAGCTTTTCCACGTTCTCAGATTGCACCAGGGCCGCTGAACAATTAAAGAATAACCCACGACACATGTTACTGGAGCAGGGGTCCCTGAAGCAGCTCGAGAAGTTGTTCAGTGTTTCACGAGGTTACTTACAAGGACAGAGCTTGGCAGAAATGATGGAACAAATTCGATGGGAAACCACCATTGATCCCGAGGAGGACCTGAACCCACTAGATGACAAGGAGCTCGTCAAAAGGAAGAGCCTCATGGGTGAACTTTTTGAGAAAAATCAGAAGAAGGGGGATGATCCAAATTTTGTTTATGACGTGGAGGTTGAGGTCCCACAGGATGAACAACTGCAGTCCTGTGGCTGGGACACAGAATCATCTGATGAGTTCTGATACCTAACACAAGTTATTGGCTAGTGGAATATCCATGTTTCTACAAATAATGTAGATTTGTTGGAGAAAAATTATTGTTTACTAAATGTACACATGTTGGGTCATAAGACCAGTATTTTACAGCTAGTATGTAGGCCTATGAGTAATGTAGGGAAAACAATATAGGAATCTGTTTGTGAGGTACTTGCAATCTAATCAAGGATAACTCAAAAACTTGTGAAAAGATGGGGCTGGAGAGATGGCTTAGTGGTTAAGCGCTTGCCTGTGGAGCCTAAGGACCCCTGTTCGAGGCTCGGTTCCCCAGGACCCACGTTAGCCAGATGCACAAGAGGGCACACACCGTCTGGAGTTCATTTGCAGTGGCTAGAGGCCCTGGCACACCCATTCTCTCTCTCTCTCTCTGCCTCTTTCTGTCTGTCACTCTCAAATAAATAAATAAAAATGAGCAAAAAATTTAAAAAAACTTGTGAAAAGATAAATGAACAGTATTAAGCAGCACCACATGCTTGATAAAGACTAATGAATGTCAGATCGTAGGTGACTGGGTTAAAATAGTCTGGAAGATGTTTTCCTTCAGTGGAAAGATGGGCCTTTAGCCCTTGAAATGTTAAACTTATGCAGGAATCCAGATGAGAGCAACTGAAGAAAGGGGAAGGGCATGGCAAACAGACAAGAAGTAGACATTTTTATTTGAAGAAGAGTGAACATAATATAGTTTGACAAGATTGGGGTCACCCTTGTGCATTATGTGTTCTGTGTGTTGAGCTCAGGAGAAGAGTACCTGTAAAATGTCTGGCAGCTGTAAGTGGATACCGTGTGATGGACAGCAGGGCAATTCTGTCCTTCTCAAATCAGGATATATATATATCCTGTTTTAGAAGCAGATATATATATATATATATATATACACATACATATATATATATTCACTAAAGACACTCTGAAACCCAGAACCTCTTCCTATAAATGAGAAGTTGATAAAATGGGAAATATACCCATAAAAATAAATAATAGGTACTGCCAATTTTAGACCTGTTCATGAGTTTGAGCATACAGAAGAGGATCTTTGTTTAACAAGATAATGTATGTGCAAATATATTTGTTCTTACATAAATGATAGAATTCTTATGTCCTCTACAAGGAAATTATTCATTAAATAAAGCTGTAAAAAGGGCTGGAGGGATGGCTTGGTGGTTAAGGCGTTGGCCTGCAAAGCCAAAGGACCCACATTAGCCAGATGCACAAGGGGGCGCAAACGTCTGGAGTTTGTTTTCAGTAGTTGGAGGCCCTGGCGCACCCATTCTCTCTCTCTCCCTCTTTCTCTGTCAAATAAATAAATATAAGATTAAAAAAAATAAAGCTGTAAAAAGTAAAAAAAAAGTTTCAGGATCATGCATGTGTCTTTTTTTTTTTTTAACTAATTATCAATAACAATGAAGAATCCAACAAACGAATGCAGTTCTGACACTATTTACCCTGAGTTAGGGCACAAGGTATAGGCTAGGGGCTCAGTCCTCCAAGACAGCCCTCACTTTTGAGGCCAGCCACAGGCCCTTGGGCTACTCTACTTCTATCCAGCACTGAAAACCTGGGGGTCCTTATAACTTTCACTTATATTTGATAATTCATAGACCCCAGGATATCATTTTACTTAGCACTAATAATTTATTATACTTTTTGTTTGTTTTTGTTTTAGAAGCAGAGTCTCACTAGAGCCCAGGCTTACCTGGAACTCACTCTAGCCCAGGCTGGCCTCCCTCAAAATCATAGCAATCATCCTGCCTTCACTTCCTGAGTATCAGGATTAAAGGCGCAAACCATCATACCTGGCTCCATTTACTTTCTAGATACAAGGTCTCACTATGTAGTTCAGGCTGGCTTCAAACTCATGATCCTCCTACCTCAGCCTCCCATGTCCAGAGAATTACAAATAATGTACACCTGGCATTATTTGTTTATTTATTTCTTTTTTGTGGTCCTAGAGATGAAACGCAGGGCCCTTTATTCATATTGGGAAAGCTCCCTACAACTGGGCCATGTTTCTTTTTTTAATATTTATTTTTATTGACAACTTCAATAATTATAGACAATAAACCATGGTAATTCCCTCCCCACAATCACTTTCCCCTTTGCAACTCTACTCTCTATCATACCCCTCCCCCTGTCAATCAGTCTCTCTCTTATTTTGATGTCTTCATCTTTTCCTCCTATTATGATGGTCTTGTGTAGGTAGTGCCAGGCACTGTGTGGTCATGGATGGCTATCCAGGCCATTTTGTGTCTGAAAGATTGCATTGTAAGGAGTCCTACCTTTCCTTTGGTTCTTACATTCTTTCCACCACCTCTTCCGCAATGGACCCTGAGCCTTGGAAGGTGTGATAGAGATATTGCAGTGCTGAGCACTCCTCTGTTACTTCTTCTCAGCACTATGGTGCCTTCTGAGTCATCCCAGGGTCACTGCCATCTGAAAAGAGAAGCTTCTGTAACCAAAAGTGAGAGTAGCATTAATATACGGGTATGACATTAAGAGAAGTGCTTACCAGGCAGTTTGGTGAGCATAGTATATGCATTTAGCCAGACACCAGCAGGCATTACACCCCTAGGGCTCATGACCTCCTCGTCATAGGTTTTTAGTATCAGGCATGCATTCCCTCCCACGGAATGGGCCTTCAGTCCAATTGGATATGCCACTATTGCACCTTTGTAGGCTCATTTGGCCTGGCTGGCCAAATTGAAGGCTTGCAGTATCCACTATTGAGTATCTCCACTGGTGACTTCTTTCTCTCCCATGGAACTGCATGCAGTGTAGTTTTTTCCAGCTTTCTGTCAGCTGGTCTACATGATGGAGGTTTTCAGCTCAGCTCAGCTTCAGCAGGATTTCTCAGTGACTTTGCAGCCCAAGCATGTGAGTCTTCAGCAGTAGGGTCTTAACCATCTATTCCTGGTGAGAAATCAAGAGCCTCGGCAACGGCCTGTAATGTTTTGGGGGTATCAGGGATCTTCCTGGCCAACAACTCACTGGAAGGTATCCCATCCCTGCTGAGCCGTATTTCTAGTCCTGTCAGTGATACAGAAAAGGCCAGAGGTTAGCTAGGAGCTCTCATGCTCTCTTCAGGGCTCCACAATCCTAGAACCTCCACACGTTCATCAACTTGAATCTCTCCATCCCTGAATTTGGGGGAATTTATTGGCAATTCATTATACAGCATGCATAATTAAATCACTGGCCTTGGGTAAGAATCCCCATGCAGATGAAGAAGGAGGATCTTGAATTTGAGGCCAACCTAGACTATACAGCAAGACCCTATCTCAGTCCCAAACTACTACTTAACAAATCATTGGCTTTTGGTAATTAAATTTCATCTCCAGCCTGCTCTCTTTCCTGGGCTTAGGGGTGAGAATTGAGGAAGAGGTGTAGAGTGAGGCTGAAAAAGAAATTCAACAATATTCCTATCCCATCCTGAAGCTCTCTGGAGACCCTCCAGAGGTGATGTTATTAGCTTAAACTCAGGTCAGGTTAAAGGGACTCCTAATGAATTTTAGACTGCTATCACTCCAGAAATCCCTATTGTGTCAGGAATCTGGGGCCAGGAAATGGTTAAAGTCCAGCTGTATATGCTGTATTTATTTATTTGCCCATGTGTATGTGTGTGTATGGGTGCACCAGGGTCTTTTGCCACTGAAATGGGATGCCTGTCCAACTTTATGTGGGTGGCTGGGGAATTGAACCCTGAGCTGACATGCTTTGCACACAAGCTCCTTTAGCCACTGGACCATCGTCCCAGGTCCCTGTATATATTTTTATTCTACCATTTATCCTCTGATTTTTTTTTTGGGGGGGGAGGTTTCGAGGTAGAGTCTCACTGTAGTCCAGGCTGACCTGGAATTCACTATGTAGTCTCAGGCTGGCCTCAAACTCACAGTGATCCTCCTACCTCTGCCTCCCAAGTGCTGGGATTAAAGGCGTGCGTCACCACACCCAATGTGATGTTGTTCTTAAATTCTGTAATGTTTAGAGTTAGGAGGGAGAGGTAGGGACTAGAGCCATTTTAAGTGTGTTCGAAGGGTTCCTAGGAGTCTCACCATTTCTTCTTTTTGAAAAATATTTTATTTATTATTTATTTATCAGAGAGAAAATGGGCACACTGGGGCCTCTAGCCACTACAAATGAACTCCAGACATATGAGCCACCTTGTGCATCTGGCTTACATGGGTACTAGGGAATTGAACTTGGGTCCTTAGGCTTTGCAAGCAAGTGCCTTAACCACTAAGCCATCTCTCCAGCCCTCACTTTTTCTTCTTGAACTGGGTGTTTCTTGTGACCACCCATACACAGGACAGTGTTAGGTTACAGATGCTGAAGACAAACCCTGTATTTGGGCCTCTGTGGTAGCTTTGCATGCACAGGATCTCTACCATCATCAAATCCTTGTACTGACCTTAAGTGGAACTGCCAGCCTGGCTATCATGACCTATACTTCATAGTGTATATAATAGAAGGCATGATCAGCCTGGCTAGAGTGAGACCCTACCTCAAAAAACCACGTACAACAAAAGAAGGTATGAAAAAGCTGCCCTGAAGATGAACAATTAAGATAGGATTGGGGCTGGAGGAATGGCTTAGCGGTGAAGGCACTTGCCAGCAAAACCAAAGGACCCAGGTTCGATTCACTAGGACCCACGTAAGCCATCAGATGCACAAGGCAGTGCAGGCATCTGGAATTTATTTGCAACATCTGAAGGCTCTGGTGTGCCATTATCTCTATTATAAATAAATAAAATAAAAAAAGTTAGGATTGAAGGGCTGGGGAGATGGCTGAGCACTTGCTTGCAAAACCTAAAAGCCAGAGTTCAATTCCCCAGGACCCATGTAAATCCAGATGCACAAAGTGGCACGTGCATCTGGAGTTCATTTATTCTGGATAGAGACAGGCCTTGGCATGCCCATTCTGTCTCTTTCTCTCTGTCTCTCTCTCTCTGCTTGCAAACAACTAAATAAATATTTTGTTTGTTTGTTTGTTTGTTTGTTTGTTTTGGTTTTTCGAGGTAGGGTTTCTCTCTAGCCCAGGCTGACCTGGAATTCACTATAGAGTCTCAGGGTGGCCTCGAACTCACGGCGATCCTCCTACCTCTGCCTCCCGAGTGCTGGGATTAAAGGCGTGCGCCACCACGCCCAGCTGTTTGTTTGTTTTTTGAGGTAGGGTCTCACTCTAGCCTAGGCTGACCTGGAATTCACTATGTAGTCTCAGGGTGGCCTCGAACTCACAGTGATCCTCCTACCTCTGCCTTCCAAGTGCTGGGACTAAAGGTGTGTGCCACCATGCCCAGCGAAGTAAAAAATATTTAGTTTTAAAAAGACAGGATTCAAGAAATTACCTTATCTTGGGCTGGGGAGATGACTTAGCAGTTAAATGCACTTGCTTGCAAAACCTGGTGGCCCTGTTTCAATTCCTCAGTTTGCACATAAAGCTAGATACATAAAGTGGCACATGCATCTGGAGTTCTTTTACAATGACAAGAGGCTCTAGCACTTCCATCCCACCCCTTCTCTCTGCTTGCAGATAAATAAATAAAAACATATTTAAAAATTATCTTACTTAAAGAAATTATCTTGTAAGTTGCCAAAAAAAAAAAAAAAAAAAAAAAAAAGCCAGGTGTGGCGGTGCACGCCTTTAATCTTAGTACTCAGGAGGCAGAGGTTGGAGGATCGCCATGAGTTTGAGGCCACCTTGAGACTCCATAGTGAATTCCAGGTCAGCCTGGGCTAGAGTGAGACCCTACCTCGAAAAACAAAAACAAAACAACAACAACAAAAAAAACCTAGCAGCCTTTATGAGCCACCCTACAGAGGCAGTTCTTAAATATACCAAGTTAGATTTTAGCTCTGAAGCAGGAAAATTATACTTATTTCCCAATCCTGCCCAGATATTAAGAAAAGCCTCCAAAACCTGGAGGATGGCTCTCAACCCCCTCAAAAATACCTCATTAAAGTAGCCTTCAAGGTCTTTAATTACAGAGAGGAAGAAACTGAACAACAAAAATGTAAGACAGCTGGCATTGTGGCACACACCTTTAATCTCAGCACTCAGGAGGCAGAAGTAGAAAGATCACTGTGAGTTTGAGGCCAGCCTGGGACTATAGAGTGAGTTTTCAGGTCAGCCTGGACTAGAATGAAACCCTACTCAAAAAAAAAAAAAAAAAAAAAATACACATGTTTGTTGCACATGTGCACAAGGGGGCACACATATCTGGAGTTTGTTTGCAGTGACTGAAGGCCCTGGTGCTCCCTCTCTCTCTCTCTCTCAAATAAATAAAATGAGGGCTGAAGAGATGGCTTAGTAATTAAGGCACTTGCCTGCAAAGCCAAAGGACCTCAGTTTGATTCCCCAAGAGCCATGTAAGCCAGATGGTGACACCCATTCTCTCTCTCCCCTCTCTCTCTGCCTCTTTCCCTCTCTCAGATAAATAAATAAAAATAAAATATTTAAAAAAATAAGCACTTCTCTTAATATTCATACCCTTATATTAATGCTACTCTCACTTTGGGTAGAGAATCTTCTCTTTTCAGATGGCAGTCACCTTGGGACGACTCAGAAGGTATTATAGTGCTGGAAAGAAGTGACTGGAGTACTGAGTAACATCTCGATCACACCTTCCAAGGCTCAGGGTCTAATGCGGAAGAGGTGGCGGAAAGAATGTATGAGCCAAAGGAAGGGTAGGAGTCCTTACAACGTGCTCCCTCCAGACATAAAATGGCCTGGCTATCCATGACCTCATAGTGCCTGACACTACCTACACAAGACCATCATAATAGGAGGAAAAGATCATGACATCAAAATAAATGACAGACTGATTGAGATGGGGAGGGGATATGATGAAGAATGGAGTTTCAAAGGGGAAAGTGGGGGGAGGGAGGGTATTACTATGGGATATTTTTTATAATCATGGAAGATGTTAATAAAAATTGAGAAAAAAAATGAAATAAAGATCAGGCTAAATACCTGTTAATGAGTAAAAGCCTATCAGCAGCTAGAGGTCTCTCAGCAGACTGTTGTTGAGACCAAGACCCTCTTTCCAGCATGCACAAAGGGACACTGGGCTAGACTGTGCCCTAATCTGCAAGCTCCACTGACATCCTCTCTAGTGTGTAACATTAAGGGACAGTGGAGATTAGATCGTCCTCAAGAAGGCAAGCAAAGGCCAATCGCTCCAAGCCCCAGAGCCGAGCCAGGATTCTCAGTCCCCTTGCTCTTGGGTCTGGCTACTGCAGACTGACCAGGCCCTGGCTCAGAAACTGCCACCACCACCAACACCACCAAGGCCGAAACCAGGGTAAATGTCACGGTTGCAGGTAGGTCAGTATCTTTTCTTTTGGATGCTAAGGCTGTCGATGTGGCTTGCATTGAATTTGTGGGACTATTGATCCTATCTTCCTTCTCTATTATGGGGTTGATGGCATGATCTCCAAACCCCAAAGAACCTCACCACTCTCCTATGTTTTACGCATTCTAACCTTCGCTCAGTTTGTCTTGATTATCTCCCTCTTGGCCAGATCCACTTCTGGGGCAAGATAATTCTCACTAAACATCATACCACTATCTACCACAACCCATATACAAACTCTCCTTTTTCCCTCTCCAGTGTCACCATCCTCAGATCGCTCACTACCTTTAATAACTCAAGTTAATCCCACATTCAGAAACAATCCCATAGTCAGAGACATTGGACATCCCTCAATAGCCATGCACCACTCTCTTTTAAAATAACCCGTAGAGGTTTGGGGAGATGGCTCAGTAGTTTAAGGCACTTTCTTGCAAAACCTAAAGACCCAGGTTTGATTTGCCAGTACCCATGGAAAGCTGGATGCGCAAAGTGGTACATGCATCTGTAGTTCTTTTGCAGTGGCTAGAGGCCCTGGTGAGCCCATTTTCTTTCTCTCTCTCTCTCTCTCCTTCCCTTCCTCCTTCCTTCCCTCCCTTGGTGTGTCTGTTTCTCTCTCTGCTTCCAAATGAATAAAAAAAAAATAGCTGTAAGGACCCAGTACTCTTCCTCAACCAAGTTCACTATCCACTCTCTGTGAGAGCAATATAAGGTCTCCAAACAAGTGTTGATAAATTCCTCAATTCCAGACTTCACAGGCCAGCCAACTCCCATTACACTACACCTATCCTAGTTGTTAATAAAGCCTTAATGACTCACACTCCCTTGTTCACGACCTGTGGGCTATTAATAAAGCCTACCTGAACTGCCCTTCCCCTAAGGGTGCCGGTACATCCTGGAGACCTCTTACAGCTTCCTCCCTTGTGCTTTGTAGTTCCTCCCTGACTCTTTTGTTTAATGTTGAAGATTTAATTTGAATATATATGTATATAAAACATATTTATTTATTTATTTATTTATTTTTTTTTTTGAAAGCAGAGAGAGAGAGAGACATACCCACAGACAGAGAGACAGAGAGAGAATGGGTAGGCCAGGGTCTCTAGCCACCACAAACGAAGTCCAGGTGCATGCACCACTTTGTGCATTTAGCTTTATGTGGGTACTAGGGAATCAAACCTGGATCCTTAGGCTTTGCAGGCAAGTGCCTTAATTGCTAAGCCATCTCTCCAGCCTAGCTTTTTTTTTGTTTTGTTTTACAAGGTTGACCTGGAATTCACTCTGTAGTCTCAGGGTGGCCTTGAACTCATGGTGATCCTCCTACCTCTGCTTCCCAAATGCTGGGATTAAAGGCGTGCACCACCATGCCCGGCTAATCAGCCTAGCTTTTTTTTTTTTTTTTTAAATTTTTTTTAGCCTGGCGTGATGGCTCATGCCTTTGATCCCAACACTTGGGAGGCAGAGGTAGGAGGATCGCCATGAGTTTGAGGCCACCCTGAGACTACATAGTGAATTCCAGGTCAGCCTGGACTAGAGTGAAACCTTACCTCAAAAAACAAAAGACAAAAAGAAAAAAAAATTATTAGCTGGGCATGGTAGTGCATGCCTTTAATCCCAGCACTTGGGAAGCAGAGGTAGATGGATCGCCATGAGTTTGAGGCCACCCTGAGACTACATAGTGAATTCCAGGTTAGCCTCTACTAAAATGAGACCGTACCTTGACAAAAAGTTATTCATATCTTATTTATATGAGAGAAAGAGCAAGAGAGAGAGAGAGAGAGAGAGATACATATATATATAGAGAGAGAATGGGTGTGTCAGGGCCTCTAGCCACTGCAAACAAACTCCAGATGCACATGCCACCTTGTGCATCTGGCTTATGTACTTATATAATTGAACCTCGATCCGTAGGCTTTGGAGACAAGTGCTTTAATCTCTAAGCCATTACTCCAGCCCCAATATTTTTATTTGTAAAGCGAGCAAGATAGACAGAAAGAATGGGCACACCAGGGCCTGTAGCCACTGCAAATGATCTCCACATGCATGCACCCCTTTGTGTATCTGGCTTTACCTGGGTACTGGGAAATTGAATTCAGGTGGTTAGGTTTTGCAGGTAAGTGCCTTAACCGCTAAGCCATCTCTCTAGCCTTACTTGAGATTTTCTTTTTTCTTTCTTTCTTTCTTTTTTTTAAATAAATACTTGCCTTGCTTTTTAAATGTATTTTAATTTGAGGGAGAGAAAGAGAGAGAGAGAGAGAATGGGCACTCCAGGGCCTCTAGCTCCTACATAAAAACTCCAGATGCATGTGCCCCCTTGTTCATCTGGCTTATGTGGGACCTGGAAAATCGAACCTGGGTCCTTAGGCTTCACAGGCAAACACCTTACCCACTAAGCCATCTCTCCAGCCCTTGAGATTTTCTTAACCAAACTTCCACCGAATGTTATGGTCAAGACCAGCAGAAAGATGAATCCTAAGCCAGGTGTGGTGGTACACAGCTTTAATCCCAGCACTTGGGAGGCTGAGGTAGGAGGATCGCTGTGAGTTTAGGGCCAGAAAAAAGAAAGGTGAATCCTAGCCCACTGACCCTTCTGAGAGTAGACAGGGAAAGGCTCAAGCCAACCACCTAGGAGACAAGTGGGAACTCCAAGAGAAGAAAAGTCTAAGACTGAGGGTTGGAGGGAAAGAAGTAAAATGAAAACACAAGGAAAGAGAGGGCAGAGCTAGCTTTTAGAAGCTGCCTGTTTGAAATAATAAAAATTCTTTCCAGGTTGATAGAGAGCCCCTGAGACAGATTGTTGTTATTTGAATATTCCAGGGGCTGTTGTCCCCTCCCCAAAGTTAGCTGCTCCACACACCTGGCCTCTAGTCACAAGCATTATTGAGTGTGTCTTATCAAGGGATTTCTTTTTTCTTTTTTGTTTTTTCAAGGTAGGGTCTCACTCTAGCCTAGGCTGACCTGGAACTCACTATGTAGTCTCAGGATAGCCTCAAACTCATGGCGATCCTCCTACCTCTGCCTGGGATTAAAGGCATGCACCACCACACCTTGCTATCAAGTGTGTCTTATCTTTCAGGTCCTGATATCACTGGAGTCTCACTCTGAACTCCTCTTGGCTCCCCTATACTTGCGAGCTCAGTAGCAGAATTCAGACAAGACACCGAGAGAGTAGTGATGCAGGATTTGCGGGTTCAGAAGAGGTTCCCTGAATTTAGGAACCCCAAGTTTTAGGTTTTTTCCTACTTTTAATAAATAATTATTAAATATGAACTCAAGAAGGCTAAATAATTAAGTTTATTTAGGGGGAATTACCAATTGTGGGGTTTATTTAAGGGAGATTGGGATCTAGGAAGGCTAGAATAGAGTCAGAAACACATGGGAAGTGGGAAACACACCCTTATGTAGAAACACTACATAGTTCATAAGGTTCATTTAAGAGAAATTGAGGCTTTTAAGGAAAGACTGGAGTAGAGCCACAAGCACATGGAGGATAGAATTTGTGAGCTTGTGTAGGGAGATTTAGAAGGAACACCCATAGCATCCACCCTGTTTCTCCATGAGAGAAAGTTAACAGAGCAAATGGTGGTGACTTAAGGAAGAATAGCAGAGAGTAAAATATAAAGCAGAGACCAAGAAATCTAGATGAGAACTCTTGAGGAAAGAGAGTAATACACATGGTTACTGTCGCAGTCAGGTTCTCATTGCTGGCAGAACTCACCCAACCAAGAGCAGCTTGTGGGGAAAAAGAGGTTTATTTTGGCTTACAGGTTCAAGGGGAAGCTCCACGAAGGCAGGGTAAAACGATGGTATGAACAGAGGGTGGACATCACCCCCTGGCCAACATAAGGTGGACCATAGCAACAGGAGGGTGTACCAAACACTGGCAAGGGGAAACTGGCTATAACACCCATAAACCCAGCCCCAACAATACACTCCCTCCAGGAGGCATTAATTCCCAAATCTCCATCAGCTGGGAACCTAGCATTTGGAACACCTAAGTTTATGGGGGACACCTGAATCAAACTGCCACATTATGCCCCTGGCCCCCATAAACTGATAACCATACATGATGTAAAATGCAATGCATTCAGTCCATCTTTAAAAGTTCTCATAGTTTTTGTCAATTCCAATGATGTTCATACATCCCCGCAGTCCAAGATCTTCTAACTGAACCATAATACCAAAAAATCCCCCCCAAACCCATAATGGCACAGAATAAACATTCACACTGCAAAAGATGGCATTGGGCATAGCAAAGAAACATTCAACCAATGCAAGCTTTAAACAGGGCAAACATCAAACTCTGTAACTCCAAGTCCAACAACTCTAGCCAGTGACAAATCTCCAAGTCCAATAATTCTAACCAACAACAAATCTCTGGAGTTCCAATTCCACCCCTGCAGTTAGGCTACTCACAGTCCTGGAAAACTTCATCTGGGGCCGGCAGCTTTCTTAGCTGCCATCCCATGGTCCCGGCATCTCCACTGGGTCTCCACTGCAATCCACAGTTCATCCTCATGGCTCCATGGGGTCTCCATGCAGGCATCCAGCAAAACTGCTTCACACTGCCCATAGCCATTTCCAAAACACAAGACCGTGTTGCAAACCCAATGACCCTCTCTTTCCTGCATTTTTTATACTCCACAATACCAGGTAGGGTGCCAGTTTGTTAATCCGGGGAGGAATAAAGCAGACTTTGAAGAACAGGATACTTCTTGAGCACTTAGTCCCTTCAAAAGAGTCTATATTCTTTTTTTTTTTTTTAATAATTAGTTTTGTATTCAGTAAATACAGTCAGTTTGGTACCAAAGAGTCTATATTCTTCCTGTTGCCCCAGTGCAGGTCAGCTGGCCCAATCTCAAAGGTTGCAATCTCTCAATTGCAGCTGAACAGGCAGCAGTTCACCCAAAGATTTTTTTTTTTTTCTGTGCCATATCCCTCTGCTCACACCAGTTCATTTTTCTACGCATAGCAACCCTGCACAATTTCTCAGGAGACGGGCATAACAGCCAGCTTCTCACACAAACTTCTTTTAGCCCAGTCCAAGTAAGGCTCTTTCTCACCCTCATAAGTCGAACCTCACATTCCATAGTTCTTACTGCATTTAGGTCTTTCAACTCTGACCAGAATAGTCCATCAAGCTGTACTTACAGCACTGCAAGGCATCTCTTAGGCCAAGGTTTCAAGTCCTTCCACATTCCTCTTGAAAACCAGCTCCAAAAGGCCAAAGCCACTCAGTCAGGTGTCTAGCAGCAATCCCACTCCTCAGTACTAACTTTCCTGCTGCAGTCAGGTTTGCATTGCTGGTAGAAATCACCCAACCAAGAGCAGCTTGTGGGAAAAAGGTTTATTTTGGCTTACAGGCTCAAGGGGAAGCTCCACAATGGCAGGGGAAAATGATGGTATGAGCAGAGGGTGGACATCACCAACATAAGGTGGACAATAGCAACAGGAAAGTGTGCCAAACACTGGCAAGGGGAAACTGGCTGTAACACCCATAAGCCTGCCCCCTAACAATACACTCCCTCCAGGAGGCATTAATTCCCAAATCTCCATCATCTTGGAACCTAGCATTCAGAATACCTAAGTTTATGGGGGATACCTGAATCAAACTGCCACAGTTACCCTGAGTTTAGAGAAATTACGCATGTAACAGGCCTAGAGTTAGAAAAAGCACCCACATGGTAGATCAAGAGCATAAGGAAAATATCCACGTGGTAGATTCAGAGACGATAGGAAAATCATACATGTAATTAAAGTGAGAAGTTACTCAAAACTGTTAAGCAGAGGTAAGTAGAAAAGTTCTCCCAGACCAAAAAACTGCGTTCTGCTCCACCCCCAGCCAGGCTGGGTTAGGGGGAAGTCAGATTCATGTGCATCCTTGTGGCTCAAGCAAAGAGAGGCAGACAGAGTCAAGTAGAGCCAGAAAAGCAGAGTTGAGCTGAGAGCCAGGTGGAGCTGGTGATAGGAAGAAGACAGCAGCCTTTATAGACAAGGGGAAGACCTGACTGGTTTGTAGATTTGGAGGGTGGATCCCAGAGCCAGCACATCTGGGCCATCTATTTAAGTAGTGTGCTTGATTGTGGGCAGCAGTGGGTGATGTAGATCAGTCTTGATCAGACACAAGTTCCATTTCTGCCAAGAATTCTGTTCTTACATCAGGGTGAGGTGTCATGTGGGGTGGCATCTCCTGGTTCTCTCTGGGTCTCAATCTCTAACTGAAACTGCCCCAAAAGAGCTAGCTCCTCTTATCCTCCTTCAGAAGTATAAATGACAAGTGGGATTTATTACAGAGGAATATGAAGTGCTCTCAGGGAATGAGAGTGCGACCATTGTCATATAGCTACTCTCAGGGGGTAAGAGTGGATAGTGGTCAAAAAGACCACTGTGCTTACATATATATATATATATATATATATATATATATATATATATATATACACACACACATACATACATATATATATGTGTGTGTGTGTGAGTGTATGTATGTATATATATGTGTGTGTAATATATATATATATATTTAAATTTATTTATTTATTTATTTATTTATTTATTTATTTTTGAGGTAGAGTCTTGCTCTAGCCCAGGCTGACCTAAAATTCATTATGTAGTCTCAGGCTGGCCTTGAATTCACAGTGATCCTTCTACCTCAGCCTCCAGAATGCTGGAATTTAAGGCATGTGCCACCATGCTTGGCCTTTTTTTTTTTTTTTCAAAGGTAGGATCTTGCTCTAGCTTAGGCTAACCTGGAATTTACTAGTCTCAGTGGCCTCGAACTCATGGGCCACCACGCCTGGCTTTTTTTTTTTTCAATTTTAAAATAAACTTATGTATATTAAGGATACATGGTCAAATTTTACCAACAAGACACAATTGAGAGTTCAGATTCTCTTGTTTTAATATAAGTATTTCTCAGTATTAAGCTAACTAATGCATAGGTGATCTTCTAATGAGATAAGGTCTTGCTGTTGTCCAGGCTGTCTTGGAGCTCTCTCTGTAGCCTCAGGCTGGCCTGGAACCCATGGTGATCCTGCCTCTTGAGTGTTGGGATCAAAGTCAAGTGCCACAAATCCACTTATTTTCAGACTGCAATATCTAAAGTCTCTGGTACAGAGATGCGTTTTCCTCCCCAGGTGACTGACAGGTCCACATTAAGGGAGGAGTAAGGGTGTGTTCCTGTTCTTTACTAGGCTTGATAGTAACCTTTGAAAAATATTTTGATTTGTTTATAAGAGAGATTGAGAGAGAGAAAGGGGGGGGGGAGAATAGGCATGCCAGGGCCTCTAGCCACTGCAAACGAACTCCAGATGTATGCACCACCATGTGCATCTGGCTTATGTGGGTTCTGGGAAGCGGAACCCAGGTCCTTAGGCTTTGTACCTGGGTCCAGACAAGCGCCTTAACTGCTAAGCCATCTCTAGCTCATCTTATGTTTTTTTTTTTTTTAACCATACATTTTGTATATCTGTTTTTATTTGTTTGCAAAAAGAGAGATAGAGAGAGAGAAAGAGAGAGAGAATGGTTGTACCAGAGCCTTTAGCCACTGAATTCCAGATGCATGTGCCACTTTGTGCATCTGGCTTAAGTGGGTACTGGGGAATGGAACCCAGGTGGTTAGGCTTTGCAGGCAAGTGCCTTAACCACTGAGCCACCTCTCCAGCCCTGTTTCCTAGTTTTGACATCCTTGCAGGTCTGTGAATCTCAAATATGCTTTTCTCATTCAGTACAGGTGCACTGAGTGGGCCTGGGGCTAGCAGCCTTGCAGGCTGAGCAGGATTACAAGGGTTTCACCTTGTGCAATTCTCTCTGTCATGTCAGCTGAGAAGAAATATGCACACCAGAAAGACCTGAGGTAAGATGTTAGGACGGAAACCAATGGGTGTTGTGATAGGAAGCAGAGGTGATAGTTTCTATGGGGGTGTCAGAAGAGACCTCTCATTTCTGTGAGGGGCCCACTAAGTAACTCCCCTGGCAGGAAGGTATTCCAAAGAGACACTTGTGTCCCTCTACTAAACTTAAAATTTTTTTTAAAAAAGATTTTATATTTATTTATTTATTTATTTGAGACAGAGAGAGGGAGAGAGAGGGAGAGAGAAGTGGAGAATGGGCACGCCAGGCTTCCAGCCACTGCAGTGATAGGTGGGGCCACACCTTGATCAGGACAGGTATGTCATGACCTTGAAGATGCATTTGGGTGGGGGTTTTACTAGATTTCTTTGTCCTCTTTGTGGCCACATTGAATACATCTACATTCTCTGATTTTCACTATTCCTTGCTTGTTTAATTGGCCTATTGAGGGCAGATGATTGAGCTTAGGCTATTAGAGCTGCCAGGGCTCAGGCAGTTCTAACAACTCCAAGAGAGAGAGAGAGAGAGAGAGAGAGAGAGAGGGAGAGAGGGGGAGAGACAGACAGAGAGAGATTGTGAGTGTACTATGTATTTTTCTACAACGTCAGACTTTATATTGATAATATATTCATGACAATTTGGTAAGTAGTCCTACTTTCCTTGATAGCCAGGCCAGTGTAAATACAGGTTCTTTTGTTCCCATTTTAATTACTAATAATAACTCTCACATCACACATTGTGTATCACATAGTTCACATATCTGTATATATGCACATATTTAGGTTACAGAGTGGCTGTAAAGGGTTAACCAGCAAGGAGGCCGAGGAAGCAGAAAGAGCTGTAAATAGGGCTGAGATAAGAAACCGAGCTGGAGGTGTGCTGGAGAAAAGGCTGTGGCTGTTACAGGACCATGTCTCACGCTCAGCTGCAGGAGCGAGGGGTGGCAGAGGCTGTAGAGCCGAAAGGCATGACTGGTTGGAGTGGCCTGATGGACAGCAGGTCCAGATATGTGAAAAGGAGGACAAACAGACAACAGTTTGAGTAGTTCTGAAGCCCTAGGACAGTCTGGAGTTCTCTTCTTGTAGGTCTCTTGATGAACACACCCGGTGGCCAGGTGTGGTGGCGCACACCTTTAATACCAGCACTGGGGAGGCAGAGGTAGGAGGATCGCTGTGAGTTCAAGGCCACTCTGAGACTACAGAGTGAATCCCAGGTCAGCCTAGAGTGACAAAAAACCAACCAACCAACAAAACAACAAGCAAAAAAAAACCAAAAAAAAAACAAAAAAAAACAAAACCCAGCTGGTCAGATGACAGGTTGGTGGGGCTAGCTTCATTACGTTGTTAGTGTCTTTCTGTTTATGAGGTCCAGGTAAGGGAGTTGCACCCTTTCTTCAGTCTGTTGTGTTTGGTTCTCTGGCCTGCCTTCCCTGATACAATTTTTAATATGCCCAATTTACTCTGATAAATTTATAGACTGGTACCCTTTCTGCTCCCAAGAATAAGTCAGTCTGTGCCATGTGGGTGATGTTGGAAAGAGAGTGCCAGTCACTTTACCCCCCAACACCGTAATACAGTCAAAAGCTGCTTGCAGAATACTATCTCTCAGAGCAAGGTAGTCTGAAAAACCTCAATTTTATACAATATGGCGTAACTGAGGGTAGGGCACAGTCTGGTCAACAGAGAGGTATCAGATTGCTGATTGATAAAACCCAACATTTGCCTTTATTTGCACTTCTTTCTTCTTTTATGGTTTATTTTTAGGAGTTCAATGTTCTATATGGACCTAGTTTCATGGGTTCACTGATTGGAAAGAGGGGCCATGGAAATGGGTCTGAGAACACTTTAGCCAAGGTCCAGCTGAGAGGGTGCAAGAAGCAGAGAGATGCTTCCCCACCACCCTTCGCCCCTCCTGGCTCCGCTTTCGTGACACCCTTCTGTACTATTCCACTGTGGCTCTGGTTCCACGTGAACTTGTTGTTCTGGAAAACTGATCCCTCTGAGATGGAAATGTCACTGTATGGAAGGACTGTGAGTTTGTTTGCCTTGGGACTTCCAACGTGTGACTAGAGACACTGCCACCAGGGCAGCCCTGTTTGCGAGTGTTCTCACTGAGCCAAGAACTGTGCTGGAAGCTTTACATCCATTGCTTGTCTCAGCCTCACCCTCAGGACCATCGCCCAGCCCGTTAAGAGGTCATCCTTACATACTATATTTATTTAACTTTAACTTTTGACAGCTTCCATAGTTATAGACAATAAACCGTGATAATTCCCTCCCTTCCTCCACTTTTCTCCTCACAGATCCACCCTCCATCATATCCCCACCCCTCTCAATCAGTCTCTCTTTTATTTTGATGTCATCCTCTTTTACTCCTATTGTGAGGGTCTTGTGTGGGCAGTGCCAGGCACTGTGAGGTCATGGATATCCAGGTCATTTTGTGTCTGGAAGAGCGCATTGTAAGCTTTCTTCACCTTCCTATCAGCTGGTCTACGTGGAGGAGGTTTTCAGCTCAGCTCCAGCAGGATTTCTCAGTGGCCTTGCAGCCCAAGCACGTGGAGTCTGCAGCAATAGGGTCTTACTGTCTATCCCTGGTGGGAAACCAAGAGCTTCGGCAATGACCTGTAATGGTTGGGGGGGCATCAGGGACCTCCCTGGCCAACAACTCACCGGAAGGTATCTCATCCTTGGCACTGAAAATTTTCTAGTAACAATCTATAGCTTCTGGATGTGCCATTGTCCAAAAAAGTAGGATGCCATATGACTTTTTAAATATTTTAATTTTTTTTGCTTAGTTATTTGACAGAGAAGGGGGGGGGGAGAGAATGGGTGTGCCAGGGCCTCCAGCCACTGCAAACGAACTCCAGATGCATGTGCCCCTTGTGCATCTGGCTTACGTGGATCCTGGGGAATAGAACCTGGGTCCTTTGGTTTTGCAAGCAAATGCCTTATCCCTCCAGCCCCCATATGACTTATTCATACCCTCTTAGATTTTTTTTTTTTTTTTTTGGAGGTAGGGTTTCACTGTAGTCCAGGCTGACCTGGAATTCACTATGTAGTCTAAGAGTGGTCTCGAACTACAGCAATCCTCCTACCTCTTCCTCCCAGTGTTGGGTTAAAGGCATGTGCCACCATGCCCAATCCTCTTAGATTTTGATTAATCTTCTCCGCACCCTTCCTTTACTCAATCTCTTCTCCTGACCTCACTTAGGTAATTTTATTTATTTATTTATTTGTTTATGTTTTGTTTTTTCGAGGTAGGGTTTCCCTCTAGCTCAGGCTGACCTGGAATTCACTATGTAGTCTGAGGGTGGCCTTGAACTCACAGTGATCCTCTTACCTCTGCCTCCTGAGTGCTGGGATTAAAGGCGTGTGCCACCACACCTGGCTCGAGATTTATTTTTTTTAAAAAATTTATTTATTTGCAAGGAGAGAGAGAGAGAGAGAGAGAGAGAGAGAATGCATATGGGTGCACCAGGGCCTCTTGCCACTGCAAATGAACTTCACATGAACATACCACTTTGTGATCTGATCTTATGTGGTTACTGGGGAATTGAACTCAGGCCTTCGGGCTTTGCCAGCAAGCACCTTTTAAGCGTTGAGCCATCTGTCCAGCCCCATACTGTATTTGTTGATTTACATCTGTGGAACCATCCCTGCATCTGTGGAATGAAACCCACTTGGTTGTGGTATATAATCCTCCTCACCCTAAAAGTGCTTTTAGGGAGCCCGACCTTGAGTTGTAATTTTGTTCTCAGCATCTTTTTCTCTTCTGGAAGCTAAAAGTGCCAAGTGGCCTGGGAACCATCCTACCGTTCTTCAGGCCCCAGGTCCCCCACGATCCCTCCCCACCCGCATCTTAAGGATGGGCCTGCAAAACAGGGTGTCATCCTTCCCAGGGCGAGGTGCCAATCTGTGGAGACTGCGGAGGTGGAAATGGTGGGGCGTCTGAAGCGGGGTCCCCCCGGGGCAGCACGTCACCAGCAGGTGGCGCGGTATTCGCGAGGCGTGCGGTGTTGCCCCGCCGCAGAAACTTGAACAGGACGTTAGTGCCACCGATCGAGAGGAGCCGTGTCCCGGAGCCGAGCCGAGCCGAGCCGAGCCGCCAGCTCCCGCGGAAAAGCGGAGAAGAGACGAGACGGATTCCGGGCTGGAGTGACTCAAGAATTTCTGTCATCGGAAAGGCTTCGGGAGTGGGTGAGTATCGCGCAGCGCACGGCAAAGGGGAGAGAGAGAGAGAGAGAGAGAGAGAGAGAGAGAGCGCTTCGTCCCTTGCCGCCACTGAGCTTAGTTTGCACCGACGTTTCTGCATGGAAGCCGCTTGATCTGGAGGGAGCGCGGGAAAGAAGCCCGGGAAACCCGCGTCCTGGCGCCCGCGGCCCCCTTGGTCTACTGTCCGCCGAGGAGGTGGGGGGGGGGGGGGCAGGAGCGGGATTCCCCGCCGCCAGGGGGCGCTGCGCCGCCCGCTCCGGGTCTCCGGCGCCGGGTCGCCCGCGAAGCCGCCGCGGCGGGCCGCTCTAGGCCGCGGCTCTGTGGTTCCGGGCGGAAGTGAGGCGCAGAGCGGAACGGCCTCTGGTGACATTTTTCTCCGGGGCGGCGCGGGCGACAGAAGGGAATTGGGTGGCGGTGGCTGCGGAGGCGGCGAGGGTTTTTTTTTTTTTTTTTTTTTCCTCCCGTTTGGCCCCTGCAAGGAGCTCGGTGCTCGCTCCTCTCTGCTCGCCGCCGGCCGTGTTGCTGAGGAAGAGAGGGCGGCGGCGGCGGCCATCGCGTCCCGAGTCACCGGCGGCGGCCCGGAGAGTGCCTTTGCCGGCCGGCCCAGCGTTGGTGGCGGTGGTGGTGGGGATCCGGTGCGTGCCCCCGACGGGGCGCGCGGGGCCGGCCAGGCTCGCAGGTGAGGCTGGGAAGGGGCCCGGGCGGGCCGCGGGCCGGGTCGGGGCGGGCGGGAGGGCGGATTGCGGGCGCTGGAGGAGGAGGAGGAGGAGGAGGACTCTGCGGCGTCCGGGCGCTGGAGGAGGAGCGGGGGGGGGGCGGTCACGGCGGCCCCGGGTCTCCCTCCTCCCCCCGGGAGGACTTGGCGGGAGGCGCGGCCCGCCATCCTCGCCTGGCCCACCGCTGGTGACCCTCGCGTCCTCCGGGGGCCCTTGCCGGGCCGCGGGCGTCCAGGGCAGGCTGAGGACCTGCAGCCGTCTCCCCCCAACTCCTCCGCCCCCCGGGCCGCGCGGGGACGTAGCGGCTCTGCGGGCCCTGGAGTTGTGTGTCGGGGCAACTTTGCGTCCCCGGCCCGCGGGAGAAACCGAGGCAGCGGCTGTAGCTCCGCCAACTCGGCCGCCCGGGGTGCAGGGCGGGGGGGGGGGACACGACTGGCGCTGTCCCCTGCCCGTGCCGCGGACTGTCCACCCCCCCCGCCTTCGGCCGTGGCCTCGGGAGAACGAGAAAAATAAATAAAGGGGGGGGGGCGGCTTTTTTAGGCTTGGTGCTGCCTGTGTCTGGCCACTTCTATGGTTGTCAGTCCGCTGGCGCCTCGGATCAATGGACATGATGGATCCGTCTCCAAAACGGACTCGGCAGTTGGTCAACTTTTTCTTTAAAAGCTGGCGAAGATGTACTCTTGACGATCCCTTCGCTAAAGACTTAACTTGCCTTCCCTGATGTCCCAGAGTTCTCCCAGTATCACTTCCCATTGTATTTCTTGTTTTGAAAAATATTTTACTTATTTATTTGCAAGCGGAGAGAGAGAGACAGAATGGGCGCGTCAGAGCCTCCACCACTGCAAACGAACTCCAGATGCATGTACCACTTTCTGCATCTGGCTTTACATGGGTACTGGGGAATAGAACCCAGGTCGCTACGCTTTGCAAGCAAGAGCTTTAACCGCGGCACGAATGTCTTATGTGTCGTGCCGTTTATGCACAGCACCCCCCCCCCCCAATCAGAACCATACGTCACTCATTCTCAGTCTTAAATGGTCCCATCACCATTTCCAAAGGGTGCTCACAGGTTGAATGAAAGAGTCTGGATTAGTCCTTCCAGTTTTTTCACGGCGTGAACAGCAGTTTATGATTACCTGTGCTTTCCTCTCTCGCCGTATGCCTGAGTGTTCATACCCCTCCTTCCACCCAAATGGATGAAATCCCACTCACGAGGCTAACCAAGGTTGGACCTCTTAACTGTAAATGCATCTGGAAGTTGCATAGGTTATTAGTGTCTAGTATGCTTGGACATGTCAACAGTCTGATTCATACTCTTGCTCCTCTGGAGTATTTTCAGGATGGAGGCTATTAACTTTCTAATGAATTTCTGCTGATCCTGGGTTCTGTATTCCGCTAGCAATCAGAGCACTGCGTTTTGAATTGACAAGCTTTTAGAAACCTACAATTGACAGTTGTTACCTGACACTTTGAAAAATTATAGTGGTAGCTGTTTTTATTTATTTTTAGTTGGAAGTATAGTATTTTGCCTGAATATAATACCAGTGGTCCTGTTACCTCTGCCTCCATGTACTTGGATTAAAGGTGTGTGCCACCACACTTAGCTGCTTTTTAAATTTTTATATTTCTATTTCTGACTACTTTAGATCTCTTAACTAAGTTAGGTGTTGTGGCTTGTATCTATAATCCTTGTAATTGGGAGGCTGAGGCAGGAAGATTGCTTCCAGTTCAGGGCCAGCCTGGGATACAGATTGAGTTCCAGGCCAGCCTAGGGTACAATGTGAGACCCTGCTTCAGAAATAAATTAATGAATAGATCTGTTTCTTACATAATTAGCAATTTCTTTTTTCCTTTTTTTTTAGGATCTTGCTCTATCCCAGGTTGACCTGGAATTCACTATGTACTTTCAGGCTGGCCTCAAACTCACACCATTCCTCCTACCCCTGCCTCCTGAGTGATGGAATTAAAGGTGTGTGCCACCATGCCCAGCTGGAATATAATTTTTAAAAATATTTTATTTATTTGAGAGAGGAAAAGAGAGAATAGAATGGGTACACCACGGCCTCTAGCCACTGCAAACAAATTCAGGTGCATGTGCCACTCTGTGCAGCTGGGTTTATGTGGGTACCAGGGAATCAAACCTGGGTCCTTTGGCTTTGCAGGTAAGTGCCTTAACCACTGAGCCATCTCTCCAGCCTTGGAATGTAAACATTAAAAAAAAAATTGTTCATTTGCGGTTGGAGAGATGGCTTAGCGGTTAAGCACTAGCCTGTGAAGCCTGAGGACCCCGGTTCGAGGCTTGATTCTCCAGGACCCACGTTAGCCAGATGCACAAGGGGGCGCAAGTGTCTGGAGTTCGTTTGCAGTGGCTGGAGGCCCTGGCACACCCATTCTCTCTCTGTCTATATCTGCCTGTCTCTCTCACTCTCTCTCCGTCGCTTTCAAATAAATAAATAAAAATAAACAAAAAATTAAAAAAAATTGTTCATTTGAGACAGAGAGAGGAAAGGAGGAGAGTATGGACATGTCAAGGCCACTGGCCACTGCAAATGAACTCCAGACGCATGCACCCCTTTGTGCATCTGGCTTTACATATATACTGGGGAGTTGAGCCCTGGGTGACAGTCCTTGTGAGCAAACGCCTTTAACCAGTGAGCCATCTCCCAGCCCTGGAATGTGAATTTTTTAAAAGTTAGGGCTCTCATAGTCCAGGCTGCCATGCATCATTTTTTTTTTTCGAGGTAGGGTTTCACTCTAGCCCAGGCTGACCTGGAATTCACTATGTAGTCTCAGGGTGGCCTTGAACTCATGCAATCCTCCTAATTCTGCCTCCCGAGTGCTGGGATTGAAGGTGTGCGCCACCACGCCCGACTCTGCCCTGCATCTTGTGACTCTTCTGTCTTGTCGTCTGGGGTGCTAGGATTATAGGTGGATGCCACAAAACCTAGTAGATGAGAATTATTTCAAAAAAATTTTTCCTTATTAATTTTCAAATTCAGTGAGTAGAAATTGCATTGGTATTATTTATTTTCATTTTGTTATTTAGTGCTGAGGATCTGATCAGGGTATTATATATGCTAGATAAGCAATACATCCTTAGCCCATGATTCTTTTTTTCTTTTTTAGGTAGGGTCTCACTCTAGCCCAGGCTGACCTGGAATTCACTATGTAGTATCAGGGTGGCCTTGAACTCACAGTGATCCACCTATCTCTGCCTCCCAAGTGCTGGGATTAAAGTTGTGCGCTGCCATGCCCGACTCTCATGATTTGTTTTGGATTAATTATTGATCATCATGCCAAAAAATTTTGATAGTTACTTTTCTTTAATTGCTTTGAATTTTAATTTGATTGTTGTCACAAAACTTCAAAATCCTTTCAGCCTTTATTTTCTAATTGCTCTCTTTATTCTTTCAGAACTATTACTGAACTTAAGGAAAAAGCAGTGCTTCTTGTGTGGGCAGCGCCTCAGAAGAGTGGGATTGATGCTCAGTCAGTTTTCGCACTCAGCCTACAGGGCCTTGTGGTAAAAGGAAGGAGCAGGGTGCAACCAAAAAGGTACCTCATTCTTATTCTCCTCTATATTTCTGAGCTGCTTGGAGAGGAAATGTGTACATGTTACAGACTTATCAAAACATTGGTAGCAGCTGAGAATATGAAATGTGATTTTGAAATACTTTAAAGTAGCCTGTATGACTCAGATTTGATTGCTTCTCTTATTCAGGATTTCTGGTTTAATTTGGTTTTTGCGGTAAATTTTGTTTGTGTTCTTTTTCATGTCTGTTTACAACAAAGGAACCTGATTTCTCTTTGGTTAGACTCTGTCCTTGATAATCAATAGATAGTGTAAATCCATAAGGTATAAACTTGGCTTTATTTAAAAACATACCTGGCCTTTTTTCTTTTTTTCTTTTTTACTTTTTTCTTTTTGTTTTTTCAAGGTAGGGTCTCACTCCAGCTCAGGCTGACCTGGAATTCACTGTGTTGTCTCAGGGTGGCCTTGAACTCATGGCAATCCTCCCACCTCTGCCTCCCGAGTGCTGGGATTAAAGGCATGAGCCACCATGCCTGGCCAAAAGTGGAAATCATGTATTTATTTAGTTATTAGAGACAAGAGAGAGGGAGAGAATGGATGCGCCAGGGCCTCTAGCCAGTGCAAACAAACTCCAGACACATGTGCCACCTTGGGTATCTGGCTTATGTGGGACCTGGAGAATCAAACCTGGGTCCTTAGGCTTTGCAGGCAAGTGCCTTAACCACTAAGCCATCTTTCTAGCCCCCAAAGTGGAAATCTATCAGCAGTCCTTACTTTGTGTGAATGTGGGATGAATTTATACACCGGGTTAAAACCCTATTTCCTGAATGCTCAAGTGACAGGTGGGGATGGGTACATAGTTAAGAGAAGCAGTTTTTTTCCTAAGGAACTCAGGAGAAAGTATACTGTTAGGCAAAAAAATACTGCATAACAAAAAATACAGCACAAATCTAATCTTTTTTCTTTTCTTTCTTTCTTTCTTTTTTTTTTCTTTTTCTTTTGTTTTTTTGAGGTAGGGTGTTGCTCTAGCCCAGGCTGATCTGGGAATTTACTATGTAGTCTTAGGGGAGCCTTGAACTCTCAGCGATCCTCCTACCTCTGCCTCCGAAATGCTGATACTAAAGGTGTGCACCACCATGCCTAACTTAGTCTTTTCTTAAATAAGGTATTTGGAAAATAGCATCTTTTAAAAAAATTAATATTTTTATTTATTTGCAAGCAGGGAGCATGGATAGAGAGGAGAGAGAGAATATGGGTGCACCAGGGCCTCTAGCTGCCACAAACTCCAGATGCATGCACCACTATGCATCTGGCTTTATGTGGGTACTAGAATCGGACCCAGGTTGTTAGGCATTGCAGGCAAATGCCTTAACCCCTGAGCCATCTCTCCAGCCCAACATGTTTATTCAATGGGTTTCTCAGTTTTAAAGAGAATGCCTGGAGACTACAGTGTTCTTTTGTGTACTGTCAGTTCATTTTTTAAAATTTGGGTTCTTTTTTTAATTTTAATAATCTTTGCCATGTTGAGTTCTTGAGTGTATCAGTTCTGACTATAGTTGAAAGAGCAAACAAATTAAACCTGTTAAGATTTTCTTATAGCTGCTTTCATAAAAATGTATATAAACTAGAGTGGTAGGGGCTGGGACAGATGGCTCAGTAGTTAAAAGTGCTTGTTTGAGCCTGGTGTGGTGATGCACGCCTTTAATCCCGGCATGGTTAATGTTAGAGAAATAAGATACTGACGATGGTGTCAGAGTTGTTTTTTAAACTGAGTTGTCTGATTAAAAAAATAACTTTCATGATGTCTAGAGTCAGCATTTTAGTTGCCTTATAATTAGACAAAGGTATTGCTGAGGATAGGGGAGTTGGGTATGGATTATAAAGTCTATGAAGGGGTTGGGGAGATGGCTCAGTGGTTAAGTGTGCTTGTTTGCGTGCTGGAGAGCTGGTTCAGTGATTAAGGTGCTTGCCTTGCAAAGCCTAACTATTCAGGTTCGATTCTCCAGTACCCACATGAAGCCAGATGCACAAAGTGGTACATGCATCTGGAGTTCATTTGCAGTGGCTGGCGGCTTGGCATGCTCATTCTCTCTTGCTTTCTCTCCCTGCTTGCAAATGAATAAAATAAAAATATTTTTAAAAAAGTGCTTGTTTGTCTGGGTATGGTGGCGCATGCCTTTAATTCCAGCACTCGGGAGGCAGAGGTAGGAGGATCGCTGTGAGTTCAAGGACACCCTGAGACTACATAGTAAATTCCAGGTCAGCCTGGACTACGGTGAAACCCTACCTCGAAAAACCGAAGGAAAAAAAAAAAAAAGAGTGCTTGTTTGCAAGCCCATTGACTGACTGGGGTTTGGATCTCCAGAACCCACATAAAACCTGAAGCAAATTAACACATGCATCTGAAATTTGAATGCATATATGGCAGTAGGAGCAGACTAGAGAATTCTGATACTCATGGGCTAGCTAGCATTTGCAGTGGCAAACCCTGCCTCAAACAAGGTGGAAGGTGAAGACTGATAGTGCAGTGTTGTGCTCTGGCCTCCACACGTGCACTGTGATGGCACATGCATGTCATACATATGCACAAGTACACATGTACATATACACTCACACAGTAAGATTCTAGGAAAACAGGATTGCTTTGCTTTCTGTATTAAGGACAAGAACCTTGGGGTTGGGGAGATGGCTCAGCAGTTAAAGGTGCTTGCTTGCTAACTTGCTGACCTGGGTTCAGTTCCCTAGCCACCCATGTAGAGTGAACTAGCATTCATTCGCAGTGACGGGAGACCCTGGTGTGCCCATACACACCACACAAGTGCAGATTAAAAACAAAAACAACAAAAAAGCTGGGCACTGTGGCTCAAACTTATAATCCCAGTACTTGGGAGGTTGAGGTAGGAGCATCAAAGGTTGCCTGGGATGCCTAATGAGTTTCAAATCAGCCTGGACAAGAATAAATCCCTCCTTATCCCCCCTCCCAGTAAAAAGAACAAAAACCGCATGTAGTTAGCAATTTGTTACTATGAGCCTGAGGATCTGTATAGTAGATAGATATTTGGCAGCATTTTTCTTCAGAACCTGAGGTCCTAGCCAATATGGTAACCTATCTTTGTGAAGATTGTCTTCTGAGGGAACTAGGAAATTGCTAGAGCAGAAATCTTTGAGGAATTTAGAGCTAGATCTTAAATTCTTGATTTATAGTAGTGGTACTTTTGAGTGAGCATGTTAGAGGGTCTCTAGTAAGCCTCTGTGATTTCTTTCATTGGCTTCTTACTTGGTTGGGAGCCGTGGTTCAAGGCCAGGTACCAGGCAGCAGTGGTAGAGTGTGCAGCGTGGAGTGACTTCAGCAGCCCTTATCACTCATGGCCTATTTATAGGGCTTGTATCAGTGGAGGAGAGGTTGGCTGGCAGACAAGCAGAGCTGCCTTTGTGCTTGCAGTCTCACAGTTTGTATTGCATTCTAGGTAGGGCCGCAGCCAGTATTCTTTGGGTGACTCCTTTCAACTTCATTAATTTTATCATTCTTATGTATTCTATCCTTTTGGCACTCATTTGTCAGTCAACTTTACCACTGAAGGAGAGAAAACCAAACATGTTAATCACAATGAAAGATAGTAATAACTCCACATGTCATATCATAACATTGATTCTTCACTATTTCATAAATGTGTTTATTTAAATATTTTATTTATTTGAGAGAGAGAGGCAGACAGAGAGAGGATGACACAGAGTGAGTGCGCACACCAGGGCCTCCTGCCACTGCAAATTTAACTCCACATGCATGTGCCACTTTGGTATGTGGATTTCTGTGGGTACTGGAGAATCAAATTTAGGCTGTCAGACTTTGCAGGCAAGCAACTGTAACTGCTGAGCTCTCTCTCTAGCCCCATAAATATGCTTTTTTTTCCCCCGAGGTAGGGTTTCACATTAACCCAGGCTGACCTGGAATTCACTGTGTAGTCTCAGGGTGGCCTCGAACTCATGGCAATCCTATCTCTGCCTCCTGAGTGCTGGGATTAAAGATGTGTGCCACCATGCTTGGCTATAAATATGTTTTTTAAAAATATATTTATTTATTTATTTGAGAGAGACAGAGAGAGTGTGTATGGGTATGTGCCAGGGCCTCTTGCAGCTGCAAATGAACTCACCTTCATTGCATGACATTTTGTGTGTCTTTTTAAAGTTTTATTTGTTTATTTTTAAATATTTTATTTATTTGACAGAGAAAGAGGGAGAGAGAGAGAGAATGGGCACACCAGGGCATCTAGCCACTGCAAACAAACTCCAGATGCGTGCACCCCCTTGTGCATCTGGCTAACATGGGTCCTGGGGAATTGAACCTGGGTCCTTTGGCTTTGCAGGCAAATAACCTAAACCGCTAAGCGGACCCTCCAGCCCAAGTTTTGTTTATTTTTTATTTATTTAGGAGAGAGAGACAAAGAGAAAGAGGCAGATAGACTGGATGTGCCAGGGCCTTCAGCCTATGCAGACGAGCTCCAGACGCATGTGCCACTTTGTGCATCTGGCTTACGTGGGTCCTGGGGAATAGAACTTGGGTCCTTTGGCTTTGCAGGCAAGTGTCTTAACTGCTAAGCCATCTCTACAGCCCCTTGTGTGTTTAAAGTCTTTATGTGGATAGTGAAGAATTGGATCTGGACAGCAGGCTTTGCAAGAAAGTGCGTTTAACTGCTGAGCCATCTCCCCAGCCATTAATGTGTTTTTATAGTTATTTAGATCAAGAGCAAGATAAGGTCTGTGTATTATTTTGTAACCTGTAGCTTCCCTTTCCTTTTCTTTTTCTCTTGCACAATTGTTCATGAAGAAACTGAAGCGTTTTCCCACAGTCTGAATTTGTTAGTTCTATTCCTATTATGGTAAACGTGTTCCTCTGGCCAGGTGTTTTTGGTAATTGGTCTTATATTTGAAGACCCGACAAGTTCAGGTTCGGTGATGTATAGTCACTTTGTCAATTTTTTTCTTGTGAGGAGACTTTATAGATGATGCTGAGTGCCTGCATCAGAGACACACAGTGTTCCATTCTGTCTGTGATGTTGGTAGTATATGTGTGTGGGGGGGTCTTTGTCCAGCTCCTTTAATGAATTACAATGGAGTCTTTGGTTGTGTTTGGTTTATGACTTCTGTAGTCCTTTCTTCCTTCTGAGAGTTAGGAAAGGATAAGTTGCTGGGGAGAAAAGAGCTATAATGTAATTTGGTAGGGGTTCTTCTATTTCCATTCTAATCTTTGGTTCCTGCAATGTTCACATTATCCATGTATTGGAAAAATGAACTCCAAATCCTGGCAAAAAATTTAAAGAAGTTGTTGGAAAACAAAATTGTGTTAAGGTATTGGTGCTTTATTTATTTTTAATATTTTATTATTATTTATTTGAGAGAGAGAGAGAGAGAATTGGTGTGTGGGGCCTTCATCCACTGCAAATGAACTCTAGATGCATCTGGCTTATGTGGGTCCTGGGGAATTGAACCTGAGTTCTTTGGCTTTGCAGGCAGGTGCTTTATTTTTTGGGAGTGCTGTTATTGTTCGGCTTGATAACATACAGTACTTGGGAGATGGATACCACAGGATTAGGTGTGGAGTCCAGCTAGACTGTGAGACTGTGTTTCAAAAAAAACAAAAACAAACAAACTACTATTGTTTTAGTGTTTACACATCGATTTGGGAACATCACAGTTACAAATGTAATGTATTCTTTTCCTGAGTTCAGAAGGAGGGCCATATGTGATTCATAGCAAAATGCTGCAGCCTTATTCTGGGGCGTGGGAATTGTGACCTAAGCTTTTCAGTTTAGTGAATCTGATTTTGCATCCTTTTTAAAGTTCTGGTGATGCTAGGAAACTTAACCCAGGGGCTTGTGCATGGGAGGCAAGTGCTGTGCCACTGACCTCCTTCCCAGCCCTGGTTTTTGTATCTTTATATAAATGCACAAATCTACAATTTATTTTTTATTTTTTATTTTTCATTTATTTATTTATTTATTGGTTTTTGAGGTAGGGTCTCACTCTAGCTCAGGCTGACCTGGAATTCACTATGTAGTCTTAGGATGGCCTTGAACTCATGACGATCCTCCTACCTCTGCCTCCTGAGTGCTGGGATTAAAGGCGTGCACCACCACGCCCAGCTTTTTTTTTTTGAGGTAGGGTCTCTTGCAGTGAGGTTCGCCTTGCTGGCAGCAATCACCTGACCAAGAGCAGCTTTTGGAGAAAAAAGGGTTTATTTTGGCTTACAGACTCAAGGGGAAGCTCCATGATGGCAGAGGAAAATGATGGCATAAGTAGAGGGTGGACATCACCCCCGGTGGACAATAGCAACAGGAGAGTGTGCCAAACACTGGCAAGAGGATACTGACTATAACACACATAGGGCACCCCCCCCCCCAATACACTGCCTCCAGGAAGTGTTAAGTCCCAAATCTCTATCAGCTGGGAACCTAGTATTCAGAACACCTAAGTTTATGGGGAACACCTGAATCAAACCACCACAGTCTGGCTCTAGCCCAGGCTTACTTGGAATTTACTATGTAGTCTCAGGGTGGCCTCGAACTCACAGTGATCCTCCTACCTCTGCTTCCAGATGCTGGGATTAAAGGCATGCCCCACCACACCTGGCCCAAAAGGTTTATTTTTAAAGATAGAGATATGACCCTCCACACATGTTCCAACTTATCTTCACCTTTGCTCTGTATTGGAAGTTTTAAGTTTGGAGGAATCCTATACCAAGCCATCTTTGTTGCAGTGCTTCTGACACACTCCTAATTTTGTCCTGCCTATCTTTTTTTTGAAAGGTTTTTTTAGACAGGTTTTTTTTTTTTTTTTTTAGTGTATTTTTATTTCTTTGAGAGAGAGAAAGAGGGAAGAGAGAGAATGGGCATACCAGGGCCTTCGGCGCCTGCACACAAACTGCAGATGCATGTGCCGCTTTGTGCATCTGGTCCTGGGGAAGTGAATGCATCCTTTGGCTTTGTAGGCAAGCGCCTTGACTGCTAAATCATCTCTCCAGCCCTGTCTGTCCTGTCACAATGTTTCATATCTACTTACGAAGGAAGAAGGCGAGGCAAATTTTTTTTTTCTTTCTTTGACTAATCCTATTCAGGGTATTCCTCTAGCTTCCTGTTTCTTCCCTCTTTCCTCCTCACCTGCAAAGAGATCAGTGTCCTCATCACCTGTGTGTATGGTTCTACCTCTTGTAGTGCCTTCCACGCGGGCCAGGTCATACTTGCCTAAGGCTTGCTTTACTTCTGGCAGACTTGTCTTTTCATAAAACCTGATAGGATTATACTAATGTATGACAGCACACAGGCTGCCAGATGATAGGCTTCTAAGGCTTCAAATGGCACATACTTCATTTTATTTTATTACTATTATTATCATTTTTTAAAGGTTTATTTTTGGCTTACAATTTCCAAGGAACGTTTCATGAAAGAGAAGACATGATGGTAGGAAGGGAGCTTTGGCTTTTAAAACATTTTATTTATCTATTTGAGACAGAGAGAGGGAGAGAGAAAGAGAGATAGGGTGAGAATGGGCATGCCAGGGCCTCTAGCCATTGCAAACGAACTCCAGACGCATGTGTCATCATGTGCATCTGTCTTACAAGGGACCTGGGCCATCAAATCTGGGTCCTTAGACTTTGCAGGCATATGCCTTAACCCCTAAGCCATCTCTCTAGCCTTTTATTATTTTACTTTTATTTTGAGACAGGGCTTCATGTAGCCCGAGTAGGCCTTTAACTCTCTCGACCTGTAACTGCTGATTCTCTTGCCTCTTCCTCAATTGCTAGGTTACAGACTTGGGCTCTCACACAGTCCTTTAGTTCTGAGTTAGTCTCTTAACACTGAATAAAACCATGCATTGGGGCTGAAGAGATGGTTCATTGGTTAAGGCGCTTGCCTACCTAATAACCCTGATTTGTTTCTTCAGTACTCATGTAAAGCCAGATGCTCAAAATGGTGAATGCATCTGGAGTTTGTTTACAGTGGCTGGAGGTCCTGGTGTGCCCATTCTCTTTCTTTCTGTTTCTCTATGCTTGCAAATAAAATAATAAAATAAAATATAATAATAACAAAAAAGTAAAATACCCCCCCCCAAAAAAAACAAAAAACAAAAAACAAAAACCAGGCATGGTGGTGCATATCTGAAGTCCCAGCACTTGGGAAGTGGAGGCAGGACTCTAAACAAGCACTCTTCCACTGAATTGTATCCCTAGCCCTGGGAAACAACTTTTAAACCTTTTTGTGACAGTTGCCAAAACTAGTAGGAAGTTGGCACACTATACTGTTTGCAAGCCTCGCTTCATTCTAGTTGACCTTCATGTGATATAATTGTTTCTTGGCTTCTAGTCTGCATGCTCCCTGCCCTCTGTCATATTTATGTTTAAGACACTAAGCAGAATTTCAAAACATCTTAATTTGGACATTTTCTTTTAAGAGTGTAGGTATGTCAGTAGGAGAAGTTTTAGCTGAAATAAAGCTGAGGCAAAGTAACTATGGAAATAATTTTAGGGCTAGAGAGATGGCTTAGCGGTTAAGGCACTTGCCTGCAAAGCCCAGGGACCCAGGTTTGATTCCCCAGGACCCACATAAGCCAGATGCACAAGGTGGTGCATGTGTCTGGAGTTTTTTGCAGTGGCTAGAGGCCCTGGCATGTCCATTCTCTCTTCCCCTGTGTGTCTGTCTGTCTGTCTCTCTCTGTCTCCCTCCACCCTTCCTCCCTGTCCCTCAAATAAATAAAATATTTTTGTAAGTACTTACCACAGCAGATTGTTACGGATTTTGAGTTTTTGGGGGTCTGTTAGGGAAGTTATTACTATTAAAAGAATAGGGACTGAGGAGATAGCTCAGCAGTTAAAGGAACTTGCTTGCAGGCCTGGGTTTAATTCCCCAGTACCCACATAAACCCAGGTGCACAAAGTGGTGCATGCAACTGGAGTTCATTTGCAGCAACCAGAGGTCTTGGTGTTCCCACGCTCTTCCCTCTCCCTCTCCTCAAATAAATAAATAATAAATCCTATATATATTTTTTATTTTATTTTATTTTTGTTTTTTTGAGTTTTTTGAGGTAGGGTCTCACTCTAGCCCAGGCTGACCTGGAATTCACTATGGAGTCTCAGAGTGGCCTTGAACTCATGGCGATACCTCTGCCTCCCAAGTACTGGGATTAAAGGCATGCGCCACCACGCCCAGCCTATATATATTTTAAAGATGAGAGCCATGTGTGGTGGTACTACGGAGGCTGAGGCAGGGGGATTGCTGTAGGTTTGAGGCTAGTTTGGGTTACACAGTGAGTTGTTGCTACAGGTATCAGCTACAGTCTGCTTTATGCCCTAACTGTTTTGGAGACAAAAACTTATGTTGTCTTGGAATAAACTGCATTCATGACTTTTTTTTTTACAGTTTTATTTATTTTTATTTTGATGGTAGGAGGGAGGGGGGAGAGAGAGAGAGAGGCAGATAGAGAGAATGGGCATGCCAGGGCCTCCAGCCACCTCAAACAAACTCTAGATGGATTTGCCACCTTGTGCATCTGGCTTATGTGGGTACTGGAGAATCAAATCTGAGTCTTTAGGCTTCGCAGGCAAGGGTCTTAACCACTAAACCATCTCTTCAGCCCATTTATTTATTTATTTATTTATTTGACAGAGAAAGGGTGGGGAAAGAATGAGTGGGTGCACCAGGGCCTCCAGCCATAGCAAATGAACTCCAGACGCTTGTGCGCCCCCTTGTGCATCTGGCTAACATGGGTCCTAGAGAATGGAACCTGGGTCCTTGGCTTTGCAGGCAAATGCCTTAACCGTTAAGCCATCCCTTCAACCCCTTCAGCCCATTTTTTAACAGGCTTAATTCACTTTTACTCATTTTTCTGTATAAAATCCCTATGTGGTAGCCACAGCTGGAGCCTGGGTCCTCTGCACTGAGACTCTGGTGTGGGTTTTCACAAGACAGTGAATTCCTGGTAGGGAGACTTGCTGAACACAGTCTCTTTCTAGAGGTTGGGGGTCAGATAGCTGTAGGTCTTAGAGATGGTGTCAAAAGTGGCCTTAGCAAAGTTGCCCAGGGTGGCAGTGCAGCCCCTGGCTGAAGTGTAACAGTCATCAATACCAGCCATCAGTAGCTGCTTCTTGGGCATGGGGGCAGAGACAGTGCAATGCCCCTTGGGGGCAGGGATAAGGCGCACCAGCACAGCCACAGCGGCCTGTCACCTTACAGGGCACTGTGTGGGGCTTGCCTGTCTTGTTTCCCCAATAGCCTCTCCGGATAGGCACAATGGAGAGCTTGGCCAAGATGATGACCCTCAGATGGCCATGGTTACCTCCTTAGAGCACTTGACACCCAGAACGACATGACTGTTTTAGTGCCCAGTGGTGACAAAAGCCTTGAACCTGGTCTGCTAGCCAGCACAGTCTGTTTCTGCACTGGATCTTCAAAATCTCATCCTTAAGGGACGCACCCAAGAAGAAGTCAATAATCTCAGACATCTTGTGGTGGTTTGAATAGAATAGATGGCCCCCAATATATTCAGTTGCTTATTTGTAGTTTGCATCTCTAGCCACCTGGCTGGAGGCAGTGTCACTGGGTGGATCTTAAGGTGTGGTGGTGGATTTCAGATTTCAATCTAAAGATATGCAAAGTGTGCCTAGCTGGAGTTCCTGAAGTGTGCTGTGGCTTTTGACCTTTAGGCTTGTACTTCTCTCTCTCTCTGCTTGGGCCTGTGAAGGCAGGCCAGTTTCTTCTGCCATTATGGAACTTCCCCTGGATCTGTAAGCTTCAATAAATCCCTTCCTCCATAACTGTGCCTGGTCTGGAATTTCATCTCAGTGAACCTGAAGCTGACTAATACACATCTTGATGGGCAGGGAGAACAGATGGATCTCCTCCAAGGACTTGATCTTCATGCCCTTGACCGGGCGTCCCAGCTTGGTGATGGGGATCCGCTCCTTGTCCTCGGCTTTGGCTCCGCAAGCCCTGTGGCCTCAGCCCAGACCACTACTATGGCCCGGGAGACTGCTGCCGAAACCTCCATGGAAGCCCCCGGGTCCTCTGGGCCCTCCTGCTGCACCCTCCTGCTGCACTGGCATCATCTGCCATTTGGTGTTTTCCAAAGGAAGAAGCCAGCCCATTTTTTAAATATTTATTTTGAAAGAGAGAGAGAATGAGCATGCCAGGGCCTTCAGCTGCTGCAAACGAACTCCAGACACATGCGCCCCCTTGTGTGCATTTGTGACATTGCATGCTTGCATTACTGTGTCTGGCTACATGGGACCTGGAGATTCTTACATGTGTTCTTTTTTTTTAATTTTTATTTATTTATTTATGAGAGAGAGGGAGAGAATGGACGCACCAGGGCCTTCAGCCACTGTAAATGAACTCCAGTTGCGTGTGCCCCCTTGTGCATCTGGCTTACGTGGGTCCTGGGGAATCAAACCGAGGTCCTTTGGCTTTGCAGGTGGATGCCTTAATCGCTAAGCCATTTCTCCAGCCCTTACATGAGTTCTTAAGCTTTGCAGGCAAGCACCTTAACCACTAAGCCATCTAACCAGCCCCAGACCCTTTTTTTAATTAAAAATTTTTTTTTCCCGAGGTAGGGTCACAACACCATGCCAGGCAGCTGCTGGCTTTTTTCTTTTTAATTTATTTATTTGCAAGCAGAGAGAGAGAGAGAGAGAGAGAGGAGATGCAAACGAACTCCAGACACATGTACCTCTTGTGCATTTGGCTTACATGGTCCTGGGGAATTGAACCTGGGTCCTTTGGCTTCGCAGGCCTTAACTGCTAAACCATCTCTCCAGCCCTACTTGAACTTTTTATTGACAAATTTCTCATATATATATATATTATACCATGATCATAATCCCCTCCCACAACCCTCTATTTCCCCCCCATTTTTTCTTTTTTGGTTTCTCGATTTTCCGAGGTAGGGTCATGCTCTAGCCCAGACTGACCTGGAATTTACTAAGTAGTCTCAGGGTGGTCTCAAAGTCACAGCAATCCTCCTACCTCTGTATCCCAAGTTTTGGGATTTTGTGTGCCACCACACTGGGCCTGAGTTCAAATTTTTTATTATTATTATTTATTTACTTATTTGAGAGGGAGAGCTAGAGATATAAGTAGAGAGAATGAGAGAATGGGCACACCAGGGCCTCCAGTCACTGCAAGCAAACTCCAGATACATGCATCATCCTGTGCATCTGGCTCACGTGGGTACTGGGGAATCGAACCTGGGTTGTTAGGCTTTGCAGGCAAATGCCTTAACTGCTAAGCCATCTCTCCAACCATTTTTTTTTTTTGGGGGGTCAATTTTTTTTTTTTTAAAGTAGGGTCGTGCTCTAGCCCAGCCTGACCTGGAATTCACTATGTAGGCTCAGGGTGGCCTCGAACTCACAGCGATCCTCCTACGAGTACTGGGATTAAAGGTAAGGGGGTGTCACCACGCCCACCTTCCTTGAGTTCAATTCTTTTTTTTTCCCCCCAAGGTAGGGTTTCACCTCAAAACCCAGGCTGACCTGGAATTCACTATGTAGTCTCAGGGTGGCCTTGAACTCATGGCAATCCTCTACCTCTGCCTTCCAAGAGCTGGGATTCAAGGCATGTGCCACAATGCCAGGCCCCTGAGTTCAATTTTTAACAGCCACGTAAAATGCTGATTGTGGCCAGACACAGTGGCACATGCCTTTAATCCCAGCACGCCGGAGGAAGAGGTAGGTGTGTCGCTGTGAAATTCAGGGCCACTCTGGGACTACAGAGTGAATTCAAGGTCACCTTGGGCTGCAGTGAAGAGAGATGGTTTAGCAGTTAAGGCACTAGGTTTGATTCCCCAGTACCCACATAGAGCCAGATGTCCATGTTGCCGCTTGCATCTGGGGAGTGGCTGGTGGCCCTGGCATGCCCATTCTCTTATCTGTGCCCCCCTCTCAAATAAGTAAAAGTAAAATTAAAAAAAAAAATGAAAAAATAAAAAGGAGGATGTTTCTGAGACACCTATGGTTGTCTTAAAATATCCACATGCACACATACAAATGCATTAAAAAATATTCCAGTATGGCATTGTTTTTCTTTTATAGGTCAACCATTTTGAATGCTGTGGGTATAAGTTAAGAAATTGTGGTATGAAAACTATCTTTTTTGAAAACTATTTTATTTTCAGTATAAGTTAACAGTATCAATGGATGGTGCTTTTATGGTTGGCTTTTTTTTTTTTTTTTTAAGGTAGGATCTCACTCTAGCCCAGGTTGACCTGGAATCAGTCTCAGGGTGGCCTCGAACTCATACGATCCTCCTACCTCTGCCTCTGGAGTGCTGGTTGGTGTTTGCTTTTTTGGGGGGGTGGTGGGAGGAGGTAGGATCTTGCTCTATCCCAGGCCAACCTGGAATTCACTCTTTAGCTCCAGGGTGGCCTTGAACTCAGGGCAACCTCCTACCTCTGCTTCCTGAGTGCAGGCGCCACCATGCCCAGCTAGACATTTACATTTATGAAGTGTCATATTTGTTTAAACATTAGTAGCTTGTTCTAATTGAGCTGTAGATCTAGGCAAGGGTATGATATACTGTTTGCATATCTTGTGCTATTTTGAAAAGTATTTTATTTCTAAAGTCTTGTGTTACTGTTTTGCATGTCTGAAAGGCAGATATTATGCTAATAACACATGTGTGGGTCAAGTCAGTGCTCAGAGAAAGGAAACCAAAATATCCTGAAGATTTGGTGACAATAATTTAAAAAATATTATTAATTAATTTATTTATGGAGAAAAGGAGAGAGAGAGGAAGAGGCAGATAGAGAGACTAGGCATTCCAGGGCCTCTAGCCACTGCAAACAAACTCCAGACACATGTACCATCTTGTATATCTGACTTACATGGGTACTAGGAAGTTGTACCTGGGTCCTTAGGCTTCTCAACTAAGTGCCTTAACTGCTAAGTCATCTCTCCAGCCCTCAATGCATTTTTTTTTTTTTTTTATAAAGCCAGATGTCTGATGTTTCATATCCTCAGGATTTAACAAGGTGTTTTTTGCTTAGAGATTTTCTTTCTTTTCTTTTTTCTTTCCCTTTTGCTTTCGCCTTCCCCTCCCCTTCTTTTCTCTTTCTCTCCCCTCTCCCTCCTCCTCTCTTTCTTCCTTCCTCCCTCTCCCTCCCCCTCATTCCCTCTCCTCCCCTTCCTCTTCTCTCTTCCCTTTCCCACCCCCCTCTTTCCTTTATTCCTCTCCTCTTCCCTCCCTCCCCCTCTCCCCTCCTCCACTCCCCCCCCCCCCCAGGTAGGGTATCACTCTAGCTCAGGCTGGCCTGGAATTAATTCACTATGTAGTCTCAGGTTGGCTTCGAACTCTTGGCAATCCTCCTACCTCTGCCTCCCGAGTGCTGGGATTAAAGGCGTGTGCCACCATTCCTGGATCCTTCTACACTTTTTGATGGTGCTGGGGATCAGACCTAGACCTTGTATTTGGATACTACCACTGAGCTATATTCCCTATATTAACTGTTAAACCTCTATGTTGCTAACAGCAAATAAATGTCTGCCATGTGCTAGGTATTGTACATCAGTAATCAGTGGGACAGAGTCTGTGTAATGACTAAACACGTAGTTTAAATTTATTTGAGAGAGAGAGAGAGAGGAGACTAACAGAAGAGACAGAGAATTGGCATGCCAGGGTCTCCAGCCACTGCAAATGAACTCCAGATGCATGTGCCACCTTGTGCATGTGGCTTTATTTGGGTTTTGGGAATCAGACCTGGGTCCTTAGGTTTTGCAGGCAAGTGCCTTAACTACTAAGCCATATCTCCAGCCCCAAACATGGAATTTTAGATACCTCTGGGGAGGGGAAACTTGTTGCTGTCATCCTGTTTGAGTCTCTTGAGCATATCTTGTCATACCCAGCCATACTTTAAAAATATCTTAAATAAATTATTTTATTTATTGCTGATTTGCAAGCAGAGAGATAGGGAGAGGGAGGGAGGGAGAAAAAAAGAAAGTTGAAGTATGGGTGCACCAGAGCCTCCTGCCACTGCAAACAAATGCCAGAAGCATGTGCCACTTTGTGTATCTGGTTTTACGTGGTTTATTAGTCAGGGTTCTCTAGAGGAACAGAACTGCTAGAATGAATTATTTTAAAAAGGGGATTTATTGGATCAGCTTACAGTAGTCCAATAGCAGTTGCAGGCCCGAGAATCATGGAACCTGGTAGCTGCTCAGTCCACGTGGCCAGATGCCTCTGCAGTCCTGACCTGGCACTACAGATGGTGCCGGAAAGCCTGGAGGCTTCCTGAGGAGCCGCTGGGTTTCGATCCACGCGGGTCTTCAGTTGATGCTGGTCTTCAGTCCACGCTGGAAGGCAGCAAGCAGCTCCGGCAGCCAAGTGGAAGGAAGGAAGGAAGGAAGGAAGTGGCTCTTTTTACCCAGAGCTTCCTTATATGAAGTCCCCCTCTGAGCAGGGCCGCCCACTCTGGGGGAAGGGCTCACTCTGGGGGAAGGACTTCCTCCTTTAGTAGATCCTTCCTAGAAGCAACCTCTGAGACTCACCTGAAAGGGCATTTCTGTGGATTACTAAACAGATCAAGTTGACAACACCTTAACTATCACAAGTTCACCCCTTGTCAACTTGACATCAAATCATGTCTCCTTACATCATACTTAATTTCCAAATGAAAACAGTAACAAGCTCATAATTCCGCCTAACATGGCATAACTATCCCACGTACAACTGGAACCGCAAAATCTCCCCCCCCAACACAAAGCTTAGTCTCTAATATAATGGGTCTAATATAAATTCAACAGTTAGCTAATGATGTAATCGTAATATTGGTGTAGGTACATACAAACACTCTGTTATGAAGGCAGGACAGAACATTGCAATCACAGTCCTCGTTTCTGTAACTGGTCACATGGCCTTAGCTGGTAATTGTAACTGCCTTCTTCTACTACCCATTCTGTATTTCCTCCACCTTCAGCAAGCACTTCAGCAGGTCTTGGTTCTTTACCTGGAGGGGTAACCCATACCTTCATTCCTGAAGGATCTGGGCCATTTATCACACTACTTCTATTGGGTTGTTGCAGTTGTCCATTGGCTTTGACAACAGGACATGGTAACACTAACAGACACCCTAAAGGATCTCCTGCACTCCAGGCATACTCTTCCTTACCTCCATTGTGGAGGAGCAGTCCAGTTTCCCCCTGGTAATCTGGATCAGTCACCCCTGCTATCACTGTAATTCCTTTCTCAGTCTGTTCACTAAAGGGCATTAGGAGCCCAAAGTGACCAGGGGGAAGTCTTAGCTTCTAGTTCAATGGAATGTTCTTTGTGTCTCCTGGCAAAAGCACTCCTCCCTCTGGGACCAAGACTTGTAGTCCAGCACAGCAGAGTGTAAGGTTGCGGGAACAGGAAGCAAAAATCTAGCTAATGGTTCACTTGGGGTGATGGTAAGTGGGACCATTCCCATTTCCACCCCTTGATTCCTGGACCTGTGAATCTGGGCTATAGGAGAAACAGTACCATATATAGGACGCTGATTCAGAGCATATACAGCCTGCTGGAGGACACTCCCCCAGCCCTCCAAGCTATTGCCACCTAGTTGGCGCTGTAGCTGTTTCTTCAAAAGGCCATTCCACCGTTCTATCAAGCCAGCAGCTTCAGGATGTGGGTACTGGGGATTTGAACCCAGGCTTTGCAAGCAAGTGCCTTTAACCATTGAGTCATCTCTCCAGCCCAGTCTTTTTTTTTAGATTAATTTTTTTATTAACAACTTCCATGATTGTAAACAATATCCCATGGTAATGCCCTCCCTCCCCCTGCTTTCCCCTTTGAAACTCCATTCTCCATCATATCCTCTCCCCCTCAATCAGTCTGTCTTTTATTTTGATATCATCATCTTTTACCTCCTATTATGATGGTCTTGTGTAGGTAGTGTCAGGCCCTGTGAGGTCATGGATATCCAGGCCATTTTGTGTCTGGAGGAGCACGTTGTAAGGAGTCCTACCCTTCCTTTGGCTCTTACATTCTTTCTGCCGCCACCTCTTCTGCAAAGGACCCTGAGCGTTGGAAGGTGTGATAGAGATATTTCAGTGCTGAGCACTCCTCTGTCACTTCTTCCCAGCACCATGATGCCTTCTGAGTCATCCCAAAGTTACTGCCATCTGAAAAGAGAAGGTTCTCTACCAAAAGTGACAATAGCATTAATATAAGGGTATGAAAATTAAGAGAAGTGCTTCCTGGGCAGTTTGATGAGCACAGTATATACATTTAGCCAGACAGCAGCAGACTTTATATCCCCAGGGCTCATGACTACCTGTGTTTTAAGTTTTCAGTATTAGGGATGTATTCCCTCCCATGGAGCAGGCCTCCAGTCCAATTAGAGGGCAGTTGGTTTCTACCCTGACAGATGTGCCACTATTGTACCCACTGGTCATTTGTCCTGGCTGGCCAAATATAAGGCTTGCAGTGTCCACTGTTGAGTATCTTCACTGGTGATTTCTCTTTCTCCCATTGAACTGCATGCAGAATGGCTTTTTTCAGCTTTCTGTCAGCTGTTCTACCTGGAGGAGCTCCAGCAAGATTTCTCAGTGACCTTGCAGCCCAAGTATGTGGAGTCTTCAGCAATAGGGTCTTATCATCTATTCCTGGTGGGAAACCAAGGGCCTCGGAAATGTCCTATAATGTTTTGGGGGCATCAGTGACCTCCCTGGCCAACAACTCACTGGAAGGTATCCTATCCCTGGCACTGAAAATTTTCTCATAACAATGTATGGTTCCATTGTCCAAACAAGTAGGTTTCCATATGATTTCTTTATATCCTCTTAGATTTTGATTAGCCTTCCCTCCACCTTTCCTATACTCAATCCTTCCCCTGACCTCACTTAGGCCTTTTCACCCCCATTAATCTATTCTTTTACTTATATGTACAATATCATCCTATTAAGTACCCCCCTTCCCTTCCTTCCTATTCTCTTTATATCTCCTTTCTAGCTTACTGGCCTCTGTTAAAAAAGATTCATTTATTATTTATTTATTTATTTATTTATTTTCATTTTTTTGAGGTAAGGTCTTGCTCTAGCCCAGGCTGACCTGGAATTAGTCTCAGGCTGGTCTTTAACTCATAGTAATCCTCCTACCTCAGTCTCCCGAGTGCTGGGACTAAAGGTGTGCCTCCCTATGCATGGATATTTATTTAATTATTTATTTATTTTTAATTTTTTGTTTATTTTTATTTATTTGAGAGCAACAGACAGAGAGAGAAAGAGGCAGATAGAGAGAGACAGAGAATGGGTGCGCCAGGGCCTCCAGCCACTGCAAACGAACTCCAGATGCAGTGCGCCCCCTTGTACATCTCGCTAACGTGGGTCCTGGGGAATTGAGCCTCCAACTGGGGTCCTTAGGCTTCTCAGGCAAGCGCTTAACTGCTAAGCCATCTCTCCAGCCCTATTTATTTATTTTTGAGAGAGAGAGAGAGACAGACAGACATATATAGAGAGAATGGGCATGCCAGGGTCTCCAGTCACTGCAAATGAACTCCAGGTGCATGAGCCACCTTGTGCATCTGGCTTTATGTGGGTCCTGGGGAATCGAACCTGGGTCCTTTGGCTTTGTAGGCAAGCACCCTAAATGCTAAGCCATCTGTCTAGTCCCCCATTTTTTTTTTTAATAATAGAGAATAATGGAGTTTAGGGCATTTAGGAAAGGCCTTTTGCTATAGTCTGAGCTTTTATCTTTCTAAAGTTTATGTTGTTGAAGTCTTAATGGCCAAGTTGATGGTATTAGAAAGCTGGGGCCTTGGGAGGAGCTTAGGTCATGAGAGGTCTGTCAGGATGAATGTGACTAGTGTCCTTAAATGAGGTCAGAGAGAGTTTAGATTCCTTGCCTCTGGTACCATGTGAGGATACAGTGAGGAAGGAGTAGTCAGCGAAGCAGGAAGCAGACCCTCTCCAGACACCAAATCTGCCAAAGTCTTGCATGCTCTTTTCAGGTTTTATAACTGTGAGAAATCATTTTCTGTTGGTAATGCCATCCAGTCAGTGGCATTTTATACTACCAGTTCAAACGTACTAAGGTTCCTTCTAAAGATAAATTTAAGTTGGACTGAAAATATTTGAAAAACTAGCCTTAGAATGAGGGGAGAGCTTTCTTGGCAGTGGGTACAGTAAAGTTTAAATGCCCCTGATTTAGAAATGATGCTGAAAGTAAGATTTCAGGAATATATACCTTGTAGCTATTAAGGAACCTTAAACTTTATTACTTTGTTTTTCTTTTGGAGTGCTAGGGATTGATTGAACACAAAACCTTGCACATACTAGGCAAATATTCCACTGATCTGTATCCTCTGCAATTCAAATTTTATTTCTTTATTGTTTAGTAATTTATTTGTGAACAGAAAGAGTATGGGCACATTGGGGCTTCTTACCATTGCAAATGAACTTCAGACAAATGTGCTATTTTGTGTATCTGACTTTATGTGGGTACTGGGGAACCGAACCTGGGCAAGCAGGATTTACAAGCAAGAAGCACATTTTAACTGAGTGATCTCTCTAGCCCTCAGTTTTTTTTTTTTTTTGTAGCATCTCCCCAGGCTGAACTGGAATTCACTATATAGTATCAGACTGGCCTTGAACTCACCACGATCTTCCTACCTCTGCCTCCTGAGTGCTGGGATGAGAGGCATGTGTTACCATGCCTGGTACCTCAAATTTTAGCTGGAAACATATATATAATTTTTTTTATAGGTCTAGGCAAGAAGCTGTCAATTTACCTTTTTTTTTTTTTTTTTTTTTTTTTTTTGCTATTTCAAGGTAAGATTTCATTGTAGCCCAGGCTGACTTGGAATGCAATATGTAATCTCAAGCTGACCTCAAACTCACAGTGATCCTCCTACCTCTGCCACTAAGTGCTGGGATTAAAGTTGTGTGCCACCACGCCTGGCTATTTACCTTTCTAAGTAATAAGATATCCTTTCATTTACTTAAAAGATAGAGTGTCTATTTGTGGGCATCCAAATCTAAATAGAAATTGGATTCATCAAATAAATAATGAAAATTTATTTATTTATTTAGTCTTTTCTTTTTGTAGTATGGTCTCTGTATAAAGCCTTTGCTGGCCTGTAACTTGGTATGGTGACCATATTTGCCTTGCTCTTTCAGTGATCCTCCTGCCTCAGCCTCCCAAATGTTGGGATTGTAGTTGTGAGACTTCCCATGCATGGATCATTTAGTTTCTTTTGAATATTCATGTATGTGTGTTGTGTGAGCAGTGTTGTGATGTGTGGTGTGTGTACAGATGTGTACACATGCCCCATGTCCGTGAGTGCAGAGGCCAGAGGAGAGCGAGCATTGGCTGTCCCTCCTTCATTGCTCATCCGCTGTTTCCTTGAGAAACTCTCTTTCCAGTTCTGGAGTTCGCCCAAGGCATTCTCTGGTCTCTGTCCCCTATGGGACTAGTGTTACAGGTGTATGTGACTATGCCCAACTGTTCACATGGGTGCTGAGGAATTGATCTTAGGTGGTCAGTTAGGCTCTCATGCTTGTTTAGGAAGTTTTCTTAACTGCTGAGACATCTCTGCCTCCCTTTCCTCCTCTTTTTTTTTTTTTTTCCCTGAGATAGGATCTTGCTCTAGCCCAGGCTGACCTGGAATTAACTATGTAGTCTCAGGGTGGCCTCGAACTTATGGTGATCCTCCTACCTCTGCCTCCCGAGTGCTGGGATCAAAGGCTGTGTGCCATCACGCCCGGCTCCTCCTGTTTTTTTTTTTTTTTTTTTTTTTGAGATTTAGTGTTGCTATGAAGCTCAGGCTGGTCTTGAACTTTTGCCTCCTAAGTGCTGGGAATTGCAGGCTTTGTGCCCCTCCACCACGCTGAATAAAACATTAAGAAAATTTTTTTTTTTTGTTAAGCCGGGTGTCAAGGTGGAGTATTATTCTAGCCCAGGTTGACTTGGAATGCACTATGTAGTCTCAGGGTGGCCTTGAACTCACAGTGATCCTCCTACCTCTGCCTCCAGAGTGCTGGGGTTAAAGGCAATCACCACCATTCCTGGCTAAAAATATTTTAATTTATTTATTTGCAAGCAGAGAAGAGAGAGAGAATTGAAAGAGATGGGAAATGATCACACCAGGGCCTCTTGTCCACTGCAAGCAAACTTCAGATGCATGTACTACTTTGTGCATCTGGCTTTACCTGGGTACTGTGGAATTGAACTTGTGCCATCAAGGTTCATAAGCAAGTGACTTTAACTGAATTATCTCCCTGACTAAAACATTTTGAAGGAGTCAGTGGCTGAAGAAGGCTTTTTTATTTTTGGATTTTTTGAGATAGGGTCTCACTCTAACCCAGGCTGACATTGAACTCACTCTGTAGTCCCAGTTTGGCCTGGAACTTGGTGATTCTTCTACCTTTGCTTCCTGAGTGTTGGGATTAAAGGTGTGTGCCACCACACCTGGCTGGAAAACTCATTTTTATTTATTTATATTCATATTTACAGGGAAGTAGGGAGGGAGGGAGGGGAGGAAGAGAGGGAGAGAAAAGAATGATAATGGATATGCCAGGGTCTCCTGCCACTGAAAACAACTCCAGACACATGAGCTACTTTGTGCATCTGGCTGTATGTGGGAATGGGGGATTGAACCCTAGCCTCAGTCTTCATAATCAAGTGCCTTTAACCATTGAGTCATCTCTACAGCCTGAAAACTTATTTTTATTATTATTGATTTTTTGAGGTAGGGTCTTACTCTGGTCCAGGCTGACCTGGAATTAACTATGTAGTCTCAGGGTGGCCTCGAAGTCACGGTGATCCTCCTGTCTCTACCTCCCAAGTACTGGGATTAAAGGCTTGTGCTACCACACCCGGCCCCTGAAAACTCATTTTATTTTGTTTTATTTATTTTATTTATTTTTGTTTTTTTTGAGGTAGGGTCTCACTCTAGCCCAGGCTGACCTGGTACTTACTCTATAGTCCCAGCCTGGCCTGGAACTCACAGCTATCCTCCTATCTCTGCTTCCTGAGTGCTGGGATTAAAGTCATGTGCCACCACGCCTGGCAAATCTGTTTTAAAACCTTGCTGTGTGCAGTTGTGCATCCCTATAATACCAGTTACTTTAAAAGCTGAGGCAGAAGGCTTGCAAGTTCAAGGACAACCTGGACAATTTAAGGTAGCTAAACCCTATCTTAAAATAAAATAATAAATGCAATAAAGTAAAATAGGGTTGGAGATATAGCTCAGTGGAAGAGGACTTGCCTAAAACACTTGAGCTCTTGGGGTCCATCCTGAGCACCACAGAAACAAAATGTCTGCCTTCCTTGCCTATCTGTCCACCTATCTATCCAATTTGGGATAAGGGCTCATGTTGGATCTATCTTGCTAGCTTGGAATGACCTTGAACTTCTAATCCTCTTGCCTCCTCCACCTAATTGCAGAGATTAGAGGTGTGTGCCACCTCAGTTGGTTTTGCTCAGTACTGGGGGTTGAGCTCAGGACTTCTTACCTGCTGGGCAAGTACACTACCAACTGCACTACACTCCCAACCCAAACCCTTATCTTAAAGTGCTGTAACCTCATTTATCTTTTGTAAAGACCCAGATGCTTAGTGTTGTAGTCAGGTTCTCATTGCTGGCAGAAAACTCCTGACCAAGAGCAGCTTGTGGGGAAAAGGGTTTATTTTGGCTTCCAGACTTGAAGGGAAGCTCCATGATAGCAGGGGAAAACGATGGCATGAGCAGAGGGTGGACATAACCTCCTGGACAATATCAGATGGTTACATCAGTAGGAGAGTGTACCAAACACTGGCAAGGGAAAATTGGCTATAATACCCATAAGCCCATCCCCAACAATACTCTGCCTTCAGGAGGCTTTAATTCCCAAATTGCTATCAGCTGGAACCTAGCATTCAGAACACCTAAGCTTATTTATGGTAGACAACTGAATCAAACCACCACAGTCTGCCCCGGCTCCCATAAACTATTAATCATACACGATGTAAAATGTGATACATTCATCCAACTTTAAAAGTCCCCATAGTTTTTTATCAATCCCAATGATGTTAAAGCATCCTCATAGTCCAAGGTCTTTTTTTTTTTTTTTAAACTGTGAGAAAGATTTATTAGTGTGTACAAGTTGGTTCTGATAAACTGTTGGCTATTTGTTACAGTTAATTACTAAGATTGGAAGCAATATACCTTTCTTAAATTGTCACTTAGTGTTTTTCCCCCACCTCTCAAAACAGAGAAACTGGTTTTTGAATATCAACCAGCCATTTATGGAAGCCATAAGATACACATAGTCATAAACATCACACAAACTGCAATTGAAGTATATGGACAAACATTACCAACATTTATGAAAAAAGATGTTGGTTTAAAAGTGGAAGTACTAAAAGAGTTACTGTAATCACACCATTCATGTCCTTCTGAAACCAAAATGAGGGAAAACCTTATTGCCATTCTGCCCAACCCCACATAACTAAAAACAGTATCAATGGATCATGAATACAACGTATGTATCACAGGATTAAAACTCTAGTTAACTGAGCTAAGCACTGAAGCGAATTCAAAAGTAATACTAAACTTTGTTAACATGTCAGTATCATTTTAGAGTATCATCAGAACAAAGAGAATTAATTATGAATTGGTCTGGCTACATTCTATACTGAGAATTTTGGTTCGTACTAAGAGAATCTCAGACGTCCCAGGAAAGTGTGAAATCATGCTTTGTTGTTTCTCAAAGGAAATCTGATCTGTTTGATGATACCTGAAAACCTCTCCATGGTTCTAGGAGTTCTACATGCCAGTTCATTCAGCAACTGATCAGAATATTTAAGCAAAAAGGAGACAAAAGGCAGACCTGTAGCAACATATACTAGACAGATGGATGTCTTTAAAAAATTACATGATAAATGTAAATCATAAAACAAAATGTACTTATAAAGGTACACCTATTTTATGTTACATAAAAACCTATAGACTGCAAACTGTGCGTGCTTACCATAACATTTACCTGGGAAAGCTGATGAGTGGGATTTTTTTTTTTTTTTCGAGGTAGGGTCTCACTCTAGCCCAGGCTGACCTGGAATTCACTATAGAGTCTCAGGGTGTCCTTGAACTCACGGCGATCCTCCTATCTCTGCCTCCCAAGTGCTGGGATTAAAGGTGTGCGCCACCGCGCCCGGCTGATGAGTGGGATTTTTTTACAAATATTCACTGCCATGATAAAAACAATTCTGTGCAAACTGCATGGTCCCTAAGATAGCAGTTAAGAGTTTATATACAGAAAGATGTCACTATCTGATAAAATATGCAAGAGATGGAATTTCCCAGAGTTTATAACACAGAACTGTAACCAGCGCAGGCTCCTCCTCCATGGCTCTCATTCCTGTGTGACAGTTTGACTCCTTTACTCTGGCTCTCGCTTTCCCACAGTCCTGGCGTCTGAATGATCTTTTCAACAAGCTCTTCAAAGGCACACTGAACACCACCGCAGTTTTTTGCGCTTGCCTCTATAAATAACATGGAATGCTTCTGTGCAAATTTCAGATCTTCATTTCTATCAATTTCATGATTTTCCTTATCATTTTTATTTCCAACTAGCATGTTTACTATGTCGTTTCTTGTACAGCATGTTTCCAATTTATTTAACCAGTTATCCAGTTTAACAAAGGTATCTCTTCTTGTGACACCATAGACTAAATCTAACACCTTGTGCACCTCTAGAATAGCTGGGACTTAATGTTCTAAACCTCTCTTGACCAGCAGTATCCCATATTGCAAGTTTAGCCTTATTTCCATCCACTGAAATTGTTTTCACCTTAAAGTAAACACCTGTTGTTGCTGTAAGTTCTGGATCAAAAGTATCATCTGTGAACCTCAAGAGCTTGCCCACCCTGTTCTCGCCGATGATGATCTTCAGGGTGCTTAATATGTCCTCATCCATGCTGAGCCTGCTCCACTCTGACTGCTTGCCCAGCTCAGTGTGCCTCAACCTGTCCAAGGTCTTTTAACTGAGCCATAATACCAAACATCCTCCCCAAACCTTTTAATGGCACAGAATAAATATTCACACTGCAAAGATGGCATTGGGTATAGCAAAGAAATATTCAACAAATACAAGATTTAAAACAACCAGAGCAAACATCAAACTCTGTAGCTCCAAGTACAACAACTCTAGTCAGTGACAAATCTCTAAGTCCGAGAATTATAACCAACAAGTCTCTGGAGTTCCAATTCCATCCCTACAGCTAGGCTACTCACAGTCCTTTAAAACTTCATCTGGGGCCAGCAGCTTTCCTTAGCAGGCGTCTCATGGTCCTGGCATCTCTACTGGGTCTCCATTGCAACCCACGGTCCATCCTCATGGCTCCATCAGGTCTGCATGCAGGCAGTCCTTAGCAGACCTGCTTCATACTGCCCATGGCCATTTCCAAAACACAAGACAGTGTTGCAAATTCAATGACCCTCTCTTTCCTGCATTTCTTATACTCCTTAACACTAGGTGGGCTGTGAATTTGTTAAAATCCAGGGGGGAATAAAGCAGACTTTGAAGAACAGGACTATTCCTTGAGTATTCAGGCTCCTTCAAAAGACTGCATTCTTTCTGTTGTCCTAGTGCAGGTCATCTGGCCTAATCTCAATGGTTGTAATCTCTCATACAATTGCAGCTGAACAGGCAGCAGTTTAGCCCAAAGATTTCATTTTTTCTGTGCCATATCTCTGTTCACACCAGTCCATTTCTACACAATGCAACCCTGTATACATTCTCAGGACACAGCCATAACAGCAAGCCTCTCACAAAAACTGCTTCTAGCCCAGTCCAGGCCAAGCTCTTTCTTACCTTCATAAGCCAAATCTCACAGTCCATCATTCTTACTGTATTCAGGTCTTTCAACTCTGACCAGAATAGTCCACCGAGCTGTACTTACAGCACTGCAAGACATCTCTTAAGCCAAGGTTTCAAATCCTTCCACATGTCTCCCTCAAAAATTAACTCCAGCCAGGCGTGGTTGCAAACGACTTTAATCCCAACACTTGGGAGGCAGAGGTAGGAGGATCACCTTGAGTTCAAGGCCACCCTGAGAATACAGAGTGAATTCCAGGTCAGCCTGGGCTAGAGTGAGACTCTACCTCGAAAAATAAAAAAATAAACAAACAAACAAAAAAATTCTAAAGGGACAAACGCCACACAGTCAGGTTTCTAACAGCAACAACCCCCACTCCTGGTACCATCTTTACTGTTGCAGTCGGGTTTGCTGGTAGAGAACTCCTGACTAAGAACAGCTTGTGGGGAAAAAGTATATTTTGGCTTATAAACTTGAGGGGAAGCTCCATGATGACAGGGGAAAACAATGGCATGAGCAGAGGGTAGACATCACCTCCTGGCCAACATCAGACGGACAACATTACAGGAGAGAGTGCCAAACACTGGCAAGGGGAAGCTGGCTATAGCACCCCATAAAGCCCACCGCCAGCAATACACTGCCTCCAGGAGGTGTTAATTCCCAAATCTCCATCAGCTGGGAACCTAGCGTTTAGAACACCTAAGTTTATGGGGGACACCTTGTTCATGTTTGGTTAACAAGTTTAGGCTACACAGGCTTAGGCTAGAAGCAGGATGGAAACTGAGAAAGTGTTCTAAACATAACTTTATAAATATAACTTGGCCATTGACTACATATTCTTTGCTTAGAAATGAGTATTCATCTCAAATTAGCTATAATCGGTAATTAATAAAAATGATGAACATGTTCTCAAAGCTAAATAGAATTGTTTAAAGATAGTTGTCAGTGTGGGTAGACCATTTATCCTATGTAGCATTTTAAAATTACAGCTTCTTCTTCTTATTTTACTTTTTTAGTGTTTAAACCAAGGCTTCATGTTTTACTACTGAGTGACACCTGAGTCCCCAAAATAAAGGCATCTAAAGAAGCCTAAAAATATGCATTTAAAATTTTAAAAACTTTATTTTATTTATTTATTGTGGGGGGTTGGGGGAGAGGCAGATAAAGAGATTGAGAATGGGTATGGGCCTACAGCCACTGCAAACAAACTCTAGACACATGCGCCACCTTGTGCATCTGGCTTATGTGGGTCCTGGAGAATTGAACCTGGGTCCTACTGCTAAGCCATCTCTCCAGCCCTAAAACAAATTTTATTTTATAAAATATGTGTATGCCTGTTCACATGTGTGTATGGGTGGTCATGTATGTGAGTGTGTTTGTATGAGTGCATATTTACACATGCCATGGTGCACATGTGGAGGTCAGAGGACTACTTTTGGGTTGGTCCTCCTCATTTGAGGCAGTTTCTTTTTTTAAAATATTTTTTGTGTATTTATTTATTTGACAGAGAAAGAGGAAGAGGGAGAGAGAATGGGTGTGCCAGGGCCTCCAGCCACTGCAAATGAACTCCAGACGCGTGTGCCCCCCTTGTGCATCTGGCTAATGTGGCTCCTGGGGAATTGAACCTGGGTCCTTTCGCTTTGCAGGCTAATGCCTTAACCGCTAAGTCATCCCTTCAGTCCCAGAGTTTCTTGCTGTGGATTCCTACTCTGCTGTTGTTTACTGTGCTTGCCACAAGCTTCTAGAAGATTTCATCTCTGTCTCTCTCATCTTAGTGTCAGCATGCTGGGATTACAGAAGCCCATTTCAAATTCTGCTTCCAGCTTCTGCCTCGCCTTTTACATTTGGTCTGGGAGTTGAACTCCAGTACTACAGCCTGAGCAGCTGGTGCTTTATCCACTGAGCTCTTACAAGCAGTCTACCACTGACTGAGCTACGTTCCCCAGCCTGTGATTGAGCCTTAAATGTTATGTCAATTTTGCATTTCTGTTTTATTATTTCTGTTTGCATTTTTTTGTGTCTGTAGTGTATGCACATATATGTGCCCATGTCGCACTCCATGCATTTGCTTGAGGTGAGGTGTATTTGCTTATCCAGAGTTTGCCTTTTTTTTTTTTTTAAGTATTTTTTTAACTTGACAGAGAGAGAGAGAGAGAGAATGAATGAATATGGGTGCGCCAGGGCCAACTGCCACTGCAAATCAACTCTACTGGGGAATCAAACCCAGGCAGTCAGGCTTTGCCATCAAGCACCATTAACCACTGAGCCATTTCCTCAGCTCCCCACTCCCCCCCCTTTTTTTTTTGCAAGCTTTGGCAATTTCCAGGTCTCTGCCCTACTATGGGATTGGGGCTATAGGTGCTCTTGGCCATGCCCAGCTATTTACATGGGTTCTGGAGATTTGAATTTGGGTGGTCTCAGACCCTCAATGCTTGTATAGGAAGTGCAGCTAATTACTCAGCCATCTCTTCACCCCCCCCCCCCTTTTGAGGTAGGGTCTCTCTTTTGTCCAGGCTGTCCTGGAATTCACTATGTAGTCTCAGGGTAGCCTTGAGCTCATGGCAATCTTCCTATCTCTTCCTCCCAAGTGCTGGGATTAAAGGGGTGCGCCATCACTCCTGTTTTTTTTTTTTTGTTGTTGTTGTTGTTTTGTTTGTTGTTCAAGGTAGGGGCTCACTCTAGCTCAGGCAGACCTGGAATTCAGTATGTCGTCTCAGGGTGGCCTCGAACTTATGGCCACCCTCCTACCTCTGCCTCCTGAGTGCTGGGATTAAAGGTGTGCACCACCACACCTGCCTCTTGTTTTGTTTCGTTTTTTTGAAAATTTTGTTTATTTCATTTGTTTATTTATTTGAGAGTGAGTGAGAGAGAGAAAATGGGCACACAGGGCCTCCAGCCAGTGCAGATGAACTCCAAATGCATGTGCCACCTTGTGCATCTGGCTTACGTGGGTCCTGGGGTCCTTAGGCATCACAGGCAAGCACTTAACTGCTAAGCCATCTTTCCAGCCCTGTTTTGTTTTTTTGAGATAGGTTTTTGTAGGGCTATCTAGGCTGGTCTGGAACTCACAGTGTAACCCATATTGGCCTCAAAATGTGAAACAATCCGCTTGCCATAGCCTCCTGTATGCTGAGGTTACAGCTTGAGCCAGCACACATGGCAGGTTTGAATTTCTAAGGTAGTACTACTTGATTGTCTTATCTGTTGTATTAGAATTGTTGAAAAATTTTTAAAAATTATTTTTACTTGAGAGAGAGAGTGAGAGCGAGCGAGAAAGAGATTGATTGATGGGGAGAATGGGCATGCCAGGGCTTCTAGCTGCTGCAAATGAACTCCAGATACATGTGCCACCTTGTGCATGTGGCTTATGTGGGTCCTGGGAAATTGAACCTGGGTCCTTTGGCTTTACAGGCAAGCACCTTAACTGCTATTCCATCTCTCTAGCCCTGTTGCAGAATTTAATGAAATAATTTTAGAGATAAACATATCATTTTCTTTTTGTGTGTCAGTGTGTAGAGTATGTGGTATGATATATGCACAGATGTGTGCCCTCTATGTGTGCATATGAGACCAGAGGGGACCTTTGGGTGTGTCTTCATTGCTTATGGCAGCTGCTGCCCATCAGTGAGCCCTTCTGATTCTCTAGTCTCTGCCCTCTACAGACTGGAGTTACAGACATGCATGGCCACACCTAGCTTTTTAAAAACTTTTATTGACAACTTCCATAATTATAGACAATGAACCATGATAATTCCCTCCCCTCTTCCACTTTTCCCTTCACAAATGTACTCTCCATCATATGCCCTCCCCCTCTCAGTTAGTCTCTTATTTATTTATTTATTTTTTGGTTTTTTGAGGTAGTCTCACTCTAGTCCAGGCGGACCTTGAATTCACTATTTGGTCTCATGGTGGTCTTGAACTCATGGCGATCCTCCTACCTCTGCCTCTCGAGTGCTGGGATTAAAGGTGAGTGCCACCATGCCCTGCTAGTCTCTCTTTTATTTTGATGTCATCATCTTTTCCTCCTCTTATGGGGGTCTTGTGTGTGTAGTGCCAGGCACTGTGAGGTCGTGGATACTGAGGCCATTTTATGTTTGGAGAACTGCATTGTAAGCAGTCTTACCCTTCCTTTGGTTCTTACATTCTTTCTGCCATGTCTTCTGCAATGGACCCTGAGCCTTGGAAGGTGTGATAGAGATGTTTCAGTGCTGAGCACTCCGATGTCACTTCTTCTCAGCACTATGTTGCCTTTTGAGTCATCCCAATGTCACCACATCTGAAAAGTGAAGCTTCTCTAAACAAAAGTGAGAGTAGCATTAATTAATATATGGGTATGAACATTAAGAAAAGTGCTTACAGAAGAGTTTGGCAACAGCAGGCATTACACCTTTAGGGGCAAGTGACCTCCTCATCACAGGCTTTTGACTAGGTTTTCAGTACCAGACATGTATTCCCTTATGTGGAGCAGACCTCCAGTACAATTAACACATATGCACCTCCATAACACACATGCCACTATTGTGCCTGTTGGCTCGTTTGGCCTAGCTGGCCAAACTTAAGGCTTGTAGTGTCCATTGTTGTATATCTCCCCAGATGACTTCTCTCTCCCATAGGACTGCATGCAGCATAGCCACAACAGCTTTTTACCTGGGTTCTAAGGAGTTGAATTTGGCCTGAGAGGCCATCATGCTTAAGTAGCAAGTGCTCTTATCCACTGAGCCATCTCTTCAGCCCCATTTGTCATCACTTAGCAGTATCTGAGTGTCACATATGAATTTGCATCTAACTGGTTGGTCAGTTCTGACTTTATCATGATGTTGTGATTGAATTGTCAGCTGAGGCTTCAGTCATCTAAGGCTTGATCAGGCTTTTAATGAAAGACGCAGTTCCTTTTCCTGTAGACCTCTCCTAGGGCTGATTGAGTGTCCTCATGGAATGGTGGTTGGTCTTTTGAGGTCCCAGAGGGAGCAATTGGAAAGAGAAAAGTTTGGGGAGTGGAAAGAGAGGGGAAAGCTAATGGTAATTATGTTCTTTTATCACCTCACCTTGGAAAATATAGGACATGACCTCCAAGCCACTAACTTCAACTTACGTTCAAGGGAGATCAAGTAGGCTCTTACCTTTTGAAGAAAGGAACAGCAAAGATTTTGGGATTTTAAAAAATAAAATATTTTATTTATTTATTATTTAGAAAGTGTGAGAGAGGCAGATGAAGAGAAAGAGAATGGGCATGCCAGGGCCTCCAGCCACTGCAAATGAACTCCAGATGCATGTGTCACTATGTGCATCTGGCTTGCGTGGGTACTGGGGAATTGAACCTGGGTCTTTTGGCTTTGCGGGTAAGCGCCTTAACCACTAAGCAATCTCCCCAGCCCAGAGGATTTTTTTTTTTTTTTTTGGTTCTAGAGATCAAACCTGAGCCTCACACATATTAAACAAGCACCCTGTGAGCACTTAAAAAAATAAGTTTCTGCTGGGCGTGGTGGTGCACGCCTTTAATCCTAGCACTTGGAAGGCAGAGGTAGGAGGAGCACCATGAGTTCGAGGCCACCCTGAGACTACATAATTAATCCCAGGTCAACCTGGGCCAGAGTGGGACCCTACCTCAAAACAAACAAACAAACAACCGACCAACCAACCAACCAACCAACATAAAACCCTTTTAGTTACCTTTCCCCATGTGCCTCTTACTTCCCAAGATACTGCAAAAGTAAAACCCCCCCTTTTTTTCGGGGGGGGGGGTTTCGAGGTAGGGTCTCACTCTAGCCCAGGCTGACCTGGAATTCACTTTGGAGTCTCAGGGTGGCCTCGAACTCACGGCGATCCTCCTACCTCTGCCTCCCGAGTGCTGGGATTAAAGGCATGCAACACCACGCCCGGCTTACAAACCCTTTTTACACCTATTCAAAGTCCAAGAGCTTTAATCAGGTCTAACTATGGTTAAAGCTCTTACGCAGCCCAGGCTGGCCTTGAAATCTTGATCCTCCTTCCTCAGCCTCCAGAGTGTTGGCATTATAGGCAATTTTGCTAACATGTCTGGTTTCTTTAGTGCAATTTGAAAAGTTTCTTTACTAGAAGTCATTTTTAAAAAATGTTTTATTTAATTGATTTACTTGAGAGAAAGTGAGTATGAATGGGTGTGCCAGGGCCTCCAGCCACTGCACACAAACTTCAGATGCATGCGCCACCTTGTGCATCTGGCTTACATGGCTGCTGGGGAATTGAACCTGGGTCCTTTGGCTTTGCAGGCAGGTGTCTTTAGCACTAAGCCATCTCTCCAGCCCGTAGAAGGTATTTTAAAAAAATTATTTATTCACACATATGTGTATGTGTATGGGGATGTCAGGATCTCATGCTGCCATAAACAAATGCCTGTTCAGCTTTACATAGGTGGCTGGGGAATCCAACAGGCTTTTCTTACTACAAGTTCTTACTTGGATAAACTTAGTGTGGAGATCCTAGGTTGGCAATACTGTCTTCACTGCAGCCTTTTATTTCTTTACCCTATCCCCCTTGTTTTTAGGTTTCTAACCATATGGATAATATAATATATAAATTTGAACTCTAGACAAGCTGATGTTAAATTCTCTGGGGGTTAATTTCTCTGCCGACTAGTTTTCTGGTAAGCCTGACAACTGTTTTTTTTTTTTTTTTTTTTTACCCTTCCATATCCTCTTAACTAGTGGTAGTAACCACTCTGACAGTCTCACCTCAGTTCAGGAGTATCCAGTCTGACTCTTCTTACTTTATTCTGGCCTAAAATTTAATATCTTATTCCCAGATTGCCATGGTATTGGCCCCAAGGCAACACTGGCTCTTAAAGTTGCCTTCGCTCAGATTTCAGTTCACTTTTCATCTTCTTTTGTGTGTGTGCACGTGCGTGTGTTGTTAGCTTGGTACTTTGGATATTTTTCTTACTCTTAAATACATTTGTTGGGTTTTCTCTAGGATCTAGTTGCGCTGTTTTGGTAGCATGCACACTTGACTGCTCTGCAGTTCCTTGCTAGCACCCATGTGCTTGTGGCATAGAAAAGGCATTCAACTATTTTTTTTTTTAAGTTTTTCGAAGTAGGGTTTCACTCTCTTCCAGGCTGACCTGGAATTCACTGTGTAGTCTCAGGGTGGCCTCCCATTGATGGTGATCCTCCTGTCTCTGCCTCTCAAGTGCTGGATTATAGGTGTGCCCCACCATGCCCGGCTGCATTCAACATTTTTTTGTGTGTGCAGTTCACATGAACTAGGCACTTTAATTCAGAAAGAAAGAAAGAAGGGGCTAGGGAGGTGGCTTAGTGGTTAAGGCACTTGCTGGCAAAGCCAAAGGACCCAGGTTCAATTCCCCAGGACTCACCTAAGCCAGATGCAGAAGGTGGCACAGGCGTCTGGAGTTTGTTTGCAGTGGCTAGAGGCCCTGGAGTGCCCATTCTCTCTCTCTCAAATAAATAAAATAAATAAATGTTAAAAAATTGGAATAGTGGTTCCTTGTGGATGAGTGATGACACTAGAAGGGGATATGAGCAATACATCTGAGATGCTAAGGCTGTATCACTGTGGTCCTTATGTGGGTATACTCATTTTGTAAACATGCATCTTGGCGTATTTGTATAGTATTTGTATTCTGAGGTAATATTTAAAGTTTCTCTCTTTGTTTTGAGAGGTAGCTATGTATCTCACCTTGAACTTGTGATACACCTTCAGCCTCAGACTCTTGTATGCTTGGATTAGAAGTTTGTGCTGCTGTGCCAAGCTCTTGAAAAGAAAAAAAAAGAAAGGAGGCTGATATGTAGTTCAGTTGGTAGAGTGCATGCCTTTGCATTCATGAAATCTGGGGCTTGATGCCTAGCACCACATAAAACAGCTAGGCGTGGTAGTACATCCTGTAACCCTAGCCCTCATGACACTGAGACAGAAGGATCAGAACTTTAGGGTCATCTTGGCTACCTAGCAAGTTCCAGTCAACCTGAGGGGGATTAAAAAAAAAAGAAAGAAAAGATGAGAGAACTTTAAAAAAATATTTTGTTTTTATTTATTTATTTGACAGAAAGAGGGAGAGGGAGAGAGAGGAGAGGAGAGAGGAGAGAGAGAGAGAGAGAATGGGCACGCCAGGGCCTCCAGCCACTGCAAACGAACTCCATATGCATGCGCCCCTTGGTCATTTGGCTAACGTGGGTCCTGGGGAATCAAACCTGGGTCCTTTGGCTTTGCAGGCAAATGCTTTAACTGCTGAGCCATCCCTCCAGCCCAAGAGGAGAGAATTTGACCCTAAATTGGTTGAATGAATAGAGAACTCAGCCCTCAAGTTTGTTTTCAGTGGTCTGATATCTACTTACCATGGTAGCTGTTGCTATCAAGATTTTTTTGGGGTGAGAAGGAAATAAAGAATTTAAATATTGAAAGGGCACACTCACATGAAAGTTATCCTGTAGCAATATTCTTATTTCTGTGCTCTGTAATTTTTGTATAGGTATAGACAAAATTACTGTCATCAATTTTAGACAAAATAACAGACTGCAGTAATTATGGAAAAAGAAACAGTTATAAATTCTATTCAGAGTGGTACTCTTGGGCTGGAGAGATGGCTTAGCGGATAAGGTGCATGCCTGTGAAGCCTGGGGACCCAGGTTCAATTCTCCAGGTCCCATGTAAGCCAGATGCACATGGTGGCACATGCATCTGGAGTTTGTTTCCTGTGGCTAGGGTCCCTGGCATGACCATTCTTACTCACTTTCTCTCTCTCCCTCCCTCTCTTTCTGTCTCAAATAAGTAAATAAATACATAAATAAATAAATCTTTAAAAAAAACTGCTACTCTTGGACTGAAGAGATGGCTTAGCAGTATAGGCACTTGCCTTCAAAGTCTAAGGATCTGGTTTGATTCCCCAGGACCCACGTAGGCCAGATGCACAAGGGGTGGCACATGCATCTGGAGTTTGTTTGCAGTGGCTAGAGGCCCTGGTGCACACATTCTCTCTATCTGCCCCCCCCCAATAAATAAATAAAAATGTTAAAACAATAGTACTCTTTCAGGGGAGATTTGAATAAATCCTATCATTTAGTATTTTAATCTAGATTAGATACAACAGCAGGTATTTTACACATTTCAGGGAATAGATGGAATCACCTCAAAGGCTGGTTGACTCTTCCTCTCCTCCTTCCCTTTGTTAGTAAATATTAGCTTCCTTTTAACATCTTAAAATCTTATTTTCTGTCTAAATAGAATGTTATTTATGCATGCTTTGTATGGGGGGGGATGGTGTGTACACATGCACACACATACTCAGTTACCTGCTACCATAGCTTATACATATGGAGCATCAGTGTGGGTTTTTTTTTTTTTTTTTTTTTTTTTTTGGTGTGTTTTCTTGAGGTAGGGTCTCACTCTAGCCCAGGCTGACCTGAAACTCACTCTGTAGTCTCAGCCTGGCCTTGAACTCAAGCAGTCCTCCTACCTCTGTCTCCTGAGTGCTGAAATTAAAGGCATGCATCACTACACCTGGCTTCAGCATAGGTTTTTATACATCATGTTTGAGACATTAGTTGCTTATTGTTCATACAGTCCTAAGGTGGTGATAAAAAATAAGTAGCTTCAGGACTGCTAATAATTAAAATTAAATTAATTAAAATTTAACATGACTGTAGAGCAAAATTTTGCCTTTAAGATAATATTTTTAATTTTTTCTTTCTTTTCTTTTTTGTTTTTATTTTTCAAGGTAGGGTCATACTCTAGCCCAGGCTGACCTGGAGTTCACTATGTAGTCTCAGGGTGGCCTTGAACTCATGGTGATTCTCTTACCTCTGCGTCCCTAGTGCTGTGGTTAAAGGCGTGCACCACCACGCCTGGCTTAATATTTTTAATTTTTTAAAAACATATTTTACTTTTATTTATTTGACAGAGAAGGAGGGAGAGAGAATGGGTGTGCCAGGGCCTCCAGCCACTGCAAACGAGCTCCAGATGTGTGTGCGCTCTCTTGTGCATCTGCCTAATGTGGGTCCTGGGGAATTGAACCTGGGTGTTTTGGCTTTGTAGGCAAACTCCTTAACCGCTAAGCCATTCCTCCAGCCATATATATGTATGTATGTATGTATATGTATGTATGTATGTATATGTATGTATGTATGTATATGTATGTATGTATGTATATATATATATACACATATATGTATAAATATTTTATTTATTCATTTATTTGACAGAGAAAGAGGGAGAGAGAGTGAGAGAATCGGTGTGCCAGGCCCTCCAGCCACTACAAACGAACTCCAGATGCATGCGCCCCCTTGTGCATCTGGCTAACATGGGTCCTGGGAAATCGAACCTGGGTCCTTTGGCTTTGCAGGCAAAAAATGCCTTAACCGCTAAGCCATGCCTCCAGCCCCAGCCCCAGCCCAGTATTTTTAATTTTTTTTAAAAAACTTTTAATTTAAAAAAATTTTTAAAAAATGTTTTTATTAACAACTTCCATGGTTATAAAAAAATACCCCATGGTGATACCCTCCCTCCCCCCCTTACCCCTTTGAATCTCCACTCTAAATCATACCCCCTCCCCATCTCAATCAGTCTCTTTTACTTTTGATGTCTTGATCTTTTCCTCCTCTTATGATGGTCTTATGTAAGTAGTGTCAGGCACTGTGAGGCCATGGATATCCAGGCCATTTTGTGTCTGGAGGGAGTATGTTGTATGGAGTCCTGCCCTTCCTTTGGCTCTACATTCTTTCCGCCACCTGTTCCGCATTAGACCCTGAGCCTTGGAAGGTGTGATACAGATATTGCAGTACTGAGCACTGCGGTCATTTTCTTCCATCACCATGATACCTTCTGAGTCATCCCAAGGTCACTGCAATCTGAAAAGAGAAGATTCTCAACCAAAAGTGAGAGTAGCATTAATATAAGGATGTGAACATTAAGAGAAGTGCTTACTGGGCAGTTTGATAAGCATGGTATATACATTATGGCCAGATAACAGCAGACGTTACACCCCTAGGGCTTATGACTAGCCGTGTTTTAAGTTTTAGTATCAGGATGTATTCCCTTCCCATGGAGTGGGCCTCCAGTCCAATTAGAGGGCAGTTGGTTTCCCCCATAACAGACATGCCACTATTGCACCCTGTTGGCTCATTTGTCCTGGCTGGCCAATTGTAAGGCTTGTAGTGTCCACTGATGAGTGTCTTCACTGATGATTTCTCTTTCTCCCATTGAACTGCATGTAGAATGGCTTCTTCCGGCTTTCTGTCATCTGGTCTACATGGAGGAGGTTATCAGCTCAGATCCAGCAAGATTTCTCAGTGGCCTTGCAGCACAAGTATATGAAGTCTTCAGCAATAGGGTCTTACCATCTATTCCTGGTGGGAAACCAAGGGCCTCAGTAATGGCCTATAATGTTTTGGGGGCATCAGGGATCTCCCTGGCCAACAACTCACTGGGAGATATCCCATCCCTGGCACTGAAAATTTTCTAGCAACAATCTACGGCTCCTGAGTGTTCCATTGTCCAAAAAAGTAGGATTACATATGTTTTATTGATATCCTCTTAGATTTTGATTAGCTGTCCCCCCACCTTTCCTTTTCTCAATCTCTTCCCCAGACCTCATTTTGGCCTTTTTCACCCCCAGTAATCTATTCTTCTACTTACATATATACAATATCATCCTATGACGTACCCCCTCCCTTCCTTTCTCTTCCCTTTCTATCTCTTTTCTAGCTTACTGGCCTCTGCTACTGAGTTTTTTCCTTCTCACACAGAAGCCCAGTCATCTGTAGCCACCTATGAGAGAGAACATGCGACACTTGGCTTTCTAGGCCTGGGTTACCTTACTTAGTATAATCCTTTCCAGGTCCATTTTCCTGCAAATTTCGTAACTTCATTTTTCTTTACCACTGAGTAGAACTCCATTGTATAAATGTGCCATATCTTCATTATCCACTCATCAGTTGAGGGACATCTAGGCTGCTTCCGTTTCCCAGCTAGAATTGAACCTAGGTCCTTTGGCTTTGCAGGCAAACAATGCCTTAACCGCTAAGCCATGCCTCCAGCCCAGCCCATTATTTTTAATTTTTTAAAAAATATTTTTTTTATTAGAGAGAGAGAGAGAGAGAGAGAGAGAGAGAGAGAAAGAGGAGAAAGAGGTAGATAGAGCATCATGCACTTTAAAGTTTTTTCATTTTTATTTGTTTGGGACAGAGCGAGGGAGGGAGGGAGAAAGGGTGGTGGTGGGGGGAGAATGGGTGTACCAAGACCTCCAGCCACTGCAGACGAACTCCAGATGTGTGTGCCCTCTTGTACATCTGGCTAACGTGGGTCCTGGGGAATTGAACCTGGGTCCTTTGGCTTTGCAGGCAAATGCCTTAACTGCTAAACCATCCTTCCAGCCCTAAAATAATACTTTTAAATGTAATTTACTTATTCTAGTGCTGGAGATAGAACCAATGTCCTTGAACATGAGTCTTCTATTCCTGAGGTACATTCCTATCCTAGAATAGTGTTATTTAATAGGCTGTGCTCCTGTCAGTTTACAGTGTCAGCCTGTGGTTTCAACAGCAAAGTCCTGACAGCAGTGAACTGCAGACATCCAATAATTTCAGCTTATTTTTTGTCACATTAGAAAGGACAGTGCAGTTTTAGTTTATTCATTTCAGTGGGATCATCATTTCATTATAAATGTAAAGGATGGTTAATGATGATTTCTTATAAAGTTATAAGATTAAAAAGGTAAGCCTTTTTATGTTGCACTCAATGATTTCTTTTTTTTTTTTTTAAATTTTTTTTTGTTCGTTTTTATTTATTTATTTGAGAGTAACAGAGAGAGGAAGAAGCAGATAGAGAGAAAGAGAGAGAATGGGCACGCCAGGGCTTCCAGCCACTGCAAACGAACTCCAGACGCATGCGCCCCCTTGTGCATCTGGCTAACGTGGGTCCTGGAGAATTGAGCCTCGAACCGGGGTCCTTAGGCTTCACAGAGCAAGCGCTTAACCGCTAAGCCATCTCTCCAGCCCCGACACTCAATGATTTCATACAGTGTTAGGTCAAAACTTTCAGGAGGGTTTCCTGCATTGTTGGGTCTTAGATAAGACTCCATTAATCATGGTCCTTTTTCAAAATCCTCAGTCTGCAGGAAACTGTTAGTCATCTATGAAGAGCATTTGGAGAAGGAAGGCTTCACTGTATTTTATAGCTAGCTTTATAGGGCAGTTTGATGCACACAGCATCTCTACTTTATTTCCTCAATATTATCATGGGGTCTTTAATGAATTTTGAGGATCCTAGAAGATGTCTTTCATAGTTTGATTTTGTTGATTTTGTTTGCATGTATTTGGATTTTTCGAGGTAGGTTTTCACTCTAGACCAGGCTGACCTGGAACACTAATTCTAGGCTGGCTTCAAACTGACAGTGATTCTCCTACCTCTCCCTCCCAAGTGCTGGGTTTAAAAGGTATGCACCACCATGCCTGGCTGATTTTGCCTTTTTGAGGTAGGGTATTGTCTGCAGGCTCACCTGGAATTCACTGTGAAGTCTCAGGCTGGCTTCGAACTCACAGCAATCCTCCTACTTCTGCCTCCTGAGTGCTGGGATTAAAGGCGCGTGCCACCACGCCCAGCTCAATGTGGGCTCTTAAGAGTCTTCCTGAAGTAAACTTAGCAACATAGATACACAATTTTTGTAATGTTTTTTTGAAATTACATTGTTCACAGGATATACTCTTCATCTAAGTTTAAAAATGTTTTGGTATCCCTCTCCCTTTTTCTACAAGCAGAGAGAGAATGGGCATGCCAGGGCCTCTAGCCACTGCAAACAATCTCCAGATGCATGTGCCACCTTGTGCATATGGCTTTATGGGTACTTGAGAATCAAGCTTGGATTGTTAGGTTTTGTAGGCAAATGCCTTAACTGCAGAGCCATCTCTCCAGCCCAGTATGTTTATTTGTTTATTATTTTTTTTTTTAGTAAAAGGCGAAAGATTTATTCGGTCTGAAGAGAAACCAGAGTATCAGTATGTTTATTTTTATTCAAACAATTTTGCTCTTGTTTTTTTTTTTTTTTTTTCCTTCATTTTTCGAGGTAGGGTCTCACTCTGTCCAGGTTGACATGGAAAATTAACTCTTAACTCTGTAGTCTCAGGGTGCCCTTGAAACTCATGACGATCCATCTACCTCTGCCTCCCGAGTGCTGGGATTAAAGGCATGCACCACCACGCCTGGCTTTTTTATTTTCGTTTTTTGAGATAGGGTTGCATTCTAGTCCAGGCTGACCTGGAATACACTGTGTAGTCTCACGGTGGCCTTGAACTCCCTGCCATCCTCCTACCTCTGCCTCCCAAGTGTTGGGATTAAAGGCATGCGCCACCACACCCAGTTGTTCTTTTTTTCAGTTTTTTTAAAAAAATTTATTTATGAAAGAGAAAGAGAGACAGAGAGAGAATGGGTATGCCAGGGCCGCTAACCTGCAAACAAAATCCAGATGCATGTGCTACCATGTGCATCTGGCTTACATGGGTACTGGGGAATTGAACCTGGGTCTTTAGGCTTCACAGGCAAGTACCTACACTGGTAAGCTGTCTCTCCAGCACAGTATTTTTTCTTTTAATTTATTAATTTACAAGCAGAGAAAGCTAGAGAGAAGAGAGATGGATAGGGAGAATGGGTGCTCCAGAGCCTCCAGCCACTGCAAATAAACTCCAGATGTAGGCGCCACTGTGTATCTGGCTTTATGTGGGTACTGGTGAATTGAACTTGGCTTGTTAGGCTTTGCAGACAAACACCTTAGCTGCTGAGCCATTTCTCTAGCCTTTTACCCTTAAAAAAATTTTTTTTGTGTGTGTGGGTTTTCTCTCTCTCTCTCTCTCTCTCTCTCTCTCTCTCTCTCTTTTTTTTTTTTTTTTTCGAGGTAGGGTCTCTCTAGCCCAGGCTGACCTGGAATTCACTGTGGAGTCTCAGGGTGGCCTCGAACTCATAGCAATCCTCCTACCTCTGCCTCCCAGTGCTGGGATTAAAGGCGTGCGCCACCATGCCTGGGCCTTTTTAAATTTTTAAAAAATGGTATTTATTTATTTGTAAGCAGAGAGAGAGGGAGGGAGGGACAGAGAAGAGAGAGAGAATGGATGCACTCCATCTGCTGTAAATGAACTCCAGATGTATGCACCACCTTAGGGATCTGGCTTTTTTGTGGGTTTTGGGGAATCGAACCTGGGTTGTTAGGTTTTGCAGGCGAGCACCTGAGCAATCCAGCACTTTTTTTCTTTTGTGCGTGTAGTACGTGCACATGTATGTGTGGTTGATATGCATGTATGTGCATGTTTGTGTCAGGACAGAGGCACATGTTTGGTTGCCTTTTCAATCTCACTTTACTTAGAACTCACTGATTTGGTTCGAATAGCTAGCCAGTGACATTAGGGTTTTCCTGTCTGTGACTTTCCAGTGCTGAGATTACAGGCATGCGTCACAGTGCTCATTTATGTGGGTTCTAGGGATCCAAATGCCGGTCCTCATGCCTGTGCAGCAAGCACTTACCTACTGAGCCATCTCTCCAGGTCTTTTTGTTGTAGCCCAGGCTAATTTTGAACTTGCTGTGTAGACAAGAATGACCTCCTTTCTGTCTTTACTTCCAAGTGCTAGGATTACAAATATATGCTGCCACTGCCACACCTGCTTTAGGAATGAAAAAAAATACATACATACACACACACCTTTTCTTTTGAGGTAGGGTCTCCCTCTAGTCCAGGCTGACGTTGAATTCACTGTGTAGTCTCAGGGTAGCCTCGAACTCATGGTGATCCTCCTACCTCTGCCTCCTTTGTGCTGGGATTAAAGGCATGCACCACCACACCTGGCTTGGCTATTTTTTTAAATATATTTTTTCTGCATTTTATTCTTTTGGGGGATGACCATTAAATGTATTATGGTGAACTTTATTTTGTCCAACCCATAAAACTCTCAGGTTCTGTTTTTTTTCCTTCTTTTTTTTTTTTTACATGAGATAATTTCTAGTCATCCCAGGTTTACTGATTTCTTCTGCCATTTTATTATTATTATTATTATTATTATTTAACAGGCTTAATCCACTTTTATTTTTTCTGTATAAAATCCCTATGTGGTAGCCACAGCTGGAGCCTGGGTCCTCTGCACTGAGACTCTGGTGTGGGTTTTCACAAAATGGTCAGTGAATTCCTGGTAGGGAGACTTGCTGAACATAGTCTCTTTCCAGAGGTCGGGGGTCAGATAGCTGTAGGTCTTAGAGATGGCGTCAAAACTGGCCTTAGCAAAGTTGCCCAGGGTGCAGTGCAGCCCCTGGCTGAAGTGTAAGCAGTCATCAATACCATCCATCAGCAGCAGCTTCTTGGGCATGGGGGCAGAGACAGTGCCAGTGCCCCTGGGCGCAGGGATAAGGCACACCAGCCCAGAGCCACAGCGGCCTGTCACTTTACAGGGGACTGTGTGGGGCTTGCCCATCTTGTTTCCCCAGTAGCCTCTGCGGACAGGCACAATGGAGAGCTTGCCCTCGGATGGCAGTGGCTACCTCCTTAGAACACTTGACACCCAGGCCGACGTGACCGTTGTAGTCCCCATTGGCGACAAAAGCCTTGGACCTGGTCTGCTGGTCCCAGGCCGACGTGACCGTTGTAGTCCCCATTGGCGACAAAAGCCTTGGACCTGGTCTGCTGGCCAGCACGAGTCTGCTTTTGCACTGGCATGATCTTCAAAACCTCATCCTCAAGGGACGCACCCAAGAAGAAGTCTATAATCTCAGACTCCTTGATGGGCAGGGAGAACAGATAGATCTCCTCCAGGGACTTGATCTTCATGTCCTTGACCAGGCGTCCCAGCTTGGTGACGGGGATCCACTCCTTGTTATCGGCTTTGCCTCCACAAGCCCCGCGGCCTCGGCCCCGACCGACCATGGCCACGGCCACGACTGTGGCCGGAGACCACTGCCGAAACCTCCGCGGAGGCCTCTGTGTCCTCCCAGGCGCTGGCCCCCAGGTCCTCCGGGCCCTCCCGCTGCACTGGCGTCATCCGCCATTTGGTGTTTTCCAGAGGAAGAAGCCATTTTATTATTTTTAAAAATATTTTATTTATTTGCAAACAGAGAGAGACAGAGGAGAGAGAGAGAGAGAGAAAGAAAGAATGGGCACACCAGGGCCTCTAGCCACTGCAAACAAACTCCAGATGCATGTGTCACTCTTTTTTTTGTTGTTTATTTTTTATTTATTTATTTGAGAGCGACACAGAGAGAGAGCGAGCAACAGAGAGAGAGAGAGCGACAGAGAGAGAGAGAGAGAGAGAGAATGGGCGCGCCAGGGTCTCCAGCCACTGCAAACGAACTCCAGATGCATGTGCCCCCTTGTACATCTGGCTAATGTGGGTCCTGGGGAATCGAGCCTCGCACCAGGGTCCTTAGGCTTCACAGGCAAGCTCTTAGCCGCTAAGCCATCTCTCCAGCCCCATGTGTCACTTTTTGCATCTGGCTTTATATGGGTACTGGGGATTCCACCCTGAGTCATTAGGCCTTGCAGGCAAGTGTCTGAAAGGCTGAGCCATCTCTCCAGCTCATCTTTGCCATTTTAAATGCTGTTGAGCCCTTCTAATGAATTTTGTATTTCCATTTTCATACTTTTCAACTATAGAATACCTGTTTGGTCCTCTTAATAATTTTTGTCTCCTTATTGAGTTTCTGTATTGATTGATTCATTGTTGTCATTTGCTGCTTTATTTATGTACTTAACGATACTTATTTATATATTTATTTTTGAGACAGAGCCTTGTTATTTTTAGCCATAGCAAACCTGAAACTTGCTGTGTAGCCTGGGCAGGCCTTAACTCATAAGTCATTCTGCTTCAGCCTTTTGAGTGCTGAGATTACATGATGAATGTCACCATACTCAGCTTCCTTTAATTTGCTTTTTTTTTTTTTTTAGGTAGGGTCTCACTCTACCCCAGGTTTACCTGGAATTCACTGTGTAGTTGGCCTCAAACTCACTGCGATCCTCCTACCTCTGTCTCCTGAGTGCTGGGATTAAAGGTGTGCGCCACCATGCCCGGTTTAATTTGCTGTTTTTTTGTTTTGTTTTGTTTTGTTTTGGAACTACATATTGAACCCAGGCTCATCAAGTGATCTACTGCTGAGCTATATCCCAGCCCTCCTTTTTACTTTTTTTTTTAATTTTTAGGTAGTGTCTCACTAAGTACTCTAGGACAGCTTTGAACTTGTGGTTCTCTTGCCTTAGACTTCCTATGCCACCAGGCCCAGCCCCTTTAATATTTTAGATACGTTTTGCTTCAGAGGGTGTGTTTGTGTATGTTTCTGGTAATTGCACCTAGAGGTTCATGTTAGTAGGCAAGTTCTCCATTACTAAGTTAAACACCTAGTCCCTTCTGGTCTCCCTCTAACCGCTACCCCAGGCAAGGTCTCACTCTATCCCAGGCTGACCTGGAACTCACTTGTAGCCCCTGGCTGGCCTCAAACTCACAGTGGTTCTCCTACCTTAGGCATGTGCCACCATGCCCAGCTACTCCCTTCAGTTTTTTTTTTAAAACATAATTTGAAATAGCTCTTTTGAAGTCTTTGCTAAGTCTAACATCTGAGATACATATTTTTCCTAAGGACAGCTTTTTTCTCCTGTGTATGAGTCACAGCTTCCTGTTTCTTTTGAAAGTCATAATTTTTTATTGAAGTTAGGCATTTTAGACAAAATATTGTAGTACTTTGGATTTTGATCTGTCTTTTTGAAACTGTTGCTGTTTCTTTGTTTAGATGCCAGATAAACCTGTGAAATGTTTCTGTTACAGTGTATAGTTACTGATTTTTCTGTTCAGTTTTTTTCTTCCCTTCTTATTCTTAATTTAAGCTTATCTCCCTAGTAGTTGCTCCTGTTATTTCTGATATTGCTCACTGGTGTTACCAGTAATTGGGGCCCATAAGGCTTTTCATTCTCTGCTGTAGGTCTATGTGTAGGGGAGTGCATTTTAACCTTGAGACCTTTTTTTTTTTCCCCTGCAAGGTAAGGCCTTACTCTAGCCCCTGCTGACCTGGAATTCACTATGTAGTCTCAGGCTGGCTGCGAACTCACAGCGATCTGCCTACCTCAGCCTCCCAAGTGCTGGGATTAAAGGCATGCACCACCATGCTAGGCAGAGACATTTTAAAACCTGCCACTTTTACTTTCTGCAATACATTTGACATCACATCTCCATATCTTCAGCCAAGAATGTGCAGAATAAATTTATAACCATATCTTCATGCTAGTATAGCCTTGGCTACCCTGTTTGCTGCTGAGATTGTCATTTGCACCTACAATACCCAGACACTCTATGAACTGTCACTGCACATTGAAATGAAGTCACTTTTCTTTTTTTGGTTTTTTGAGGTAGGGTCTCTCTGTAACCCAGGCTGACCTGGAATTCACTATGTAGTCTCAGGGTGACCAGGAACTCATGGTGATCCTCCTATCTCTGCCTCCTGAGTGCTGGGATTAAAGGCGTGCGCTACCATGCCCAGTTTGAAGTCACTTTTTGAGAGTCTACCTGTATACCCTCAACTTTTGTTCCACATTGGTAAAGCATGTTGAGTTGAGAGGTGGTAGTAGCCTCAGGCAAGAATGTTAATTGCCCTTGTCTGCCAAAATTCAGCAGCTTTCAAGCACCAGTACTTTTTGGCTTGATGGATTTCTAAGAACTGACTGAAGTGGTTCTTTTTGTGAGTTTCATCTTGCTTTATAGTATAATATTTTGAGGTCAGGACTTGCTAATCCTAGAATTTACCCGTAGTCAGCAGTCTTGCTCTAAGCTATGTAGCCTAGGCTGGCCTGAAGCCTCATCAATACATTTAAATTTCCCTATATTCCCAACTATCATGTGTATTCCACCCATAGGTATCTACCTTCCTGATAATTTTTTAATATTTTTTTGTTTATTTATTTATTTATTTATTTATTTATTTATTTGAGAGCGACAGAGAGAAGGAGGCAGAGAGACAGAGAGAGAGAGAGAGAGAGAGAGAGAGAATGGGCGCGCCAGAGCTTCCAGCCTCTGTAAACGAACTCCAGATGCATGTGCCCGCTTGTGCATCTGGCTAATATGGGTCCTGGGGAATTGAGCCTCGAACCGGGGTCCTTAGGCTTCACAGGCAAGTGCTTAACCACTAAGCCATCTCTCCAGCCCCCTTTCCTGATATTTTGATAAACATTCCCTTGCTTTTAAAATAAAACTTGGTGTTCAACTAAGTATGTACACAATTTGTGTCATTTTGCATGGCTTTGAGCTTTATAGACCATGGTCTCGCCACCCTATGTGCTTACCGTTGTTTCTGAAATTTACCTATGTCAATATGGTGTGTCGTTTGCTCCCTTCCTCATTGTAGTAATGTACCACAGCAGTGCCATGACTATAATCCCTCCTTCCCTCCCTCCCTCCCTCCCTCCTTCTCTCCTTCCTTTCCTTTCTTTTTCCCTCTCTGCCTCCCCATCCCTGTCTTCTTTTTTTTTTCTCTTTTGAATCAGTGTTTCTAGCCCATGCTGGCCTCTAATGCCTTACATAGTGAAGATGACTTTGAACTTCTGATCCTGCATTCTCTTATCTCCCCAGTGCTGAGATTTCAGGTGCTTGCCAGCATGCTGGTTTTATGTAGTGCTGGGGACCCAGAACTTGTGCATGCTAGGCAGGCACTCTAATGAGACACTTCCCTGGTCCATGAAGACAGCTTTATCTAGAGTGCGCTCTCCTGGCTTTAGGTTGCCATCAGTTTTGAACGCAGTATATTGAGTAATGATCAGCATTAATTTTTGTTTTAAATATTTTATTTCTTTTACTTTTTTTTTTTCAAGGTAAGGTTTCATTCTAGCCCAGCCTGTCCTGGAATTCACTGTGTAGTCTCAGGGTGGCCTTGAACTCACCATGATCCTCCTACCTCTGCCTCCCGAGTGCTGGGATTAAAGGCATGCTCCATCACGCCCGTCTCTTTTACTTATGTTTTATTTGAGAGAAAGAGAGAAGCAGGAAGGAAGAGGCATATAGAAAGAATGGGTGTGCCAGGCCCTCTAGCCACTACAAATGAACTCAGGATGCGTGTGCCACCTTGTGTATCTGGCTTACATAGGTCTTGGGGAATCGAACCTAGGTCCTTAGGTTTGCAGGTTTGCAGGCAAGTGCCTTAACCATTAAGCCATCTCTTCAGTCTGATTTTTTTTTTTTTTTTTGAGGTAGGGTCTCACTAGCTCAGGCTGATCTGGAATTCACTCTGTAGTCCAGGGTGGCCTTGAACTCACAGTGATCCTCCTACCTCTGCCACCCAGGTGCTTGGATTAAAGGTGTGAGCCACCACGCCCTGCTCCAGCTCCAGCTCCAGCTCCAGCTCGTTTTTTTTTTTTTTTCTTTTCAGTTTTATTTATTTAAAAGAGAGAAAGAGGCGGGGGCTGGGGTGGGGAAGAATAGGCAAGCAAGGGCCTCACTGCAAACAAACTCCAGATACATGTGCCCCATTATGCATCTGGCTTATGTGGGTCCTGGGGAATCAAACCTGAGTCCTTTGGCTTTGCAGGCTTAACTGCTAAGCCACCTCTCCAGCCCCTCCAGCTCATTTTTTTTTTAATTTTGTATCCTTTTTTTTTTTTTTTTTTAAATGAAGAGTGAGCAAGAGAATGGGCACACTAGGGCCACTAGCCACTACAATTGAACTCCAGACACGTGTGCCAACTTGTGTGCATTTGCAACCTGGAATGCTTGCGTCACCTTGTCTGTCTGGCTTATGTGGGATCTGGAGAGTTGAACATGCCTGGGTCTTTAGGTTTCTCAGGCAAATGCCTTAACTGCTAAGCCATCTCTCCTTTTTTTTTTTTTTTTAATATAGGGGTTTGGGGAGATGGCCCAGTAGTTAAGGACACTTGTTTTGCAAGTCCGAAGACAAGACTTAGGTTTGGATTCCTAGCACCTACCTAAAGCTGACACAAACTGGTGCCATTGTGTAATCTCAGCATACTTATGGCAGTGGGAGATGGAGTCAGGACAATCCTGAAGCTTGAGGGCCAGCTTGCCTGGCAACAAGGTGGAAGGAGAGATTGTTCATTTCTGACCTCTACACACACAGACCGTGGCATGCACATACCCATGTACATATAAACATATCATACACACATGAAAAATAAAAGACAACAAGTTACATAATAGGAATGAAAATATCTTGAGTGTATTAGAGCCGTATGGATAAGTTTTTTTTGTTTGTTTTGTTTTTTGGTCTGAAGTCTACCCTGCCAAATACTAGGATAGCGACCCCTGCTTGTTTTCAAGGCCTATTTGATTGAAACACCTTTTTCCAACCTTTCACCCTAAGATAGTGTCTGTCCTTTGTAGAAAGGTGAGTTCTTGAAGGCAACAAATTGAAAGATCCTGCTGTTTAACCCAGTCTGCAAACCTATATCGTTTGGTTGGGGCATTGAGGCTGTTGATATTAAGAGTTATTATTGAAAAGTGTGTATATATTTTTGTGATTTTTCTTGTTTTGTAGTTCTTCTGGTTTTACCTTTGCTGTCTTGTATTAACTGGTATTTGAGTATGGTTTGTTTTTCCAGGTTCTTTTTATGTGTGCTTTTCTTTTTCTTCATGGAGGATCCTGTCAAGTATTTTCTGTAGAACTAGTTTTGTCTTCAAATATTCCTTTAGCCTGCTGTTGTTGTGGACTGTCCTTATTTCTCTGTCTATTTGACCAGATAGCTTTGCAGCATTAAGTAACCTTGGTTGACATTTGTTATCTTTCAAAACTTGGAATACATCATTCCAAGCCCTTCTGGCTTTTAAAGTTTGTGTTGAGTAATCTGCTGTGATCCTGATGGGTTTGCCTTTGTATGTGACTTGATTTTTCTCTCTAACTGCTTTCAATGTATTTTCTTTGGTTTGTATATTTGGTAGTTTATAATATGGTGAGGAGAGGTTCTTTCCAGGTTTTGCCTGGTTGGTGTTCTAAAGGATTCCTGTATCTGCATTGGCATCTCTTTCCCAATTTGGGGGAAGTTTTCTTCTATGTTTTTGTTGAAAACACCTACTATGCCTTTGGAGTGAAAACCTCTCCTTCTACTATACCCTGAATTCTTATGTGTGATCGTTTCATAGTGTCCCAAATATCTTGAAATTCCCATTCATACTTTCCTGTTAGTTTGTCTTTCTCTTTGTTGGACTGTATTAGATCTGCTACCTGGTCTTCCAGTTCAGATATTCTGTCCTCTCCTTCATCTATTCTACTGGTGAGGTTTTCTACAGAGTTTTTTATTTCATTGATTGTTCTTCATTGCTAGTATTTCTGACTGATTTTTTTTAATTATTTCTATTTCCTTATTTATGTCTTGTGATTGACCTTCTTATATCATTAAATTGGTTTCCTGTGTCATCTTTGATTCCTTTGATTTCCTTGAACATATTTATAATCATTCTTTTGAAATCTTTCTCAGGCATTTCCTCTAAATCAGTCTCACTGGAGGTCATTTCTGACGCATTAATACTTTTTGGTGGATTTACATTGTCTTGATTTTTTTGTATTTCATGTATTATAATTATAGATTTTTGTGTCTTGGATTAATTTAATGCTTGGATTTTCTAATTATCTGCAGTATTGTTAGATGTATCAATCAGTCTGATGCTATATATCTTCAGGGTAGGAGCTTAAAGGTGCTAGGTGTGGCTCTTAAGACTCTCAGAGTACCTACAAAAGTGACCCTAGGTGTTGGGTTTGCCTGCTATGAGAGCATTCAGGTAGGCTGAGTGGAACAAAATACAGGCAGATTCTAAAATTTAACTAAACGATATACACATTCAGTGAAAAACAGCAGAGTATTTATGCAAGAGTAGGTATTATGACAACCAGATCCTCTAACAAAGCCACAGTCCTTAAGGATGTGTTGCTCCACACCCTTAATCCTGTCAACTGGGAGGCTAAGATTTCTGGCCTGTAGAGGGTTCCAAGTCAGCTTGTGACCAAGTGAGACCTTTCCCCCAATGAAGGACAGAAGAGGAAACAAAAGCAGTATAAATCAGGAAGCAGCAAATGACAAGCCCAAAATATAGCTTATTTAAGAATGGCCAATCTTGTCAGGGTCCATTATTGAAGAGGTGGCGGAAAGAATGTAAGAGCCAAAGGAAGGGTAGGACTCCTTACTTATAACGTGCTTCTCCAGACACAAAATGGCCTGGATATTCATGATCTCACAGTGCCTGACACTACCTACACAAGACCATCATAATAGGAAGAAAAGATCATGACATCAAAATAAAAGAAAGACTGATTGAGAGGGGGTGGGGATATGATGGAGAGTGGGGTTTCAATGGGGAAAGTGGGGGAGGGAGGGAATTACCATGGGATATTGTATACAATTATGGAAGTTGTCAACAAAATTTTTTTTTTTTTAATAAAGAAGAATGGGGGCTGGAGAAATGGTTCAGCGGTTAAGCACTTGCCTGTGAAGCCTCAGGACCCCGGTTCAAGGCTTGATTATCCAGCACCCATGTTAGCCAGATGCACAAGGGGGCGCATGCATCCTGAGTTCATTTGCAGTGGCTGGAAGCTCTGGCGCGCCCATTCTCTGTCTCACTCTCTCTGCCTCTTTCTCTGTCGCTCTCAAATAAATAAATAAAAATAAATAAAAATTAAAAAAAAAAAAGAAGAATGGCTAATCTGGGCTGGTGGGATGGCTTTGCGGTTAAGGCGTTTACTTGCAAAGCCAAAGGACCCAAGTTTGATTCCCTAGCACCCACGTTAGCCAGATGCACAAGAGGCCGCACGTGTGTGGATTTTGTTTGCTGGAGGCCCTGGAGCACCCATTCTCTCTCTGTCAAAAAAAAAAAGAAAAGAAAAGAAAAGAAAAGAAAAGAAAAGAAAAGAAAAGAAAAGAAAAGAAAAGAAAAGGGGAAAGGGGGAAGGGGAAAGGGGGAAGGGGAAAGGGAAGGAAAGGAGAAGGGAAGGAAAGGGAAGGAAAGGGAAAGGGAAGGAAAGGAAAGAGGAAAGGAAAGGAAAGGAAAAGGAAAGGGAAAGGAAAGAAAGGAAAGGGAAAGGAAAGGGAAAGGAAAGAAAGGAAAGGGAAAGGAAAGAAAGGAAAGGAAAGGGAAAGGAAGGAAAGGAAAGGAAAGGGAAAGGAAGGAAAGGAAAGGGAAAGGAAAGAATGGCCAATCCAACCATCCATCAGATTTAACATAAATTCCCCTGACATGGATGGTGCAAATAGCACTTCTGATACAAGCCTATATACCAGGCTTATTTGTCCGGTACTGACTTGGTGTAATCCCAGTTACCTTTTGGAATGGCTTTGATCTCAATTATGCTGTGTGCTCGATTGGGTCCCTCTTTGCTCCGCTGTGGGCTCAGGTAGGCTGTTCTGATCGCCTGTGCTGGGTTCTATGTAGGTGAGCTCCCTTCCCCAGGTCTCTGGTGCATGCTGGCGCTTGCCCTGCTGGTGGGGGGGGGGGGGGGAGGAGGGGAGGCTGTGGATGGTGGCTGAAGTTTTCCTGCTGGTCCTCGAGATCCTCTTCCTCAAGAGCTCCATTGATCCCTTCTGTCCTTCCTTCTTGAGTTTGCGAGGAGGCTGGTGTGAGTGGAGAATCCCCTGACCTGGCTCTTCCTGTAGCTCAGGTCAAACCTTGCGGCTGTGGCTATGCGGGCAGGTGCTGCTGCTGGAGCAGCTTTTGCCTGCCTATGTGGGCTCCAGACGCTCTGAATCTCTCCTACTTCTCTACTGCTGTTGATAATTTCTTATACACCTCACTTTTTAGTAGAAGAGTGTATTTTGCTGGAGTTTTTGTTTTTTTTTCACCCCTAGGCTGCTTTTGCATGATTCTCATGCCACCGCCTTAACTGGAAATCTCTCTCTTTTTTTGGGGGGGGGTTCGAGGTAGGGTTTCACTCTAGCCCAGGCTGAGCTGGAATTCACTATGTAGTCTCAGGCTGGCCTCGAACTCATGGTGATCCTCCTACCTCTGCCTCCAGAGTGCTGGGATTAAAGGCATGTGCCCCTCACTCTCCCCATTCCTTGGTGTCCTTTTCCAACTGCCATTGCAGTTATGATTGATTGTCAGTAAAATCATGAATACCATCTCCCAACCTCTTTTGAACTTTCCTTTATCTTCTTACACAGTAGTGATCCTGAGATCGCAAGTGGTGCAAGGGGTGGTTTTGTTTCTTTCTCCCCTCAAGTTCTTGTTTCCTATGGTCTCAGCGAGCAGGCATAAGAGGTTTTCTTGTTACTCTGCCACTTTTCTGATAATGTTTCTTTTCTTCTTTAAAATAAGCTCTATGTTAAATCAGTTTACTGTTGTCACCTATTGACTGCTGACCCCTTTCTATCAATATGAAACCTGTTTCTTGCTTAATGTCATTTTGTCTACTATTAACTGTTTTCTTTCTTTCTGACCCAGGCTGACCTGGAATTCACTATGTAGTCTCAGGGTGGCCTTAATAGTATGGGAGAAATTGCTGTTGTAATAGGAAAGCCATGATGCATTTACTACTCACTGGGTTTACTGTGAACATTAACTCAGAAGGCTGAGGGTCTTTTATCTCATTTACATGATGCAAATTCCACTTGATTTTTTTTTTTTTCGTGTGTATTTGAGTAATGTGCCTGGGTACCTCTGCATGTGTGAGGCTGTGCATGTCTCTTCCCTCATCCAGTGTCTTTCCTTCACATGGCAAGTGTGTTATCCTTCTGGAGATTCTGTACCCTGCAGACAAATTCATATAATTGCATGCATTTACACAAATAATATAATGTGCTTTGTATTCATTTAAGTTTTCTTCATGAGAATTGCTCAGTGTCACTGTACAAAGAGCTTTTTCTTTCTTAATCACTATATGACTTGGAAATATGATGAGTTGTCTGGTTCTGCTGGGATGATGTCAATCCTTTGTGATTATGGTAATATTTAAGTGGTTTAAACCACAGTGTTGTTTATACATTTAGATAGGAGAAATGAGTTATTATTCAATATTCAAATTTAAGGAACTTGAAGTGAGAAATAACTGATTCACATGTAATATTGAAAGTAATTTATATTGGTTTTTATACTTTATTTTTACTCATTTATTTGAAAGAGTGAAAGAGGCAGATAGATTTACATTTATTTAGTTTTAATTTTTTAAAATTTGAGGCAGTGAGAGGGAGGAAAAGGGAGAAAGAGAGAATGAATGAATGAATGAATGAATGGGCATGCCAGGGCTTTCAGTTGCTACAAATAACTCCAGACACATGTACCACCTTGTGCATCTGGCTTATGTGGGTCTTGGGGAATCAAACCTGGGTCCTTTAGCTTTGCAGGCAAGCACCTTAACCGCTAAGCCATTTCTCCAGCCCCCTAGTTTTAATTTTTAATTATACGAAGTATTAAGTATCATTATGGCATTTTCAAGCAAAATTTGTTTTAATCAGTTCTCCTCACCTTACCTCTTAAATCTTGCTGTTTCCCCTTATGTCTCCCTTTTCTTTTGTGCATTCATGTCACACATCACACATGTCCTTTTCCCCTACCCCCTTTCTTCAACATCAAAAATCTTTATTCTACGATATATGGATTCCCAACAGAAGAATCAACTGTCACACTTTAAAGAAAAATTTGGTCTTTTTATCCAAGGGTATTTCATACCTACAAATATTTTACTTTCGTGACACCTTGAATTGGTTGGTTTAGATTTTACTCCTTCTGTTGGCTTTCAGAAGTGTTACATTTCTTTTTTTCTTTTTGTGGTTTTTTTTCAAGGTAGGGTCTACTCTAGCATAGGCTGACTTGGAAGTCACTATGTAGTTTCAGGCTGGTCTCAGACTCACAGAGATCCTCCTACCTCTGCCTTCCAAGTGCTAGGATTAAAGGCTTGTGCCACCACATCCGCATAGAAGTGTTATATTTCTTTTGGAACAGTCTTAAAAACATCTATATTTGTTTTTTATATTTTATTTTTATTTATTTATTTCAGAGAAGGAGGGACCGGGGGGGGGGGGAGAGAAAGAAAGAGAGAGAGAGAGCGAGAGAGAAAGAATGGGCACACCAGGGCCTCTAGCCCCTGCAAATGAACTTCTGATGCATGCGCCACCCAGCTTTAAAAAGTGTTTTTGTTTATATATTTATTGGTGGGTCACTCATTGTGGACACGCTACAAGTGAACTACAGCCATATGCATTGTGTGCATCTGGCTTTACGTAGGTACTAGGGAAGTCAAACCCAGATCATCAGGCTTTATAAGTGAGCACCTTTAACTGCTCAGAGCCATCTGTGCAGGCTATATTTTCTAGTTTCTACTATAGAATGAACTCTCAGTTTACTTGGTTTAGTCAAGGGATAGAAATGCTATGCATCAGTATAACAGCAAGGCTAATGTTTTCTTGCTGTGACTTGTAGAGATATTATGATCCTTGCTTGCCCTCTGTGACATCATATGTACAGGGCAAGTAATTGACTAGCCTTGCATATTCTTAGCATCCCCTTGAAAATCATCAGTTGGTTAATGAAATTTGCCCTGTAAAAGGCAAGCTGATGGTTAAAGATCAAGTCTTGTCATGATTGGAGTTGTGTCTCTCACAGTAGTGATGGGATGTTAGGTTCTGAATTTAGCATATAAGGTGTAAATGTGTGTATGATGTCTTTGTAAACATCTTAAGGGCTGGAGAGATGGCTTAGCAGTTAAAGCACTTTCCTGTGATGCCAAAGGTCCCAGGTTTTATTTTGAGGCAAAAATCTCCTAAATTGCCCGATCTGGCCTTGAACTCACTTCATGCAGCAGCTCAGGCAGCTCTTGAGCATGAGAACTTCATGTTTCAGTCTCTAGCTTTAGCTAGAGTCTTTAGCTTGAGTTTAAATGCCTACACCACTGCCACCAGCTCAGACTAGTCTATTTTATTTTTTGAGGTTGGTTCTCATGTATATCAAGGTGACCTTGAACTTACTATATAGCCTACACTACCTGAGTACTTCGATTGCAGGCATGCACCACCACTCTCTGTTTCATGCATTTCTGGAGATTGACCCCAGGGCTTCATGTGCTAAGCAAGCACTCTACCAACAGAGCTACATACCCAACCCTTAGACTAGTCTTTATATATATATATATATATATATATATATATATATATGTTTTGGTTTTTCGAGGTAGGGTCTCACTCTAGCCCAGGCTGACCTGGAATTCACTATGGAGTCTCAGGGTGGCCTCGAACTCACTGTGATCCTCCTACCTCTGCTCCCGAGTGCTGGGATTAAAGGCGTGTGCCACCACGCCCAGCTTAGACTAGTCTTTTTGAAGCATTCTTACTCATTTACACTAAAGTCAAGCACACATTTTAATTATACCAGAGTCAATTAATAACTTTTTTTTGTGCTGATGATTGAACAAGCATTCTACTGCTGAACTATGTCCTCAGCCCTATCTAAAGTTTTTTTTTTTTTTAATGTGCATGCATGTATGTATGCTTGCTTGCTTGTCATGTGTGTGTACATGTACGTGGAGGCTAGAGGTCAATATTGCATGTCTTCCTCTAGCACTTTTTCAGCCAGCAAAGTCCCAAGGATCTATCTTTACCTCCCAGCACTGGGATTACAGGTGTGCGCTACCATGCCCAACATTTATATGGGTACTGGGGAATCTGAACTCTGGTCCTCATGCTTGCAAGGCAAGTATTTTACCACCAAGCTATTTCCTCAGCTCCTGTTTAAAGTTCTGAAGTCAGGCTGGAGGAATGACCTGGTGTTTAAAGTGCTTGCCTGCAAAGCCAAAGGACCTAGGTTCAATTCCCCAGGACCCACTTAAGCTAGATGCACAAGGTGGAGTAATCTTGGAGTTCGTTTGCTGTGGCTGGGCCCTGGCTTGGCAGTTCTTTCTCTTTCTGTCTCTTTCTCTTTCTCAAAAAAATAAATAAAAATAAAAAAATAGTAAAGTTCTGAAGCAAAATGTCTTTGGTTACTTATTGGTATTGTAGGTGTGATGCCTGTTGCAGCAGTAGGAGATTAACGTCTCAGTTTTAGTATTTGAGTCTGTTAGGATTTTGGTGGTATTAAGTCCTTTGAATTTGGCTATTTATCAAGCAGGTATTGATATGTAACATTTTAAAGCCTGTATAAGTGGTGATTTGCTATGTGCTTAGAAAAGTCAGTATGTTCTATAAATTAAATTAAATTTCATTTCTATTCATTGATTTGTGTGTTTTTGTACAGGTTGTGTTCCTGTGGCATCCTTGAGATTGTTTCTTAGACTCTACTCCATGATTTAACTTGAAATTCTGAAATGAAGATGGAGGAGGCAGTGGGAAAAGTGGAAGAACTCATTGAGTCTGAAGTCCCACCCAAAACCTCTGAACATGTGGCAGCCAAGGAGGAAGATGGATCTGTAGAGCTGGTACCTCAAGTTCCAAAAGATGGAGTAGCTGATTCTACAGTTCTTTCTTCTATGCCCTGCTTGTTGATGGAACTGAGAAGGGACTCTTCTGAGTCTCAGTTAGCATCCACTGAGAGTGACAAGCCGACAACTGGCCGAGTTTATGAGAGTGACTCCTCTAATCATTGCATGCTTTCCCCTTCCTCTAGTGGTCACCTGGCTGACTCAGATACACTGTCTTCTGCAGAAGAGCATGAACCCTCTCAAGTAGAGACAGCAGTTGAAGGAGATTCTTCTGGAGTGTCTGGGGCCATAGTTGGGCGCAAGTCTAGGCGGTCCCGTTCTGAAAGTGAAACATCTACTATGGCTGCCAAGAAAAACCGGCAATCCAGCGATAAGCAGAATGGCAGAGTCACCAAGGTTAAAGGTCATCGGAGCCAAAAGCACAAGGAGAGGATCAGACTACTGAGGCAGAAGCGGGAGGCCGCTGCAAGGAAGAAGTACAACCTGCTGCAGGATAGCAGTACCAGCGACAGCGACCTCACTTGTGACTCGAGCTCGAGCTCGTCAGATGAGGGTGAAGAAGAGGTTTCAGGGAGCAGCAAGACAATCACTGCAGAGATACCAGGTAGAGGATGTTTTTTAAACTGACTGTAAAGCACCTGACGGCGTTTCTCAGCTGTCAGGCTCACTTATATGAGCGACACTTGAAACAATCCAGGAGACCTGCAGCTCTGTATAAATTTCAAGACTGCAGTCTGTTAACAAGACACAGCCAACTTAAACAAACAAGAAACCTATTTTAGGTTGCTGGTGCACCTTAGCACATCAGAAAAAATTAGACGGTTATTGATATAGGAACAAGATTATTTTTAAGTACTGCAATTCTCATAAGTCTCTTTCTCTGTAACATAGTACCTGAACTCCCATCATTGCCTTTTTAGCACTGTTTTAGATTTAATACTTACTGTTTAGCATCATTACTAAGTGCACATACATTTTCCTCAGGAACGGGCACCGTGCTTTTATTATATAGCATCTGCACTTGAGCTTACAGCATCTGAAAGAATACATTCTTTGTTGAAGCTTTCTTATTCCTTCCAAACCAGTAGTTTTGTGTGTTTCCCCTGGATTCTGTGAATGATTAAGCTAGTTACCCATATTGCACATTTTTTATCATAACTTGTTACTCACATTGGGAGGGATGTTTTAAAAAGGTTTTTTAGAAAACCTTTCCCTTACTCCTCAACCTTTAAGAAATTTGTTAGAACTTTGCTTGTTCTAGCTGTCATCGATAGACGGGTCTATAGTTTACTACATATTTGACATACCTGCTTTTCCTGTGTTATTACAGTGATATTGCGTGCTACAAAGGCAATCTTGAGATTTCAGAGTGGAAGAAAGATGATTCTTAATTAGAGAGCTCTTACTATTGAGGAAAATTTTATGGTTGGGAACATTTTATACAATACTTAGTGTTTGGAGGTTATGATACCATTAAAGAGGGGATGTTTGGTTTTCTTAAGTTTAATAGGTGGCTGTTTTCTTTCCCCAGTTTTCTGTTTCTACACGTAAGGTAACATATTGTTGATATGCAAAGGATATTTTAAGAAAAATTTTATTGGTTAAATGTATGCCTGATCATTATAAACTCAATAACAAGAATTATTGATTTAAAACAGCACTTTATAGGTATTCAACTTACAATAAGTGTTATCCACATAGTATATTTAATATGAATTTTAAACAGTCTTTAGAAATGCTTTTTACTGTGTTAATATCTGTTGAAGTTTTAAAATAGTTTCTTGTATTAAAACTACTGAGAAGGAGATTTAAATGAAACTCATAGGAGAAGCAGGCTTTGGGATTGTTCTAAGGCAGGTTCTAGTATATTTCAGTTTTATATTTAATATTTTAAGAAAGCCTTATTAATGCCTATAAAATTGTTTGTGTATTATATCCTGTTCTCATCTATAAGTCAAGATTATGATAGCTATCGTTATATAGTATTTAATTCCAGTTATAAAAAGGTTTTTATGTAACCACCCTAACACTTTGTCTTTTTCTGGAAAGGGGAGGCGGGTGAATAAAATTCTTTTTAAAGATTGAGCCCATTGTAGAGGTGTAATGAGAAATGTCTTAATGGGCATACTCACTTTTTGGCTTCAATACATAGGTCAGATATGGTCCGTGTATGTGACTCCCATGACTGTCGTTTATGATTTCTGAAGCATTAGTTTCTGTTTCACATGAAATTTGAATTGTATGCTAATCAAACACCAAAGTAAATAGCCCAGTCTATACTTTCTGTACTTTATACCACTTAGTAAATTTTTGGCCTTCGAGAATAAGTGTAGAGCTTACTAAGGTCATGGAAAATCAGATGGTAGTTGAAGATATGCTGTGTACTGCACAGCTTTGGGGTGAGGGGTGCCACCATCACAGGAGAGGCATGAATGGTCTTTTTTTTTGTAATTATGCAAGCAGCAAATGTTGAACTACTACCTGTTTAAATATAAAAGATTTCAGATCAACTGTCTATATTGTTATCTCTGAAGAATTGTGACCATGTGCATTTCTAATGTAACAGTTATATATACTTTAATTTCTTGAGTTCCATCACTTTGGGCAAGAAGGGAGACACATGAAACCTTACATAGAGCAAGACAACTGGTGAAAAGTTGTATTATGAACTGACTTGGGTGGAGCAACATGGACATTCAAGGGAACTTAAGCTGAATGAGGAGAATCTCTTGGATGTTAAAATTTGAATCCAGCTATTTACACAGAATGAAAACAATTTGAGCAGTAAAAACTTGAGATTCTAACTATGCTATTTCATCAAGGTACAACCAAGTTAGCAGTTCAGAACGTGCTTTATTTATAAGTCTTTGGCAGCAGTTTAGAAGCTGAAGGAATGATCCTAATTGTACTCTTATGCCAAGTAACTTAACATTCTGTGTGTTTTCTTTTGAAGTGTGCAGATAATGATGCAGACTAATGCAGTGCATTATCATGCTTACTGACTTATCTGACCTCCGAGCAGCAGATGCTTATGAAATTTTTAATAACTGATAGCTTATATTTGCATTATACCTTTTCCTTGAAGTTTTCAGCAATATGTGTATGCTTTAAGTATCTGGTGGGATGTACTTTCATTTAGGGGGTCTGAGAAACTTTATAGTACATTTATAGTATTTATAGTGAATCAATGTGTTAGTAATTTTGAACATTGAAGGCTTTTATCAAGTGTCTGGTATATCTGTAGATTTTTTGGTATGCTTTATACATTTTCTTTGCAGTTTATTATTAGAACATTATTTTTCATGGGGGGGGGCAGATCATTATATGAATAATTAGCATTAGACTTCATTCAGTTCAAGAAATGTACCAGTGTATATAAGCAGCAGGACAAGATTTTTCCTGTAACTGCTTTTTATAAATACTTAGCATAGGGTGAACCTCAGGGTACCTTCCTCTCATGTTGGGTTTTATGTGGTCTAATGATCTATTATAGAAATGCCTTTTCAGACAGAGGTTCCAAAAATAGTATATCCACCATGGTAGGTAAGAGTCAGTTGTCTTAGCTGGTTTCCCTTTCTCGGAGAGCATCAGGGAGGTTATTGAGGGCAGCTGTCTAAGATCACCTGAATTCTTAGTCCACGTGAGGAGTCAGACTAGCTCAGCTCCACTGAAGCCAGGGTTGCTCTTTCCTCATTCTTCACTACACAGTTATGCACTGAAATGATTGTAACAAGCTTATTGGCAAAATTTTCCTTGGTAGAGATTATTATACTTGATCAATTAATTCTTGCCTTGAATTAAAAAAAAATTAAAGTAGTAAATTCTTTGTAGAAATTTTTTGAAATAAGTCAACCATAATTCCACTTTTATTAACATTTGAGTATGTTGCCTTCTATGATATATAACAAAATTTGTTATACTGAGTATGTTTTTGTTTTCCTTTTTCCTTAACATTATATTTTGAGAAGCTTAAATCAACACAAATATTCCCTAGAATATTTGGATTTTGGATACTGTATAAATTAGGTAATTATAAAGTAACTTTCTTTTTTTTAAAATATTTTTATTTTTATTTATTTATTTGAGAGTGACAGACAGAGAGAAAGAGGCAGAGAGAGAGAGAATGGGTGCGCCAGGGCCTTCAGCCACTGCAAACGAACTCCAGACGTGTGCGCCCCCTTGTGCATCTGGCTAATGTGGGTCCTAGGGAATCGAGCCTTGAACCAGGGTCTTTAGGCTTCACAGGCAAGCGGTTAACTGCTAAGCCATCTCTCCGGCCCTAAAATAACTTTCTTAATGTTTGTCATTTGGACAGTTTTACATTTTACTATTATTAGTAAGAATATGAACACTAGCAACACTTGACCATATACTCATGTACATATTGCATCTAGGAGTTTGACTTTATAATAGATATGCATTTTTTATTCTTGCTATGGAATATTTATTTTAAAAAATCTTCCTGATTTAGTGGAAGGATAATATCTTAAGGTTAATTTTAATTTCTTTGCTTAATAGTGAAGTTGAAAACCATGTTTGGCCATTTGTTTTCTTTTGGTGAGCAATATTCTTATTCTTTGTAGATTTTCTTCCTGGTGCATTTTTTCTTCTCAATTTATGAGGGTTTTTATCCTATTGGGGATTTAGGTGTTTGGAAACGTTTTTATATTAATATAGGTAGTGGAGACTCGTAGTCGAAAATAAGACCCAGTGGCACACATAAGGAACCCCATGAAGCACAGTAACTGACCTTGTTTTTCTGGATTGACTATGAAGCTAGTCAGTGGCTACAAGCCTCAAGTCCTTACTTTAAACCTTTTATAATGTGGCCATATTAAGTAGCAATTTTGAAGACCCACCAGATAGATACATTGATAATAAAATACGGAGACAGATCAGTTAAATAAAAACTATCTATTTTGAACTTAGTAAATGCAAAAATGGCAGATAAAAATGTTGCATTTTTAATGTGGCTGTATGTTTAAATAGCCATTTAAGACTTTTGGTGCCCAGCCCCACTCCAACCTGATTAAATAGAATCCTGTATCTGATTCTGGGCATCAGCAATTTTAAAGCTCCCCAGGTGAGCTGCTCAGTTAAGTGGTATGTAAGCCAGGTTCTGCAACATGATGAGGTCAGTTTACAAAAGTCCATTTCAGAGATTGATTGTTTGTTTGAGGTGGGTCTCATTCTAGCTCAGATTGACCTGGAACTCACTCTGTAGTCCCAAACTGTCCTTGAACTCATGGTGATCCTCCTACATCTGCCTGGGAATAAAGGCTGAGATTGGGGGTTGGGAGAGAGGAAGGAAAAGAAGGAAGTCTCATAGCTAAAAGTAATTAGAAAATGAGTAGTTTGTTCCACTTGCATTCTCAATATAAAGCTTTAAGTAATGGAGTGTAGGTTTTGGAAATCATATTAGTTGTATACTGTGAACAGTTCTATCTTAGCTCAAGCATCTTTCACTCTATTTAAGTTATTATTATTATTATTATTTTGAGTTAGAGTCTCATTAGATTGCTCAGGCTGATGCACGATCCTCCTGCCTCTACCTCCTGAGTCCTGGGATTACCCAGCTTTTGCTTCCACACCTACCCAAAATGATTATTATTATTTTTAGATTTATTTATTAGAGACAGAGAGAAAGTGAGTGAGAGAGAGAGAGAGAGAGAGAGAGAGAGAGAATGAGAATAGGCGCACCAGGGCCTCTAGCCACTGCAAATGAATTCCAGACACAGGCGCCACCATGTGCATCTGGCTTATGTGGGACATGAAGAATCAAACCTGGGTCCTTAGGCTTCATAGGCATGTGCCTTAACCCGCTAAGCCATCTCTCCAGCCCCCAAGGAGATTATTTTAAATGCATATACCGTTTAGATATGTTTTCTAATGTTACATTGCCTCAACATTGCATTTATAGCTTTGAAGTCTACTGTCAGTCTCATGTTAAACCATCTTTCGTAACATTTTCTTTCTTTTTTTTTTTTTTGGTTTTTCCTAACATTTTCTATATTAACATAGGATTATTGTAATGTTAACAAAAGGATCTACCTATGTAGCTGGATGTGGTGGTACACACCTTTAATCCTAGCAGAGGTAGGAAGATTGCTGTGAGTGGAGGTCAGCCTGGGTAAGACCCTACCTGGAAAAAAAACAAACAAAAAATCCAAAAAAACCCTATTATATATATTTCAGGTGAGAATATGATCCCTGTTTTCTTTAGCAGATTTTAGTTTATAGTAAAATTAAACAGCGTTCTCACATACTCCTTCCCACATACAGCCTCATCAACATCCTGCAGTAAAATGTACCTTTTTTTTTTTTTTTAACAATGATAAACCTACACTAACATGTTATCACCCAAAGTCCCTTGTATACTGTTAGAGTTCACTCTTAATTTTTCTTTAAAGTTCTGTGGGTTTTGACAAATGTGTATTTATTTTGAAGGCCTTAAAATACCATGCTTAGTAGTACTTATTGCTAGCCATTTTCTTTCCGAGGCTGGAGAATATTTTCACGTCATTTCCCAAATTCAACTTTTAAATACCTACTTTTATAATCACTGAAAAATAAGCAATGTCTGAATTTAAAGCAGATCAAATTTGCCATTTGATTTTCTGCCCTATACCTAAGTTTACCCAACACTTATAATAGGGCTTAAAGGAAGTTTGATATCCTTTAATTCTGTTTAGGCCAGGTGGGGGGGTACTTATCCATAATTCCAGCATTGTGGAGGCTAAGGCAGGAAGGTTAGGAGTTTAAGGCCAGTTTGGGCTACCTAATGAGAGACTGTCTCAGAAATATAAAAGTACAAGTGAGGCTTAATGGCACTCAGAAAGAAGCACTTGGGAGGCTGATGTAGGTTGGTTTGAGACCAGCTCAGAGTATATGATGAGGCACAGTCTCAAAAACACGAAAAAAGCCGGGCGTGGTGGCGCACGCCTTTAATCCCAGCACTCGGGAGGCAGAGGTAGGAGGATCTCTGTGAGTTTGAGGCCAGCCTGGGACTACAGAGTGAATTCTAGGTCAGCCTGAGCAAGAGTGAGACCCTACCTCGGACCCCCTCCCCCCCCCAAAAAAAAGGGAGTACAGGTTCTATTGTACAAATTCTCTTTAGTTTTCCTTAAGCAAAATATACACCAGGAAAAGGTATATCTTTCTTGAGAAAGTTTACATATAAAGAGTTTTTTTTTTTTTTAAAGATAAAGATTGTGGAGAAAAAGGAGAGGAAAAGAAAAATGGTGAAATTAGAGAGAATATGGGGAACAAAAATATTTTAGTTATATTTATTTATTTATTAGAGACAGGGAGAGAGTAAGAATGGCCTCTAGCAAGTGCAGACGAACTCCAAATGCATGCGCCACCATGTACATCTGGCTTACATGGGACCTGGAGAATCGAACCTGGGTCTTTAGGCTTCACAGGCATGTGCCTTAACCTGCTAAGCCATCTCTCCAGTCCAGGAACAAATTTTCAGGAGGCTTTTATTTACTATTTATGATTGGGCTATACATTTGTGCCAAAGCTTAGAAAAATGGGTAGCATGATTGATTAAAAAATTTTGGTATCTAAAGCTAATCTTGATAATGAAGCATCCTATTTTATCTTCGTAAATGCCACGTGTGATAAAGTGAGCCCTGCTTTCAGAAATACCCTGTTTTTAATGTGATAGAATAATTCATATCATAGTCCCCCACCCACTTTTTTGGGCAGTGCTGAACATGCCAGGCAAGTGTTCTGTCACTGAGCTACACCCCCAGATCAGGATTGTTCTCTCATCTTTTTAGACACAAAATATCTTTCATGTATGAGTGTGTGTCATGTATGTGTGTGGGCATGCGTGTGCAACAGCATGCTTGTGGAAGACAACCTTAGGCATCACCTTTAACTGCTGAGTCATCTTTGCAGCAACTCTTGATGTCTTCCCTTTTCATATATTAATAAAAAACTTGGGGCTGGAATGGAAGTCTTTGCCTTCCATTTTGTGTGGGGCAGGGTCTCTTGTTCATTGCCATGTTAGCCAGGCTACCTGGCCTGTGAGCTTCTGGGGATTCTCCTATCTCTACCTTATATCTTGCCATAGCAGTACTGGGATTACAGATGCTTGTGATTACTATGTCTGTCTCTACATGGGACTCTGAGGATCTGAACTGAGGTCGTTACACTTGTGCAGGTGCTTTATTCATTTAAACCATTTTCTCAGTTCTGGTACTGTTCTTTTTAGGGCTTCTTTTTTTAAAAAAATTTTTTCTTTGTTTGCAAGGAGAGAGAGAATAGGAGCACCTGGGCTTCCAGCCACTATAAACAAGCTCCAGATGCATATGCCACTTTGTGCACCTGGCTTTACATAGGTACTGGGGAATCAAACTTCGGTTTTTAGGTTTTGCAGGCAAGCACCTTAACCGCTGAGCCATCACTCTAGCCCCATATGACTCCTTTAAAAAATATTTTGGCTGGAGAGATGGCTTAGTAGTTAAGGCGTTTGCCTGTGAAGCCTAAGGACCCAGATTCAACTCCCCACAACCCACATATGGTAGATGGACACATTCACATAAGGTGGTACACGTGTCTGGATTTTGACTGCAGTACCTAGAGGCCCTGGAGCACCAATTTTTTCTTGCTGTCTCTCATTCAAAAATTTTATTTATTCATTCATTTATTAAAGAAAGATAGAATGAGAATGAGCACGCCAGGGCCTCTTGCTATTGCAAATGAACTCCAGATTCATGTGCTACTTTGTGCACCTGACTTTACATGGGTACTGGGAAACTGAACCTGGGCCATTAGGCTTTGTAAGCCATCTTTGCAGCAACTCTTGATGCTTTCCTTTTTCATATATTAAAATAAAAACTTGGGGCTGGAGAAATGGCTTAGTGGTTAAGGGGCTTGCAAAGCCAGAGGACCCAGGTTCCACTCCCTAGGACCCACGTAAGCCAGATGCACAAGGGGGCGCATGAACTGGAGTTTGTTTGCAGCGGCTGGAGATACTGGGGTGCCCATTCTCTCTGTCAAATAAAGAAAAATAAAATAAAAAACTTAAAAAGTTACATCATCTCCCATCACCTTTCTTTGTGCCTGCCAATCCTCTTCCATTGAGCTCCCTCTTCTTTCCTTCTATTTTGATGTCTTTGTTTTTATTTTGCCCTACTCCATCATCCTGATGGGTTCAATATTATGCAGGTCTTGTGTAGGTAATGACAGCTGCTGCGAGGTCAACCACCACCTTGTGTCTGGAAGACAACTTTCTAAAGCACACTTCCCCATCCTTTAGTTCTTACATTCTTTCTGCCACCTCTTGTTCTGTGCTCCTTTAGCCATTAGAGTGTGGTAGAGATGTCTCATGAAGTGCTGAACACTCCACTGTTACTTATTTTTAGTACCTTGACAAGTTTTCAGTCTCTCCAGCAGTCATTGCCTTGATGGCTTTTTTTTTTTTTTTTTAAACAAGCCCAAGATTGATTGATTCCATCTATGTACCTGATATACACAGTTGGGGACAACAGTAGTGAATGAAGTCTTTTTCTTTATGAACCTTAATCTTTCATGAAGAGCCAGACAATAAATGAATTCATTACTGTTAGGTAGGTATGTGCTATGAATAGTAACAGCTCAACAGCATATACAAGATAAATATTGGGAGTTGCTGCAAAGCATTTTTATTGTTAAATAGGTTTTTCTTTTTTAAATTATTTTTTAATTTACGTGTGTGTGTATGTTTATGGATATACCAGGGCCTCTTGCCACCACAAACATCAGATGCTTCCACCATTTTTTGCATCTGCCTTACATAGGTGGCTTGAGAATTGAATTTAGGCTGCAGGATTTGCATGCAAGTGCTTTTAACCATCCCCTTATTTTATTTTCAATTTCCCTCTCTCTCTCTTCTTTTTCTCTTTCCCCCTCTCTGTGTATTGGCATACCAGGACCTCTTGTCACTGCAAATGAACATCAAATGTTTGCATCACTTTTTGCATCTGGTTTATATGGGTGGCTTGGGAATTGAACCTGGGCTAGCAGACTTTGCAAGCAAACAACTTATAACCATTGGGTCATCTTCCTAGCCCCCAGGAAAGCTATTTTAGAGTTAGTGTAAAGAGTAGTGTGAGAACTAACCATTTAGTATATCCTTGAAAATGAATAATTGAATATTAGTAGTTTTATAGAGACCCAAACCAAAGATGATGTGCTCAAGTATGAATAGTATATGTATAGGACTCTATCCTAAACTGGGATCTTAGAAAGCCACTCTCGCTCTGTGCATGTTCACATATTTGGAATGTAGCTGGACTGTGTGTGAATAGGTTTCTTTATGTAAATCAACTTAGAACTATTAATATCCTCTTCATAGGGGAAGGATTTTATTTATAGCATGACCCTCAATTTTTTTGTTTGTTTATTTGTTTTGTTTTTTCAAGGTGGGTCTCACTCTAGCCCAGGCTGACCTGGAATTCACTATGTAGTCTCAGGGTGGCCTCCAACTCATAGCGATCCTCCTACCTCTGCCTCCCGAGTGCTGGGATCAAAGGTGTGCTCCACCACACTAGGGTAAATTTTATTTTTTTTGTTGTGGGCGGGGAAGAGGTCTTGTGTAGCCCAAGCTGGTTTTGAACTCATTATGTAGTTGAGAATGACTTTGACTTTCTGATCCTTCTGCCTCTACTTCCTGAATGTTGTGATCACAGATGTGTGGTACCATGCCCAGTTTTTTTTTTTTTTTTTTAGTTTTCTTTTTTTAAAATTTTTTTTATCAATTTTTATTAACATTTTCCATCATTATAAAGAATATCCCATGGTAATACCCTCCCTCCAAAGTAGGGTTTCTCCTACTTTTGCCTCTAGCAATTTCAGAGTTTCAGGTCTGATGTTAAGGTCTTTAGTCCATTTGGACTTAATTTTTGTGCATGGAGAGAGAGATGAATCTATTTTCATCCTTCTACAGATACATATCCAGTTTTCCCAGCACCATTTGCTGAAGAGGCTGTCTTTTCTCCAATGAGTACTTTTGGCATTTTTATTGAATATCAGGTGCCTATAGCTACCCGGACTTATATCTGGGTCCTCTATTCTGTTCCATTGATCTACATATTTGTTTTTGTGCCAGTACCATGCTGTTTTTATTACTATGGCTCTGTAGTATAGGTTAAAATCAGGTATGGTGATACCACCTGCCTTATTTTTGTTGCTCAGTATTATTTTAGATATTCGAGGTTTTTTTGTGATTCCAAATGAATTTTGGGGTTGTTTTTTCTATTTCCGTGAAGAATGCCTTTGGAATTTTTTTAAAATTATTTATTTATTTGAGAGTGACAGACAGAGAGAGAAAGAGGCAGATAGAGAGAGAGAGAATGGGCGCGCTAGGGCCTCCAGCCACTGCAAACGAACCCCAGACGCGTGTGCCCCCTTTTGCATCTGGCTAACGTGGGTCCTGGAGAACCGAGCCTCGAACTGGGATCCTTAGGCTTCACAGGAAGTGCTTAACCGCTAAGCCATCTCTCCAGCCCGCCTTTGGAATTTTGATGGGGATTGCATTAAATGTGTAGATTGGTAAAATTGCCGTTTTCACAATATTGATTCTTCCAATCCAGGAACAAGGGATGTTTTTCCAGTTCCTAGTGTCTTCTGCAGTTTCTCGTTTGAGTATTTTTTTTTTTTTTTTTTTTGTTTTTTTGAGATAGGGTTTCACTCTAGCTCAGGCTGACCTGGAATTCATTCTGCATTCTCAGGGTGGCCTCGAACTCACAGCCATCCTCCTAACTCTGCCTCCCGAGTGCTGGGATTAAAGGCGTGCGCCACCACGCCCGGCTTGAGTATTTTTTTTATAGTTTTCATTGTAGAGATTCTTTACCTCCTTGGTTAGGTTTATTCCAAGGTACTTTATTTTCTTTGATGCAATTGTGAATGGGAGTGATTCTCTGATTTCATCCTCTGTGTGTTTGTTGTTAGCATATAGGAATGCTACTGATTTCTGTGTATTTATTTTGTATCCTGCTACATGGCTGTAGGTGTTTCATCAGCTCTAACAGTTTGCTGGTAGAGTCTTTAGGGTCCTTTATATATAGAATCATGTCATCTGCAAATAATGATAACTTGATTTCTTCCTTTCCAATTTGAATCTCTTTTATGTGCGTCTCTTGCCTTATTACTATGGCTAAGACTTCCAGTAGTATATTAAATAAAAGTGGGGACAGTGGACACCCTTGTCTTGTTCCCGATTTTAGTGGAAAAGCTTCCAGTTTTTCCCCATTTAGTAATATGTTGGCTGTAGGCTTGTCATAAGTAGCCTTTATTATATTGAGATATGTTCCTTCTATTCCCAGTCTCTGTAGGACTTTTATCATGAAGGGATGTTGGATTTTGTCAAACGCTTTTTCTTTTTATGTGGTGCTGGGGATTGAACGTAGGGTTTCATGCTTATTAGGCAAGCATTCTACCAACTGAGCTGCACTCCTAGTCCACACACCCCAAATTTAACCACAAAAATCTTCCCCTCAGTGGCATATAATACCTTTTTCACACCCTTGCAAACTGTATAAGGCTGACCTGGTTGTATGCATGGATTCTGTATATTCTTTATGTGGTTTTCCATAAAGATTGCCTTAACTCAAAATAAGTGCTTTTGATGAGTATTGTATAATGAATGATGTATTGTAGCTCACCTGCCAAAATAACCTTTTAGAATTTTAAAATCCACACAAAACACTCCAGGATATCATGGTTCTCAGCCAAAAGTGTACAGTAAAATTACTTGAGCTGGTTATAGTGGTGCATACTTTAATCCCAGCACTCTGGAGGAAGAGGCAGGAGGATTGTTGTGAGTTCGAGGCCAGGTCAGCCTGGGCTAGAGTGAGACCCTACTTTGAAAAGAAAAAAAAAATTGGTTGAGAAACTCCAAGCAAAATAAACTGCATGTGTCCTGGAGCTTATTGGAAATTATTAAATTTCTCCAGATTCTTAGGTTTAGCAAAGGTTAGAAACCACTTTAATTGTAGGTAAGTCAGTTGTATAATAACAAGAACCTGCATTCCCAGGCAGATTCAGTAAAGCTATGACAAAAGGTAGCTTCACATTAGTCATTATTGCATTAATGACTTTAAACACTCCTAAGGTAGCTTCACATTAGTCATTATTGGGTTAATGACTTTATAAACACTGGTTAGCAGTACCTTATCTATCAGTATTTTTTATTTTTTTAAATTTAAAGCACTGTTGTTATTTTCTCAAGTTAAATGTATGTTGATAAAAATACACTTTTCTGAATAGTCTTTATCTAGTGGCTTCATTGTCTTTAAAGCTCTTACCATTTGTATTGTGGGATCCTAGAGGTTAGATCTCAGGAAAATTCCAGGATCACTTGACAGGGGTGCTGTGTGATAGGAGCTGCACAGGCAGTGTCCTCCAAGAGGCCATGAACTGCTTTATGGAGATGCAGAGGCAGACAGAAGTTTTGCATATAGATGGAAAAACAGCCTCACTTTGATAATGGGGAAGAGAATGACAGCTCCTGGGACCTAGGTGATTTACAACAGCTAGTTCAAATTCAGAGAACTTCCCCTTTGCCCGCCACCTGAGGGGCGTGCATGTGTATACCTGGCTCCCACCCTGCACAGCAGTCTTCTGGGGGCTCTTCAGTAACTTCCTAAATGTTGACCCTGGTGGAATTTGGAAAGAATATTTTTCTAGTTAACATTGCTAAAGATGGGAAAATTACTGATTTGCCTGTGAACCTATCACTAAATTGTGTTACCTACTTTTTAGGTTATATAAAAAAGAACATGCTTTATCTATTGTAAATTCCTTTTTTTTTTTTTTTTTTTTTTTTTTTTGGTTTTCAAGATAGGTTCTCACTCTAGCCCAGGCTGACCTAGAATTCACTACATAGTCCCAGGGTGGCCTCGAACTCACAGCATCCTCCTACCTCTGCCTCCCAAGGGCTGGGATTAAAGGCGTGCGCCACCATGCCCGGCTGAATTCTTTTAGATAATATTTTAAAGGCTGTAGCCTTCAGGGCTGGGGAGATGATCCTGTGGGTAAAGGTCTTGCCATGCAAGCATGAGGACCTGGTTTCGGATCCGTAGAACCCACATAAAGCCCGATGCAGTAGTGTATGTGTGTAATCTTAGTGTGCCTACAGCAAGGTGCGGGGAGACTGCAGATCCCTGGGAGCTTGTGGGCCAGGTAGTGTTGCGTACCCAGTGGAACCACAAAAAAAGACCCTGCTCCATACAAGGTGGAAGGTAAGAACTGACACCTAGTCTTGTCCTCTGATTTTCACAAGTGCCGTGGGACACATAAGCCCATCCTCACACGAGCACACACAAATACACAAAGAAGTTTTTTAAAAAAATGCAACTAGATCTGGGCCCAGTGGTGTATGTTTGTAATCCCAGCACTTGGGAAGTATAAGTAAGAAAGTCAGGAGTTTAAGGCCAGCCTTGGCTACATAGGGAGGTTGAGGCCATCCTGGACTACATGAAACTCTTTCTCTACCCCCCACCACAATAAAAGGGGGCATTCAAAATGGAAAGCAGCAGAATTTAACAAATTATACCTTGCTTTTTGTTTTATAGATTAGAACATAGTACTGTGCTTACAATAATAGGAGTGTTTCCAACTTCTATGCTTGCATGCCAAAATAGAAATAAAATTAGAAATTTAGTGTGCTCAAACAGGTAGGTTAATAACTCGAGCCTCTTAGCATTTATTCTCTATTAACACTGTCAACCTAGTTCTATTCAGATTCTATAATTCCACTATTAAGATTGCAAATGAATGTGTTGCATAAACATTTATGTCATTCTTTCCTGCCATTTACTGAACTAATTTGTTGAATATAGTATTTTATATACTAAGAATGCATTACTTTTTTTGAGCAAATATTTACTGTGTACCAACTATGCAAGATACTATAGGGAAGACCAGGGTGTGACAGTGCAGGTTTGCAAACTTGTAGTCTCACCCTGAGGCAAGAGGATCCAGAGTTTGAGGTCAGCCTGGACTTACATAGTCAAAAGATACAGTAGGGAAAGCCATTTGACTTATTTCACACATGATGAAAAATAGCATAGCACTTACTTCTTACTGATAGAAGAGACTGTCTAAGACCACCCTCTCCCATGGGTGCTGGAAGCTGCCTATAGTAGTACTAAACCTTGTGCTTTCCCTCAGATACATATCTGTTATAAAGTTTATACATTAGGCACAGTAAGGTTAAATAGCAGTAATGTAGAAGAATTCTAACTGTACATTAATAAAACCTATGCTAGTGTGTATATGTAGTCTCTCAGAATGTTCTTGGATTATGTAACCACTGTGATGTGGCAAGATAGTTACTGTGGCTAGAGTTGGGGCTCCTGTGCAAGGGTTTCTTGAACCAAAGCACTGAAATCCTGAAATAGTCTGATAACTAAGATGGTGGCTGCTAAGTGACTAAGAAGCAAGGAGCAGAGGGACAAAGGGATGATTCACATCCTGAGTTGGACAGTGTACAACTTAAAATTTATGAATTGCTCATTTCTAGTTTTTCCTTCATTATTTTGGACCTAGTTGACTAGGATAACTGCAAGCATGGAAAGTGAAATTGTTTATAAGGGGGCATGACTGTGTTACCATGATATAAAGGTGCCACTAGAAGATGAAGATAAAGATAAAATTATCACTATCAAGGATATGTACCGAATGGGTTTTAAAATTGCGGACTAAATTTATTAGCTAATGTACTAGTTTAATTTTATTGTTAATCCTTATTCTGAAAGTAAATGGTCTTTAGTTGTTAAAGGCCCATGGAGCATATGAAAGAGAAGAAGAATTAAAGAATTGAAAGGCTTACTAACCATGGTGCCATATGCCTATAATTCCAGTACTGAGGAGGTGGAGGTGGAAGGATCAGGAGGACAGAGTTGAGTCCATCCTGAGCTACATGAGACCCTGTCTCAACTCTTTCACCCCCCCTAAAAATGAAAACCTTGCAGCTTGATAGATGCATTTATATGTGGCCTATGATTGTTAAAGATGGAGATTTACTTATTGTGTTGAAGATTTGTAGGAATGTGGTGAACATTAGGATGAAAATTTTGCTAATGTTAGCTCGTTTTTTAAAAGTTGTGCTTTCTAAAACCAGATCTACTTACAAGAGAAACTTGACCTTTGCCATCAAATTTATAATGTAATAACATCAATGAAAAATAGATTGACTTTATTATTTGATGTAGTAACAACTTAGGGGAAAAAAAAACCCAATTCTGTTTTGTAAGGAAAGATAGGTACTATATTTGAAATTTCACATAAAAAATATTAAAGCCTTTTATTTAACTGCCAGTAAGTTTATGTGGAAAAACTGTCACCTGTCATTTTTTTGAGACAGTCTTTCATGTAGTCCAGGCTTGCTAAACTAGCTCTGTAGCTGTGAATGATCTTCTGATTTTCTTTCTCCACCTCCTGAGTGCTAGGGATTGAACCCAAGGCCATCACTATAGCATTCCACCATCTGAGTTATATCACCAGGCCACTTCTTATTTTTCTCTTTCAATCTCTCTTTCCTCTCTCTCTTCCCTCTCCCTCTCCCCCTTCCCCTCTCCCCCCTCCCCTCTTGCCTTCCCCCCTCCCTTCTCCCCTCTCCTCCTTCCCCTCTCCCCTCTCCCCTCTCTCCTCTTTCCTCTTTCCTTTTTCCTTTTTTAATGTTTTTCAAGGTAGCATTTTGCTCTAGCTCAGGCTGACCTGGAATTCACTATGTCAGGGTGACCTTGAACTCCTCCGATCCTCCTACCTCTGTCTCCCAAGTGCTGGATTAAAGGCGTGAGCCACCATGCTTGGCCACTTTCCTTTTTTGGTGATGCTAGAGATTGAACCAGGGCCTTGCATATGCTAAGCATGCACTCAGTCGGAGCTGTCATCACTTCCGTATTCAGTTCAATATCCAAATATTTGCAGCTTGTAAATTAAGAGTAATAGACTGAGCTATGGATTTTCCCTTTCTAGGATGGTTTGAATTAAAAGATACTTTGATGAGACTTGTGAGGTAACTTTGGGGAAGGCTATTAATGTGTCCAGCTATAATTTAAGAACATATTTATAAGTGGACAGAGCAGAGAAGTAATCTTTCACTGTGTAAATAACTCAGATTTTCTGAACTTCATCTTTTGAGAAATAGAGATAAGATTTGACCTCAAAGATTTTCATCAGAAAGTATGTAGGAGTTTTTCTCTAAAATTAAAAAACTCTGCAAACTATGTCAGTTTACGTGTGTGTGTGTGTGTGTGTGTGTGTGTCTGTTGTCTGTAAATATATATAAAGTTTATAACAACAGGAAGAGCATATTGCTTTTTTTGTTTTTTTGAGGTAGGGTTTCACTCTAGTCCAGGCTGACCTGGAATTCACTATGTAGTGTCAGGGTGGCCTCGAACTCATGGTGATCCTCCTACCTCTGTCTCCCAAGTGCTGGGATTAAAGGCGTGTGCCGCCACGCCCAACGCATTGCTTTTTGATGACTGAATGGATTTTAATTAATTTGTATTTTTCCTTGAAATTTAAATGTTTTCAGGGGAAATTTATTCTCTTTTCCTTCATTCTGGGGCCAGAAATTTAACTAGAATTAAACTACTAGACATAAAAAGTATTGTTTTAATTTCAGCATATTAATATGACTTTTAAGTGCATGTATAAACACTTCAAGCACTTAAACATTTTTATTTTGTTTTATGATAAAATACTGAATATATTAAGTGTGACTGAAATGCTTTTTATTTTTAAAGTAAAGATTAATTCATCTTTTAGGGATAACATAGAACAGTTATTACTAATTTTTTGCATTGACTGAATATATTTGATCAAGAGCTCTACAGATTTTTTTCCTTCAAAAACAAAACAGGCATATTTAAATGGAATAGATTTATCAAGTATAGATTATTGATACATAAGGCCAGAATATTACCTTGAATATTGGAAAAGGAGTTAAATACTAGTTATTTAGGGAATCCTTTTCTACAAAACTTTGAGTTAAGATGTAGAATCAGAAGGTTTTGATATAAGGAAGGAACTCCATAATGCATTGATTTAATTCATACACTATGTACCAAAATATTAAGATTTATTCTAATGTAAAATTAGACATGTGATTTACAATTTAGCTTTATGAATAATTTGCAATAAAAATACGCAATTCTTTTCTGATTTCAATTTCACACAGTGCCTTGAAGATAACGTTTTACTGTCTTAAGGATTGTTATGGAGCTAAGTTTTACTTTGAAATGAGAGCACCTTTTCCAAGTTGCACAAAGTGAAAACTTCTCCACAAAAATTTTCTTGTATATGAAGAGCTGTGAGGTATGGGTCACTGGCTTTGCCTTACTAAGGCAAATGTCTGTGTTTCTAATGTTGTAACTACTAATACTAGTGAGGATTATTTTTGCATTATGTGATATTTTTTCCATAGCTGTTATTTGGGTGCCTAGTGGTTCTCCTTTAATTCTCTTGGTTTTCCAACAATTTAAAGAAGGATAAAGACTCCATATCCTGCTAGAATTTATTTGTAGTCTACAAAGGGCTAATCTTATCAGGAAACTACCTTGTAACCTATACTACTAATCCAGGCACCCCCCCTCCCCCAAACAGGTAGGATTTCTAGCCCAGGCTGATCTGGAATTCACTCTCTAATCTCTGGGTGGCCTCAACTCACAGCAGTCCTCCTACTTTTGCCTCCAGAGTGCTGGGACTAAAGGCATGTGCCACCACACCTGGGTTCATTCCTTCTTTTTTAAAGAACAAAATCCCTATCTGGACTATCCCACCTCTCTAATATATATCTGTGGAATTTTCTTTTACCTGTCCATGCTTATTTTCCTTTTTAGCCTAAAAAGTTATTTTTATGAGAGAGCATGAGGTTGAGGGAGGGAAATAATTGGAGTGCCAGGACCTCCAGCCACACATCTGGAGTTTGATATTGGTGGCTCTTGTGTCTGGAGAGTTGAACATGGGTCCCTTCTCCAGTCCCATTTTTTGCTTTTCTTAAAAAGTGGGCTAGAGAGTTAATAGGGTTAAGTTTTAGACTTAAAACAAAAAATCATCTTATTTAAGAATTATTTGGGCCAGGCATGGTGGCACATGCCTTTAATTCTAGCGTTCGGGAGGCAGAGGTAGGAGGATTGCCATGAGTTCAAGGCCACCCTGAGACTACATAGTGAATTCCAGGTCATCCTGAGCTAGAGTGAGACCCTATCTCTAAAAACAAAGAAAAAAAAAAAAAAGAAATTATTTGGGAAGTATTAGAAAAAATACTTTAGTCATAACATACTTAGTGGTTGTTATATTTCCTTATAGTATTTCTTTTTAGTTTGTGGCAGTTAGAGGGTATTATCCCCTCACTGAAGGTAAACTTATTTCCCAATAATCTGTCTGTAATCTATTTTCTCCCTAGTTTATGCTAGTTCAACATTCTGGAATATTATCACTAAACATTGTAAGAGAGTTTAATGAGCAGATTAGAACAGTCTGGTTACTTGAGCCACTTAACAGATGGTAATATCTCAATTATATTGTTGTTTATTTTATGTGTATTATTTAAATTGAGTATAACTAAAAGCTCAAGTAAAATTACAATTGACAACATGATAAGTTAAAATCTTAATATGTAATATTTTGTATATTTTTTTTTAAAATTTAGAAGCTTATCTTTTTGTTTTCAAATCAAAACAGTGAGCCTAATCTCAGGGATGTGTGTATATGTGTGAGCACATGCATACCCAGCATATCTTCTGACCCTCTCCCCCCAGCTGAAGACCCAGCCCAGGGCTTTGTGTTTGCTAGGCAAGCGCTTATCCACTGAGCAAAATCCCCAAACCCCTCTGTTCAGAATTCATAGTATAATATCTACTAGATGAGTGATGACAAGTAGATAACTATGCTGAGTCTACAGTGTGTATGGATTCAGGTCATTCATAAAATACTCATCCAATGCTCCTAACATGAGGAAGAAAAGTTGCTCGCATATAACCTGTATGGTAATTAAACTGGAAAAAAGGACTTATTTTAAAATAAGGATTTTAGACTTAAAAAATTATTAGCAGAGTGAATAAAAAATATAATAATTAGCCAGGTGTGGTGGTGCACACTGTTAATCCTAGTACTTGGGAGGCAGAGGTAGGAGGATCGCTGTGAGTTTGAGGCCAGGCTGAGACTACATAGTGAATTCCAGGTCAGCCTGGGCTAGAGTGAGACCCTACCTCAAAAACAAAAAAATGTATAAGAACTAATTTATGTTGCTTATTGTTTTTTATCATTTCCTACTGCCACAGAGATTCTAAAGCAAAGGTCTCTGAGTATAGGTATTTTTCAATTTATATAAAAGCTGTATATGAACTCATTTAAAGTATAGTAAGTCTGCCTGTTGATGAAAAACGATATGGTGAATCCTTTTGTTGAACAAGGCACCTTAAATTAATATTGCTTATATACTTTTGTTATGTTTTGTGACAAGATTTCACTATATAGCCTAAGCTGGTCTTCTATTTGCTGTATAGCTTAAGCTGGCCTTGAACTTCTTGCTTAGCCTCCTGAGTCTAAACTTTTGGCAGCATGCCTAGCTTTTAATATTACCCTCTTTTCCTTTCTTCTCCCCTCTCCTCCCCTACCCTCTCCCTTCTTTATTTTTTGAGATGGGGGTCTCATGTAGTACAGGTTGGCTTGAACTTGCTATGTAGCCAAGGATGACCTTGAACTTCTTAATACAGATGTATGCCACCACGCCTGGCCTTAATACTCATTTTTAGTGTACAGTTGATTTTACCTAATGGTTCAGTTACATTAAAGTTGTAAGAAAGATGGCCAGTGGGGTTCTTATTATTATCTTATATATAAAATAGAAAATTATGGGCAAGTTACCTTAACTAAAGGTAACCTTCTAAAATAATCATACCTGCTATATTTTATTCAGCTTATATTAATTTTCTTCTCACATTTTAATGATTATTTAAATAATGAGCGAGGGGATAGTGCAAAAGATTTTGTGGTATGCCACATGTCAGAACTGTATTATCAAGTCAGGTGTAGTGGTGCACACCTTTAATCCCAGTACTTGGGAGCAAAGGTAGGAGGATCACTGTGAGTTTGAGGCCACTCTGGGAATACTGAGTGAATTCCAGGTCAGCCTGGGCTAGAGTGAAACCTTACCTCGGGAAACTTGAAAAAGAAAATGTATTATCAAAACAATTCTAGAGAATTTACTAAACTTACACTTCCATTAAATTTTCTGTAAAAATTGTCTTCATTCTTAAATTGTCTTCAAAATGGCATATGGACCGTTAATCAATATAAATAAAAATGTGTCAGTATGTCTAGGCGTTCTGGATTTATGAATGGAAATAACATGAAAAACTTATTAGTTTCTATGTTTTCATTTTTATTTTGACTTCTGTTCTTCCTTAAAGTTTAGAGAAGTTACTATTAGCATCAGGGTTTGGGTAGATAGTTTCAAAACTGTATTAAACACCACAGTGTAAACGAGAACGTGACATAAAAAATGAAGGAGTAATTCACAAAAAATATGTGTTCTTCAGTAATGAAGTGTTATTCATACCCTAAGTTCCAAGATTTTGGGAAGAATGTTATCAGTTGCTGTTTATTTCATTGCATTTTCTTTATATCTTTTACCCATCTGTGCTTCTGACATGTAACTCACCTAGATAAATAAAATTTTTGGAAAAAAAAAGGTTCTCGTTCCTCTGTGAAGGATAGTGTTGGATTAGTGATTTCCTTCCAGTTACATTAGGTGTTCCTGAGTCAAGAAACCTGCTTTCTGTAATGAGGTTAGCAGTATTGCTTTATAGTTAGAATTATGAAAATAGATTTTTTATGACATTTAAGGCCCAGTGAGAACATTTCTAGGTTACCTTATATATCCTAATAAACGATACTGAATTATCTTTGATTCTGAGCTCTCTGTAACAATGTTGGAAATGTTGGTCATTTTCTTTTGATTGGCTTTTCAAGTAGTTTGAATATCTTGAATCATTCCTCTTATTTCTTTGGTTCTTTCAAAGTGGTAAGTGAATTCTTTATCAATCATAGATTGCTTTTCTCGGCAAGCAAGATGACCTTTCATTTATCAATCTGATAGTAGGACCAATGTGACCCCTAAAACTATTTCCGTGGTGGAAACTTTGTAAAGTTTACAGTGTTCGTAACTGAGATGAGTACAGTGGAAAAAGTTACAGCAGACACTGACTCAGTTTTATTTTAAAATGGCTGAACTCCCGAACAGAATGTCAGTGCATATTGTTGCATTTCATTTCCAGTTGGCCCTGTATTTTTGACATTTTCCTTTTTCCAAAAAAAGCCGTATGATGTTATTCTGAAGAAAACCATACATGCAGCTTTTGATCTTTGTAAAGTTGCTTTTCTCAGAGATTGCACTTTTCAGCGTTAATTTTTTTCTGTTGATGTTTAGGTTTTCTTTTTTTAAAAAATTTTTCTTCGTAGAGTGAGATAGGCAGAGTGAGAAAAGAGAGAGAGAATTGGTGCTGTAGGGCCTCAGCCTCTGCAATCAAACTCCAGATGTGTGTGCCACCTAGTGGGCATGTGCTTGCCTCACCTTTGTGTGTTTGGCTTATGTGGAATCTGGAGAGTAGAACATGAGTTCTTAGGCTTGGCAGGCAAGCACCCTAACTGCTAAGCCATCTCTCCAGCCTGATGTTTATTTTTTCAAGAACTGCTTTAATAATGGCTGCTTTCTTACTCAAATTATTCTGCATATGCATTGTTTCTTTGATAATAATGAAAATGTAGGGTATATATTCTTAAGTTTTTTTTTTTTTTTTTTTTTTTTTTTTTGTTTTTGGCTTTTCAAGGTAGGGTCTCACTCTAGCCCAGGCTGACCTGGAATTCACTATGGAGTCTCAGGGTGGCCTCGAACTCACGGCGATCCTCCTACCTCTGCCTCCCGAGTGCTGGGATTAAAGGCATGCGCCACCACGCCCGGCTTTTTCTTAAGTATTTTTTTTGCCATTTACAAATAGAAATTTTTATAAAATAGTATTCTGGAGTTTTCTCTTAAGTTCTTTTGAAACCAACTTTAGTTTTTAAAAAAAAAAATATATATATATATATATATATATATATATGTGTGTGTGTGTGTGTGTGTGTGTGTGTGTGTGTGTATAATTTATTAGAGAGAGAGAATGGGTGCACCAGGGCCTCTAGCCATTGCAGAGAAACTCCAGACACATATACCACATTGTGCATCTGGCTTTATGTGGGTACTGGGTAATCAAACCTGGGTCCTTTGGCTTTTCAGGCAAGTGCCTTAACTGTTAAGCCATCTCTCCAGTCCTGAAAACAATTTTCTTTCTGTATCTCTTGAAGTTTACCCTTTTTCCTCAGTCCTTTTGCTCATAGGTCATTCCTGCATACCTTATTCTCTCAGCCACCATGTACATATGTACACACGCTGCCCCTTTAGAGGTCACTTGGCTGAGTAATTTTTCTTCTTTTAAAGAGATTTTATTTTTATTTATTTATTAGAGACAGAGAGGGAGAGAGAGATTGAATGGGTGTACTAGGGCCTCTAGCCACCGCAAACGAACTCCAGATGCATGTGTCACCATGTACATCTGGCGTATGTGGGACCTGGAGAATCGAACCAGGATCCTTTGGCTTTGCAGGCAAAGGCCTTAACTGCTAAGCCATCTCTCCAGCCCCGGCTGAGTAATTTCTAAGAACTCCTCTCTCAGACTAATGTTTTTTGTCACTATGTGAGCTGAGGCTGAGTGCCCAGGCAGTGATGCTTCCTCTGAGCTTGTGTTTTATAGGTAGCAGAGTATATGGAAAGGGAAGCAAACAAGTGATGAAGTGGAGCAGAGCTCCTTCTAACAGTACGGTGGACTAGTGTCTGAGCTCTTGTGTTCTGTTATGTCTTCATTAACTCTCAACATAATCTATGAAAAATGAGAAGTGAAATAATTTACCATCTGAGCGACCATTAAATCTTAGATGTCCAGGCTTGGTTCAGTGGTTGAGTTCTCAGCCCTCATGTAATGCCAGATGCAAAGTGGCACATGCATCTGTGATCCAGTATAGAGCCAGCAGAAGCCAAAGTTCAAGGGCCAGCTAGTCTGATAATAGTTTTATAGTCTAGCAGTTGACTTGCAGAGGCAAGCGACTGTCTCAAAGAAGGTGGAGCACAGATACCTCAAGATTGTCCTCTGAGACACATGCACACCCCTCCCCCCAAAAAAACCCTTCTGTCTACTACTGCCCAAATCTATAGATTGCCATTCTCATCCTGTAGGTACCTCTTTGCTTGACAATGAGAAATTTCTCATTCATATTCCTCCTAACAGAGATTCAGGTTTCTCATCTGTGCAGTGAGAGTGGTAAACGCTGCAGATGGAGGGTTCTGCATGCTTGAGTGACTTAGCACAGCCCTGTCTCAAAGTTTTCAGAGGGTTGGGGCTGTTGTTCAGTGGTAGTTCTAGCATGTATGAGAACCCTGGGTTTCTCAGTATGAGAAAAAGATATGTGTGGGGAGGGGTCTGGTGAGATAGGGAATGATTAAATTGCGTGATTTTTTTTGGTATGATTTTATTTTTACTTTTGTTATTATTACTGTTATCATTATTATTATTTTTTTTTGAGATAAGTTCTTGCTCTAGCCCAGGCTGACCTGGAATTCACTATGTAATCTCAGAGTGACCTCGAACTCATGGCGATCCTTCTACCTCTGCCCTCCCTCAAGACCCTCATAATAGGAGGAAAAGATGATGACATCAAAATAGAAGAGAGACTAACAGATAGAGGAAGGCTACATGATGGGATGTGGATTTGCGAGAAGGAAAGTGGGGGGGGGAGGGAATTATCATGGTTTATTGTCTGTAAGTATGGAAGCTGTCAAAAAAAGTTGGGATTAAAGGGGTGTTTAAAGTTAGATTTTGTTTTGCTTTGTTTTTGTGATTTTGATCCCCCCCCCCCCCATTAGAGTATTTGAAAAAGAAACTAATTCTGAGGCTGGAGAGATGGTCCAATGGTTAAAGGTGCTTCCTTAAGGGCTGGAGATATGGTTTAGTGGTTAAAAGAGCTTGCTTGGAAAAGAGACTAATTTTTATTTAACATTTGATGGAATCATGCAGAGAGTTGAAGGTCTTAAGAATAAACTTTTTAGTGTATTAGGAATGTGTGGCAACACAGATGCACTTGTATTTTGGAATTTCAAAAGTTAGAACCTGTTTGTATAGCCTAGAAGACTAATACAGGCCTATCTAGCATGAAATACATGAGCTAGTGTTGCCCCTTCCTCTTTCTGTGATTCCAGGGAATTGGATCCAGAACCTTGTCCATGATAAGCAGGTACTTTACTACTCAACCCCGAGTTGCTGTTCTTAAATTAAAAAGTTGGCAGATTTTCTTGACTTTATTTTTTCTTCTTTTATTATTGCAAAGAACAAAACTTTAAATGATTTTGATTAGCTGGACATGGTTTGTAATCCCAGCACTTTGGACACTGTGGAGGAGGAGCCCCCTGAGGATCTGGGTGGGGGGTAAGAAGGTTCGCCAGTGAGAAACTGCATGTGGATAAACCATAGACAGACGTGGTAGATAGATAAACTAATTGTTTCAAATTTACAAAAGAGAAGCTTTTAAGGATTATAAGAAAAATCAGTAAATTTCTCATATATTGATTTATTTTTTTAAAAGTTTGGAGTGGGGGCTGGAGAGATGGCTCAGCAGTTAAGTCGCTTGCCTGCAAGACCCAACAACCCAGGTTCTATGTTCCCCAGTACCCACCTAAAGCCAGATGCACAGTGGCTGGAGGTCCAGGTTCGCCCAGTTCTCTATCTGTATCTCTTCTCTGTGTCTCTCTTTGCTTGAAAATAAATAAATAAAAATATTTTTTAAAAAAGATTGGGGTGTACATCAGTTGGCAGATGGGAGAATGTGTAGTTTGGGTAACTAACTTGATTTGCTGGAAGCATGGACTGTGTTTATGTTAAGGATTGAATCTTAAACTGGAAAGGTTTCCATGTACGACGACTTAGAGTGACTGTTTTGATGTTCCTCAAAGTTAAAAGAATCTTTTGGTAGTAATTCATTTGTACATGGCACTCCATGTTTGTTCTGTCCAGTAATGAATTGACAGTTCCATCTGTTAATGTGTTGAGTCTTCCTAGCTTTTTTAGTTGGGCATTTTTTTTTTTTTTTTTTTGGATACCTTTCTTTTTAGGTAGAGTCTCACTCTAGCCCAGGCTGATCTGGTATCCACTTCATAGTCTCAGGGTGGCCTCAAACTCATGGCCATCCTCCTACCTCTGCCTTCTGAGTGCTGGGATTAGGGGCGTGCGCCACCACAGCTGGCTGATACTTTTTTTTCTTTTTAAAGGCAGATAAAATCACTATAAAGTCTTAACACGTGTCACAGTTTTGTGTCAAAAGAATTGCATTTTTAAAATAACATAACAGCCAGGTATGGTGGTGAATGCCTTTAATCTGAACGCTCAGGAGGTTGAAATAGTAGGATTGCCATGAGTTTGAAGTTAACCTAGGACCAGAGTGAGCTCTGGTCAGCCTGGCTAGAGTAAGGCCCAGCTTCAGAAACAAATAGACACAAACACCATCACAAGTTGTCACCGTCATCTGTCTAAAACCCATGTACTGTGCACTGTTCAGAAGACAACCCTGATGTCAGTGCTTTAAGTTCACTTAGTCTTACTTTGCTAATGACAGGTGTGAGATGACCTTGGAACACAGGATCCTTAGTTGTGGTTTCTCATTGAAAGACAAAGTTGGAAAGGCAACCATACCCTTCCATTACTGGAGTTTGTATACTGACCTGTAATTGTTTTTTTTTTTTAAATATATTAAGAATGAAAAGTGACAATGTCATGATTTACTTTAACTGTTAAGTATAATTAAACTATGGAAATATTGCTGTCTCTGTTGATGATACATATTAAATTTAAGCTAAGTTATAAGGTATGCTGTTTGGAAATATGGAAGATACAAGAATGAAGCCATATAACAAGTTTGTGCTTATATTTTCTACTGATGAAGACTTTCAGACAAGTTATTTCCATGGGTAGGTGATGTCACTCTGCATGTATACATACATTTATACTTATTTGCATGATTATACATGTAGGAGTAGTACAATTTTGACTTTGACCTATTTCCTCAGTATGAGGGTGGAGGTGGGGACTGTGAGGGCAAGAGGCTCTGAATGTTACTAGTAATAGAAATTTTAGAATAAATCAGTAAATAATTCTTTGCCAAACACTTGGTGGGGGGGAACCTCACAAGGCTCTTTCAAAATTACTCTGGTCAAATAGTCAATATTGTACTTGGCCCTCTTCTGCACTTCAGGATTTTGGCATCACACAGTATCTGGACTCCATAATAATCATTTTGAACTCTGACGAAAACATAGAATGATGCAGTTTTCTTTTCTTTCTTAGAAAAGAAAAACCTCAAACGTGAACAAATTTTTTTTTTTTTGCTATTTGAACTGAAACCCATTCTGCATATTGTCATTTTTTTTGCTTTCTGATAAACTTGACTTACCCTTCAAGGGGAACTAGAAATTACTTTTGAATAGGCAACTAATTGCCACAATCGTCAGAACTTCATATTCTGATATGTCTGTTCTTTATATAGCATTATCTGATAATTCATTTGCTTTTTGTGTTTGATCATTTTGACTTTAACTGTGTTGCTACGTGAACATGGTTGGAAGCTTGTGTTAGAGATAAATACCCTGTGTATTCCATGTTTTGTTCAGTGACAGTTTTCTACAATGGTTGTGTGTATTGAAGTGATAATCCTTCATTGTGTGACATTTTTTGATTCACTGATATGTATTCATAGTCAAGTTTTATATTGTTAGATATTTAAAATGTGTATGAAACAAATGGCTTGTTTGTGCTTCATAAATAGCTATTGGCAGGGATACAACATTCATTCCTTTTAGCTTTATTCTAAAATGGGAGTAGAAGAGGGATTTCCTAAATGAAAACTTTATTTTTGCTTTTGCTACCATGTTAGTTAAAGGGTAGCAATACCATTTGAAAGCATGCATCTATTCTATAAGCATGAATATTGAATTATTTTCGCATGAATTGCTATAGTGTACACTTACTTTGGTACTCAACTGTAGTTAGGGTGATATGGGCTTGGGAGAGAGTTCTTATTTTTCCAATAGTTGCAAATCATTTACTTGCAGTGAGGGCTTGTCTTTCTTAGGAACAAGAAAGTATACATTTCCCTTAGCCCTCACAAGACATCCAAAGCAGAATCCTGAAAGTGGGTTTTATAGACTGTTGTAGTGTGTAACATCCCTGTTATTCAAGGACTTTCCTGAACATCAATAAATTAGTTAAGTAGAGCTCTAGTGTTAGCTTTGTTTAATAAATAGGAAATTTTACATTTGATGTTCTTTTCTGAGTCTACCAGAGACTTTTAGAGTTAGTTACTAAAAGAACCAGAATCATTTTCTTAAAAGATAAGAAGTTAGGTTTTAACAGTTCACTTCAGTTTTTCTACCTTCTGGTGTCTGTCCCTTTCCTTAGCCTGCTGCTCTTTAGGGATAATTCAGGGTAATGTTGTTCAGTATAGTCTTCTGTTCTTCATAAGAAAGCCATCCTTTCCCTCCTTCCAAATGTGCCCCTCATCTTTAAAGCTTAGCTGTCTTTTACACTTTTGAAAAATACTAGATGTATAAGGTGCAGCTTTTCTAATTAGATACAAAGATAAGGATAGGCTACTGGCATTTAGAGGGTTTTTACATTTGAGAGGTATTTCTCACCCCACAAGTTAGATACAAGTATACATTTTCTTTCCTCCCTAGATGGACCTCCAGTTGTAGCTCATTATGATATGTCTGACACCAGCTCTGACCCAGAAGTGGTAAATGTGGACAATTTATTGGCGGCTGCAGTAGTTCAAGAGCACAATAATTCTGTAGGCGGCCAGAACCCAGGAGCTACCTGGAGGACCAGCGGGCTTCTAGAGGAGCAGGATGCGGAGGCAGGTTGGTCTCCCCACCCCTTTCTTTTATGATACTGTGCATGTGTCCTGCCAGCTGTCTCTCCTTGTAGTAGACTCTGCTGTGGAGAGAAGGCCATATACACTTGACTTCTCTGCCACAGAATGGGTTACAGCTAAAAAGATTGGAATAGCATGCCATTTGTCTCTCTAAATCAGATTTCGGGAGTCATGTTTCTTGTGTTAAAAATGCTCAGTTCATGGAAAAAAAAAAAAAAGCTGAGGTACCGAATATTCTTTGGTCAGTCTTTTCCCTCCTTTCTTCTGGACAGCTACCCCGCAGCTTGGGTAAGGAGCTGTGGGTACTTGAGAGTGGGCTTGCTCTCCAGCTCCCTGAGGCGTCCCCAGCCAGCTCTCCTCACCTTTCTAATCCCATCTTTATGCTTTTTGCTTCACTTGTCTCATGAAGAGTCCCCCTCTTGCATTGATCTTGGCTCTGTGCTTAGTCTTAAGAGTAGCCACTCTTAACCACTTTGTTCACTAAGAAGCCCATAGCTAGTACCTTTGGAAACCTATAATGCATCCATGTTTCCTGCAGTTTCTTCCTCAAATATTATAATTTAAACCTTTTAAAAATGATTAGTAGTTAAGGTAAAAAGATAGAAAAAAAAAGACTTCTTTGTGGTTTTGGAGGAGCATATACCTTGGTTTTATGAACTAATATGGTAGTTTATCACTAGAGTATTATTTTATGGAAAATAAGTTTTATAGTACAAAAATTATAATTTAGAGTTTTTGGCATTAAAACACAGTGTTATTAATTGTCCTGTATTTTTTCATAGTCTTTGATTAGAGCTAAAGGAAAATCACTTGTCAACTTTCAGAGTAATTCACTGTGACTAATTTGGAAACCGGATGTGGTTTTGGCTTTGCTTTGATTGCTAATTGGTTGTTTCTGTGTGTCTGTGTCTGAGTGCATGTGATGTATGCATGTGTTTGCAGATATGTGTGTTCTGTGCACACAAGTGCGGAGATAAGAAAATGATGTTAGGTGCCCTGGTTCTTCTGCCTTATTTCTCTGAGGCAGGGTCACTGAACCAGAAGACTGGCTGACCAGCAAGCTCCAGGAATCCTTCTGTCTCCATCCCCCTCAGCATTGGGGTTGCAGGCATGTGCACATGAGCTTGGTTCTTTCTGTGGGTGCTGGGGATCAAGCTTTCATACCAAGGGTTCTTCTTGCTGAGCCATCTCCCCAGCCCCCACTTACTTCCTGTTTGCTCTTGGGTCAGTCACTTTCCCTTTTTATTTATTTATTTATTTAAATATTTATTTGCAAGCAGAAAGAGACAGAGAGAGAAAGCGAGAGAGAGGGCAAGCATGCCAGGGTCTTCAGCCACTGTAAACAAACTCTAGATGCTTGCGCCACCATGTGCATCTGTCTTACATGGGTCCTGGGTAATCAAACCTGGGTCCTTTGGTTTTGCACGCAAAGGTTTTAATGGCTAAGCCATCTTTCCAGCCCAGGGTCAGTCATCTTTCCTCTGGACTTTGGTTTTTTTGTTTATATAGAAATACTTGCTTGCCTAAGAAATGTTAATAGTTTATATCAGTACTTTGAATAGAAGTAATAATACTTTGAGCCTGTGTGGTGGCACACTCCTTTAATCCCAGCACTTGGGAGGCAGAGATAGGATTGTTGTGAGTTCGAGGCCACCCTGTGACTACAGAGTGAATTCCAGGTCAGCCTAGGCTAGAGTGAAACCTTATCTCAAAAAACAAGCAAACAAAAAGCAAAACAAAACAAAAACACCAAGAACTAGAAAATAATACTTTTAATTGAAGGATAGTATTAACCACATTTTGGATAGCATATATTCCAAAGCTATACAATTTAGTTCTACATACTATTTGATTAATCTTTGGTTCTTAACCCAGTGCTGATTAAGTAGCCCATTCTATTTCACTTTTGCTTTCTAGTTTCCTTGGTGTTGTCATTAAGTATGAATACTTTCTTCTAAATTCTTGGGGAAAAATGAACAATTCCCAGCATGTTATTCTTCATATAGAGAATAATCCCACAGAATTGTTATAGCAATCATATTTTCAGATTTAAGTATAACCATACCTTAGTATATGTAGATTTTTTTTTAGAACCTCTGGTTATAAAAATCCACAGCCCAGGCACAGTTGCTCACACCTGTAATCTCAGTACCTGGGAGACTGAGGTAAGAGGATCTGTGAGTTTGGAGCCATTCTGGGCGAGAATGAGTCCTGCCTCAGACCCGCTCCCCCCAGAAAAACAGCAATTAGCTGGGTGTAGGGGCTTATGCCTATAATTTCAGCATTTATGAGGCTTTTTAGGAGGACTGTTATGAGCTTAAGGCCATCCTGGGCCACAGAGTGAGATCCTGTTTCAAAACAAAACAAAATACAGGCATACTCAGGTTCCTTATATAAAATGGCACAGTATTTGCATATAGCCCATGCATATCATCTCCATACTTTAAATTATCTCTAGATTAGTTACGACACCTGCTATATTGTAAATGTTCTGTAAATAGTTGTCATACTATATATTGTTTAGGGAATAACAAAAAGACTGCATGTTCAGTTCAAACATGATTTTGTTTTTGCATTCTTCATTGAATCTGTGAATGGAATCCATGGAAGTGGAGGGCTTGCTTATTTAAAACACTGCTTGGGACTGGGGAGATAGTCTAGTCAATAGAATGTTTTCCTCACAAGCATGAGGATCTGAGCTTGAGCCCCAGTGCCTGCATAAATGCTGGGAGTGGCAGTGTGTGCCTGGAACTCCAGTGCTGGGAAGATGGGGACATGCAGATCCTAGAAGCTCACTGATTAGCCAGTCTAGCCTAGGAGTGAGCTCTAGGTCAATTAGAGATCCTGTCTTGAAAAGAAGTGAGCAGCATGCCTGAGGATAACATTCGAGATTGTCCTCTGGCTTTCACATGTGCGTGCAGCACCTGCACACACATTTGTGCCACATGCAAGCGCACACGTGCACACCACACAGGCATAACGCTTGGGTACCGACCAGCATTCTTTCTGAGAAATAAAACATGGTGAAAGTGTGTGAGGAGGGAAACTGAATGCTGCCTTTTCCCTTCTTACCTCAGAGCTGTCCTCAATTTAGAATGTAATGTTTGCTATTTCTTTATGTACTTCATTTGTTACACACCCTTAAACAAGTGCATTTTAGAGTGAGTTGGTATCATTGCAGGCATTCTTTGTAATTTCCCTTTTAGTTCAGTGCTATGTAAGATTTATGCTTGTTAAGTGGGTTTATTTCCTTGTGTTTTTCCACTACTACTTACTATCCCACTATATGAATATCACGTCTTACTCGCTTGTTGAATGTCAGGGTGCCATTTTAAATGATGCTACTGTTAATAGTTTATGTGTTTCTTGGTACATGTGTGTTTAATTTCTTTAGGATATAATAAATAAAACACACAATTATGTGTAGGTTGTACTTTAGGAGATAGTCACTACTGTTTGACTATTACAATTTCTTGTGAAGCCATTTATTCTCTTTTAAGGTTATTTTTCCTCAATCTGACAACACGAGTATGTGAATAATACGTAAAATTGCCTATCTTGTGAATCTAAATATACATAAAGGGGTCAATAGAATTTAAGCTTGAATACTAGTTTAGTTTTGACCCTTGCTCTGATTTGATGGTCAATCTGGTTCCTTCTTGTCTGTTTCACAACTAAACAAAGCTTAGTTATTGAACTGACAGCAGCATCTCAGCTCAAGTCTGCAGCCCCAGTGCATTTAGAGTCATGATAGTAGCTATTGGGTGTAGAGTAGCTTGCCTGTTCTTTAAAACCATTAGATGACGATCTTGTCATCCAAAATAGTCACAACTATTTAATAGCTCTAGCTTTCACCTAGGTAAAGACTTGGGTAACAACCAGATTTTATTACTAATTTGAGGTCAGGTGTGGTGGCGCACGCCTTTAATTCCAGTACTCAGGAGGTAGAGGTTAGAGGATTGCTGTGAGTTTGAGGCAAGCCTGGGATGACAGAGTGAATTCTAGGTCAGCCTGGCTAGAGTGAGACGCTACCTTAAAAAAAATTTTTTTTTTTTTTAAATAAGGGAAGTCTTTAGTCAGCAAAAGACTTACAATTTTTGTCTCTCCTGTTACCATGCATTTACCTTTTCTTTCTTGATGTTGGAAGTGTGGTGTATGGTGCTTTGGAACCAGCAGCCACTTAGAAACTGTGTGACCACAGGTAAATTATGTTAAAGCCCCACCTTTTCTTATCTGCAAAACGGGGATAAAGCTAGAATGTGGGGCTGGAGAGATGGCTATGTGGTTATAGCACTTGCAAAGCCTAAGGACCCAGTTTCAATTCCCCAGTACCCATGTAAGCCAGATGCACAAGTGGTGCATGCATCTGGAGTTCATTTGCAGTTGCTAGAGGCTCTGGCATGCCCATTCGCTATCTGCCTCTTTCTCTAATAAATAAATAAAATTGAAAAAAAAAAACCCCTAGAACATGCCCCCTCCCAATTATTGTTACCATTAAGTGAAGTAACTTGTAATGGGCTTGGTACAGAGTACAACACTCAGTGGAAATGCTTACCAACATTGTAACACTGTACCACTAATAATGCTTAAGTACACTGAAATAAGGAAGGGAGGGATAGTGGGTCAGTCAGTAGATTTCTAGTCCAGTGTCCTGCTCCAGAGTAAGTTGCTTTTGCTATAATATTTCATCAGCCTTGCCTGAAAGTAGAAACTACTTAGAGTGCGTATAAAAGTTCAGAATCCTCAGTTTCTCTTTGAAGGTTCTATTTATAGATCTGAATTAGGATTCAATCTCTTATCAATATCTTCTCCCCCTCCTCCATACTCTCCCCCTCCCCTGCCTTTTGAGGCAGGGTCTCATATCCTAGACTGGCCTGGAACATGCTTTGTAGCTTAGACTGGCCTGAAACTTGAAATTCCCCTGCGTTCGCCTCCCAAGTGCTATGATTATAGGTGTGTATCACCAAGCCTGGCTGAGATTTTTCTTTTAAATAACTCCCAGCTAATTCTTGTATCCAGAAGGTTTAGGAAATGCCAACAAGTATATCTGAAATCTGAAACTTTTACTAATTGCTTGTAACTGCTCACTGTAAACATAGCTGTAGAGCCAGGCATGACAGCTCATGCTTTTGAGGTCAACCTTGATTACATAGTTTCAGGACTGCTTGGGCTACAGAGTGAGACTCTATCTCATAAGTCCAAGAGCTGGGGCTGGGGAGATGGCTCAGTGGATAAGGTGCTCATCACACAAGCACGAGGACCTGAGTTTGGACACCTAGACCCCATGTAACGTTGGAAGTGAGAGCAGGCACCTGTTGTCCCAGTGTGCCCATGGTGAGATGGGAGGCAAAGGTGAGCATCATCAGAAGCTAGTGGGCCAGATAGCCTGGTGTATGAGAAGTAAACAAGAGACTCTTCCCTCAAACAAGGTGGAAGCCGAGGACTGAGGTTGTAACTGACCTCATACATGTACCATGGCATATGGGTGCCTACCCTCACACACAAAGATTTAAAGATACAGACACCAGAAACCAGTGGCTAGGAAGATGGCTCAGTGGTTAAAAGTGCTTGCTTGAAAACCTGATGACCAGAGTTAAGACCCTCAGGGCCCACATAAAGCCAGAACTTGAAGTGGCACTTGTGTTTGCAATCCCAACACGTCTGTGGCAGTGGGAGACAGCCAGGAGAATCACAGGGCTTTGGGCAGGCTGTTCCAGTATTTGCAGTCTCTAAAAAGGTTCAAGGTGAGAACCATCACCCCGAGGTTGTCCTGTGAGAGGTTGCCGTGGCACGCATGCTCCTATACACATATATACACACCAGAACAGGATCAACAAAAGTGTAATTGGGGTTAATTGGGGCAAAATGCAACAGAAGTCTAAGCTACTCTTGGATGTAAGGCTTATATTTGTGATAGACTGAATTTACTCAGATTTTTTTTTGTGGGAAATTACCAATTATAAATATCACTCATTGTATTTGCTCATCAGCCTTCTGATCGAGAAAGTGGTCTTTGAGCATTTCCCCCAATACTTAGGTACAAATGGTAACCGTGTTCTGTTTAGAACAGAAGTGTAGTGGCAGTGCAAAGAGAAACAAATGTAGAACTTGTTAATTATCTGACCAGAACGGCCACTAGCGGAACAGAGAACAGAGCAGTCTTGTGAGGGAGGTCACGTTTGACCATGCCCTTTTTGTTTACCTGGTTACCTTGCTACTGACTGTGTTAGGTTTCTGACCTCTTTCCCGTCTCTTAAGGCTGTCTACTGCTTGTGCTGGAGGAGCAAGTACAAGTGATGGTCTGCGTGGTTTTGAAGCTCACTGCGTGCGTGGCTTCGGATTCTCTCTTTCTTAGTCCTCATCTGCTGCTGTCACGCTGTTTGAGGACTGCCCGTCAGTGTGCTGCAAGGCTCAGGCTTCACTCTAGCCCAGTAGACTTTCCACTTAGAAAAAGCTGCATGATTCTTTGGAAGACAAAAGAAACTGTTGATGATAATTCAGTTACTACTTTATGTTGCTGCTGCTCCTGCCCCCACCCTCCCTACAATCCTGATAATGGTTTCTGCCTTATTTAGGTGTCTGTAGTGGGAGGACAACTTTTTTAAATCATAGGGTGAATTATCTGTCTAAAGATCTTCATAGGGCATTATCTGTCTAAAGATCTTCATAGGGCATTACGGAGACATCCAGCTTCTACAATGTCCTAATGTAAGTGCTGTGCTCTTTCAATTTAATGCGTGCTAATTGTGGCCTTCACCTTTGTTCTGCAGGCCTTGTTCTTGTCCTTAACTGGACAAGGTGCTTTACTGATAGTATTTGTAGAACCTCATAGCAGTTTTAGCTTACTTTTGTGAATTTTTTTTTTGAGGTAGGGTCTCACTCTAGCCCAGGCTGACCTGAAATTCGCCATGTAGTCTCAGAGTGGCCTTGAACTCACAGTGATCCTCCTACCTCTGCCTCCTGAGTGCTGGGATTAAAGGCGTGCGCCACCACGCCTGACTCTTTTGTGAATTCTTTAGATACTGTTTTGCTGTTGCATTCCTGTGAGATCAAGGCAGGGTGCAAAGTGGAAGCAGACAGGGACCAAATGCCAGAGCATGCCAGGCTGTGCCCAGGAGCTCCCGGGGGAATGGCTCCCCTTCTGAAGATGGCTATGTTGAAAGCACAGGACTAATTGTCCTTGCTCTGAAACAGGAAGAGAGGCTTCCTTGAATGCTTTTGATGTGACCCTTGCTGAGTGTGACTCACATGTTCTTGTTGAATGAGTTTAACATAGTCATAGTTTGCATGCTTTTAAGGCTAAATGAATACTGATTTAGGTAATCATCTTTTTTTAGTACTTGGAATTCCACTGGTGTGAGTCTTAGCTGACTTGTTTTTTGTATGGCCCATTTTCTCCAATGTTTCTGACAGGAAATGTGAAAGTTTCACACTATTAGTCTAGGGATCCTAACATGTTCTAGGAAGCTTGTATTTAGCATACCCATCACAGCACTGTGTCTCATATTTTATCACACGATGATTTTTTTTTACTAAATTATTCAGATATTGGTTATAAGAACATTTGCTTTAAGTGGTCTGTTTTATAGCATCGTACAGGTCCTATGACAATTCTATATGCTAGTAAAGTGGGAGTACAATGTTTGTTTTGGAGACAGGCTTACTACTCCAGGCTGGCCTTCAACTCAGTATTTATTTAGGTCATGTTGGCCTAAAACTCACAGTCCAGCTGGGCATGGTGACACATGCCTTTAATCCCAACACTCGGGAGACTGAGGTAGGAGGATTGCTGTGAGTTCTAGGCCAGCCAGAGAGTACATTACATAATGAATTCCTGATCATTCTGGGTTGGAGAGAGGCCCTACCTTGAAAAACCAAAAAGGGTGGTTGTGATTACAGGTATATGTTTCTAGATAACCTATTTTTGCACTGCATTTTAAAAAATAATTATTTATTATTATTATTTTGGTTTCTCGAGGTAATGGTCTTGCTCTAGCCCAGGCTGACCTGGAATTCACTATGTAGTCTCAAGGAGGGCCTCAAACTCTCAGCAATCCTCCTACCTCTGCCTCCTGAGTGCGCCACCACCGCCTGACTCTTAAATATATATTTTTAAATTTTTATTTATGTTTATTCATTTATTAGAGAGAGAATGGGCACACCAGGGCCTCTAGCCACTGCAAATGAACTCCAGACTCATGTGTCACGTTGTGCATCTGGCTTACGTGAGTCCTGGGGAATTGAACCTGGGTCCTTTGGCTTTGCAGGATAACGCCTTAACCTCTGAGCCATCCCTCCAGCCCTTAAATGTTTTTATTCATGTATTTGAGAGAGAGACAGAAAGAGATATGAGAGAGAGAGAGAGAGAGAGAAAATGAGAATGTAAGTATGGGCATACCAGGGCCTCCAGCCACTGCAAATGAATTCCTGATGCATGGATCACTTTGTGTATTTGGCTTTGCATGGGTACTGGGGAATTGAACCCAGGTTGTCAGGCTTTGCAGGAAAGTGCCTTTAACCACCGAGCCATCTTTTCAGCCCCCATTTTTTTTAGACAGTATCTTGTGTAGCCCAGGCTAGCCTTGAGCTTCCTATAGAGCCAAAAGTTCAAAGCTGGCGTTGGATTTGTGATTCTCCTGCCTCAACCTCCCAAGTACTAGGATTATAGGAGTGTGATGCCAGCCTTGGCTTAGACTGTGATTTTTTTTTTTTTTTTCCGAGGTAGGGTCTCACTCTAATTCTGGCTGACCTTGAATTCACTATGTAGTCTCAGGGTACCCTCGAACTCATGGTGATCCTCCTACCTCTGCCTCCTGAGTGCTGGGATTAAAGGCATGTGCCACCACGCCTGTCCAGACTGATTTTTAAATTAAATTATTTCTTGCCGGGTGTAGTTTCTGGACCTGTAATGAATAACGTTAGAATAATCTGCAGTATTCCCCCCCCCCCCTTAAAATATCCCAAAATAGGGTTGGAGAGATGGTTTAGCTATTGAGGCACTTGCCTGTGAAGCCTAAGGACCCAGGTTCGATTCTCCAGGTCCCATGTTAGCCAGATGCACATCGTGGCACATGCATCTGGAGTTTGTTTGCAGTGGTTTAAGGCCCTGGCGCGCCCACCCCCTCTCTCTTTCTCTTCCCTTCTGTCTCTAATAAATAAAAATATGAGAAAAAAAATCCTTAAAATAAACAAATGTAGCATAGTTACCTTTAATTTTGTTCTTATTCTTTGAAGGGGGGAAAAAGCCAAGGACTGATATTTCCAACCCTGACATGAGGCTTTAGAAGTGCAGGGTCAGAATGAGGAGGCCTGCTTAGTGAAGGAAGGCTGGTTATTCAGAAATACTGATGATTACCAAAAGGTCCCAGCACTTGGGAGGCAGAGGCAGGAGGATCGCTGTGAGTTTGAGGCCAGCCTAGGACGACAGTGAATTCAAGGTCAGCCTGGTCTAGAGTAAGACCCTACCTTGAAAAACAAAAACAAAAACAAAAACAAAAAATGTGAGAACTTTAAATTAGAAGTATGTTATGACAAATGGGCACAGAAATACTAAGAATCAATTCTGTTGTAGTTTTATATTTACTTAATTACTGTTTAAAAGCAGTGAGGCTGGAGAGGTTGCTCAACAGTACCTCCTGCGCAAGCCAGAGTACCTGAGGGGACGTGAGACCGTGTGGTTTGTTTCCCCACGTAAACTGCTTGGTTTGACCCCACCCATTTGAAACCCCAGTCCTGTGGGGAACAGAGATCAGAGAATCACTGGGGCCCAAGAAAATGACAAGCCCTGGAATCGGTGAGAAACTTATCTCAAGGAAGACTTTAGCAATGGAAGGGGCCATCTGACATTCTCTCTCTGACTTTTGCATGTGCATATGGGGCATGCGTATCTACATGCACAAGTGCATACAGCACACATCCACATCTTCCATACCACACATACTACATACATGCAAAAAAAATAACAATTAAGGAGAAGGAGTTTGGTAACAGCAACTGACTTTCAGTTTGCCTTTTAAGTTTGGTTTAATTCAGTTTACTCATCTATTTTTGGGACTGTAGCATACTGAGTCCCTTGCTGTAAGTCTGCCACCGGTGGCTTTGAAATGTGTCTTAGAGCACAGTTCTCTGTTTTTCAGTGAGCAGGTACTACTTTAAGGTGGTTGTACACATAGTGAGTGTATCTGAGCTGCCATGTAAGTGGGAGAGAGAGGGAACACCCTAGGAATGGTTCATGAATGAGTGCACCTTTTGGGGGATCAGTGCACAGCAGTGAAGGAGTAGGCCCCTGGAAAGAACGGGCTGCTGGTGTTGGTACACTAGGATGAAGGACTGCTACTTGTAACTAACCCTAGTCCCCACATTAGAGGGGGTTAGGAGCAGCATTTTCAGGAACGCCACTGGAGGCGGAGAGAAGAGTACAGTGCAGTTTCTGCTGAGTCACCATTCCAGAAGGCAGTCAGCAAGTTGGTGGGTGAGTTGTGCGTGGCTAGAACAAGAGAAGAGGATGAAGCAGGGGTACCAGAATGGTCCTGGGTGCTTGGATTTGTGGGTAGTTAAAAGTAGAAATACAGCATTTCACTTCTCTTGACCATTGGCTTTCCTCTTCCTAAATGTTCCCTTCTTTGCAAATGGGCCTTTTGTTTTGTGATAGGGTCTTGCTCTGTAGCCCAGGATGGCTTCAGTTAGCAACCTTCCCTCTCAGCCTTCCAATATAGTGCAGGATTACAGTGCAGCATTTGCCACCACACCTGGGACTATTCTGTGCTCTTCCACAGTATTGTTACTATTCCTCACTGGATCCGTCCTCAGTCCTCCTTGCCTAGTATCCTTAACTACTTTATTGGCTTGGCTGTTGAACTCTATGCACCTGGCATAATCTGATCCCTAAATGTACTCTTAGATCTTGTGTCCACACTGCTAAGCCTAGCTGGTGAAAGTCACATAGAGATCACAGTCACCTTAATTTCTAATCTGCAACTTTCCCCTGGCTTTCTGTACCATCAACAGTTTACCCCTTTTCTTAGGAACTCCACCCCACCCCCTGCCCAGAATGGCTTCTTTACTTTTCTCAATTCCTCCCCTCTGCCCTATCCTCCTTTATGCTCTGCAGTAATCTTGCCACATCCCTTACCAGTAAGATCACCACAGCTGTGTTCATTAACTTGTACTCTTCACTTTTTGTAACATCACCATGTCTTCCTCATCTTTAGAAACTGTACGTTATGCCTCCCTCCCTCCCTCCTAGATTCCTTGTTCAGTACTCCGTATCTCCTTTCCTCCATTGCCAGACTTCTAGAATTTGTCTCTTCTTCTCTTTCAGTTTTCAGCTTGCTTTCTGCTTCCTCCCTTGGCTTTGACCCATCACTCCTGAGCCTCCTTTTTCCAAGGTCACCTGTGATCATCAGTTGTTGCTTCTAGGGGATTCTACTTACTCTCCTCTGGCCTCTCAGATGGGCGAATTTAAGTGCTTATCCCTAGAAAGGACCTTGGATGTCCATGACGTCAGTCTTTGGGACATTCTTCCTTCATGGGCTCCCTTCCTCTGCCCACCTCTTCATTAGTGGCGTTCTGTGTGTTCTGCACTGTATGGATGGCCCTTCTCTCTGCTAAGGGTTTGAGTCTCTTGTTTTTTCTCTAGACCTCTGACTCAAAGCAGGTTCTTTTTTTCAAGGTAGGGTCTTAGTCTAGTCAGGCTGACCTGGAATTCACTATGAAGTCTCAGGGTGGCCTTGAATTTTCAGCTATCCTCCTACCTCTACCTCCCAAGTGCTGGGATTAAGGGCGTGCGCCACCATGCCCGTCTTTTTCAAAGGAGTTTTTTTTTTTGTTTGTTTTGTTTTGTTTTAGTTTTTTTTGTATTTTTGAAGTAGAGTCTTACTCTAGCTCAGGCTCACCTGGAATTCACTATGTAGTTTCAGGGTGGCCTTGAATGCTCAGCAATCCTCCTACTTCTGCCTCCCGAGTGCTAGGATTAAAGGTGTGTGCTACCACACCCGGCCTCAAAGGAGATTTTTGAATAGTACCTTCAACTATTTGACATCTTGAAGCAACCTTGGCAGCCACCCTCAGCTTCCATTAGTGCACTGACAGAATGGCACTATGTAACTATCCAGTTGCCTAAATCAGAAACAGATTCATCATTTTGACTTCCTGTGCTCTGTTATTTCCTTTTGTGCTCAGATCCTATTTTTTAAACTTTAAAAAAAAATTTAAGATGGCCATAGTGTCACATGCCTTTAATCCTAGCACTTGGGAGGCAGAGGTAGGAGGATTGCCATGAGTTCAAGGCCACCTTGAGAGTATATAGTGAATTCCAGGTCAGCCTGGGCTAGAGTGAGACCCTAACTTGAAAAAAACAAAACAAAAAGAAAATAACTGGCGGGGGGAGGGGGCGGGGGGAGAGACAGAGACAGGCAGATATTATTTGAAAGGAGAGTGAGAGATGGGGGGAGGGAGATGGTACACCAGTGCTTCCTGCCACTGCAGCCAAATTCCATATACGTGCACCTCTCTGTGAATCTGGCCTTATGTGGGCACTGGGGAATTGAACCAGGGTGGTCAGGCCTTGCAAGCAAGTGTCCTTAACCACGGAAAAAAATTTCCCAGCCCCAATTTTCTTCTTAATTGATAATTATCATGCCTGCACATCACTTTTAATTATCTATTCCCACCTTCCCTTGAATCCCCTCCATTGTCCCTGCTTTTCAACCAGTCTCTCTTCCATTTTGATGTCCTGTTTCTTTTGTGTGTATGGGAGGCTTCCTTTGATTCCCTCCCTCCCTTCTTTCCTTCCTTCTTTTCCTCCTTCCCTCCTTTCCCCCTTCTTCCCTTCTTCCTTTCCTCCCTCCTTCCTTCCCTCCCTCCCTCTGAGATAGGGTTTTGCTCTAGCCCAGTCTGATCTGGAATTCACTATGTAGTCTCAGGGTGACCTTGAAACTCAGGGAGATCCTTTTATCTCTGCCTCCCAAGTGCTGGGATTAAAGGCATGCACCACCACACCTGGCTGTCTTTTTTGTTTTTTTGAGGTAGGGTCTTGCTCTAGCCCAGGCTGACATGGATCGCACCCTATAGTCCCAGGTTGGCCTCAAACTCAAGACACTTTCCCTGCCTCCTGAATGCTGGGATTAAAGGCATGAGCCACTACACCCAGCTTAAATTTTATATATATATATATATATATATATATATATATACTTTTTTTTTTCAAGGTAGACGCTCTAGCCCAGGCTGACCTGGAATTCACTATGTAGTCTGAGGCTGACCTTGAACTCATGGCAATTCTCCTACCTCAGTCTCCCAAATGCTGGGATTAAAAATGTTTACAGCCACGCCTGGTTTAATTTTTTGATAGCCAGAAGAATCTTTTTAAAAAACTTTATTTACTTATTTATAACAGAAAGTGTGGTTACACCAAGAACTCCTGTCACCAAGCCCTGGCCTCTCAGTTTGCTTTCCATACTTTAAAAGGAAACCTTTAAAATATAAAACAAGATCATGTCACTCAGTCTTTGCTTAGATCATTTAGTGGTTCCTCACTTTTCAAGATCAAGTCCAGACTCTTCCACCATCTGACCTCTGCTTCTGCTGACATGTCAGCCTTGTTTCTTATCGCTCTTTCAGCACCATTACTCCAAATCTCCACACTTTTAGACCCTGAAGGGCAACAGAATGTTCCTGGTGTTACGTTCCCTCACCTGTCCCTAATCTTCCCCATGAGCTCAGCTTCCCTGAGTACCCTCTAATCCAAGGAATGTGCTATTTTGTTTTATTTTATTTATTTGAGAGACAGAGAGAGAGAGAGAGAGGGAGAGTGAGTGAGTGAGAATGGGTGCACCACGGCCTCCAGCTACTGCAAAAGAGCTCCAGATGTGTGCGCCTCCTTGTACGTCTGGCTTACATGGATCCTGGGGAATTGAACCTGGGTCCTTAGGCTTCATAGGCAAGTGCCTCAACCGCTAAGCCATCTCTCCAGCCCTAGAATGTGCTTTTTGGTGGTATTAGCACATGCTACTCACTGTGCTTCCCAGGTGGGCCTCCAAGTGCTGGGGTTGCAGTCATGTGCCACCATGTATGGCCTCCACATTGTTCTTTTCCTCACCTTGAAGCATTTTTTGGAACTGTGGTACAATGGACTGCTTTTTAGTAAAAAAAAAAAGTAAAAAGTATTGTGGGTTTGTTGCCAGTAGAGTCTATGCCTGCTTTGTACCCTGTATATTCCTAGAACCTAGCATAGTACATAGCATGTCACAAACAAGTATTTACAACAGGAATGTAGGATGAACTAAACAGTAAAATCTGTTTGAGTTACAGAATATGAACCTATTGAGTGCTTGAAAAGCAAGGCCATTAATTGGTATTCTACCTCAGCAGTCCAGCTGGAGCCATGTGCGTGGTGATACTTATAACTAAAACGTCAAGGCACAAATGGATAAAACATTTGCTCACAGCAAGGTCTTGGACAGGGCAGGGATCAAGGCTTACCAGCTCTAGACATAACCAAGTTCCACTTAACTAGCTGTCCTAGATTTACAGAACTGAGTGTTGTGTGGTTACTGTGCCTCTTGTGTGCTTGCAAGGTTCAAAGATTGTGCCCACTGCCTGTGTCACCACATGGGACCGGATTCTGTTACAGACTGTGCAAACTGTAATGTAATCTCAGTCACAGCTGTATCCAGGAGTCACCTTAAGCCGCAGTGTGTGCCTTCTTTTCAGTTGAAGAAAAATAGGTCAAAATAACATTAAACAATTAAGAAAAAGGCCACCAGTCTCAAACTTGATTCTTTGCTCCACAGCTACACACAGTGTAGAAGTCATGCTTTATGTGTTTCATATACATTTATCCAAGTTTCTACCTAGCACTGCAGTGTCCATCTTTGGATGTCATGATGTTTTGCTTAGCTTTTCCCTTAAGGTACGTTGTCTGGGAAGGGTTTCAGTGATGCAAACACCATAAAGCTTGCTTTGTGGCTGTTTGTGCCTTTCCACAAGGGTTGTGCTGACAGTTGACAGAAGTGTGAACATATAAGATTTCTTGGCAACTTGAAGCATTGGAGAAAGTGTAAGCATGGGAAAGGGAAAGTAATGACTATGAAATTTTATATTCTCTATATTGGTTCAGTTTGGAGTCTCATAAATTTTTGTAAATGTGGAGTGAAAAATTGAATCAGATGATATGCTTAAATGCAGTTACCTTTTAGAGAGTAAATGAAAATTTATACTTATTGCAACTCTGTGTTAATTTCTTAGAATTAAAAAAAATAATTTATTAGACAGCGAGAGAGAAAAAGAGGCAAATAGATAGGAAAAGAATGGGCACGCCAGGCCCTTCAGCTACTGTAAATGAACTCCAGACACATGCTCCACCTTGTGCATCTGGCTTACATGGGTTCTGGGGAATCTAGTCTGGGTATTTTAGCTTTGCAGACAAGCACCTTAATTGCTTAGCCATCTCTCCAGCCCTACTTCTTGGGAATTTTACAGTTTTGAGTTCGAATATTTCAGCTGCGCACATAGGCTGAATTGTCTCAACCCGTACTTGTTTGTAGAGCTGTGTATTTGGAAATTGTGCTGTTAGCCCTTAGTAAGAGGCCATGCTTTCTATGATGTTGACATACTCTACTATAGCGTATAATAAATGGTGTAGGAAAACTTTTGTGAAGAAGTCCTTATATGCTCCAGTGTCACCAACTGGTTCACTACATTTTCAATACATACAGCCTGTTTACATGTAATGAGAGCTATGAGCAGTGTTCATGTCGCTCACTCACATCCCAAATCACCACACACCTGGTCTTTCCTGGTAGATGTCTTTTGGGGTCAGACTTCCTCTTCACAGAGCATTTCAGGATAGACATGGTATTCATAATTGCTTTTATACTGTGTATTATTCCTTTTCACCCTTCTGGTTCAGAAATTTTGTTCTAAGATAAGACATGGTAGAGAACTACCCCATTGACCTCTAGGTATGCAGGTCATTTAAAAGCAGATGGGTTGAATGCAAAAAGCACTACAGAATAGAATGTAAGGTATTATAATTTATATATCTATAATAATATACATATATTTAAGTTGAGATATTGGTCACCTGATTTTTTTTCTCCTAAGTAAGAGAAGTGTAGTGTAAGAAACTTTGACTTCATATTTTATGTTCTGTTTTGCTATATGAGTAACTGACACAAACATATATTCTATATTTTATAAAGTCAGGTTTTGAAAAGTGAAGATTGTAGAGCACTGCCCTGCTTATTTGGCATGGGGAACATTTGTGCTGTAACAAACTCTCAAAGAGTTATTCTAGTTCTGGGATTCAACCTACATGAGGAATCTGTCAGTGGGTTGTTTTGCTATTTTAAAAAAATTGAACTGTACTGTTTTTCCCCCCGTTATCTCTCAGGCCATTTGGATCCAGGATTCCTAGCAAGTGACAAAACATCTGCTGGCACTGCACCACTTAATGAAGAAATTAACATTGCCTCTTCAGATAGCGAAGTAGAGATTGTGGGTGTTCAAGAACATGCAAGGTAGGACTAATTGTGGTAATCTGGTATTTTTAAATTGTGAATTTATTTAAAACCAGAAAAATAAGCAATAAGAAAATGGTACATCTCATGGCCTGCCTTCTGTCCTGTCAGAGGTGTTTCTACTGTATTATATCATAATCAGTCTTCGTAAACTGTTTACTCATAAACAAAAACTCATATAATAAACTATATTGTGATAGTTTATGAAGACTATATTGTGATAGTTTATGAAGACTATATTACATGATTCACTATGGCGTGAAAGGTGGAGTCTGTCTCTCAGCTTCCTATGGCTTAGGAAACACTTTATGTGAGGTAAGTGTTACAATCTTTAGAAAGTTTTACAGCTCAGTAATTAATGTATGTGAACTAGGGCTGACTTTTTTCCCCCCTTTTCTCTTAAGTAAATGTATAGATACCTTGACAGATTTTTCTCTTTGTAAAAAATGTCTTAGGGCTCAGGAGATGGCCCAGTGGCATGGTAGTAGCATGTGCCTGTAATCTCAGTGCTAGAAAAGCAAATAGGAGACTTCCTGGGCCCTGTTAGCTAGCTAATCTAACTGAATTGGTGATACCTAAGTTAAATGAGAGATACTTTCCAACACTTCAAAAACTTGGTGGACTATTAAGGAAGACACCTAACAGCTTCTGGCCACCTTTTATACACGCACAGAAAAAAAAAGTGATGTCTCATGCTTATTTTTTTTAAGCCTTTCACTTTGTTAGTTTGCACATTTTTGTATGTGATTATGTTTGTTCTATAATAGAGTTGAGTAGTTCAAGTGAACTGTGTGGTCCCTAATGCCTAAGATATTTATTATCTGGCCCTTGGCAGAAAAAAATTTATAAATCTCACTTTATTCTTGATCTTAGCCAAAAGGCCAAGAAGCAATATGTAACCCTATTTTAAAGAATGGTTATAGTCCTTTCAGAGGCGTTCTTCTGGACATTAACATGTACATATATATGCATGTATATGTATAGAAAATAACCTATGCTTTAGAATATGTATATTCTGTATATGCCAAATAGTTTTTCTACCATTCTACAAGGGTTCAGTTGTAATTTTGTGATTGAAAGCATGTAACACAGTATCTTCCTTAGCTCTTTTCTTCTGATTTTACTCTTTGGTTACTAAGCTAATAAAAATTTACTAGCATATATAAAGGGTAAACTTATGAGTATGGAATGGAGGTGAAATATAAATGTGTATGAGCCGAAGGTACCTATTAAGATCCCATTTACTCTGATGACATTCTCCAGTTAAACCAATGGATTTGTTTTTGGCCGGGGGTGAGGGGGATTGGGATCCAAGGTAGGGTCTCAATGTGACCTAGGATGACTTGGAACTCACTCTAGTCCCAGGCTGGCCTCGAACTCACAGTGATCTTCCTATCTCTGCCTCCTGAGGGCTGGGATTAGTGGTGTGTGCCACCATGCCCAGCAAATGAATGGAATTTTAAGAAAATAGAGTAAGTATTCATAGTGTAATTTGCAATTTCCTGAAGAGTAGCCAATTCTGACTTTCTTTTCTTTACAATTTCAGTTTTTATAAAGCTAGTTTATCCTAGGACTTGACCAGCTTTTCTGTATCTCTGCCCAAAGTATGACTGTGTAGCTGCTGCTTTTTCTCATTTTTGTTTTTATAGTTATTTTTCCTATTGTGACAGAAGAATTTTCATTCTTTAATCTTTATCTTATTTTTGGCTTAATGAAAGACTTTTTTTGTTGTTTGTTTTTTGAGGTAGGGTCTTGCTTTAGCCCAGTCTAACCTGGAATTCACTATGTAGTCTCAGGGTGTCCACAAACTTATGGTAACCCTCCTACCTCTGCCTTCCTAGTGCTGGGATTAAAGGCATGTGTCACCATGCCCGGAAATAAAAGACTTTTTCTTGATAAATTCTCTTCTAGTTTTCACTTTTTGTTTTGAGTCAGGGTCACATATGCCCCAGGCTGACCTCTAACTCGATGTGTAGCTGAAGATGACTCTGAATTCCTATTTCTCCTTCCTGTCCCTCGTGGGTGCTGGGATTACAGGAGCATGCTACCACACTGGGTTCTTGTAGTACCAGGGAGCATATCCAGAGTTTCATAAGTTAGCCAAAGTACTTTAGCGCCCACACTATGGGGGGTGGGGGTGGTGAGGGAGAAGTGTGTGCCAGGGCCTCTAGCCACTGCAAACAAACTCTAGATGCATGTGCCACTTTGTGTATCTGTCTTTACCTGGGCACTCGGGAATAGAACCTGTGCCCACAGGCTTTGCAAGCAGGTGTCTTTAACCATTGAATCATCTTACCAGCCCCTTGTGTTTTCTTTCTTTTTAAATATTTATGTTTATGAGCTGGACATGGTGGTACATATTTTTTTTTATTTTTATTTTTATTTATTAGAGAGAGAAAGAGGCAGTGGGAGAGAGAACGAACACCAGGGCCTCCAGCCACTGCAAGTGAACTCCAAATGCATGCACCACCTAGTGCATCTGGCTTACATGGGTCCTGGGGAATTGAACCTGAGTTCTTTGGCTTTGTAGGAAAGCGCCTTAACCGCTAAGCCATCTCCAGTTCTGTTATTTATTTATTTATTTATTTGAGAGTGACAGACACAGAGAGAAAGAGGCAGAGAAAGAGAGAGAATGGGCGTGCCAGGGCCTCCAGGCACTCACTGCAAACGAACTCCAGACATGTGCGCCCCCTTGTGCATCTGGCTAATGTGAGTCCTGGGGAATTGAGCTTCGAACCGGGGTCCTTAGGCTTCACAGGCAAGTGCTTAACTGTCAAGCCATCTCTCCAGCCCTTTTCTTTTTTTAAAAAATTATTTTATTTATTTATTTGAGAGAAAAAGGGAGAGAGAATGAACAAGTGAATGGGCATACCAGGGCCTCTAGCCGCTGCAAACACACTCCAAATGCATGTGCCACCTTGTGCATCTGGCTTTCCGTGGATACTGGGGAATCGAGCCTGGATCCGTAGGCTTCTCAGCCCTAACCACGAATCCTTCTTTCCAGCCCTCATCTTTTTTGGGGGGGCTGATTTACTCATCAGATCTAGAAGATAGAACTACTGATCTTTTCTTTGACTTCAGTGGTTTTTTTTTTTTCCTTACAGTGTAAAAGACACTATCCTGGGGCTGGAGAGATGGCTTAGTGGTTAAGCGCTTGCCTGTGAAGCCTAAGGACCCCGGTTCAAGGCTCAGTTCCCCAGGACCCATGTTAGCCAGATGCACAAGGGGGCACATGCATCTGGAGTTCGTTTGCAGTGGCTGGAGGCCCTGGCACACCCATTTTCTCTCTCTCTCTCTCTCTCTCTTTCTTTCTCCCCCTCCCCCCCGGTCTGTCACTCTCAAATAAATAAATAAAAATAACAACAACAAAATTAAAAAAAAGACACTATCCTGTTAAACCTCATGCTAGGATCTTTCTGGAATATGAGTCGTTTTATTTTTTAAGTTTTAGTCTTCCTGTTATGATACTGATATAGGATTTTGGGGCTCAGGAGGGTTCTCCAAGTTTTTGAACCCCAATTGTGGCTCCTGTCCTATTTTTAACAAAAAATGATAAAAATTGACTCAAGTAGGATAAATTATGAATTATTAAGCTAATTTAGGGAGAAATCATAAGTTGTGAGGTTTATTTAAGGGAAACAGATGTAGGAAGAGGCTAGAGCAGAGTCACAAGCACGTGGAAAGTAGGAAACATGCGCTCATGTGGAGGACACAGCAGCCAGGTTTGATTCCCTAGGATCCATATAAGCCAGATGTACAAGGTGGCACATACATCTGGAGTTCACTTGCAATGGCTGGAGGCCCTGGAATGCCCACGCTCTATCTGCCTATCTCTCTGTCTCTCTTTCCTCTCCAATAAATAAATAAGCATATACATACATACATACACATATTGAAATGTAACTTAAAAGAAAGTCAGTGATAGAAAATGTGCTCCTGGCACAACTAAAGATAATTAAACCACATTAACCAGCCAGCATGGTCTTTTAGGAGACTCAGGAGAAAGCTAGCTTCCTTTAGACAGTTTCAGTTAGGGACAGAAGTCCAAAAGAGAGAACAAGAAGGTGCCAGTCCACTCTGGCAGAAATGGAACTCTCGCAGGAATGGAACTCATGTCGGATCTAGATTCATCTACAACTTCTATAGCGTACCCTGCTGCCCACAGTCTAACACGTTACCTAGATGGGTGGCCTTTACTACCCAGGTGAGCAAGCCCTGGAGCCTTCCCTTTAAATCTACAAACCAGTCTATGGCCTCCAGCCATTGCAAGTGAACTCCAGATGTATGTGCCACCTTGTACATCTGGCTTATATGGATCCTAGGGAATCAAACCTGGGTCCTTAGGCTTTGCAGTCAAGTGCCCCAATCATCTTCTCCAGCCCACATTTCAATTCATTGTGTTCATATGTTCCCATTTTAATAGAAAAGAGGGGCTGGAGAGATGGTTCAGTAGTTAAAGGCACTTGCTTGCAAAGCCTGATGGCCTAGGTTCAATTCCCTAGTGCCCATATAAAGCCAGATACACAAAGTGGCACATATATCTGAAGTTAGTTTGCAGCAGTAGGAAGCCCTGGCATGCCCATTCTCTCTCCCCCCTCACTCATTCATAAATAAATAAATAATAGGTAATAACTTACACTGTTTAATCTGTTACTCTGCTGAGAAATACCCCTTGGTCTGAATTTCTGTCTGGTCTCTCTTCTTTATTGTTTCCTTATTCTTAGAAATGTTACAGACAACCTTCTTTTTAGTTTCTTTGTTCAACTTTTCTTCCATCAAGAAATTCTTAGTTTCCGTTTTTTAAAACCAATATTGTGGTATCCTAGAGCTGATTTTATCATTAAAACATGGGAATTTACATTTTCAGTCCCTCCCTACCCCTCACACATATGTGTACATACACAATTTGTAGCATACCCTTTCTGAACTTGTCTTTTTTGTCTAGATTGTTAACTTGTTCCATACTTTGTGCCATTTCTTGAACTAAGTCTTGTGACTTTGATTGCAGTTTAAATAATGTGCAAAATATATAAAATAACTTTCAAAGAAGACTTTTTCTTACAGGCCTTGTAACATAAGGCTCTATTTTATTCTGATCCATTTATTTGAGTCTTGGAGAAATAATATCTTGTAGGTAAGAATTTCATTTTGGAACTTTAATGGTGGTTAGTGCTGTCCTCATAGTAGAATTCCAGAGTTTGTAGATTTTTTTCTTTTTCTTTTGGAGGCAGGGTCTCACTCTAGTCCAGGCTGTCTTGGATGGAACTTACTCTGTACTCCAGGCTGGTCTTGAAATCATGGTGATCAGTCTACCTCAGCCTTCCAAATGCTGAGACTAAAGTCATGCACCTTCATGCCTGGCTCAAGTTTGTATCTTCTACTGAAGATTTTAAAACTAAACCCTGTATTACTTTTGTTTTACATTGGCCTATTTATTTATTTATTTATTTGTAAGCAGAGAGAGAGACAGAGAGTATGGGTGGGCCAGGGCTTCTTGCCATTATGAAGTCCAGATGCATGTGCCACTCTGGCTTTATGTGGGTACTGGTGAATTGAACCCAGTCCTAAAGGTTTTGCAGGCAAGTGCCTAAACCACTGAGCCATCTCTGCAGACCTACATTGGCCTTTGAATCTAGGGCTGGACAAAGCCTCACTTCCCTCCTTCCTTCCCTCCCTCAAAATACTCATTTATTTGAGAGAGAAAGAGAGAGAGACAGAGACAGAGCCTTCTGAGTCATCCCAAGGTCACTGCCATCTGAAAAGAGAAGTTTCTCTACCAAAAGTGAGAGTAGCATTAATATACATGTATGAACATTAAGAGAAGTGCTTACTGGACAGTTTGATGAGCATAGTATATACATTTAGCCAGACAGCAGCAGATGTTACACCCCTAGGGCTCATGACTACCCCTGTTGTAGGTTTTCAGTATCAGGGATGTATTTGCTCCCATGGAGCGGGCCTCCAGTCCAATTAGAGGGCAGTTGGATTCCACTATGACAGATGTGCCACTATTGCACCAACAGGCTCATTTGGCCTGGCTGGCCAAATATAAGGCTTTTGCAGAGTCCACTGTTGAGTATCTTCACTGGTGATTTCTCTCTCTCCCATTAAACTGCATGCAGAATGGCTTTTTCCAGCTTTCTGTCAGCTGATCTACATGGAGGAGGTTATCAGCTCAGTTCCAGCAGGATTTCTCAGTGGCCTTGCAGCCCAAATATGTGGAGTCTTCAGCAATAGGGTCTTACCATCGATTCCTGGTGGGAAACCAAGGGCCTCGGCAATGGCCTATAATGTTTTGGGGGCATCAGTGACCTCCCTGGCCAGCAACTCAATGGAAGGTGTCCCATCCCTGGCACTGAAAATTTTCTAGTAATAGTCTATGGCTCCTGAGTGTTCCATTGTCCAAAAAAAGTACGTTTCCATATGATTTATTTATATCCTCTTAGATTTTGATTAGCCCTCTGTTGCAGTCCGGTTCGCATTGCTGGTAGAAATCACCCAGCCAAGAGCAGCTTCTGGGAAAAAGAGGTTTATTTTGGCTTGTAGGCTCGAGGGGAAGTTCCATGATGGCAGGGGAAAATGATGACATAAACAGAAGATGGACATCACCCCCTGACCAACATAAGGTGGACAATAGCAACAGGTAGAATGTGCCAAACACTGGCATGGCGAAACTGGCTATAACAGCCATAAGCCCGCTCCCAACAATACACTCACTCCAGGAGGCATTAATTCCCAAATATCCATCAGCTGGGAACCTAGCATTCAGAACATCTAAGTTTATGGGGGACACCTGAATCAAACCACCACACCCTCCCTCCACCTTTCCTTTACTCAGTCGCTTCCCCTGACCTCACTTAGGCCTTTTCACCCCCATCAATCTGTTCTCTAGCCCCTGAAATTTTTTTCTACGGTTTTGTGAGGTAGGGTCTCACTCTGGTCCAGGCTGACCTGGAATTCACTATGTAGTCTCAGGGTGGCCTCGAACTCTTGGCAATCCTCCTACCTCTGCCTCCCGAGTGCCAGGATTAAAGGCATGCGCCACCACACCTGGCGTGATTTTTTTTTTTTTTTGTCTTACATGCTAATACCTGTATTCTTTTATCTTGGATTGTGATGTGTTCATTTAGCTTTTGTGTTGATTGAATGTGTCTTTATGATGGCCTCATTTTTGGTGAGCTACTGATTTCCAGATGTTCATTTTTGCGTAGTCCAGTTTCACAAAACTTTCCTTCCTTATAAGATGGAGATTTCAGCATCTCTAGTTCTTCTGTGTTTATGTAAATATTGATAAAAGGGCTGGGGAGGCAGCTGAGCAGTTAAAGGCACTTGCTTGCAAAGCCTGCCCATCAGGGTTCAATTCCCTAGCACCAAGTAAAGCCAGATGCACAAAGTAACGTGCATCTGGAGTTTGTTTGCCTATTCTCTCCCTCCACCCAGCTCTTCTTGCAAATAAATAAATAAATAAATAATTTAAAAGAATCTTGGCAAAAGGTTATGACTTCCGTGGCAATATTTTTCTTTGTTTTTGCCCTCTTTCCTTTTCTTCTAGTCTCATTGGTAATCTTCCTATGTAGATTGCTACATGTGACACAGATCTTTATGCCTGTGGAACTGTGCTGAAAACCATTGTTTGGATAGCTTGTTCTGTCTTTTTGTGTCTCTCCACTTTAGTATGTCATCATTGCTGTTGATACTGTGTCATTACTCAGCAAATAAATTGATGCAAGAAATTTGATTGCTTCTGGGCTGGGGAAATGGCTCAGTAGTTAAAGGCACTTGCTTGCAAAGCTTGGTGGTCTGGGTTTGATTCCCCAATACCCACATAAAGCCAGATGCACAAAGTGGTGCATGCGTCTGGTGTTTGTTTGCAATGGCAAGAGGCCATGGCACACCCATACTCACCTGCCTACCTACTTCCCCATACCCCCCCATCCCCGTGCGTGCATGCTTCTTTCTGTTGTCTCTCTCTCTCTCAAATAAATTTAGAAAAAATTTGTAAAAAGTAAAATTGGACTGGAGAGATTGCTTAGTGGTTAAGGCATTTGCCTGCCAAAGGACCTAGGTTCAGTTCTTCAGGATCCATGTAATCCAGATGGACAAGGTGGTGCATGCGTCCCGAGTTTGTTTTCAGTGGCTGGAGGCCCTGGTGTGCCTATTCTCTATCTGCCTCTTTTCTCTCAAATGAATAAAAATAAAAAATATTTTAAAAATAAATTTAATTTCTTCATAGAACCAATTGCTAACATCATTGCAAAAAAAAGGGCTATCATTTCCCTAAAATTAAAAGGATTCATTTTCTTTTCAGTTAGAAAAAAAATAAGTAGATATCTAAGAGGTCACCTTTACGCCTTTTAAAGAGAGAATGAGAATATGGGAGTACCAGGGCCACTGCTGCAGGAGTAAATGAACTCCAGATGCATGTGTCATGTGCATCTGATTTCATGTAAGTGCTGGGGAATTGAATCTGGTCTGGAAGGCTCTGCAAGCCAGTTCCTTCAGCCACTGAGCCATCTTCCTAGCCCTATACTACGGAAAAGGTATGAAAGATGGGCGTGGTGGCACATGCCTTTAATCCCAGCACTTGGGAAGCAGAGGTAGGAGGATCTTTGTGAGTTTGAAGCCACCCTGAGACTACATAGTGAGTTCCAGGTCAGTCTAGGCTTGAGTGAGATTTTTCCTTGTAAAATGAAAAAAGAAAAAACAAAAAAGACAAGGTATGAGATTATGCATGAAAATCTGTTTTATTTTTTTATGCTAGATGTCTCAAAAAATTGTGAGCCTCAAGGACAACCTGGCAAAGCTTATAACAACTGTTATTTTATAATAACTATCTGATGGAACAGTTTGATCCCTATATTGTATAAAATTATTTCTCTAATGTACAGTGTCTTGCAGAATAGTTAAAATGTTTCCTAGCACCAGTCTATTTACTGTACTTTTTTTTTTTTTCGAGGTAGGGTCTCACTCTAGCCCAGGCTGATCTGGAATTCACTATGTAGTCTCAGGGTGGCCTCGAACTCACAGCGATCCTCCTACCTCTGCCTCCCACCCAAGTGCTGGGATTAAAGGCGTGTGCCACCACGCCCAGCTGTATTTCTTTTTTTGTTTGTTTATTTTTATTTATTTATTTGAGAGGACAAACAGAGAGAGGGAGAGGTAGAGAATGGGTGCTCCAGGGCCTCCAGCCACTGTAAACGAACTCCAGATGTGTGTGCCCTCTTGTGCATCTGGCTAACGTGGGTCCTGGGGAATTGAGCCTCAAACCGGGGTCCTTAGGCTTCACAGGCAAGCGCTTAACCGCTAAGCCATCTCTCCAGTCCTATATTTCTTTTTAAAAGTCCTTTCTCTGCACAAAAAAATGTAGATTAGGGTTAGCATATAGCTCATGCTGGAGTGCTTGTTTAGCATGTGCAAGGCCTACATTCTGTTCCTTAGCACCAAGAACCAAACAAAACAACAACAAAAAGACAGGAGGTGTGGGGGGGGGGGGTGAGGTTTCTACTATACTTTAAAAAGTCTTGTTTTGTTCTCATCATTTCTTAGCTAATCATTCCATTTAAGATGATTGAGGCTAATTAAATCATGGGAGAAATAAAAAAAAGCCTTAATATTTTATAACACAGACAGTGTACACCTTGGTTTTTACAAGCTGCTCATACTTGATCAGGGCACAGAACAGACTTCCTCTTGTGACCGTACTTCAGTCCTGAGTTCCCAGGCCATTCCCCCTCTAACTACTATCCTTGTTTGGGAACAGATCTTAGTCTTGATGACCTTAAAGATCATCTTACTTAATTCTGACAGATATCTCCTAGCTTGAATGCTTAGACAGTTTATTCTGTTTTGTGATTGTTGTGTAGAAGTGATTGCCTAAAACTTGGCTTCTAAAAATTGATCCGTGGCACTTACTATGCTAGCATTTGTGGGGTCACCCAGCTTATAGTCATTCTCATTTTTGGGAACTGCCTTCTGGCTACAGCTGTCTCTAGATCCATGAAAACTTTGGACCAGGGATAGGATCAGCACCATCTCCAGAGAATTTAAAATTTTGAAGACAGATAAGATGGTTGGGGCTTGTCTGTTTTGATTGAACATTTTCAGTAGCCTACTACTAACCCCCCTGCCCCCATTTTTGCTGAAAGTGACTTAAGTTGGCTTTTGGGATTTGGAAGTACTTGAAGTGACTATATAGTTGAATAAGTACTTCATTTCCTCACCTGACTCTTCTTCCACTGTTCATTCTTCAGTAGTAAATCTTTAAACCACGATGCTTTCTGTAATCTTCTTGCAAATACCTCTGGAGACCACTAGTACTCTTCTCAATCAAGGCAGGGTAGTCCCTCAGTTGTAGTTTGGGGAATTTACTCAGTGGTAAATAATCTCCTCAACGAAGATGTGATTTTGTTATGGTTCTTTGTATAAGTTGCCTTTGGCCTTGGTTTTGTCTTCAATAAAATAAACAGATTAGATTAAATCTCTTTAAAGCCACTGCCTGATACTACATAGTGTGATTATTTAGTGTTGAGTAACAGTTGGGACTTTATACCTCTTCCATTGGAGATATTTCTAGGAATTGTGCCAAAGATGATATTTGTTCTCCTGGTATAGCTACTTAGTTCCTGGATTCCTACTGTTTCCAGCCAGCTTTAGTTCAATTATAATGCTTGTACAGATGAGATTTTGAACTATTGAAAATCTAGACTTCCATATTCATACACATACGAGAGAGAGCGAGTATGGGAGTGTTAGGGCATCTTGCTGCTGCAAATGAACTCTAGATGCATGTGCCACTTTTTGCACCTGTCTTTATGTGGGCACTGGGAAATTGAACCTGGTCCTGTGAACTTTGGAGGCAAATGCCTTTAACTGCTAAGCCTTCTCCCTGAACTGAAAAGCTATCTATACTTTCAGACTGTTCCTTTGGGTCAGTTTTTGTCGTCTAACATCTCACTCTGTTTCTCACCACATATAATACATGCACTTGTAAAATGGCATGCTATGGGAAGCACTGAATTTAAACAAGCCTGCCTTGAAAGTTACTTGGGTTTGCAATTTACAGCATAGTGACCTGGGCAAATCCCAACACCTGTTAAGCCTGTTTCTATGAATAGAGTGTGGATAGTAACTTCTATTCCACCTCTCAGGTCTGTTGGAATTGTCAGGTAAGATGTTTATGAAATTTGGTTCATAAAATTATTATTCGAGGTGTCACTAGTCATCAATGCAGTCTCTTTAAATGCTGAAGGGATTCCTTTGGTTGACTTTATTCCCTGACTTCATAGCTTTATAGTCACTTCCTCTGAGTCTCCTTAATGAATTGGACATTTTTTGGATTAGACATAGGCTGTAGGTTCTTTTTTGAGAGAGGCAGAGAGAAAGCAGAATGGGCACTCTAGGACCTCCAGCCTCTGCAGATGAACTCCAGGCGCATGTGCTCCTTTGTGCATCTGGCTTACATGGGTACTGGGGAATCGAACCTGGGTCCTTAGGCTTTGTAGGCAAGTGCCTTAACCATTAAGCTATCTCTGCAGCCCTAGGTCCCATATTTTAATGCTTTTTCCTAGCTAATCTTGAGATATGTAGTAGTTTCTGGGTAGTAGCTACTTAGTCCATTTCTGGACAGATTAGAGGCCTCTGGGACTATAAGAAATCCATGTTCTGAGTTAAATGTGGCTCACACATGTTATCCCAGCACTTGGGAGGCTGAGTTCAAGGTCAGCTTCAGACTACATCATTTAAGGCTAGTCTGAGATACACAACAAAACCAGTCTTAAACAATGAAACAACACAAACAAAACCCCCTGAATTTTGCCCTGTGCTCTGGCCCCAAGTTATCTGTCTTTCCCATTCCTCTTAGTTTTCTGGCTGGCCTTTGAGGAAGGTCTTTCAGGAGTTCCAGGGCCATTGGGGCAGTTTTGCAGTTGAATCTTCGTGGTTGTCACCACTTCAACTATTTTTTATTTTTATTATTTTGGTTTTTTGAGGTAGGGTATTATTCTAGCCCAGGCTGACCAGGAATTCACCATGTAGTCTCAGGGTGGCCTTGAACTCTTGGTGATCCTCCTACCTCTGCCTCCCAAATGCTGTGATTAAAGGCATGTGCCACCACGCCTAGCTTTTTTTGTTGTTGTTTTTGAGCTAGGGTCTCACTCTTGCCCAGGCTGACCTGGAACTCATTCTGTAGTGCCCGGCTGGCTTTGAACTCTTAGCGATCCTCCTACCTCTGCCTCACTTGCACTTTTGCAAAAGTTTATTTTATTTTATTTGTTTATTTTTAAGTTTATTTGCAAGAGAGACAGAGAGAATGGGTGTGACAGGGCCTGTAGCTGCTGCTAACTCCAGATGCATGTACCTCTTTGTGCATCTGGCCTTACATGGGTACTGAGGAATCAAACCTGGTGGGTTGTTAGGCTTTGCTGGCAAGCGCCTTAACTGCGGAGCCCTCACTTGCACTTTTTTTTTTTTTTTTCTTGAGGTAGGATTTTGCTCTAGTCCAGGCTCACCTAGAATTCACTATGTAGTCTTAGGGTGGTGGCCTTGAACTCAATGATCCTACAGCCTCTACCTCCTGAGTGCTGGGATTAAAAGCATGTGCCAACATGCCCAGCTTCTCACTTATACTATTTATTTATTTTTATTTTATTCTTTTTCTTTCAAGGTAGGGTCTCACTCTGGCCCAGGCTGACCTGGAATTCACTATGCAGTCTCAGGGTGGCCTTGAACTCATGGTGATCCTCCTACCTCTGCCTCCCAAGTGCTGGGATTGAAGGTGTGCCCCTACCCCTTTTGCACTTTTGAACATAGTTACACAGGAAGCATCCTCAGGATCTCTATCTTTCATTGTGCACCATACTGCATGGCAGCTGTGTAATGCTCATGTGATGTGTCATTTGTTACTGCTCACAGAAGTTACCTGAGTATGAGCCACTGGTTTTAAATATTTTATTTGTTTATGAGAGAGAGAGAGGCAGGGGGTGAGGGGAAGATAGAGGATAGGCATTCCAGGGCCTCTAGCCAGTGCAAACAAGTTCCAAATGCATGCTCCACCTTGTGCATCTGGCTTTACATGGGTACTGGGGAATCAAACCTAGGTCCTTTGGCTTTGCAGGCAAGTGCCTTACTGCTGAGCCATCTCTCCAGCTTTAAGCCAGTAATTTTAGGAGAGAAGACATAGCTTGAATCTCTGCCTTCCTCTCATTTGAGTCAGACTTTCTCCTAGAGGCTCATGGTTGTAGCATTTGCCTGGAATACGGTATTGAAGCAGTCAGTCCTCCTGAAACAATTTCCTCCAATGTACTCTTGTGTACTTGCCAGGAGAGTGGGTCTGAGCACTTGAGCCGTCTTTCTTTCACTGAACCAAAGCATGAGAAAATGGATCTCTTTATGCAGGACTAGTGCTTACAGACTTTTGGAAGACTGTACTCTGAAATGCTATCACTTTGACTGTCTTTAAATTATTTTATTTTACTGTATTTATTTATGAAGAGGGAAAAGAATGGGCATACCAGGACCTCTAACCACTGCAAACAAACTCCAGATTTATGTGCCAGCATGTGCATCTGGCTTATTTGGGTTCTGGGGAATCAAACCTGGGCCCTTATGTTTCGCAGGCCTTAACAGCCCCTTGACTGTCTTTAATATGACTATTTAAGTGTGCTACAAAACTTATTTTATAAGAAAATTTCCCCCATCTTTTCAACTAAGATGGTTAATGTTGAAGATTTATATGTTCCCCTATTGTGAACATCCCATCGAGAGAAAATCTCTTACCTGTTGTTAGTGACCCATCTGTTCACTTGGCCTTATTGAAGCTAAACTAAGGGATGGAAGGGAGGAAAGGGTCCAGGCTTGGAGGGAGGAGTGGAAGAAGGTAGCTCTCATGACCTTGTGTAATAGGCTTAGTAAAACACTGCTCAGTACAAGTGAAGTCATATTGTCTGTTTTCCAATGGTAGGCTTAACCAGACTATTCTCCACACAATTACAGGTGTGTTCATCCCCGAGGAGGCGTGATTCAGAGTGTCTCTTCGTGGAAGCATGGCTCTGGCACACAGTATGTTGGCACCCGGCAAACACAGTCATGGACTGCTGTGACTCCCCAGCAGACTTGGGCTTCACCAGCAGAAGTTGTCGATCTCACTTTGGATGAAGATAGCAGACGTAAATACCTACTGTAAAACAACGTCACTGTGTTTTCTCTGCACTGTTCCCTTCCATTTCCCCTTCCTTGTGACATGGAAGTTCATTGTCATAGCTTCAGCTTCAGAAGCTGTTTGTGGCATTTGTGGAATTGAAAAACTCATTGTAGCCTCCCTCTTATTTTTGTTAAAAGAATTCACTTAGGAAAATAATTGATCACAGAGAAAATAATGTCTTTTTTTCCTCAGTAAGCATAGGAGAATGATGGATTTTGTTAGAAAACTTAATTTTTCTTAGTGACTTTTAATCTTAAGAAAGTCACCTTCTGTTTAAAGTAATATTTCACTTACCAGGCAGAATGGATCTCAGTTTTTGAATTTTGTATTTATTTTTCTTTTTAATGAGATTAATATTTAGACATGACCACTATCTACCCATTTCATTGTCACTCTCACTTTAGGGTGTTTGCACACATATCAGTTAGGTCCTTGTTGGCACCTGGTAGGGCATGTGAATTAAAAAACAAAACAAAACAAAAAAACCGCTTGTCCTTTAAAAAAAAAAAAATAGAAGACAGAAGCCAGGTAGGTGGCTCATTCCTTTAATCCCAGCACTTGGGAGGCTGAGGAAGGAGGAGCATCATGAATTCAAGGCCAGCCTGGCTTACAGATGAGTTCCAGGTCAACCTGGGCTACAGACACCCTGCCTCAAAAAAATAAAAATAAAAATAAAAATAAAAATAAAATAAAATAAAATAATAGAAAGCAGAAGTATTATGAAAAAAAATTTTTTTTCTGTTAGTTTAAGTCTTCTCCTTTCCTGAATCTGCTCATTTTTACCCACAACACAAATCATTGGCATGTCCCTTAGGTACTACTAAGGTAACTTACTTGGTCTCCTTGTTGCAATAATTTATAACTCTATGGAAAATGCCTCCTTTAGATTGAACAGACACCTACCATGGGACTTATTTGGGCATCTGTATACTAAGAAATCAGTGGAAAAATCCATTTCCATCAACTTTTCCCCCTGGTTTATTCAAAAAATAATAGAACATGAAAACCTATTACTTAGAATATAAAAAGTTGTGTGGCTTCTAGGCACTTGTAAATCTGAGAGGGGAGTGCCTTTTGTCATAGTTGATATCTTCATAAAGCTGGATTTGATGCTGTATTTGGGTATTTTTCTCTATCTTCTAAAAACTATATACCCCAAGAAAAATCAAATTGTTCCATAAGAAGTCAGATGCAAAGCACATTAATGGCACTGTAAGTCTTACAGTATCTAAAAGGAATAGCAAAGGGTAGTAGAAACTTCAGGGAATTCAGAAAATGCCAGCAGAGGAATCCTGTGGCATTAGTTACTACCTTTTCTTATAACATGTTGTAGTTACTAGTGAATGATTTTCAAAGCAATACCTAGAACTAGAACACTATGTATTGTGCACAGGAGGAGTGAGGTCATATTGGCTCGGAAGACATGACTTTTGTTGTTCATTGTTTTTGTTTGCTCTTTAGGTTTGCCTTTGTCTCCATTGTTACCATCTGATGTCCCATAGCCTTTTGCCTCCCTCCTCAAATGCCTTAGTGGCTCTTCCTGATCATAAGAGGAATAGAACTACCGTTTCCATTCAGTGAGCACACACTGACCAAGTGCCTGCTCTGCGTAAAGCACTGTGCAGGGTGGGTGCTGTGGTGTCCCTGAAATGACTGAGATGCAGCCCTGCATGCTCATGCTGAGACTGCCTGGCCCCATCTACCTGACATCATCATCTTTCTTATGTAAAGATGAATTGATGCGTGTTTTTTCCTACTTGTCACTTCATTCTTCTGTGTGCCCTTCTGCCATGGGCGTGTATTGGAGCACATGTTCTCTGACCTTCTCTGTTTTTGACTAGCTTCACTTGCCCTTCAAACTCCTTCACTTGGCCAAACTCTTAAGACCATGAGCCTCCAGTTTACTCCATCATTTGTCATTCTTTCACATGGACACAATCCTAGACAGAACCAAAGACCCCAAGGCCAGAGGAAACAGAACCTGAAATCCACTGCTGGTATATGCTTGGACTTTCACAGCTTGCTTCAGGATTAACTTATTGAGTTTCACTGTTACACATTGTTTTTTACTTGAATTAAAATACTCAACAAAATAGAAATGTATAATTTTTGGTCTGTGTTTTCCAGGAAAATCATTGGTTAGAGAATTTAATGGAATATATATGACTTGAAGTTTCAGCAGCTTATTTTTCCCCTTGCATTACCTGTTTTCATGTTAATAGTGTGTTTTGTTCAACTCCACATAGCAGGTGATTTCCCATAATGTATTTTCTTTAACCCCTAATAGTTATTTTCTAGAGAGAACTTTTTAGTGTGCTGTGTGCACTGCGGGTTGGGGTCAGAATGGAGTTGCGTCCATTCTTTTCTGGCCCTTGCTTTTCCCTTAGCTCGCACATACAGATACTTGTTCCTTTGCCAGCTCCCACTCCTGACTTGATGGTCAAAACAGAGACTTAGGCATTAAGATGTAAGAAGGGAAAGGGATGGGACACTCAGGACAGCTCTGTCCCTCGTCCACTGAAGAGTGTTTGTGCTCTTCTTTTCCTGAGACACCCAGAAGAGTGGAAATGTGATCTCAGGCAAGGGACTAGTGATGAAATTCTACAACAAACCACCCTCATGACAATGGAAATTTCAGAAGGATTTTTTGCCTGCTCAGAGTTTTACATTTGGTCACGTAAGTAGTTCTTTATGCTTCATAGGACATTGTTCAAGTACAACTGGATCACAGATTGGTTTCTGTCACAGACATGGTTAAATTCTTCCCCTCCAATTTGAAGAGCAGCAGGAATCCAGCTGTTGCATCATCACAATGGCTCTGTAGCTTGTCATTGCCTCTTTTCAGTAATTGTCTTTTCCTTCTGATGGTGGCGCCAGACTGAATGATTTCTTACTGGCCAGGGCGCAGGGCATGAAATGTTCTTGTTCCGAGTTCCGAGCAGGAACTGCTTGCTTGCTGACTGGTCACTTGCTTGTTTGCGCATCTTCACTTTTAGCAGATTAGCACCATGAATAACTTAAAAGTACATTTGTTGCCTGCTTTTTGTACCATGTCACAGGGGTTTTAAAGAAACTGGGACATAATTTCATCTTTTAGTTTTGACTTTTCTTTTCAAGGCAAAGAGCCAAGCCCCAGTCCCTGTTCTCCATTGTGTCTGATGTGACTTCCATGTAGACATGAAAATGATTGCACCAACAAGACTTCCTCAGATTGTGCACTGTTTGTTTAAAATCATCATGTATTTTAGCCCAATGCTGTTGTATTTTTTTCATTTTATTTAAAACACTACTTATTCTTTTAACAAATTTCAGAGGGTAGTGATCTTTTAAAAAATCACTGGATAACTAGGAAATGTTTTTTGTTGCTTTGTTTTTAAAGAGTACAAAGGTCATTGAATCTTTGTCTCCACTTACCGTGAACATGAATTGTCAGCCATTGTATGGCTAGGAACCAATGCACTTGGTGTTAACAGATCTGCTGTTGCTAGGGTGTGAGCGTGGACTTGATGCAGTGATGACAAATCATTGCGTAGAGGTAAAGTTTTCCAAATGTGCAACTCTAGTTTTTAAATGAAATTTGGTTCTTTACATTCATTATTTAGTTTTTGTTTCCATTTAGTATTTAATGGTCTTTGGAGAAAAAAAATTAAACAGAGTGTTATATATATATTTTTGGTGCAAGATAAGATTTTCTGTTTTTTGAAATAAGTCTGTAGCATAAAGGTTAAACTATTTTAAGACAAAATAAAAATAGAATGTATTTAAACAACGATATTCTCTGAGAATTTTGTTTTCTCTAACTAAGCTGTTGCTGGTGTTGTTCCCAAGCTATCTTTTGGATGTAAAGATGTGTTATATTTTGGGCTGGAGGGATGGCTTAGTGGTTAAGGTGCTTGCCTGTGAAGCCTAAGGACCCATACTCAACTCTCCAGGTCCCACGTAAGCCAGATATACAAGGTGACACAAGTGTACAAGGTGGTGCACACGTCTGGAGTTCAATTATAGTGGCTGAGGCCCTGGTGTGCCATTTCTCTCTCTTGCATTAAAAAACAAAAAACAAACAAACAAAAAAAGCCCCTCTGTTAGGCTTGCCTCAAAAAAAGAAGTGTTGTATTTTATCAACAGTTCATTATAAGATTCCTGGTTTTCCCATCCATATCTATGTCTTATTCCCAAGATGTGTTGCCAAGTAGCCTATGTCAGATATAGGTAAAAGTAGCTTTACATTAGCTTTGCTCTAACCTGTACCTCCCTCTCTTAGGACCAATGAGATCTTAGAGAGGGATGAAACCTTGTAGTGTTGTACACCTTGCTCCCAACAACAAAACTCACCTATCTACTAGTCACTGGGCCAGGGCTTAACAGCCATGATGGCATGTGCTTTGTATGTAGTTGAAGAGTGAAATAAATATAGGAAATGTGCATTACTTTTCTCATAGCTGGGACAAAACCCTGTTAATCAGGGTTTATTTCAGTTCACAGCTCCAGGTTCTTCATGGCAGGGAAGGTGTGGCCACAGAGACTTGAGACAGCTGTCACATTGCGTTCAGTGAGGAAGCAAAGAGCCATAAGTGCTGCTGCTCAGCCATTTCTCTGCTTGTTTGGTTTTTCAAGGTAGGGTCTCACTCTAGCCCAGGCTGACCTGGAATTCACTATGTAGTCCCAGGCTGGCCTCAAACTCAAAGCGATTCTCCTACCTCTGCCTCCTGTGCTGAGATTAAAGGCGTGCATAACAGTCCAGGACTGTAGCCCATGGAATGATGCTTTCCACAGTTAAGGTTAAGTCTTGCTCGCCTCAGTTAACCTAATCAAGATAGCCCCTCACAGGCGTGCCCAGAGGCTAACTAAATCTAGGTACCCCCTCAGAGGTGATTCTAGGTCCTGTCAAGTAGATGTTCAAGACGAACCATCACAGGGTTTTTCACAGATAGCCTCCCTCATATGCTTGTCATCTAGTTTGGTTTCTACTTTCAGATTTTTTATTTAGTTATCAAAATGATGGACACTATATATTAGCATCTCCTGACATTTATACTTTACATGACAGAATGAAGAGCCAGGGAGAGTGTGACCTCTCTGCTGAATCTCACCACTCATTTCTCTCAGTCCTCCTCAGGAATTATTAGTTCTTCTTGAACTGGAAGGAGACCTGTGAGCAATTCAGAACCAGGCCATTAACAAGTGGGAACTGTTTTCAGTTTGTGTGCAATGCGTCTTTCATACTACCTGTATCTGAAATAGGAGCTCTTTGACTCTAGAAGGAAATTGTGTCCCCAGAAGCCCACTTTGAACCCTTGTCCCTGGATTCTGCCTTTGAAGAAGGCCCTGCAGCCAGCATGTGTCTCATTTGGCCTCACCCTCTCAACTTGTGCTGGGCATTGGCTTTCCCTTTCCTTCCTGGTTTAGTCTCGATGCCAGCGGTAATCACAACTTCAGTCGAAATAGGAAAATGGCAGATAAATCCTCACCAAATGTGGACATGTCTCCTCAGCTTCATTTCTGCAGTCAAACTAAGGCGACTCCTAGACTTTATTTTAGTGGTTTAACTGCTCTATGAAGATGTAGTCAGTCCTCCGAGGCCATTGAAAAGTGTGATTTCCTCTACTTCCCTGATTCCTACTTGACAGCACTGACATGTATTAGGGATGTTCCTGGCTGTTTCAGTCAGGTTTGTATTGCTGGCAGAAATCACCCAACCAAGAGCAGCTTTGGGGAAAAAAGGGTTTAGTTTGTCTTACAGACTCGAGGTGATGCCTCACTGTGGCAGAGAAAACGATGGCAGGAGCAGAGGGTGGACATCACCCCCTGGCCAACATAAGTGGACAGTAGCAACAGGAGAGTGTGCCAAATACTGGCAAGGGGAAACTAGCTATAACACCCATAAGTCTATCCCCAACAATACACCGCTTCCAGGAGGTGTTAATTCCCAAATTTCCATCAGCTGGGAACCTAGCATTCAGAACACCTAAGTTTGTGGGGGACACCTGAATCAAACCACCACACTGGGCTACAGTGAACTTTGGAAAGAGAATCTGTCTGGAGCAAAAGAAGGCCATCAGAAGCACTGGTCCCAGGGCAGGGAGAGGGCTCAGTGGTTAAAGGCACTTGCTTGCAGAAGCCTGGCAGCCCCTTGTTCAGCTTCCCAGCACCCACGTAAAGCCAGTGGCACCTGTTCATTTCCAGTGGCAAGAAGCCATGGTGGGCCCTCCCTCCCTCCCTCCCTCTGCTTGCAAGTAAATAAAAAAATTTTTAAAGGATGATTCCAAGTGTCAGAGACATAGAGAAGAAATGCCTGTCTACCCAGGAGGCTGTAGCTCTTCTGTTTTTTTTTTTTTTTTTTTCCCCCAGCTCAGTGTCACCGTAGGACTGTCTGCCTTTGTAGTGACAAGGCTTTAGGCAGAGAACCCTGTGTGTGATGAAGATTGTTCCTTTCTGCCAGGCTTTGCTGTCCATTTAGTAGGTCGATGTTATATAAAGGAGGTGGCAAGGGCCAACAGTGAAGTCAAGCCTCAGTGAGGAGGTGTGGCGCAGCAGCTGGTAGGGTCTGCTCCTAGACCCTGACCTGCTGGTTGGGAACGCTCTGGTTGTCAGTTTTATCTGTCTACTTCCATTCTCCTTGGTGAAGGAAGCTCGTGGCAGCAGCCTTACCCTTTGTGCTTTGGTAATAAACACCGTAGAGGAGTCGGCCCTGCTCCCTGTGGAGAGATGACTGCTTAGCCCTGGAGAGGCAAGGTAACGTGAGGTGTCTGTTTCTGAAGCAATAGCATCTGACCTTAGGGTGGGTCTAAGCACTGAGGCAGAAGGGGTCACACCAGAGGGTGGTGAGTGAGCTCCAAATACACTACAGTGACAGGTCACCTCCCAAAGCCCATGCAGACACTGAAGGACTTGGGTTTTTTTTTTTTTTTTTTTTTTTTTTTTTTTGCACACATGCATACGTGCATGTATGTGAGAATATGAGTATGCCAGAGCCACTGTTAATGAACTCCAGAAGCATGGGCTACTTTGTGCACCTGGCTTTACATGGCAAAAAGAATGGATCAGTAGCAAAATGAATGAAGGAAAACCAGATCAAGAAATGAAGTTTTGTTTTTCTTAAGGTTCCAATTTGAACCATATTTTTATTTTTTATTTTATTTTGGGGGGGGCGTTCAAGGTAGGGTTTCATTCTAGCCCAGGCTGACCTGGAATTCAGTATGTAGTCTCAGGGTGGCCTTGAACCACGCCTGGCATTATTTATTTATTTTTTAATATTTTTTAAAGCCAGCATTATTTAAAATATTTTTTAAAGCAGGGTGTGGTGGTGCACACCTTTAATCCCAGCACTTGGGAGGCAGAGGTAGGAGGATTGCTGTGAGTTTGAGGCCACCCTGAGATTACATAGTTAATTCCAAGTCAGCTAGGACCAGAGTGAGGCCCTACCTTGAAAAAAAAATTATTTATTTGACAGAGAAAGAAGGAGAGAGAGTGAGAGAATGGGCATGCCAGGGCCTCTAGCCACTGTAAACGAACTCCAGACACGTGTCACCTTGTGCATCTGGCTTACGTGGGTCCTAAGGAATTGAACCTGGGTCCTTTGGCTTTGCAGGGTAACACCTTAACCGCTGAGCCATCCCTCCAGCCCCTTGAGCCCTATTTTTAAAAAGTTGTTCTTGCAGCGTCTCAGCGAGGAGGTGAAGCACAGCAGCCGGTGAGTTCAGGCTAGCAGGCTTCGTAAGCAAGCGCCTTTCTCCACGGAGCCATCTCCCCAGCCCCAGGATTTGTTTTTTATACCTGTAAAATGAAGACTGTCCTAGAGCTCTTTTTCAGAAACAAAGGTCAGGCCGTGTTATTTTAGGGGATTGTTCATTGTTCAGCAGAACTGTTGGGCTTTCCAGACAGGAACTGCAGAGAGTCGCTCGCCCGGAGAAGCTGTTCAGAGGGCTATGCTGCACGCCTCTCTTGAGCTTTTGCAAAGCGTTGGATGACTAACACCCACACAACCCTGACTTTCTACGAGCTCTTTTTATTTGCAAAGTTTTAAAAGAATATTTCAAATTTTCCACATAGGAAAGAAGTGACACAGACGGTTATCCTAATTTTACAGATTGGAAAACTGTGAACAGAAGAGTAATAACAGACCCGGATTCACACATACGGACGTTGTGTGAACAACTTTTAGAAAATAGGGTTCAGATTAGAACTTTTAAGAGAAACAAAACCTCATTTCTCTGCCTGGTTTCCTTTCATTCTTTTGCTACTGATTTGACCTCATTCCTGCCTGAAAAGACTCAGACGGCTTCCTGAGTAGGTAATGCTTGATTGCGCAAGTGGTCACAGTGTTTCAATGCAGAACCACATCACTGAGTATGCCTCCCAACCCAGAATTTCGGTTGGCTTTGGAAAACTTCGCCATACAAGACTCTGTCTTATGGTTTGTTGTTGGACACGAAAATACAGATGGCCAGTAAACAGGAAAAGATGATTGGATGTACTTCTAATTATAGAAATGCAAACGTGCAGGATGGTATGTATATCTGGAGACAGTATTGTTACATGAAACTTTTGTTTTTCTATACAGATGTATATAGCATCACAAAAAGAATGTATGTGGGACTGGAGAGATGGTTTAGCCATTAAGGTGCTTGCCCGTTAAGCCTAAGGACCCAGGTGTGATTCTCCAGTACCCACGTAAGCCATATGCACAGAGTGGCACCTGGGTCTAGAGTTCTTTTGTAGTGGCTGGAGGCCCTGGCACACCCATTCTCACTATCCATCTATCTCTCTCACTCTCACTCTCAAATAAATAAATAATAATAAAAATACTTAAAAGAAAGTGTGTGTGTGCACAGGGCCAAGATGTAAAATGTACTTTTAACTTTGGACTATACTGAAAAGGATGTGGAAAATCATATCATAGGAAAACAAGTTATCCTTCTCTCTCTGTTTTAAGCTACTTTTATAGGGATCCATCAAGAAGATGGAGACATAATGTATATATACAGAGTTAAGCCACTATGCAAATTAATAAGTAGAAGTATGTTTTTACACATGTATCAGCTGTAAAGTTTAATGTCATTAGTGTGGGTTGGAGGAAGAAATTGCAGAATGTGTTAAATGATGCTATCTCTGTGAAATTAAAAAGAGAATCTTGGGTTGGAGAGATGGCTTAGTGGTTAAGGCATTTGCCTGCAAAGCCAAAGGACCCAGGTTCAATTCCCCAGTACTCCAAGTGAGATGCACAAGGTGGTACATGTGTCTGGAATTCATTTGCAGTGGTTAGGGTCCCTGGCACACCCATTTTCTCTCTGTCTTTCTGTTTCTCTCCAATAAGTAATAAAGTATCTTTTGCATATTAATAAACCATACTGTTGCAGTTAACTTTTTGTTTCTGGGACAAACATCTGACCAGCAGCTTATAGGAGGAAAGGGGTCATTTCAGGTTTACAGAGTCCAGGGGAAGCCCCATCATGGCAAAGGTAGCTGGCTCACACCTCTACCACAGCCAAGGAGAAATTGCAGGGGAAGTGACGACATAAACACTGCTCTTACTGCTAGCTTGACAACCAGCCCCAGGTTGATGGTGACAGATGGTGGTCAATCAAAATCTACCAAAACAGAAATCCAGAGGCTACAGAGAACTCAACACTAAATCAGACTGCCAACAGGCCTGCCATGTCTCAGGTAACATTGCGGAAGAGGGGGCGGAAAATTGTAAGAAACACAGAGTGGGGAGGAATATCCTGAGGCACGGGCCCCTGCTACTCCACAGGGACCGACTGAGGCCTTCATGACCCCACGGTGAATCCCATAACCCCGCTGAGGAGGGCCTTCAGGGTAATGTGAGCTGGGGCAAGGGGATAAAAGGGAGTAACCTGTTATAATTAAAATATATATATATAAAAGAAGCTGGCTCACTCCAATATGCATCCACAGCACAGAGAGAAAAAGTAACAGCATCAAGCACTAATGCCCAACCGGTAAGCACTGGATTCAAGTGAAAGACCCTGACTCGGTAAATAAAGAGTGATTGAGGAAGACACCTTATGTCAATATCTGGCCTCCACATACACATGCTTCTAAATGCTTACATACATACATGTGTACATGTATGCACATCTCACATACAAAAATGTAAAAAAAAAAATTGTGCTTCAAAGGACACCATCAAGAGATAGGAATGAGGGCTGGAGAGATGGCTTAGTGGTTAAGCGCTTGCCTGTGAAGCCTAAGGACCCCCGTTCAAGGCTCAATTCCCCAGGACCCACGTTAGCCAGATGCACAAGAGGGCGCATGCGTCTGGAGTTCGTTTGCAGTGGCTGGAGGCCCTGGCGCGCCCATTCTCTCTCTCTCTCTGTCTTTCTCTCTCTGTCTGTTGCTCTCAAATAAATAAGTAAATAAAAATAAACAAAAAAATTTTAAAAAGAGAGATAGGAATGAGCCAAGCATGGTGTTGCACACTTGAGTTTGAGGCCAGCCTTGGCCTATAGAGAGTTCCAGGTTAGTCTGGGTTAGAGTGAGAGCCTGCCTCAACTCAAGAAAAAAACAAAAAGGGTAGGAATGACTCTCCAAAGAATGGGACAAAATACTTCCAAACCTAACTCTTGTGTTGCAGACTTGTAGCATAGTAACTCTTTCAACTTAATTAAAATAGTTAAAAATGGTCTAAGGGGCTGGAGAGATGGCTGAGCAGTTAAGGCGCTTGCCTGCAAAGCCAGAGGATGCAGGTATGATTCCCCAGGACCCACATAAGCCAGACGCACAAGGTGGCGCATGCGTCTGGAACTTGTTTGCAGTGGCTGGAGGCCCTGGCACACCTATTCTCTATCTTCCTCTCTCTCTCTCTCTCTAATAAATAAATAAAAATATATATTTTTAATGGACAAAGGATCCAGTGGTCATTTCTACCAAGTAAACAGTTCAAGAAAGATTCCCTTTTAACAAGCCATCAGAGAGACGCCAGTGCAGACCACAGTGAGTTACCACTTCATGCCCAGTAGTATGGCCTGTTTTCTCATTGTTGTGATCAAACACCTGAAGCAGTAACTTAGGGGAGGAAAAGTTTATTCTGTCTGGCTGTTTGAGGGGCTTCAGTCCATCCTGGAGGGATGGCAGTGGGGGTGGGAGGGTGACACAGCTGCTTGTTCACATCATGGCAGATAGCACCGTCTAAGACCTGCTTGTGAGGATCTACTTCGCTAGCCAGGTCCCACACCCTAAAGGCTCCAGAGCCTTCAAAATAGCACTACAGAGCTGGGGAGATGGTTCAGTAGTTAAAGGTACTGGCTTCCAAAGCCTACCAACCCAGGTTCAATTTCCCAGTATTCATGTAACGCCAGATGCACAAAGTGGCACATGTGTCCGGAGTTTATTTGTGCCCATACTCTCGCTTCTCCCAAATGAAATATTGAAGGGGCTGGAAAGATTGCTCAGTGGTTTAGGCGCTTGACTGCAAGGCCTAAGGACCCAGGTTCAATTCCCCAGTATCTACATAAAGCCAGATGCACAAAGTGGCACATGCATCTGGAGTTCATTTGCAGTGGCTAGAGGCCTTGGTGTACCCAATATCTCTGTCTCTCCCTGCTTGCAAATAAATATATATTTCTAAATTATTTAAAATAAAATAGCACTACAAGCCAGGGAACAAGTGTTCAATGCATGAGCCTGTGGAGGAAACTCCAGATTGAAATAATGTCTAGAAGGAGTCAGGTAACAGGACATTGAGAGAAGGTAGTGGGTTAGAAGCTGCCTTTTTGATGTGGTAAATGAGAAGAGTCAGCAAATGATGACTGTTCTGAAGAAAGGAAGACAGGAAGTGCACTGTGCCTAAAGACGGATGACAGGGCTTCACCCACATGGCCCCCCAACTAGGGTGAGGGGAAGTAGAAAGATGCCTCATCCAAAAGGTCAACCAGCTGGCACCACTGGTGAAAAGAGTGGCACTCCGACTCAGGAACAAGCCTGAATCTCTGGCAAGCCTCACATCCAACTGTGACTATTCCATTGTTGAGGGTCAGCAGTAGACATCCATTTTATCTCAGGGCTGTGGCTGGGTGCCATCTTGTTGAAAAAGACTGCATTACATTAAAAAAAAAAAATTTTCTTTTGAGGCAGGGTCTCACTCCAGTCCAAGCTGACCTAGAACTCACTCTGTAGCTCTAGGCTGGTCTCAAACTCATGGCGATCCTCTTACTTCAGCCTCCTGAGTGCTAGGATTGAAGGTGTGCACCACTATGCCCAACTAAGACTGCATTTTTTGAGAAAAAAAATTTTATTGGCAACTTCCATAAATATAAACTATATAACATGATCATAATCCCCTTCCACCACCCTCCCTTTTCCTCCTTCAACTGAATCCCTTCTTTCTGACTAGTCTCTTCTATTTTGATGTCATTTTTACCCTCCTATCATGCATGTCTTGTGTAGGTAGTGTCAGCAACTGTGAAGTCATGAATACCATGGACACTTTGTGTCTGGATGACAGTATTGTAAGCACTCCTTCCCTTCCTTTGGCATTTACAATCTTTCTGCCACCTCTTCCACAAAGGTTCCTGAGCCTTGGAGAGTAGGATATCTCATTTAGTGCTGAACACTCCACTGTCACTTCTCAGCACTTCGGTGAGTTTTGAGTCTCCCCAGTGTTCACCACCATCTGAAAGAAGCTTCTTGAACCAAAAGTGAGAGTTGCATTACTATATGGGCATTTAAAAAAAAGTATTTAGGCCAGGTGTGGTGGCACATGCCTTTAATCCCAGCACTCAGGAGGCAGAGGTAGGTGGATTGCCGTGAGTTCAAGGCCACTCTGAGACTACATAGTGAATTCCAGGTCAGCCTGGGCCAGAGTGACACCCTACATCGAACCCCCCCCCCCAAAAAAGTATTTAGAGGGGCTGGGGAAATGGCTTGGAGGTTAAGGTGTTTGCCTGTGAAGCCTAGGGACCCCAGTTCAATCTCCCAGGACCCACGTAAGCCAGATGCACAAGGGGGCACGTGTCTTGGATTTGGGTGCAGTGGCTGGAGGCCCTGACACACCCATTCTCTCTCTCTGCCTCTTCCTCTCTCTTTCTCAAATAAACAAAGAAAGTATTTCTTAAAAGGTATTTAGAGGACAACTTGGTGGGCATATTATATCCATTAACCTGACATAGCTGGTACCAGTCATGAATTACTCTCTGTGGAGTGGGGCTCAAGTCCAGTCAGAGAGAGCCATTGGTTTCCCCATAACAGACATGCCACCATTGCACAAGTTGGTACATTTGCCCTGGCTGACCAGCATTAAAGCTTGCAGGGTACACTGCTGGTTAAGACCATTAATGACTTTTCTCCCCCAACAGGCTGCATAAGTCAGAAAAGATTGTATTTAACACTCGGGTCCTGAGAACAAGGAACATTCAGAAGTTAGGGAGCCTGCAGTCAGCCTACCAAGCCCGAGGTGAGACAGCCATGGAAGGCAGCCATAGAGAGCCTGATGCCGAGAAGCCAAAGAGTGTAAGTGATCCCTGATGGTGAGGAGTAATGACTGAACTTGAGGTCTGTGGGTAGACCAGCCTCTAGAGACCTCCATCTGTTGCAAGGCTCACAGATGTAGAGACTGAGAACTCTGAAGGTCCAGCAGACTATTTGACATCTGCAGTCTTGTCCTGGCAGTGTGCTGAATGCTTAGCACGTTCTGAAAGTATGGAGACAGGTCTGTCTGTTCAGATCTCAGATCCGCTCCCCCCCACCCAACACTCCCAGTTCACTTGGAAGACACCCTATGGCTGGAACATGTTGCTCTAGGGTGTTCAAACTGGGGAGCCTTAGGAAGGTGGGAGAGCCTATCCCGCTCACAGGCTACTCAAGATGGTCACAGAGTTCCCTCGTATATGAAGGAGGGAAGCTGCTGAGGTAAAGACAGCTGTGGAAACTCGCCCAACACAGACTCAGGACCAGCATGAGTCACAGGAAAGACAAGAGCCCACAAGTTCAACCAACATACTTGGCAGATTCTAGTTCTTTAGAGGACACAGGAAAAAGCCATCTAACAGGGCAAATGTTTTTTGATGTTTGTGTGTTTCTTTTTTTATTTTCTTTTTTGCAATACTTGTAGTATATACTTGTATTTTGATTTGATCTTCAAAAATTTGCATATTTATTTTTTATTTCCCTTAAGTTTATCTAATTCTACTTATGTATTTTTTCTTTTCAATATTTTATTTATTTGAGAGAGAGAGGGGGGGGAGAGAGAGAGAGGGGGGTAGAGAGAGAGAGAGAATGGGCATGCCAGAGCCTTCTAGCTACTGCAAGCAAACTCTGGACGCATGTGCCACCTTGTGCATCTGGCTTATGTGGATACTTGGGCATCGAACCTGGGTCCTTAGGCTTTGTAGGCAAATGCCTTAACTACTAAGCCATCTCTCCAGCTCTACTTAAGTATTTTCTCATTGGGAATGTATTTATTATTATTATTATGCTTTATTTATTTATTTGAGAGAGAGAGAGAGAGAGAATGGGTGCACCAGGGCCTCCAGCCACTGCAAAACTCCAGATGCATGTACCACCTTGTGCATCTGGCTTCCGTGGGTCCTGGAGAATCAAACTGGGATTTGGTTTTGTAGGCAAACGCTTAACTCTAAAGCCATCTATCGAGAGAGAATGGGTGCACCAGGGCCTCCAGACACTGCAAAACTCCAGATGTGCATCTGGCTTACATGGGTCCTGGAGAATCAAACTGGGATCCTTTGGTTTTGCAGGCAAACGCCTTAACCTCTAAGTCATCTCTCCAGCCCATTACTATTATTTTTATTTGAGAGAGAGAGAGAATTGGCACTCCAGGGCCTCAGCTACTGCAATCAAACTCCAGACACTTGTGCCACCTAGTGGGCATATGCAACCTTGTGCTTGCCTCACCTTTGTGCATCTGGCTTATGTGGGGTCTGGAGAGTAGAACATGGGTCCTTATGCTTCACAGGCAAGTGCCTTAAACGTTAAGCCATCTCTACAGCCCAGTATATATTTTTAATTTTTTTTGTTGTTATTTTTATTTATTTATTTGAGAGTGACATACAGAGAGAGAAAGAGGAAGATAGAGAGAGAGAGAGAGAGAGAATGGGCGCGCCAGGGCTTCCAGCCACTGCAAACGAACTCCAGATGCGTGCGCCCCCTTGTGCATCTGGCTAACGTGGGTCCTGGGGAATGGAGCCTCGAACCGGGGTCCTCAGGCTTCACAGGCAAGTGCTTAACCGCTAAGCCATCTCTCCAGCCCAGTATATATTTTTAAATCTCTTGTTTTTCTCTTTTCTCCCCATAGTATTCTTCCCCACTCTTGTATTTAGCTTTATTTCTTTAATTTCCCCAATAGTTTGTCCCCTTTATTTCTTCTTTTCATGCATTTCCACTTAAAAAATATTCATTTATTTGCAAGCAGAGAGAGAGAGATAGAAGAGAGACTGACAGAGAGAATGGGTGCACCCCAGATTTCAGCCACTGCAAACTCCAGATGCATGCACCACTTTGAGCATCTGGCTTTACACGGGTCTTGGGGAATCAAATCTGGGCCCTTAGTCCTTGCAAGCAAGCACCTTAACTGCTAAGCCATCCCTCCAGACCCCCCCCCTTTTTTTGAGGTAGGGTCTCACTTTAGCCCAGGCTGACCTAAAATTCACTCTGTAACTCCAGGATGGCCTTGAATTCACAGTGATCCTATCTCAGCCTTCCAAGTGCTGGGATTAAAGGTGTATGCTGCCATACCTGGCCTCATTTTCTATTTATACATTTACTGTAATTATTTTTAAATATTTCATTTATTTATCTGAGAGAGAGAGAGAGAGAGAAAATGGGCACACCAGGGCCTTCAGCCACTGCAAACAACTCCAAATGTATGTGCCACCTTGTACATCTGGGTTTACGTGGGTCCTGGGGAATCAAACTTGGGTTTTTAGGCTTTGCAGGCAAGTCCCTTAACCGCTGAGCCATCTCTGTGTAGCCCTACTCTAACTATTTTTAATTCATGTCATTTTTGCCATTTTCTACTCTAAAGTTATTGGTGATAAACTGGTGGCCTTCAACTGATTTTTAAGTGTGCTTTTATGTCTTGCTTAGTGTGACATTGTTGCTGTTAAAGCGGTTCGTTTCCTCTTCTCTGTGAGGTATGGACATCTCTAGAATAGCACATTCCCCAAGTAAAGCTGGAAGAGATATCCAAACCCATAGGTGAACAAACTGATACACAGAAACCCAAGGAACATGAGAAAGTGAGGCAGCATGTCTCCGTCCAAAGAGCCTAACTCCTCAACCCTAAATGCAAAGATAATGGAGTGGGTCATGTGACAGGTAAAGAATCCAGAAGTATGCTTGTAAAAATGACTAGTGATTTTCAAAGAGAAAACAAATGGATAGACAAAATAAGGTTATCAGTCCCTGACCTGGAGAAGGAAGATGGGGACATAGATGAGGAAGTTGACCAGATGAATTAGAAAGTGACAGGAACACCGTGCTGATAAAGTAAACTGGCTCTGCTGCATCACGCAATGTGTGACATATGATGTAAACAAGGCACACTGGCTAACGTAAAGATATAAATGCAGTAACATGGCTTCTCTATGGACAAGACATGATGACTTCAGAATGTGTCAGCTGCTGAAGTGGGAAAACTCCAACGTAAACAGATACGCCCATGCCTGCAGCTGCCATTGGTCGCACCCATCATGAGTGTCCCTTGTGGACAAACAGACCATCCAAGTTGGGGATAAAAACAGTCTCTTGAAGCCTTGGAGGGGGAATCCAGTGTTCTTGTTGATGCCTGCTGTCTGACTACCCAGAACTCCGATCTTGGACTTCCTGCCAGTCCCTCTAGCACCAACTGTCTATGAGAGATGCGTTGCCATGACGAGGTTGGTAAGACTGTCTTGGGAATTCCCCTGACTCAACTCTGAACTCTTGGGCTAGGCTGAGTGGATCCTATCATCTGTGTGGCCACTTCCATTGAATGAAGAGGTGGAGTAGTACTCCCTGCTGAGGCCTAGGTAAGGAGAGAGCTCTGTGAGTGGTTGTCAACTTAGAATGTCATTAACAGAGTTGTCAGGTGTGAAGTGCTAGAGAAATTGTGTGATTGATAATGCATATCGACTCCAGCCTGGCCACTGCTCTCTAGTTCCAAGTCCTGCTGTGACAAAGTCAGCAAGGAAATTTATATTAAAACAAATAGAGGGGTTGGAGTGATGGCTCAGTATTTAAGGTGCTTGCCTGCCAATCCTAATGACCCTGGTTCGATTCCCCAGTACCCATGTAAGCCAAATGCACAAAGTGGTGCATCTGGAGTTCTTATGCAGTGGCTAGAGGTCGTGGTACACCCATCTTCTCCCTGTGTCTCTCTGCAGATAAATAAATAAAATATTAAAAAACAGAAATGTTGGGCCGGGCATGGTGGTGCATGCCTTTAATCCCAGCACTCGGGAGGTACAGATAGGAGGATCGCAGTGAGTTTGAGGCCCTGAAACTACATAGTGAATTCCAGGTTAGCCTGAGCTAGTGAGACTGTACCTTGAAAAAACAAAAAAAAGAGAAATGTTGGAAATGAAAATTCAACATAGTACCTGGTGTAAGAGGTGGTGGAAAGAATGTAAGAACCAAAAGGAAAGGAGGACTGTTTACAATGCTGTCCTTCAGTCACAAAGTGGCCTTGATACTCATGACCTCACAGTGGCTGACACTACCTAAACAAGACCTACGTAATAGGAGGGAAAAGATGACAAAATAGAAGTGAAGCTAGTTGGAAACAAGAGATTCAGGGGAGGGAGAAGCTGAGAGGTGGGAAAGAGAGAGTTGTGGGAGAGGATATGATCATGGTATATCATCTGTATGTATGGAGGATGTTAGTTAAAAAGTTAAATTCAACACAGCGAATAAAAAAAAACAACTGGATAACATTAAACAGCATCACCATGACTAGTCAGAAGAAAGAATATCAGGGACGGAGTACAAGGTAAGGAGATACTGCATGCAGACATCAGCAAGAGAAAACATGCATGGATGTGACCACAACTTCTAAGACCCATAGGATATTAGGGAACCAAGCCTAAGAAGAAAGAGTTGGGATAAAAACTAAATACATAGAAAATCAATTCAGTGAAATTATTATCAGAAAGTTTTTCAGATCTAGGGAAAGAAATGGCTATGCAAGCATGAGAGGTATTTAAACAGACATGACCAGAGAATAACCTAGCCATGACATGCTTTTGGTACACAGCGAAGAAATAATGTTCAAAGATCTAAGAGTTAAAACAGCAATTGACATAAGGAAACACATCAGAATAACATTAGGTTTGTTCTCAGAAGTCAAGTTCTGCTCTTAGCTCAAGATGTAGCCTGGCTCTCTTGGACCAGAGCTAAGGTGGCCCCTGCCTGGGGAAATACTTGGAAGTACTTCACTAGGAGATCTTTTTCAGTAGGAAACACCTGGGGAGGCACTCTGCTCAGGTATTCTTTTTTTTTAAATATTTTATTTTTAATTTATTTTAGAGAGAGAGAGAGAGAGAGAGAGAGAGAATGGGCATGCCAGGGCCTCTAGCCACTGTGGGTGAACTCCAGATGCATGAACCACCATATGGGCATCTGGGTCCTTAGGCTTCTCAGGCAAGTGCCTTAATCACTCAGCCATCTCTCTAGCCCTGTTTCCTTTTTCTTTCTTTTTTCTTTGTTCAGGTACTTTCTATTGCGGTCAGCTTCACATTGCTGGACAAACATCTGACCAGAAGCAGCTTATGGAAAGGAAAGTTTTTTTCAGGCTTATAAATTCCAGGAGACCACTATGAGTGGTGGAAGCTGGCTCCCTTTCATAGGTCCAAGCAGAGTGACACCACCAACAGCCAGCACCACAAAATTGCCAGAGCTCCAACTGCTCTCCACACACCTCAGGGCTAGACTTAAGATGTGCCCCAAAATTCACCTTAGGGCTGGACTCCAAGATCCGCCCTCCTCCCACATGCTTCCCCACTCCCAGCAGGGATCTGTCTGGTAGGGACTCAAGTTATAAGCTTAATTTTAATGAAATACCGATTCTATGGGGCCATACATTTAACTTAACACACCCTCCTTTCAATTGGATGTTTTTCAAGTGGTTTTCAGTTTCATGTCCAGAAGCTTCTGTGGGTGAGCTCTTGTCTTCAAGGTGTCATTCCTGTTGTCTCAGTGCTAAGTGTGTGGTCTCTCCTTAATTGTACTGATTTCTTTGTTTTTGTTTTATTGCACTAATTTCTTTAATAGCTGCAGCTGCTTTGCCCTCACTTGTTTGCTCTATCTGCAACTATAACTGCATTCATGCTCTTTTCGTCTTTTCCTGCATATTTTCACATCTTTCTGTAAATTTGGACAAAAGCTGTGAGTAATAACCATGCTATGGCCTGGATGCTATACTTTCTTGAAATTTCCTATTCAAACCAGTTAGTTTTAAATTCAGCCTCACTGAGAATTTTAGGACATGGGCATCCTGTAGCAGAGGCTTTGTCAGAATGAATGAAAATGTCCTTTAAAAAGAAAAGAAAAGAAAAGAAAATGGCCTTTTAGTTCAGTCCTGGTGAAGTCTTTGTTCCTCCCAGAAACCACACAAACCTGACCTTCAATACGCAGGTCTCAGTCAGTATTCTGAACTCCCACCAGAATTGCCCATTGAGGTCTGTTTATGTGATTCCAGGGCTTCTCTTGCCTGAAAATCCAAACTCTGATGCCTTCTTCCCACAAACCAGGTCCCAAGGCCCATGATACATGCATGGTCAGATTTCTCACATAAATAGCCCACTCCCTTCTTGGTACCAGTTGCTCATCACTGTGACCAAATGCCTCATAAGAAGCAGCTCAAGGGAGCCAGGAGTTCCTCTGGTTCACAGTGTGAGAGCAAAGCCTGTCACTGTGGGAAGTCATGGCAGTGGGAGTGTGAGGTTGCTGGCTGACACCTCAGCAGACTGGGAAACAGGGGCCATCTTATATTTCAAGCCTGAAAGTAACTGCAAACCAAGACTGCTGCATCCAACAAAATTATCTTTTAAATTTGATGAAGTAATTTACAATATCCAAATCATTCAAATACCCAGATTTAACCCAAAAAGTCCACAAAGGGCAGAGTAAAACCCCACCACAGACCAAATGTGTTTAAAAGATGCCTACTGAACATTTCTTCTGACACGCACACTCTGCGTGAAAAAACATCTCTAAAATAGGTCCCATTCTAGGTCAGAAGGTAAGTCTTAAGACGTACCAAGGAATTAAAATAATTCGTTGTGCCTTATCAGATCATGGTAACAATTTATTGTATCTTATCAGATCATAATGCAATAAAGCAGGAAATCAAGAGCCAGAGAAATCACAGGCACGGGTATTACAAATGCTTGACGAGTGAATAATATGCTCTTGAACGACTAGTGCTTGTATCATTGCAGTAATCAGGGCGACAATGAAAACATTCCTAGAATCAAATGGAAACGCAAGCACAACTTATCAGAATTGTTAGGAACAGCAAAGGTTCATTTTCTAAGAGGAAAGTATATAGCTATAAAATAAAATATTAATTAAAAAATGAAACATCAGAGAGATGTCAATTAAATACCTTTTGTTTGTTTATTTTTCAAAGTAATGTTTCACTGTAGCCCAGACTGACCCGGAATTCACGATGTAGTCTCAGGGTGGCCTTGAGCTCCCACCTCTGCCTCCGGAGTGCTGGGAGTGAAGGCGTGTGCCACCACACCTGGCCCTCAAATAAATATCTTAATGATGAACCTCAAGGTCTTAGAAAAACATGAACAAGCCAATCCCAAAACCTGTGGGAAGAAACAGTAAAGATTAAAACAGAAATTAATGAAATGGAAACTTAAGAGTTGATGAAATACAGAGGTGGTTATTCTTTTTTAAGCAAGCCGCTGAGCAGAATTTAATTTTTTAATTTCATGGTGCAAACTCAGATCATATGCATGAAGTATTATGGAAAGTCCATTAAGATTCAAGATTTGTAACCCCATCTTTCTTTTGAGGGCCCCTCAAAAAGGGAAGTCTTGGAAGCCTTCCTATAATTCTTTAATCTACTTTTGCCCTGCTTGAAAAGATTTCGACATCTCATCAGAATTTGGAGAATTGCAACTTAGTTAATTTTGCTTGTCAACATCAAAATATGGGTATCAAATTAGATAGCAGCATTAATAGCCTTCGGGTTGAGATTACACCTTTTGCATAAGTCTCCTTAAATTGCACTTAATCACCAAAAGCATCAGAGCCACTGGAGCTAAGCACTGTCTCATCAGGATTGGTGAAAGAAAAATGAATCTTTGGGTTTAAAGATTGGGAAATAGAGTGGAGATCCTGTACTGCATTTTAATCTCAAAAATAGGAAATGTCTTAGCAGCTTATATCTTTTAATATAAGCTTGACATTAGGTTTTACTTTGATATGTAGTTTAAGACCAAATCAATTGTACATACACTGGCACTTTAGCATGAGGGCCAACTTTTTAAAAACACCTGGAGAGCTTTAAAATTAGGCCCTAGTAGAAAAAAAAATGTCCATGGTCAATCATCCAGCAAATTCATACTAAAAATAGTCTTTTTGTAGGATAAATGAAAATTTTACTTATGTTACAAGCTTATTACATGTATTTACATGGCTCTTCCTTCTCTAGGTACTTAAAACAAGTATTTGAAAAATAATTAGTTCATCTGCAGATGCATATCCACTATACTTAAGAAAAGGGACAAAGCCAGGCATGATGGTACACACCTTTAATCCCAGCGCACTTGGGAAGCTGAGGTAGGATCGCTGAGTTCAGGGCCAGCCTAGGCTAGAGTGAGATCCAAAAACCAGGGCCACTTGCTTTGTTCTAGCAAGTCCTGACTGACCTTCACGCACACACCAATGAGTAAGTAGAATTTAGTACAACGAAAGCTTCAGTAAAAATTTGTTTTCTTTTGGCAGTGCATTAGGTTTTTAGGTGCTCCTAGGACATTTAACTTCCTAACGTCCACACTATTTTCAGTCCTTGTATATATTTCAGCTAGAAACCTATCACCTGACTGACTCTAAACTACTGTCTCTCCAACAGACAATTTTAAAAGTCAGCTATTCCCCAAATCAACCCAAATGGTTCACTTGAATTTACTTACTTGGCAATCCTATCAAGTATAATTATTTAATTTGCACTGACATGTCACCATGTACCCAGTACACAAAACAAATGAGATAGTCTTGATTATACTTGTAAACTAGAAGTTTTACGTCCTTAAGTCAATTTGGTTCAGACCAATTCATGACTATGTAAACAGTGCTAAGTTTAAATATTAGTACATCTTAAACTTGTACTTTAAGGAAGGTTTTAAGTTGAAATGTCATTATTTCCTTATCTGAAGGATTAAATGAAACTGGAACCCAGTGGCTTTGTGGCTTGGGAAGAACACTTGGTGATGGTGGCTCACTAAATTTGGCTCCAGCGTGGTTCTGATTAGCTTGAGACTTAAAAAGCAAACTGGAACTTGATGGGCTAGAGTTCCAGTTTGTATTATTAGAAACATTTTTGTTCTTCCCTCCATTCTTCGAGTTGTAACTGTGTCCTCGTTCTTTTTTCTTGTGAGCAATCTTCATCTGGGAATTCTGATCCCTAGTCTTCTGTCTAGTAAGCTGCTGTTGGTTCTTACTATCGTTTCTAGACTGAGGGGCTGGGATGTTATACCTCTCTCCGCCACCCATCATTCAGCTTCTATGTCACCTTTCAGTGTACTTTTCAGACTGCAGGAGTTCCACTGCTTGTCCTCTTCCTTGCTGCCAAGCCCAGGATAATAGATGTTGCTTTCTGCCAGATCCTTCCCTTTGTCTCAGTACATTAGTTTTCATGAGCCAATCTGCTGAGTTCAGTCTAGGAGCCGAGGCCAACATCTGAGTGTCCTCAGCACACACGTTTGGGAGAAGTCCTAGCGACTTGGAGCTGACCACCGGGCAGAGGCTCGCTCCCCATCCACAAAGCCTCCCTCCCTTTCCAGGGAGAGCGAGGTACAGATGGGACACAGCCCGTGAGCACCTCCGAGCGAGCGAGCAAGTGCGCTACTGAGCTCTCCTGTGTCTGCCAACAAAATGGACAGAGTTGGTTATTTGATAAAACATACATTATTGAACAAACCCTCATCCAAAGTAACTGACAGAAACTCCAAGTTAGTCAAATAGAAATGATAAGTGGATGGGTGGCTGGGGACATGGCTCAGCTATTGAAGGCATTTGCTTGCAAAGCCGGTGGCCTGGGTTCAATTACCCAGTACCTATGTAAAGGCAGATGCACAAGGTGGCACACACATCAAGAGTTCATTTGAACTGGCAAAAGAAGTCCTGGCATGCCCGTTCTCTCTCTGTTTCTGTCTCTCCTTCTCTCTCTTTCAAATAAACAAAAAAAAGTTTTTTTGTTTTTTTTTTTTTTTTAAAAAGAAATGATAAAGGAAAGGGTACAATAGATTGCAGCAAAATGTAGATCATTAGGGAATACTTTGAGAACTTGTTTCCCCAAAACTAGAAAACTTAGGAGAAATGGAAAAGTTCCTAGACACATAAAACCTACCAAAATTAAACTAAGAGAGAAGGTATACACAACTATATGTGTTCAAGCAATGAGATTGAAACAAATTAAGAAAAATTTTTGTTTATTTTTATTTATTTATTTGAGAGCGACAGACAGAGAGAAAGAGGCAAAGAGAGAGAGAGAATGGGCATGCCAGGGCTTCCAGACACTGCAAACGAACTCCAGACGTGTGTGCCCCCTTGTGCGTCTGGCTGACATGGGTCCTGGGGAACTGAGCCTCGTACTGGGGTCTTTGGGCTTCACAGGCAAGCATGCTAAGCCATCTCACCAGCCCTGAAACAAATATTTTTATTTTACATTATTTATTTTTTAAAGAATTTATTTATTTTTAATTTATTTATTACAGTCAAAGAGAGAGGGAGAGAGAAAGAGAGTGAGAATGGGCATGCCAGGGCTTCTACCCACTGCAAACGAACTCCAGATGCATGTGCCACTATGTGCATCTGGCTTATGTGGGACCTGGAGAATCAAACCTGGGTCCTTAGGCTTCACAGGCACATGCACCTTAACCGCTAAGCCATCTCTCCAGCCCTATATTATTTATTTCTTTGATAGAGGATGAAAGAGAGAGGATGGGAGGAAGAGAGAGGAGGGATGGAAAAAGGGAGGGAGGGAGAGAATGGGTACATCCAGGCTTCTAGCCACTGCAAGTGAATTCCAGACACATATGCCACTTTGTGCATCTGACTTCATGTGGGCACTGGGGAATTGAACCCAGTCAGTAGGCTTTGCAAGCAAGCGCTTTTAGCTGCTCAGCCATTTCCCTAGCACTGAGATAGAAACTTTAAAACAAAGAATCCTGGGCTGGAGGGATGGCTCAGTGGTTAAGGCGTTTGCCTGCAAAGCCAAAGAACCCAGGTTCGAGTCCCCAGGAGCCACGTTAGCCAGATGCACAAGGGGGGCGCACATGTCTGGAGTTCATTTGCAGTGGCTAGAGGCCCTGGAGCACCCATTCTCTCTCTCTCTCTTTATCCTTCTTTCTCTGTCAAATAAATAAGTAAATAAATAAAAATTTAAACATTTAGAACAAAGAATCCCAACAATAAAAGCCCGGGACTGGATGATTCACTGCTGAATTTCCTCAGACTTTTAAAGCAGCTGCAACAGATGCTCCTTAAACTGTTCTATTCCTGGAACTCACTCTGTAGCCCCAGGCTGGCCTCGAACTCACAGCATTCCTCCTACCTCTGCCTCCCCAGTGCCAGCACTAAGGGTGTGTGCCACCACACCCAGCTGACTCATTTTCTGAAGCTAGTATGAACCTGACATGAAAACCAGATAAAGACATAATGACAACAACTAACCTTTCAGCCAGTTTTCCTGATGATCATAGATGCAAATAGTCTCAGTAAAATGCTTGCAAGCCAAATTCAAGAACCCATTGCAAGGATCATGCACCATGTCCAGGCTGGTTTCATTCCAGGGATGCACGGATGGTTTAACATACACAATAAATGTAATATAGCACATATATAAACTTAAAGTAAAAAATATTATCTGAATAGATGTGGAAGAGGTCTTTGACAAATTCAACATTCCTTCATAATAAAAGCCATATAAAAACTAGATATAGAAGGAAAATATCTCAACTTAATAAAGGGTTAGCTAAGCTGGGCATGGTGGCACACACCTTTAGTTCTAGCACTCTAGAAGCTGAGGTAGGATTGCTGTGAGTTCAAGGCCATCCTGGAGCTACAGAGTAAGTTCCAGGTCAGCTGGGGCTACAGTGAGACCCTGCCTTGAAAAAGACCAAAGCAATAATAATTAATAATAACTGTAATAATAATGGGTTAGCTACACACAGTAGACTTATAGCCAAATTATACCAAATGAGGAAAAACCGAAAAACATTTTTTTAAAAAATAAGGAGTGAGACATGGGTGTCCACTCAACTTAGTCAATATAGTGCTCAAAGTCTTAGCTAGAGCAATAAGATAACAGAAAAAATAAAAGGGATACAAATAGGGGGAACAAAGAAGTCAAATGGACTGACTGTATTTGCTAATGACGTGATCTGAGCTTTAAAAGACCCTAAAGACTCCACCAAAAAACTTTTGAGTCTGATAAACACTTTCCAAAAAGTGTAAGGATGCAAAAATCAACATGCAGGAATCAGCTTTTTAGAGAAAGAAATTGGAAGGGAAATCCTGTTCACAATAGCATAAAAAATAACAAAAATCCCAAGAAATCTAACCAAGGAGGTGAAACACTTCTATAATGAAAACTTTAGTTTTTCTTTTTGAGGTAGGGTCTCATTGTAGTCCAGGCTGATCTAGAACTTACTCTGTAGTCCTAGACTGGCCTCAAACTCACAGCAATCCTCCTACCTCAGCCTCCAGAGTGCTGGGATTAAAGGTGGCAGCACCACCACACCCAGCTTAAATTTGCAAGCAGAGAGAAAGAGAAATAGAAGAGAGACAGACAGAGAGAATGGGCATGCCAGGGCCTCCAGCTGCTGCATATGAACTCAAGATGCATCACTATTTTGTGCATCTGGCTTCAGTGTGGGTACTGGGGAATTGAACTTGGGTCGTTAGGCTCTGAGGGCAAGTGCCTTAATGGCTGAGCTAGCTCTCCAGCCCTTTATGAAACTTTAAAACATTGTAAAAAGAAATTGAAGAAGATACTAGATGATAGAAAGAGCTCCCCTGCTCATATATTTGCCAGAATTAGTATTGTGAAAATGGCTGTATTAATAAAAGCAATCCACAGATTCAATGCAACCCCCCTCAAAATTTCAATGACATTTTTCACAGAATTAGAAAAAAAAAGCCAACATTTATATGGAGCTGGTTGTGTTGGCAATCTTGTTGTTTCAATATTCAGGAGATGGAGGCAGGAGGATCAGAAGGTCAAGGTCATCTTCAGCTACATAGTTGAGTTTGAAGCCAGCCTGGGCTACATAACACCCTACCTCAAAATAAATATAAGTAAATAAATAAATATTTATTTCACGTGGAAGCACAAAAGACCCTGAATAGTCAAAGCAACTCTAAGCAGAAAGAGAAATGCTAGAATTATTACAATCCCTGATCTCAAATTATACTGCAGACCCATAGTAACAAAACAGACATATGTAGACCAATGGCATGCATAGGTGATCCCAAAACAAACCCATGCAGTAATAGCTACCTATTTTTTTTTTTTTGTTTGTTTGTTTTGAGGTAGGGTCTCACTCTAGCTCAGGCTGACCTGGATATTCACTCTGTAGTCTCAGAGCAGCTTTGAACTCATGCAATCCTCCTACCTCTGCCTCCCGAGTGCTGGTATTAAAGGCATGTGCCACCACACCCGGCTTAGCTACATTATTATTATTATTATTATTATTATTATTATTATTATTATTTTGGTTTTTCGAGGTAGGGTCTCATTCTGGCCCAGGCTGACCTGGAATTCACTATGCAGTCTCAGGGTGGCCTCGAACTCACGGTGATCCTCCTACCTCTGCCTCCTGAGTGCTGGGATTAAAGGGGTGCACACCACACCTGGCTTTAGCTATCTTATTTTTGACAAGATGTCAAAAACCATGCTTGGAGCAAGTATAACACGTAGCAGAATGAAACTAGATCCAAATCTCTTACCCTGTACAAGAATCATTTCAAAATGGGTCAATGAAATTCTGAAGTTAGTAAAGGAAAACTTGGGGAAGACACTTTAAGATACAGGCATAAGAAAAGGCTTTCTGAAAAGTGGTGTAATAGCTCACAAAATGACGACAAGAATGGATTAGCAATCAGCAGAGGGAGGAGGGAGACTGACTACAGAATGGGAGAAAATCTTTGCCAACTATACATCTAAGAAAAGATTAATATCTAGAATCTGTAAAGAACTATAAAAATTGAACACTAAGAAACCCAAATTATTCAATCAATATGTGAGAAGATGAATTAATTGAATAGACAGTTTACAGAGGAAAAAAATGCAAATGGTCAATAAATATATGAAAATGTCCATTTACATTAGCCATTATGGAAGTACAGATTAAAACTTACATTGACATTTCATCTCACCCCAGTTAGAATGGCTATCATTAGAAAACTAATGCCAGCAAATGCCAGCAAAGATACAACTAAAAGAACCATCACCCACTGCTGGTGGGAAAGTAAACCGGTGTGTAGCTTCTGCAAAAATCAGTGTGGAGGTTCCTCAAAATCCCCAAACGAACTGTGATATGACCCAGCTCTACCACTCCTGGATGAATCCCTGACCAAGTCGGCTTACCACAGAAATACGTGCACATCTGTGTTTATTGCAGAGCTTTTCATGGTACCCAAGATTTGGAACCAGTCTAGATGCTCATCAGCAGAAGAAATGATAAGGAAACTGTGGTATTTATACACAGTGGAGTTTTATTTGGCTGTAAAGAAGAATAAAATAACATTTGCAGGAAAATGGGAAGAAGAGAGGTCATCACGGTAAACAAAATAAACCCGACTCAGAAAGACAAATATTGCATGTTTTTCCCCACATGGGCATGTCTGTCTGTCTATCTATCTATCTATCTATCTATCTATCTATCTATCTATCTAATCTATCATCTATCTATCTCCTATCTATGTGGATGAAAGGTTCTCAAGGGAGGGGGAGAAAAGTATCATGTGTTTTCTCGCGCAGAATCTAGATTTCACTATATATATATATATATATATATATATATATATATATATATATATATATATATATCTCCATGTATATGGTGAGGTGGCTTATCAGTGGGTAAGATCACTTGACATCCAAGCATCAGGGGCTGAGAGGGCCTGAGTTTGATTACCCAGCACCCATGTAAACAGTTGGGTATGGACACACACACACACCCCCCTACCTGTAACCCCAGTCATGAGAGAAGTACACACTGGAGAATTGCTAACGCTCCCTGGTCCGGCATCTCCAGGTCCAGTGACCACTGTCTCAGGGAAACAATGTGGATGAGAAAAAAGAGGATGACCCCTGACATTGTCCCCTGGCTTCCTCATGCAGGCACTAGGCGCATGCAGCTGCACACACACATGCATCTACCAGACACTCACCACACCACACGTACTACACACACGTATGGTCTGAAAGCGGAAGAGCACCTGTTTGGGAGAGGAAGGTGACCACCAAAGGGAAGAGGAGGGGTGGGGGAGGGTACGAGGGGCAAATACGATCAACATACAATGGTACATATGTATGAAACTGTCATATTGAATGAAACCTGTTATTTTTCCAGTAATAAAAGTTGAGAGTCTATTTAGAAGAGTCATAACCACAAGAGTTGGGGAAGGGGAGAAATCATAACCTTTGGACATTGCTGCTGGGCATATACAGAGACATTTTGAAAAATCTTTCAACTGTTCAAAGTGGTTAATGCTATTTGGTGATAAATTATAATGATTTATGGGTGAGCCTTAAAATCATGTTAAATAGTAGAAGCCACTTATAAAAGACTGCACATTCTTCTATTTATGGGAAATATAGATTAGTGGTTTCCACAGGCTGGCCGAAGGTAGAAATAGGGACTGATTGCTAATGGGTAAAGAATGTCTTTTGTGGGTGATAAAAATATAAAATTACATAGTGGTGATGGCCACACCTCTCTGAATATACCACCCCCCACTGAATTATATATTTTAATGTGCTAATTTTGTATGTAGTTATTAGAAAAACACCAACTACCTTTGGAATTGAGGGTAACATGATTTAAGCTGTTAATATCGTGGCATGACTAACTGCCACACACTGTTCAGAATACAGGTTTAAACAGTTAGGACAGAGGGCATAAGAGAAAGTTGCTATGAGATACAGAGGGCCAGATGGTAATGGCCAAGTTGGTAATTGAAGGCAAGCATGACCAACTTCCTCATTATTTATAGACTACCCTGATGCTGAGGTGAGACTTTAGAAAAGTCATCCCCTTTGAAGAGAACTACGATTTGCACTCGCCAAACCTGACACACAAGGGTGACGATTAGTCCCAAAGAATCATTACTTTTATCCTTACTGAGTGTTTGTGCTTCCTGACTGGGCAGGTTTTGCGTGGGGGGTGGAGCAATAGTAGAGGTTGGGTCCCCTCAGGAAACCTGTGAGTTCCTGGGACCTGCCAAGCAATTGGCCTACTAGTTTCAACAAGAAAGTTCTGCAAGCAGTACAGGGACCCTACATCCCACAGCTAGCATCCTGCCATAATAGTTTTAGCTGCATCTTTTGGGCCCTTGGTTGGGGTTGGAACAATTTTTTTCCCCCGTGGCTGCCTTTCTCAATTCCATGATTTGCTTGCAATGATTTTTCACTCCCTCTTTTTTTTTTTTTTTAAAGAAAATATTTTTATTTATTTACTTGCAAGGGGGGAGAGAGAGACAGAGAGAGGGAGAGAGAGAGAGAGAGAGAGAGAGAGAACGAGAATGGGTGCATCAGGGCCTCTTACCATTGAAAACAAACTCCAGATACATGTACCACATTGTGCACAGGCTTTGTAAGCAAGTACCTTTAACCACTGATCCATCTCCCCAGTTCCAACTCCCTCTCTGTTAATCTATTTATTTTGAGAGAGAGAGAGAAAGACACAGGGAGAGAGAGAGACAGAATGGGTGCGCCAGGGCCTTTAGCCACTGCAAACGAGCTCCAGATACATGTGCCATCTTGTGCACCTGGCTTACATGGGTCCTGGGGAATCAAACTGATGTCCTTTAGCTTTGCAGGCAAGCGCCTTAACTGCTAAACCACCTCTCCAGCGCCCCCCCCCAACTTCCTCTCTTGATTGAATGCTCTGAATGTCGCTGTTACTGCAGAGAGTTTGTGCTGTCTCTCAGGAGTTGTTGAGGCAACGTGCTGGGTGCTGTCTTTAAGCAGAGTGCTGGATATGTCTTCTCTTTTATCTGTTTCAACTTTCCACGTCTCCTTAAAGTCTTTGTGACATCCTGATGACTATCTCTTTGCGCCAGAGCATATTTATTACTGCATTAAAAATGCAAACCTTGTGCTGGGAAGAAGTGACAGGAGTGCTCAGCACTGAAATGTTTCTATCACACCTTCCAAGGCTCAGGTCTAATGCAGAAGAGGTGGCAGAAAGAATGTAAGAGCCAAAGGAAGGGTAGGACTCCTTACAACGTGCTCCTCCAGACATAAAATGGCCTGGATATCCATGACCTCACAGTGCCTGACATTACCTACACAGGACCATCATAAGAGGAGGAAAAGGTGACGACATCAAAATAAAAGAGAGACTGGTTGAGAGGGGGAGGGGATATGATGGAGAGTGGAGTTTCAAAGGGGAAAGTGGGGGGGGGGGAGGGAGGGCATTACCATGGGATATTGTTTATAATCATGGAAGTTGTTAATAAAATAAAAATAAAAAAGAAGGGATGGAGAGATGGCTTAGCGGTTAAGCGCTTGCCTATGAAGCCTAAGGACCCCGGTTCGAGGCTCAATTCCCTAGGACCCACATTAGCCAGATGCACAAGGCGGTGCATGCATCTGGAGTTCGTTTACAGAGGCTGGAAGCTCTGGCGCGCCCATTCTCTCTCTCTCTCTGCCTCCTTCTCTCTGTCGCTCTCAAATAAATAAAACAAACAAAATTTAAAAAAATAAAAAATAAAAAAGAAGAAGAAACTAAAAAAAATGCAAACCTTGGGGTTGCAGAGGTGGTTTAGTGGCTAAGGCGCTTGCCTGCAAAACCAAAGGACCCAGGTTTGATTCCTCAGGACCCACATAAACCAGATGCATAAGGTGGCGCTGTATTTAGAGTTCGTTTGCAGTGGCTGGAGGCCTTGGCTCACCCATTCTCATTCTTTCTCTCCCCCTCTTTCTCTCTCAAACAAATAAATAAAAACAAAATACTTTTTAAAGATGCAAACCTTTCACTTAGGAGTGAAATATTTGGAAACCTTTCAGCATCCTCTCGGGCACCAAACCAGTAGAACTAATACTGGAGGTAGGGGTGCTACAGGGCCTTGGCAACCAAGTGTGCTGTTAACCCTATCACTGCTTTACTGTGTAGATCCTGAAAGGTCACCAGGGTGCTGGCAAGGCATTGTAGCAGCGCAGGCTGGGGGCTGCAGGATAACCAGAATTGATGCCATTGTTTTAACAACCTGTGGAACCAAACCAGTGCATCGCTTGACCTCTTTGTGCTGCAAGCCCTGTTGTTATAATATAAGGATAACAGTTGCCACCTCCTGGGACTGTCATAGAGAGTGAATGGAGGCCAAGTCCACACCACTGGTGTGTTTACCACCATGCATCAGTCTTCGATTAGCTAGTTCAGATGAGAAGCGTAGACTAAATGAAACTGGCCCGTAGGCCTACTGACAACTTCGCAGCAGCAGCGTGCCAGTATCACATGGGCTGTTGAAACCTAAGTGAAATGCTTTAAAGAAAGCAGCACGACGCAGTGGGTTGGATGTATGATAACTGACGTGAGATGGTGAAATCATCAGTCCCAAGAGTGACTTGTTTGTTTTGTTTTGTTTTTGTGGTTTTTCAAGGCGGAGTCTCACTCTAGCTCAGGCTGACCTGGAATTCACTATGTGGTCTCAGGGTGGCCTTGAACTCACAGAAATCCTTCTACCTTTGCCCCTGAGTACTGGGATTAAAGATGCGCACCACCACGCATGGCTCCTAATAGTGAGTTTTTTTAATAAAGTTTTTTTATTTCAGGGGGCTGTAGATATGGCTCAGCAGTTAAGATGCTTGCCTGCAAGGTTGGGTTCGATTCCCAGTACCCATGTAAAGCCAGATGCTCAAAGTGGTGCATGCATCTGGAGTTCATTTGCAGTGACTAGACATGTCCATTCTCCCTCTGTCTATCTGCCTTTTTCTCTCTCTAATAAATAAATAGAAAAAAATAAAATATTTAAACAATTTTTAAAAAGTATTTTTCAAATATTTTATTCATTTGAGAGACAGAGAGAAAGAAAAAGAGAAAGAGGTAGAGAAAAAGAGAAAGAGACTACATCAGGGCCTCTTGCCACTCCAAATGTACTCCCGACACATATGCCACTTTTTGCATTCAGCTATATATGGATACTGGGGAATTGAACCAAGGCTGTCAGCCTTTGCAAGCAAGTGCCTTTAACCGCTGAGCCATCTTCCCAGCTCCAAGCTTGAGGTTTTTTTTTTAAATATTTTATTTTTATTTATTTATTTGAGAGACACAGAGTCAGACAGAAGGAGAGAGAAGGAGAGAGAGAATGGGCATGCCAGGACCTCAAGCCACTGTTAACAAACTCCAGACACACGTGCCATCTTGTGCATTTTGCTTACATGAGTCCTGGGGTATCGAGCCTAGGTCCTTTGGCTTTGCAGGCAAGTGCCTTAACCGCTAAGCCATCTCTCCAGCCCTCCACTTTTTTTTTTTTTGAGTCTACCTTCACTGTGATTATGAGGCCAGCCTTTTTTCTTAGATCTTACCTTCGTCTGTAAAAGAAGTACATTTGTTGGCTTACTACCACCTTCAGATTTGGTAGGGTAGGATAGAGCCTGGCATGGTGACACACGCCTTTAGTCCCAGCACTCAGGAGGCTGAGGTAGGAGGATCGTTGTGAGTTTGAGGCCAGCCTGGGGATACAGAGTGAGTTCCAGGTTAGCCTGGGCTAGAGTGAGACTCAACCTTGAAAAGAAAAGAAAACAAAATAACAGTGCAGCATCAGAAGGTTCCGAGCACTTTACGAGTTGCAGGTGTGAATGGCCAAGAAACAAGGCTGCCAGTGGAATTCCCTCACAGGCCAGACAGAAGATAATTGAGCTTGCACGTGCACGTGTGCGTGTGCGTGTGTGTGTGTGTGTGTGTGTGTGTGTGTGTGTGTGTGATGCATGCCTGCCATCCCAGCACTCTGAAGGCAGAGGCAGGAGGGTTGTGGCAAATTCAAAGTCAGCCTGGTCTGCACAGCAAGTTCCAGGGCTATAGAAATCCTGCTTCTAAACGCAAAACAGGGCTGGAGAGATGGCTTAGTGGTTAAGGTGCTTGCCTGCAAAGCCAAAGGACTCAGGTTCAATTCCCCATGACTCATGTAAGCCCCATGCACAAGGTGGCACATGCATCTGGAGTTTGTTTGCAGTGGCTAAAGATCTTGGCATGCCCATTCTCTCTCTCCCTTTCTCTCAAATAAGTAAATAAAAATAAAAAAATATTAAAACAAACAAACAAAAAACCAGCCAGGCGTGGTGGCATATACCTTCAATCCCACCACTTGGAAGCCAGAGGTAGAGGATTGCCATGAGTTCCAGGTCATCCTGAGACTATGTAGTGAATTCCAGGTCAACCTTGGCTAGAGTGAGACCCTACCTTGAAAAACTTAAAAATACATATGTATAAAAATAAAAAAACAAATAAATGACAAAAAGTAAATTAAAAGAAAGGCTGGAGAGATGGCTTAGTGGTCAAGGCACTTGTCTGTGAAGCCTAAGGACCCAGGTTCAATTCTCTAGGTCCTATGTAAGCGAGATGCACAAGGTGGTCCGTATGTCTGGAGTTTGTTTGCAGTGGCCAGAGGCCCTGGCACACCTGTTCTCGCTTGTGTTCTCTCTTTCTCTCCCTCTCTCTGTCTCTAATAAATAAAAAAAATTAAAAAAAGAAATTAAAGGAAGAGGTATTATAAAAGAATGTCGAAAACAGAAATTATGTTTTCTAAGAGGAAAATGAGGCTCCAACTCTTTTTCCATTTAATTTTATTTTAGACAATTTAATATATATATACCTATATATATATATATATGAATATTTTTGAGGCAAGCCCAACAGACTGGCCTTTTTTATGAGAAAGAACAAGAAGAAGAACGACAGAGAGAGAGAGAGAGAGAGAGAGGGAGAATTGGCACACTAGGGCCTCTAGCCACTATAATTGAACTCCAGATGCGTGTGCCACCTTGTGCACATGTGTGACCTTTTGCATGCATCACCTTGTGCATCTGGCTTATGTGGGATCTGGGGAGTTGAACATGGGTACTTAGGCTTTGCAGGCAAATGCCTTAACTACTAAGCCATCTCTCCAGCTCATGTATATGAATATTTTGATCATATTCACCTTCCATTACCCTCTTTTATCCCCCTCTCATTCTTACTAAATCCCTTCTTCCCAACTAGCTGTCCCACCCTACGTGTGTATGTGTGTGTGTGTGTGTGTGTGTGTGTGTGACTGGTCATAGTTAGGGTTGCTTGTATGAGCAACTTACCAGTGGCTAGATCACTAAGGAATATGATTCTCCATGGTGGCACATGCCTTTAATCCCAGCACTGGGGATGCAGAGGTAGCAGAATTGCTTTGAGTTCAAGGGCACCCTGAGACTACATAGTGAATTCCAGGTCAGCCTGGGCTAGAGTGAGACCCTATGTTGAAAAATATAAAAAAATGATTCCTCCTCCAGCAACCATCAATATCTGAGGGGGTTGGGGCCTCATGAGTCCCTACCTCGCTCATGATGGGATATTGATAAGCTCAAGCTTATGCAAGAAACCACAGCTGCTTTGAGTTTGTGAATGTGAACAGACACGTCGGTGTTCAGAAGGTAGAGTTATCTCGCTCCTCCCAAGCTTCAGGTTCTTATCTTTCTGCCTCCTCTTTCATGGTGTTCCTTGAGCCTTGGAGGGGGTGATATGAATGTCCCATGTAGGGCTTAGCTCACAGCACTCATTTGTTTATTTATTTTAACTTTCTTATTGATGACTTCCATAATTATAGACAATATACCATGATTCCCTTCCCTCCTCTACTTTCCGTTTCACAAATCCACCCTCTATCATAGCCCTTCCCCATCTCGATTAGTCTCTCCTTTATTTTTATGTCATTATCTTTCCCTCCTACTATGAGGGTCTGGTGTGGGTAGTACCAGGTGCTGTAAGGGCATAGATATATAGGCCATTTTGTGTCTGGAAGATTGCATTGTAAGAAGTTCTACCCTTCCTTTGGCTCTTACACAGACCCTGAGCCTTGGAAGGTGTGATAGAGATGTCTCTGTGCTGAACACTCCTCTGTCACTTCTCAGCACTGTGGTGCCTTTTGAGTCATCCCAGTGGTCACCATCATCTGAAAAGAGAAGGTTCTCTAATCAAAAGTGATAGTAGCATTAATATATGGGTATGAACATTAAGAAAAGTACTTACAAGGTAGTTTGGTGAGCATAATACATGCACTGAGCCAGACAACAGCAGATGTTGCTTCCCTAGGGCTCATGACATTCCCCGCCATAGGCTTTTGATTAGGTTTTCAGTACCAGGCATGTATTCCCTCCCATGGAGTGGGCCTCTAGTCCAGTTAGAGAGTGGTTGGTTTCTCCCATAACAAACATGCCACTATCTCACCCATTGGCTCATTTGGCTTGGCTGGCCAAACTTAAGGCTTGCAATGTCCACTGTTGTTTATCACCACTAATGACTTCTGTCTCCTCTAGGGCATGTCAGTTGGTCCACAGGGAGGAGGTTTTTCAGCTCAGCTCAACTCCAGCTTGATTTCTCAGTGATCTTACAGTCCAACTATAAGGAGTCTGCAGCAGTAGGGTCTTACCTTCTATTTCTGGTGGGAAACCAAGAGCCTTGGCAATGGCCTGTAATGTTTTGGGGGCATCAGGGATCTCCCTGGCCAACAACGCACTGGAAGGTATCCCATCCCTGGCACTGAAAATTTTCTAGTAACAATCTGTGGCATCTGAGACAGCACTCATTTATTCTTAGCACTTTGGTTAGATATGTGTCTCTCATTAACCTTTGCCCACTGCAAAAAAGAAACTTCTCTGATGGAGACACAGAGCAGCAGAAGGCTTCAACTTTTGTCATGGTAGTACAGTCCAATGTTGATAGATTTATGGACTTTTCCAAAGAAAATGAAGCTTGGACATTTTTGTATGTGTATATGATGTGTGTTCACGTGTGTTTGTGTGTGTGGGTACATATGGGTGTGCAGGTATACACATGCATGCAGAAACCAGAGGGAAACCTTGATGTCATCTTCAGGAACACCATTCACCTTTATTTATTTATTTATTTTTATTTGTTTATTTGAGAGCAACAGATAGAGAAAGAGGCAGATATAGAGAGAATGGGTGCACCAGGGCTTCCAGCCACTGCAAATGAACTCCAGACATGTGCGCCCCCTTGTGCATCTGGATAACGTGGGTCCAAGGGAATCTAGCCTCAAACCGGAGTCCTTAGGCTTCACAGGCAAGCGCTTAACCGCTAAGCCATCTCTCCAGCCCTCACCTTTATTTTTTAAAATATTTTAATTAATTAATTAATTTATGAGACAGAGAGAGAAAGAGGCAGACAGAGAGAAAGAGAGAATGGGTATACCAGGGCCTCTAGCCACTGCAAACGAACTCCAGACACATGTGCCCTCTTGTGCATCTGGCTTATGTGGGTCATGAGGAATTGAATTGGGGCCCTTAGGCTTCGCAGGCAAATGCCTTAACCACTAATCCATTTTCCCAGCCCCCATCCACCTTTTTTGAGACAGGATCCCTTATTGAGCTGGAGCTCACCAATTAGGTCAGTGAATCTGCCTGTCTGTCTCCCCAGCGTTGGGACTATAGATGTGTACCACCACTCAGCATTACTAGGAATCAAACTCAAGTCCTCATGCTTGCAAGGAAAGCACTTTACCAGCTGGTCTATCTCCCAAGTTCCCTTGAAGCCTCAATTTTTAAAGTTTAAATGTGAAAATTCTGACCTACAAATGTTAACACATGGTGATGGTCAGGTTTGCTGAATATACAGCTTGAATAGAACTGTTGGTGCAGGAAGAAATCAAAACAGGCTGACCCATTATTTACATGCTTCCTTTCCCTCTCTCCACCTTATGTCCAGCCAGCCACGGTGGAGAAAAGAGGCTCTGACCATCATTCTGTATGGACTGCTAGACTTTTAGCTGCAGGTGAGCCAGCCTTGTAAGGGACAGAGTGTACAAGGAGATGTAGTAACTTACATGCTCACTCTGATTATTTCCTCGTACATTTCTAGCTTGCTAATCAGTCAAGCAATAAGAATGAAGCCAAAATTGTCCTAAGTTTGCTAACTCTTTAACCTGAATTATTACCTTTAGCCAACTCAGCTGGGAACTGTGGGGCTGAACAGTAATTATCTGTAGGACTGATTTAGCCTGTAGGCTACTGGTATGTTACCTCTTGGCTGTGCACATTTCACTGGGTCAGCCAATACTTAAATATTTGCTATGTGCAAGGCATTGGGCCAGACCCCTGGGGGTCAGTCTTCATCTTCAAGTAGCTGGCTCTCTATGTGGTGTAACAAATCATTGTCACAAAGCCTGAAAATGTTGATGTCATCATGCAATGCAAGATGCTGTGGGGACAGAAATAAGTCTCTGAAGCCATCTAATGGGTTGGAATGAATGAAGAGTTCTTGAGGAAGGGTGAGACTTTTTCAGCTAAGTTTGAGCGATGGGAAGGAACTGTGGTTTCCAGCAAAGTAGAGCATGGAACGTGTGGGTGAGTGTTATTCAGGTATAAAATTCAGGCAAGGCATAGAGGCAAGGGTTCCTAATAGCAATGACCCCACTCCTGGTACCAATTTTACTGTTGCAGTTAGCCTTGCATTGCTGGCAGAAAACACCCAACCAAGAGCAGCCTGTGGGAGAATAGGGTTTATTTAGGTTTACAGCCTTGAGGGGAAACTCCATGATGGTAGGGAAAACTGATGGTGTCAGTAGAGGGTGAACATCACCTTCTGTCCAATATCAGGTGAACAGTAGCAGCAGGAGAATGTACCCAAACACTGGCAAGGGGAATCTGTCTATAACACCAGTAAGCCTTGCCAAGCCTGCCCCCAACAATAAATTGCCTCCAGGAAGCTCCAATTCCCAAATTGCCTCCAGCTGGGGACCTAGCATTCAGAATGCATAAGTTTATGGGGGACCCCTGAATCAATCCACCACACCTAGGGAACACCCCAAAGACTTGCTGGTGATGGAGATCATGTTCGTTAATCTTAAAGATACTTTTGCATTTAGAGGTAGGCAATGCAAGTGTAAAAATATAATTGCAGGGGTTGGGGAGATGTCTTAGCCAGTAAGATCACTTAGATGAATACCTGAGTTTGATTCCCAGCACCCATGTTAAAATCTGGATCTGGCCATGTATACCTGTAACCCCAGTGTTGAGGTAGAAAGAGAGAGGAGGATCATTGGGGCTCCCTGGTCAGCCAGTCTAATTGAAAAATGATGAACTCCAGGTTCAGTGAGAGACTGTCTCAGGGAAATAATGTGGAATAGTGAAAGAGAAGGAAACTTGACATTCTTTTCTTGCCTCTGCAGTGTGCATAGGGGGTACAAACATCTGCACACACACACGCATGCATGGATATAAAACACACATACTATACATACCATAAAAACAAAAACATAACTGCAGCCAGACATGTGGTACATACATTTAACCTTAGCACTTGGGAGGCTAAGGTGGGAGAATCATCACAAGTCCAAGGCCTACCTGGACTCATAAAAAATGTATATATATAAAAAAGAGAGAGCTGGGTGTGATGGCACAGCTTTTAATCCCAGCACTTAGAAGGCTGAGGTAGGAGGATTGCCATGAGTTTGATGCCAGCCTGGGCTAGAGTGAAACCCTATCACAAAAACAAAAAACAAAAATAAGGCTGGGGAGATGGCTCAGCAGATAAGATGCTTGCCTGCTGCAAAGCCTAACGACCTGGGTTCAATTTCCCAGCACTCATGTAAAGCCAGAGGCACAAGAATCTGGCATGCCCATTCTGTCTCTCTCTCTCCTTGCACATAAATAAATAAATAAATAAATAAATAAATAAATATTTAAAAAAACCTCAAAAATCTCATAATTACAATAAAGGTATATTCTTGAAATGAATAACAGCAGCTCTTCTTGGCAATGAAGTGAATTACAGGAGAAATGATATTTGGATGTGAGGGACTTTGTTAGAAAATTTCCATAGGAATCAAGTGGATCAGTGATGGCTGACTCAAGGCATTGGGTCAGGGAGTGGGAAGGAGATCAGAATGAATATTTAAAGGTTACGTCCGTAGGACAGAGTGATGGAGTAAGGGGTGGGGCACTGAGCACAGGTCCACATGACAAAGACCTCTCCAGCCCTGATATCAGCATGCTGAGCTTGGGGAACAGTGGCAGTAGTGTGGGGAAAGCCTAAGTCCATCAAGCCAAGCAGATCAAGAACCAATTGCTGAAGCCGGGTATAGTGGAACATGCCTTTAATACCAGCACTTGGAGGCAAAGGTAGGAGTATTGCCATGAGTTTGAGGCCACCCTGAGATTACATAGCAAATTCCAGACCAACCTGGGCTAGAGTGAAAAAAAAAAAAATAAAGAACCAATGCCTGTCCATTTGGGTGAGCAACACAGATCATTTTTTTTTTTTTCTGATGAAACTCTAGTTTAGTCTTTTTAAAAAATTTTTTTATTTGAGAGAGAGAGGGGGGGGGGGGGGGGAGAATGGGCACACCAGAGCCTTCAGTGGCTACAAATGAACTCCAGATGTGTGCTCCCCCTTGTGGCACATGTGTGACATTGCCTGCTTGCATATCTGTGTGTCTGACTATACGGGGCCTGGAGATTTGAACATGAGTTCTCAGGCTTTGCAGGCAAGCTCCGTAAGTGCTAGGCCATCTCCCTAGCCCTTTATCCTTTAAAAAAATTGATTAAAATTATTTTTACATAGGTTATAGTCTTATATCTCCTCTCTCACAGTCCCCATTTTCCTGAGGGCCTCCTCAGTAGGGTCCTTGATATCTTGGTGTTCATTGTGGGGTAATTAGGGCTTCTGTCAGTCTCTGGGTGGGGGGAAGGTGTGGTGTCTCAGGATATTTCTACTCACCCTGTGGCTCTTACAGTCTTTGAAACCCTCTTCTGCAACAATCCCTGACCTTGGCAGGTGTGTGAACAGCTTGTTTTAGTGTTGAGTTCTCTGTAGCCTCTGTAATTCTCTTAGGGTGTATTTCAGTTCACCACAGTGTTTGTTGCTATTTCCTGGAGGCAGTTGTCAGGCTAGCATTGGGAGCAGTACTCTCAATGCTGCTTCCTCTGTAGATTCTTCTGGACCCTGGCAAATGTGGTAGAAGTGGCACATCTCATGGTGAGCAGTGGGATATTTTCTTGTGAAATTAATGGATCTTGGATCTCCCCAGTATTCTCTGGCATCTGTAAAATAGAACAGATTCTCCAACTAAGGGTGAGAGCAGCTTTGCTTAACGGGGATATGCTTAGAAGTTGGAGAGACATTTTGATGAAGATACCCACTCTACTTGTCCAGAGAGCAATGGGGGCTTCTCTCAGGGTGCACCACAGATCTTTGCCCAAGCAGCTTCAGTAGCTGTGTGGGGCAGCAGCCAGTCTGCAGTGACAGAGGACAGGGCCAACAGGCAGGTAATAATCAAAGATTCTTGTTGTTGTTGTTGTTTTTCAAGGTAGGGTCTCACTCTAGCCCAGGCTGACCTGGAATTCACTATGGAGTCTCAGGGTGGCCTTGAACTCATGGCGATCCTCCTACCTCTGCCTCCCGAGTGAAGAGCTTGGAAGGGAAGATGGCCAGCACGTGTGTGTGTGTGTGTGTGTGTGTGTGTGTGTGTGTGTGTGTGTGTGCCTGCTGTGGACACTGTTTTCTTCGAGGCTTGGGATGGACTCCCCTGCTCTGCGGCAGGTCCTCTACAGCATTTCCAAACCCTCTGTGTAATGCTTCATCTGATGATTTTGGAGTTGGGGTTTCGGTTCATAGGGTCACTTCTGCCTCTTTGTTCCTGTGTATGTTACTTCCCTACTCTGCCATGGACTTTTAAATATTTTTAAATTTTATTTATTTATTTACTTAAGAGAGAGAAAGAGGGAGAGGGAGAATGGGTGTGCCAGGGCCTCCAGCCACTGCAAACGAACTCCAGACGCGTGTGCCCCCTTGTGCATCTGGCTAATGTGGGTCCTGGAGAGTCGAACCGGCATCCTTTGGCTTTGCAGGCAAATGCCTTAACCGCTAAGCCATCTCTCCAGCCCTCTGCCATGGACTTTTAAAGCTGAGATGCCAAACTTCTGTCTTGTTCTGCAGAACCTTGAGGCGCCCGGTGCTGTAGCCACACCATGTCCTTTTGTGAGTGCTGTGCCCGTCCTCCTCTCTTGCTCCTCATCTGCTTCTCTTTTGCAAATCCTTTTCCCTGAGTGTGATGGTTAATCTATCCACACCATTTGTTTGAGAAGGGCTGAGATTAGTAAAGCTCACTGCTTTACTAATATGAGGGTCTTTCCAGAGATTGTTACCTAATGGGGGAAAACCCACACTGATTGTGGGTAGCACCGTCCCATGGGGGGGCCCCCAAAGGACTAAAAGAGGAAAAGGAGAAAACAAAAACAGGAGGGAAAGGAGAAGACCCCAGGCATCCTGGCCCTCTGCCGTGAGGTAAGAAACTTTTCTCCACCATGCCCTTCTGCTGTGATTGTTCAACACCTCTGAAAGTGTCAATCAAAATAAACCTTTCTCCTGCCAGCCCTTCTGTCAGTGAAACAAAAGTAACCACTACACTCTGCCTCTGCAGTGCTCCTGAGCCCCTCCCTTAAAATGGCTTAGCCCAAGTCGTCATCAAGGTGCACAGCGGGTTTCCTGCTCTCTCCCATAGGAGGCAGTTACTGCTAAAACAGTAAAAACGTTCTCTCTCTGTCTAAGGTCACAAATTCAGCAGTGGGGTTTAGGGATCTGCATGCCCAGTGAACCGAGAAGCCGGCTCTGCAAAGACCACTGTGTTGTCTCACAAGATCTTAGCACTCAGTTACGGTGGCTGGAGACATTGAAAGGGAAAGCCCTGCTGGAGACCGAATGGGACGCCCGCTGGGATAGTGGTTCCACCTCGCCCACCTTCTACTAGAAGTCAGCAGGGCCGGCGGTGACGCTGCCTCACTCGTGAGCTTTGCCATCTTGGGCTCAGTGGTATCTGTAAAGTGAGGATAGGGCGGTAGGAGCAAAGAGTTAATGTAACAGTCTGCCTCATAGGAGCTACTTAATGTTTTCTCTTTCCTGTCCTTTGCTTTTTGTTGCATGGAAAAGATATGGGCCTTAGCATTTCCTGTCTGTGTGTTCAGTCATTAGCTCCATGATTCTGTTATTAGTTTGACTGGCTATCCCACCAGTTGGCCACAGAGGTCTGAATGGAGATAGAATAGGGGTGGCCCTCAGGAAGTCTCACCTCTATGTGGGAGGATAACATGATTATAGGCCATACTGAAGACTGTGGAACTGATGACCAGGGCAGTTTTTGCTTTGGAAGTTGAAATAAACTTAACATTTTGTTTTAAAGTCTTTTTAATCTTTTAATATTGCGTCTTCAAGAAGTTATTCCTTTCTCCCCAAGCCACAGGCTCTGCTGTAATACCACCAGTGCCCAGCAGAGGCCGACCTCGTTCTTCCCAGCGTCTGAATGACCAGGAAACTGACCACTTGTGTGGAGACTTGTAGACATTTCCTCTGTTTTGCAAACTTTTTTTTTTTTTTTTTACTTACTGTTACAGTAAGACATGCATTTCACATCATGATGCACTATGGGTTTAAGCTCATGTATACCTGGTGTATTAGACAGCTTCAGGTTCGCTGAGATGAACTTCCAGACCAGGCACAGTTATGGAGGAAGGGATTTATTGAAGCTTACAGATCCAGGGGAAGTTCCATAAAAGCAGAAGAAACTTGCCTGCTTTCACAGGCCCAAGCAGAGAGAGAGAGCAGTACAAGCCTAAAGCCAAAAGCCAGAGCACACTTCAGGAACTCCTGCTAGGCACACTTTGCATATCTTTAGATTGAAACCTGAAACCCATCACCACACTTTAAGATCCACCCAGACATTGCCTCCAGCCAGATGGCTAGAGATGCAAACTACAAATAAGCAACTGAATATATTGGGGGCCATCTATTCTATTCAAACCACCACACCTGGCTACTCTCTCCTGCTTGTTCAGGTCCTCCTGAGACTTGCTCATTAAAAAAAAAAAGGGCTCAGAAGTTAAAGGCGCTTGCTTGCAAAGCCTAACCACTTAGATCAGACTCCCCAGTACCCATGTGAAGGCATATGCACAGAGTGGCGCATGTATCTGGAGTCTGTTTGCAGTGGCAAGAGGCCCTGGCACACCCATTCTTGCTCTCTGTTTGCAAATAAATAAATAGAGCTGCATATACCCATTTCTCTGATCTGACCACCCACTAATGGCTGGAGACCTGTACTCTGAAACCCATGGGCTGTGGGGAGAGGAAGAGTGAGCTTTGGGATTGCCTGCAAAAGGGGCGATGTGTTCCCAACACATTGGCTACACGTGTTGTCCATTCCTGCCTCTTTTCCATCTGGGGCCTGGATGAGTCACTGCACCCCACTGTGCCCTGGTTCCCTTTGCCTGTGAAATGGAATGCCAGCACATGCCTCCAGGGAACTTGTGGGGATCAGAGGAACCCCTGGGTACTGAGGACAGGGCCCAGGCCCTGGGGTCCCTCAGTGAAGGAAAGACAGCACTGATCATCAGCGGGACTCCTTTTCCAGACAACTCTAGCTGCAGAGCATGAGCCTGCCTAGGTGTCTTGTGATTCACTGACTCCACCTTGGTGACCAAAGATAACCAAGCCGAGAGCCCTGGGCCTGGCAGAAGCACGCAGACAATTATAGTAGACGTGATGCAGACTCAGGTGTGGTTAGGACTGGGTGCCCTGTGAGCACACAGGTTCCTGGAGAGCATCTTAGCTGTGTAGCTGTTAGAATATTGCCCCTAGATCTGAACATCTATCTTACCTGGGGAGATGCTGAGGTCTTAACTCAGGTGCACAGACTCAAACTCGAGGGTGGGGGTGGGGCAGTCAGTCTGTCTTCACAGGCTTCCTATGCCTGTGCCAAGCTGAACTGACTTTGCTGTACTTTGGAGTCTCTGAGGAGCTTTGGTCCAGGGCACACTCAGAGCCAATTATGTCACAACATTAAGGACTGGGAATCAGGCATCAACACTTTTTTTTCCCCTTTCCGTGCTGGGCTTCTAATTTTATTTATTATTTTAATATATGTTATTTATTTATTTGAAAGAGAGAGAAAGAAGGAGAGAGAGAGAGAGAGAGGGAGAATGGGATTGCCAGGGCCTTTAGCTGCTGTAAACAAACTCCAGACACATGCGCCACCTTGTGCTCCTGGCTTACATGGGTCCTGGGGAATTGAACCTGGGTCCTTTGGCTTTGCAGGCAAATGCCTTAACCACTAAGCCATCTCTGCAGCGCTAATTTTATTTATTTATTATTATTTTATTTATTTACAAGCAGAGACAGAGGGGAGAGAGGGTGCACTAAGGCCTCTAGCTGCTACAAACGAATTCCAGATGCATGTACCACTTTGTGCATCTGGCTTTACATGGGTACTGGGGAATCTAGCCTGGTTGTCAGGCTTTGTAGGCAAGGGCCTTAATCACTGAGCCATCTCTCCAGTCCTCAGTGCTGAGTTTCTAATCCAGGGATTCAGGCATGTTAGCCAAGTGCTCTACCACTAAGCTGTGCCCTCAACCATATGCTTCTGTATTTTTTAAGATTCCCAGGTGATGCCAGCATGTAGCAAGTAAGGGCAGCTCAGCCTTCAATCCAGCCTGGCATGGGCATCAGAGAAAGCTTCCTGGAGGATTCATGAGTGGCCATGGATTGAGGGGATAGGGAGTGGTGCAGGGCACTACTGGTGCCCATAGAAGGTTCCATAGATGCTATAATCCAGCATTCAAGAACCTGGGCTATGAAGACAAGCTACGTGGACACAAACCCTATGTCAGCTGTACTATAGATGTGTGAACACTGGAAAGTCTCAGCCTTTTACTTCCTCATCCACACGAGGTTCTGCAGGAATGAGGGGGTGCAGTCATGAGCTGAGAAAAGGGCTCAGAACTAAGGATATTTGAGGAGCTTAGAGTGTCACGAGAGGGCACTAGAGAGGCGAGGGATCAGAGCCACAGGGGCCTCAAGGGGCTTGTGACACTGCTGGACAGTGTAAGCGTGGAGCCACGAAAGGGTGTGTGTGTGGAGAATGTGTCACAGTGCCACGGGCTGAGTAACATGACCCAGGGGGCTGGTCCGAGGCAGATGACAAATGTGACAGAGAAAACCTGCTACAGGGTGACCGAGACTGTGAAGGAGCAGGGCTTGCGGATGTGCTAGACTGGTGGTCTTGTCCTCAGCTAGGGAGCACCCCGGGCACCCAATCCCCGCACCAGGTTTCCTCTTCGCTCTGGGCCCAGGGCTGAGTCTGACGCATGGCGACACGGTTGCCCCATGCCCCCACTTCCCGGGAACTGTTTTGGAGAGTCAATCATCGTTGTTTGATTGACGGCAGTGAAGACGCGCCCTGGCAGGATCACTTCCTGTCACTTGAATGCCAAGCGTGTTTATGTGTTCTCATCTCCGGGCCTTTCTCTCCACCTGGCAGAATCCTGCTGTCAGTCACGCCCTCCTCCACAGAGTCACTCAGCCTTACCTCCCTGAAGCCGGCCTGGCCAGCGATTGTTCTGGAAGTGGACAGCAGTGGCAGAGGTCTCCCTCACACATGCCAGTCCCTGCCCCCGTAGCAGCTGAAATACAGGCTTCTGGAAGCTAGCAAGGGCTTCCCAGGTCTCTGCCCCTCTCCAGATGTCTGGCTCAGTGTGTAGTTAAGCAGATGTGAGGTGAGGCCCCCTGATTAGGTTGGGAGGGAAGCAGAATTCAATTACCAGCCTTGGTGAGCATTAATTTATCTGAATTGTCTGCAGGGAGAGGGGGCAGGCCCTTGGGGCTCAGTGGAAGGAACAGAAGGTGGAAGCTATTTGCACTGTTATCCCCCCCTGGGTCTGCAGTGTGGTCCCTCTCCATGCTAAGCCCGTGCAGGCCCCTCTTGTTGGCTTCTCTCGGTGTCTAGAGGGGACATTCAGGATGCTTCCCCACTCCCAGCAGAAAGCAAGACCAGGAAAAGTCACCCAGGACCTGCTTACTATGGCATGGGCTTTGTCATAGCTGCATAGGAGGTGACAGAAACGCTAAGAAGAAAGCCCCAGAAAATAATGTCTAGGGATCGTAAGAAGGGGGACTTTGGACCCAGCAAAAGCCAGGTTTGGAGTCAAGACTCAGCTGCTACGAGCCTGCTAAGGTTTGCTAAGCAATGCGAGGGCCTGAGTGTCTGGGAATCTCCTCCCGGCCTAAGTGGAGGTGACAGAGCAGCTGGTGTCCGAATGATCAGAACATTAATGACACGTGACACAGCGCTAAGTGCGCACCTGACAACGCCCGCACAGCGGCGGGCGCAGCACAAGCTCCTGACTATCACCGTTGTACGGTCCTGGTTGTGAGTTGCAGAACGCGTGTGTCTGCTGGCTGATCCTAACCAGCCAGAGGGAGCAAAATGTCCCAATTTTCAAAATGAGAAGAATACAGCTCTTGGCATGGAAGCTTAATGTCACTCAACAGCACTCTGGAATTATTATTAAGCAGATGGTCTGGGAGCACTTTACAAAGAACTATGCTCATTCCAGAATTAGTTCATTAAATCATGTCAAACGACAGTCCCAGTGACTTTCCTTACCAGAGGATTATTAGTTTTTCACTCACTCATCATAGTGATTGTCAACCAGATTAGGAACAGTGAAGTCTATCTTCGTCGAGTCAGTGAACGCAGCTTCCTGGGCTCTGCATGTGGATGAGACAGGCGCTTCGCTCGTCGTGAGGCCTGTAACCGTGGGCCACGCGGCTCTCGTTCAGTCAGTCACTGGTGAGTCAGAGGAAGGCAGTGGGGTGGAATGACATAATGAGCGCAGCATGTCCTTCTCCATGGGAGACGTGTTCTGAGACCTCCAGTGGATACCTGGAACTGTGGATCAACTCCTGCAGATCACGTTTCTTTCTATACCTACACACCTGTGATAGAGACGCATTGTTTTCTTTTTTGGTGTTGGGCATTGAAACCAGGGCTGCGTGTATGCTAAGCAAACATACCACCACTGAGACACGTGCCCAGCTCCATGATCAAGTTTCATTTATTAATTAGGCACAGTAAGAGGTTAACAATAACTAATATGAAAATAGAGCAATTATAGCAATATGCTGTAATGAATATTATTCACAATTTATTAATTGTTCATATGTGGATTTTTTTTTCATTTAATGTTTTTAGACCAAAGTCAGCTATAGTATGGAACCTTGGATAAGGGATTACTACTGGGCTGGACAGATGGGTCAGTGGTTAAAGGCACCGGCCTGCAAAGCTTGATGGCCTGGGTTTGATTCCCCAGTACCCATGTAAAGCAAGATGCATGAAGTGGCGCGTGTATCTAGAGTTAGTTTGCAGTGGCAGGAGGTGCTGGTGCACCCATACTCACTCTCTTTTTCTATCTGTCTGTCTGCCTTTCTCTCTCTCAAATAAATGAATATATATATTTTGGTTTTTTGAGGTAGGGTCTCACTCTAGCCCAGGCTGACCTGGAATTCACTATGTAATCTCAGGGTGGTGATCCTCCTACCTCTGCCTCCCAAGTGCTGGGATTAAAGGTGTGCGCCACCACACTCAGCTCAATAAAATTTTTTTAAAAGGAATGACTACTATCATCCCTGGTACTTAAGAATTTAGATATTTAGGCCGGGAGTGTAGGCACATGCCTTTAATCCCAGCACTTTGGGAGGCAGAGGTAGGAGGATCGCCACCCTGAGATTACATAGTGAATTCCAGGTCAGCCTGGGCTAGAGTGAAATCCTGCCTCGAAAACAAAAACAAAACAAAACAAAAATTTAGATATTTAGGGGTTTGGGAGATGGCTCAGTAGTTAAAGGCACTTGCTTGCAAAGCCCAATGGCCTGATTTTTTTCCAGTACCCACATAAAGTCAGATGCACAAAGTGGTTCATATGTCTGTAGTTCATTTGTAGTGGCAAGAGGCCCTAGGGTCTTTCTCTCTATCTCTTTCTCTCTTCAAATAAATAAATATTAAAAACAGACTTTAGATATTTAATGCCAGGCATAGTGCTGCATGCCTGGGATACTAGCACTAAGGAGACTCATGTAAAAAAGATTGTGAGTTCAAGACCAGCCTGGGCGACATCATGAGTTCTAGGTCATCCTGGATGAGACCCCATTCCAAAAAACAATAGTACCAGGCATGCCTTTAATCCCAGCACTTGGGAGGAAGAGATAGGAGGATCACTGTGAGTTTGAGGCCAGCCTGGAACTACAGAGTGAGTTCCAGGTTAGCCTGGGCTAGAGTGAGACCCCACCTCAAACCCCTCCCCCAAACAAAAAAAACCTCCAAAAAACTGAATAGCACAATTAAAAAAAAAAGAAAGTAAAACGTTAGTGAAATAGCACTATATGTTATTTTTTTTCTAATAGGCGTTCATGCAGAAAATTGGAAAATAAAGGTTAGAAAGAAGTAACCATGGGGCTGGAGGGATGGCTTAGTGGTTAAGGCATTTGCCTGCAAAGCCAAAGGAGCCAGGTTCAATTCCCCAGGACCCATGCATGCATCTGGAGTTTGTTTGCGTGCCCATTCTCTCTGTTTGTCTGTCTGTCTGTCTCTCTCTCTTTGGCTCTTTCAAATAAGTAAATGAATAAAACTTATATTAAAAAAAAAGAAGTAACCATGGTGCTGAGTCAGAAGTGACAGGATTGCTCAGCACTGCAATGTCTCTATCACACCTTCCAAGGCTCAGGGTCCATTGTGGAAGAGGTGGCAGAAAGAATGTAAGAGCCAAAGGAAGGGTAGGACTCCTTACAACATGCTCCTCCAGACACAAAATGGCCTGGATATCCATGACCTCATAGTGCCTGACACGACCTACACAAGACCATCATAAGAGGAGGGAAAGATCATAACATCAAAATAAAAGCGAGGCTGATTGAGAGGGGGAGGGGATATGATGGAGAGTGGAGTTTCAAAGGGGAGAGTAGGGGGAGGGGGAAGGAGGGAATCATCATGGGATATTGTTTACAATCATGGAAGTTGTCAATAATAAAAAAGATGAAGAAGTAACTAAGTAAACTACCTGTAATTCTACCTGAGTGGCACAGTTGAATAGCATGACCAAAAAGAATGAGAGTGAGAACAGACCTAGGGTGATGTTTAAGCTGGCGAGGGGTTTGGAATTGTTGAACCTAGAGAAGGAGCTGTCAGTCTTTGAGGGGCTGGTGGGGTGTCAAAGAGACTCTGTAGGCCACCCTGGCCTGTTCAAGAGGGCAGAGAGAAAAGACAGAGGCTCGAGGGGGCTAAACTCAGTTCATAGAAAATGGAAGGAAGAGCCTTCCAGGAAGCAGTTCTGCTGGCTGGTGGGAAGGGTTGTTTTGGGCATGAGGAAATGAATACAGGTGTGTTAGGAGTGCTCAAGCAGAAGCTGGGTCTTAACACTTTCTCTGAATGTTACTGCATATTCCCTGCCCACTCAGGCTCTTTTCAACTTTAAGATCTGTGTATGTAGATGAAGACACGGGGGCAGACAGTACTGTGGTTATGGCTGAGGGAAAGAAACTTGCTGCAAGACAGTGTGTCTCAGTCTTGTTAGAGGTATACTGTTGAGTACAGATTCATTGAAAAGAGAGGGCAAGTAAACAATTGCTAAAGCTTACATTGTAGCAGATACTTCGAAAAGCAAAAAAAAAAAAAAAAAAAAAAAAAAAAAAAAAAAAAAAAGTAGGACTGTTTTTATTTATTTATTTTTATTTTTTAAGGCACGGTCTCACTCTAGCTCAGGCTAACTTGGAATTCACTGTGTAGTCTCAGGGTGACCTCAAACTCATGACGATCCTCCTACCTCTGCCTCCTGAGTTCTGGGATTAAAGGCATGCACCACCACAACTGGCTTGTTTGAATTTTTTTCTAACTTTTCTTTTTTAAAAAAAACATTTTGTTTATTTTTATTCATTTATTTGGCAGAGAAAGAGGGAGAGAAAGAGAGAGAGAATGGGTGCGCCAGGGCCTCCAGCCACTGCAAACAAACTCCAGATGCACGTGCACCCTTGTGCATCTGGCTAATGTGGGTCCTGGGGAATCGAACCTGGGTCCTTTGGCTTTGCAGGCAAATGCCTTACCACTAAGCAATCCCTCCAGCCCTAACTTTTCTTTTTTTTAAAAAATATTTATTTATTTTCAAGGAGAGAGAGAGAGAGCAAAAGTGAGCATATGGGTGCACCAGGGCCTCTAGCTACTAGAAACAAACTCCAGATGTATGTGCTACTTTGTGCATCTGGTTTTACATTGTGTTGCAGTCAGGTTTGCATTGCTGGCAGGAAACACCCGACCAAGACCAGATTATGGGGAAAAAAAGGTTTATTTTGGCTTACAGACCCAAGGGGAAGCTCCATGATGGCAGGGGAAAATGACAACATGAGCAGAGGGTGGACATCACCTCCTGGTCATCACGAGATGGACAACAGCAACAGGACAGTGTGCCAAACAGTGGCAAGATGAAATTGGCTATAACACCCATAAGCCCACCCCCAACAACACACTGCCTCCAGGAGGATTCAATTCCCAAATCTCCATCAGCTGGGGACCTAGCATTCAGGACACCTACGTTTTTGGGGGATACCTGACTCAAACCACCACACGTGGGTACTGGGAAATAGAACCCAGGTCATTAGGCTTTGCAGGCCAGCGCCTTAACTGCTGAGCCATCTCTCCATCCCTTTTCTAACTTTTCTACAAGTGACTTAATTTTAAATCCAATAAAGGCCATGTTTGATAGATGTGTCTCCCAGATGTGAGAGGATGCTTTCTTTGCTATTGATTAGAGTGGAGTAAGAAGGACTGTTTTTGAGGTAGAACTTTGGGGGGGGGGTTGACTAAAGGACAGAAGACAGAACTGTAGATTTGCTGGACATTAGAGTGCACTGATAATGACTGTATTTGCTGAACCAAACTCAGGACTGAGAATCTCACAAATGGCAGTGTACTGATGGGGCATAGAGCCAGCCCAGTTGTCTGGAATACGGTCTTGGGATAGGGTCAGCATGCCCTTTCTCCTATCAATAGCCTGACAGGAGTCTTGTCTGTGTGCTTCTGTCCTTCTTGGCCTTTATTTTATTTTGTTTTTTCAAGGTAGGGTCTTGCTATAACTCAGGCTGACCTGCAATTCACTATGCAGTCTCAGGCTGGCCTTGAACTCACAGCTATCCTCCTACCTCTGCCTCCTAAGTACTGGGATTAAAGGTATGTGCCACCATGACCAGCTTCTTCCTGGCCTTTATTTCATTGTTGAGCCAACTTATCTATCTGTCCTGTCATACCCTCTGAGCACATTCATATATATACATAAGTTATTTGAGAGAGACAGAATCAGATAGAGAGAGATGGGCTGCTAGCCACTGCAAAGGAACTCCAGATACATGCACCACCTTGTATCTGGCTTTACATGGGTACTGGGTAACTGAACCCAGATCCTTAGGCTTTGCAGGCACGCACCTTAACTGCTGAGCCATCTTTCCAGCCCCGGAATGCTTTCTGAACAGAGCTTGCCCTAATCAAGTGAGTGGATGAGTAGCAAATGAGTGCAGAGAACTCTTGGAGTCAAGCCCAGTGAGAAGGTGGGCACAGATACCACAGTATCCATGGGGCAGGGGCAGAAGACTAGAAGGGGGAGCACTAATCTGCTGGTAAGGTGACCACCAGAGCTACCTAGGTGGGGGGCTCCCAAACCCATTCGATGCTGCTGATCCCCGCAGAGCGAAGCACCTCCCCCGGTGCCTGGCCTGCAGGTCAGCCTGCTTGAGGCATTCTTCGTTTTTAATGACCAGAACACTCTTCAATGACCAGAACGACTCTGCATGTCATCTGATGCAGGACCCGCTGCGTGATCTACAGTGCCGCCTCTCTCAGGAAGCCTCTCCCCACCTATCCAGTATCCCCTTTGGTGCCACTGTCCCCTGGGAGTGTTGTCCTCAGGGCAGACTCTCCCTACCTTGCACGTACCTGCCCTGTGTTGCTTGTTCGGGCCTCTGCGTGCTTTTACACCCGCTGTCTGGGAAGACGTGTCATCGGTCCCCACTTTGCATCTTGGAAAACCGAGACCTGAGGCGGTTACACAGCAGAGCTGGCCTAGAAGTAGGTTTCCTGGAGCCAACTTCTTTGAAACTTCTACTCCCTTACGGCACTTTGTCGAACACATTTACCTCCTCCGCCAAAAACAAATATCCAGGGGCTAGGGGTACAGCTCAGTGGTAGAATGAAAGCTTAGCAGGCATGAATCTATGGAGCTCAATCTCTAGTACCCCCCCAAAAAATCCAACACACACACACACACAGTATGAAGTGGGGTTTTCAGCACCTTCTCTATACTGCCCCAGTGATGTTTGCTGAATCAAAGGTGCAAGGCAGGGGAATTTAATGTTAGAGGCTCTCCACTTGGGGAGGGAAACCGGCCGAGGCCACAGCAGAATGTGCACATGTCCACATGGTTCTGCAAAATTTATAAAAGATAATTTTAGGTGTACTTGGTTAGTATGTTGTGTCTTTCCTCTGATGGCCCCCCTGTTGTGTTTTCTCTCATGACAGATGGTGTCGGAGCAGCTCTGAGTACTTGGGGAATCTAGCTAAGGGGAAATTGGACTGGAGGTAGATTTAGTTCGGGTGAGGTGGGGATTGCTTCTGTAGCTTGCAGTCACAATTTAGCTCATTGATAGTTGTGTCAGTTACTTGTCTCATTGCTGTGACAAAACACCTGACTAAAGCGACTTAGGAAGGAAGGGCTTACTTTGGCTCACAGTTTGAGAGTACAGGGGGGAAAGGCATGAGAGCAAGACTGTGAGGCAGCTGGTCATAGGAAGCAGAGAGAGAGAGAGAGAGAGAGAGACTCGTGCTCAGCTGGTTTAATCATTTTAAAACCTTTTTCTTCTTGACAACCTCCATGCATGCATACAACGTACCATGATCGTAATCTCTTCCCACCACCTTTCCTTTTCTCCCTCTCCTGTGCTCCCTTCACGGAATCCCTTCTTTCCAACTAGTCTCTCTTCTATTTTGATGTCATCATTTTTTCCTGTCCTATTATGCAGGGCTTGTGTAAGTAGTACCAGCCACCGCGAGGTCACGAATGCCACTTTGTGCATGGAAGACAGTATTGCGAAGCAGTTCTCCCCTGTCTTTGGCTCTTGCATTCTGTCCGCTACCTCTTCCGCGATGGTTCCTGATCCCTGGAGGGTGTGATAGAGATGTCTCACTTAGTGCTGAACACTCCTCTGTCTCTTCTTCTCAGAACTCTGAGGAGTTTTGAGTCACCCCAGTGGTCACTGCCATCTGAAAAGGTTCTTTAACCAAAAGGGAGAGTTGCATTAACATATGGCATACACATAGCACTTAGAGAGTAGTTTGGTATACACAATGTAGCCATTTAGCCCAACAACAGTGGTAGTTTCCCCCTAGGGCTTATGACCTCTCCAGCCATATGCTTTTGATCAGGTTTTTTCAGTACCAGGCAGGAAGGAATTCCATCCCATGGAACGGACCTCAAATACAATCAGAGAGCAGTTAGTTTCCCTTATAACAAACATGCCACTATTACACCAGTTTGGTCCATTTGGCCTAGCTGGCCAGCCATTAAGCTTGTAAGGTCTACTTCCAGTTAATACTGTTGATGACTTTTCTCCCCCAACTAGCCTCATAGGTCTTTCTAGCATCCTGGCAGCTGGTCTACAGGGAGGAGGCTTCCAGATCAGCTCCAGTTTAATTTCTTGGTGACCTGCAGTCCAAGCATGTTGTATCTTCAATAGTAGGGTCTTACCATCTAGTTCTGGTGGGAAACCAAGTAGCTTCCTCATTTTTATTCAGTGAAGGATCCTAGCCCATTGGCTCTGCAAGCAAGCACCTCTAAGCTCTGAGCCATCTCCCAAGCCCACATACTATACTTTTAATTTATTATTTAATTATTAATTTATTTTTGGATGCTGGAGATCAAGTCCAGGGTCTTGTGCATGCTAAAAATGTACTCTACTGCTATTTCTCAACCCTTCTAGTACTTTTTAAAAAAAATGTCATGCAGGGCTGGAGGGATGGCTTAGCAGTTAAGGCATTTGCCTGCAAAGCCAAAGGACCCAGGTTCGATTCCCCAGGACCCACGTTAGCCAGATGCACAAGAGGACGCATGTGTCTGGAGTTTGTTTGCAGTGGCTGGAGGCCCTGGTGCACCCATTCTCTTACTCTCTCTCCCTCTTTCTCTGTCAAATAAATAAGTAAATAAAAAATAAAATATTTTAAAAATGTCATGCAGGTGGGGTGTGGTAGTGCACACCTTTAATCCCAGCACTCGGGAGGCAGAGGTAGGAGGAGTGCCAGGAGTTCCAGGTTAGCCTGAGACTACATAGTGAATTCCAGGTCAGTTTGGGGTACAGCGAGACCCTATCTCAAAAAACTAAAAAAAAAAAAAGAATTCACCCAGTAAACAATGTATTTTTATCATATTTATCTACCACTACCCACTATCCACTACCTTCTCTTTTCCCCCTTTCACTGTGGCTGAGTCCTTTCTTCCCAACCAGTCCCCTCCTACTTATATAGTTCTTGTTTTTGTTTTGATATTTTCAAGGTATGGTCTCACTCTAGTTCAGGCTGACCTGGAATTCACTATGTCATCTCAGAGTCACCTTCAACTCATGGTTATCCACCTACCTCTATTTCCCAAGTGCTGGGATTAAAGACGTGTGCCACCATGCCTGGCTTTCATAGATTTTTTTAAATTTATTTTTTATTGACAACTTCCATAGATGTAGACAATAACCCATGGTAATCCCCTCCCTCTCCCTATTTTCCTTTTGAAACTCCACTCTCCACCATACCCCTTCCCCCTCTCAATCAGCCTCCCACATATTTTGGTGTCATCATCTTTGCCTCCTATTATGATGGTCTTGTGTAGGTAGTGTCAGGCACTGCAAGGTCATGGATTTCCAGGCCATTTTGTGTCTGGAGAAGCACGTTGTAAGGAATCCTACCCTTCCTTTGGCTCTTACATTCTTTCTGCCACCTCTTCTGCAATGGATCCTGAGCCTTGGAAGGTGTGATAGAGATAGTTCAGTGCTGAGCACTCCTCTGTTACTTCTTCCCAGCACCAGGATGCCTTCTGAGTCATCCCAAGGTTACTGCCATCTGACAAGAGAAGCTTCTCTAACCAAAAGTGAGAGTAGCATTAATATATTGGCATGAGAAGTGCTTACCGGGCAGTTTAGTGAGCATAGTATATACACTTAACCAGACAGCAGCAGACATTACACCCCTAGGGCTCATGACTACCCCTGTTGTAGGTTTTCAGTATTAAGGATGCATTCCCTCCCATGGAGCAGGCCTCCAATCCAATTAGAGGGCAGTTAGTTTTCCCATAACAGATGTGCCACTATTGCACCTGTTGGTTCATTTGGCACGGCTGGCCAAATTTAAGGCTTGCAGTGTCCACTGTTGAGTATCTTCATTAGTGATTTCTCTCTCCCATTGAATTGCATGTAGCATAGCTTTTTCCAAATTTCTGTCAGCTGGTCTACATGGAGGAGGTTTTCAGCTCAGCTCCAGCAGGATTTCTCAGTGACCTTGCAGTCCAAGTATGTGGAGTCTTCAGCAACAGGTCTTGCCATCTATTCCTGGTGGGAAACCAAGAGCCTCAGCAATGGCCTGTAATGTTTTGGGGGCATCAGGGACCTCCCAGGCCAACAACTCACTGGAAGGTATCCCATCCCTGGCACTGAAAATTTTCTAATAACAATCTATAGCTTCTGAATGTTCCATTGTCCAAAAAAGTAGGTTTCCATATGTCTTATTTATAGCCTCTCAGATTTTAATTAGCCCTCCCTTCACCTTTCCTTTACTCAATCTCTTCCCCTGACCCCACTTAGGCCTTTTCACCCCCGTTAATCTGTTCTTCTACTTACATATATACAATACCATTCTATTAAGCTCCCTTCCCTCCCTTTCTATTCCCTTTATATCCCCTTTCTAGCTTACTGGCTTCTGCTACTGAGTTTTATTCCTACTCACATACAAGTCCAATCATTTGTAGCTAGAATCCACATATGAGAGAGAACATTTGATGTTTGGCTTTCTGGGCCTGGGTTACCTCACTGAGTATAATTCTTTCCAGATCCATCCATTTTCCTGCCAATTTCATAATTTCACTTTTCTTTACCGCTGAGTAGGACTCCATTGTATAAATGAGCCACATCTTCATTATCCACTCATCAATTGAGGGACATCTAGGCTAGTTCCATTTCTTAGCTATTGTGAATAGAGTGGCAATAAACATGGTTGAGCAAGTGTCTTAAGGTAGTGAGACAAGTCCTTAGGATACATGCCTAGGAGTGGTATAGCTAGGTTATATGGTAAATCTATTTTTAGCTGTCTCAGGAACCTCCACACTGATTTCCACAATGGCTGGACCAGATTGCATTCCCACCAACAGTGTAGAAGGGTTCCTCTTTTTCCATATCCTTGTCAGCATTTATGGTCATTGGTTTTCATGATGGTAGCCATTCTGACAGGAGTGAGGTGGAATCTCAATGTAGTTTTAATCTGCATTTCCCTGATGGCTAGGTATGTAGAACATTTTTTTTTAAGATATTTATATGCCATCTGTATTTCCTCTTTTGAGAACTCTCTATTTAGTTCCGTAGACCATTTTTAAAAAATATTTTATTTTTATTTATTTATTTGAGAGAGAGGGAGAGAGAGAGAGAGAATGAATGGGCATGTCAGGGCCTCCTGCCACTGCAAATGAACTTCAGACGCATGTGCCACCTTGTGCATCTGGCTTATGTGGGTCCTGGGGAAACGAACTGTGGTCCTTTGGCTTTGCAGGCAAGCACCTTAACCGCTAAGCCATTTCTCCAGCCCCCATAGCCCATTTTTAAATTGGGTTGTTTGATTTCTTATTATTTAGTTTTCTGAGTTCTTTGTATATTTTGGATATTAATCCTCTGTCAGATGTATAGCTGGTCCCATTCTGTAGGTTTGCTCTATTCACAGTGTCATTTTCTGTACAAAGGCTTTGTAATTTCACGAGGTCCCAGCTGTTGATCCATGGTTTTATTTCCTGAGCAATTGGGGTTATATTCAGAAAGTCTTTGCCAAGACCAGTATGTTGAAGGGATTCCCCTACTTTTCCCTCTAGCAGTTTCATAGTTTCAGGTCTGTTATTAAGGTCTTTGATCCATTTAGACTTATTTCTTGTACATGGAGAGAGATAAGGTTCTATTTTCACCTTTCTACAGATACATATCCAGTTTTCCCAGCATCATTTGCTGAAGAGGCTGTCTTTTCTCCAAGGAGTATTTTTGGCATTTTTGTCAAATATCAGGTGGCTATAGCTACCCAACTTACATCTGGGTCATCTATTCTGTTCCATTGATCTACATGTCTGTTTTTGAGCCAGTAATATGCTGTTTTTGTTACTATGGCTCTGTAGTATAGGTTAAAATCAGGTATGGTGATACCAACAGCCTTATTTTTGTTCCTCAAAATTGTTTTTTTTTTTATGTTCAAGGTTTTTTTGTGCTTCCAAGTGAGTTTTTGCATTGTTTTCTCTATTTCCATGAAGAATGGCTTTTATTATGTTGAGATATGTTCCTTCTATTCCCAGTCTCTGTAAGGACTTTTATCATGAAGGGATGTTGGATTTTGTCAAATTCTTTTTGCATCTAATGAGATGATCCTGTGATTTTTGTCCTTCAGTCCATTTATGTAATGTGTTACATTTCTTGAGTTGTGCATGTTGAACCATCCCTGCATCTCTGGGATAAAGCCTACTTGGTTGGGGCAAATGATCTTTCTGATATATTCTTGTATTCTATTTGCCAATATTTTGTTGGGAATTTTTTCATCTCTGTTCGTAAGGGAGATTGGCCTGTAATTTTCTTTTTTTGTTCTATCTTTGTCTGGTTTTGGTATCAGGGTGATGCTGGCTTTATAGAAGGAGTTTCATAGGATTCCTTCCTTTTCTACTTTATGGAAAAGTTTGTGAAGCTTTGGTGGTAGTTCTTCCAAATTCACCAGTGAATCCATCTGGGCTGGGCCTGGACATTTTTTTAGTTGGGAAAATTTTTTTTTATAACTGTTTGGATCTCCATACCTATTATAAGTCTATTTAGGTGGTTAATCCCATCTTGATTTAATTTTCGTAGGTCATATAAACCAAGGAAATCATCCATTTCTTTCAGATTTTCAAACTTAGTGGAGTGTATGTTGTTATAGTATGTCCCTATGACTTTTTGATATTTTTGGGTTTTTGAGGTAGGGTCTCACTCTAGTCCAGGCTGACCTGGAATTCACTATGTAGTCTCAGGGTGGCCTCGAACTCATGAAGATCCTCTACCTCTAGAGTGCTGGGATTAAAGGTGTGTACCGCCACACCCAGAACGTATGAGTTTTTGAATTTTGCTGGTATCTGTTGTGATGGTGCCTTTTTCATATCTAATTTTATTTATTTGTCTCTCTTCTCTCTTTCTTTTGGTCAGAATTGCTAAGAGTTTATCAGTCTTGTTTATCCTTTCAAAGAACCAACTCATTTGTCATTGATTCTTTGAATTATTATTATTTTTTGTTTCTATTTCATTAATTTCTGCCCTAATCTTTATTATTTCTTCCTGTCTACTGATTTTGGGTTTGCCTTGTTCTTTTTTCAAGGCCTTAAGGTATAGCATTAAGTTGTTTACTTGTGACCTTTCTACTTTCTTAATATAGGCACTTAAAACTATAAATTTCCCTCTTAGAACTGCCTTCATTGTGTCCCAAAGGTTTTAGTATGTTATGATTATTATTTGATTCTATGAATTTTTTGATTTTCTTCTTGATTTCTTCATGGACCCATTCATCATTTAGTTGTGTATTGCTTAGTTTCCATGATTTTGGGTATGCTTTATAGATTTTCTTGCTATTGGTTTGCAGTTTGATCCCATTGTGATCAGATAGAGGGCAAGGAATCATTTCAGTTTTCCTGTATTTATTAAGATCTGCTTTGTCTCCTAATATGTGGCCTATTTTAGATAATGTTTCATGTGCTGCTGAAAAGAATGTATATTCTACAGCATTTGGATGAATTGTCCTGTAGATATCTATCAGATCCATTTGTTCTATGACCTCATTTAATCCATATGCATCTCTGTTTTTTTTTTTTTTGCCAGGATGACCTGTCAATTGATGAGAGTGGGGTGTTGAGGTCACCCACTACAACTGTGTATGGTGTTATCTGTAACCTTAGTTCTAATAGCATCTGTTTGATGAAATTGGGAGCCCCCACGTTAGGTGTATATATGTTTAGGATTGTAATGTCTTCCTGTTGGAGTGTTCCTTTATTCAATATAAGTGATCTTCCTTATCTTTCCTAACTAATGTTTGTCTGAAGTCTACCCTGTCAGATATTAGGATAGTGACCCCTGCTTGTTTGCTAGGCCCATTTGCTTGAAACACTGTTTTCTAGCCTTTCACCCTAAGATTGTGTCCATCCCTTGTAGAAAGGTAAGTTTCTTGGAGGCAACAAATCGAAGGATCCTGCTTTTTAACACAGTCTGAAAATCTGTGTCTTTTTCTTGGGGTATTAAGGCCATTGATATTAAGAGTTATTATTGAAAGGTATGTATTTATTTTTGTGATTTTTCTTGTTTTGTAGTTCTGGTTTTACCTTTGCTGTCCTGTATTAACTAGTATTTGAGTATGGTTTGTTTTTTCCAGGTTCCTTATATGTGTGCTTTTTTTTCTCTTCAGCATGTTGGATCCTTTCAACTGTTTTCTGTAGAGCTGGTTTTGTTTTCAAATATTCCTTTAGCTTGCTTTTGTTGTGGAATGTCCTTATTTTTCCATCTATTTGAATGGGTAGTTTTACAGGATAAAGTAACCTTGGTTGACAGTTGTTATCTTTCAGAACTTGGAATACATCACTCCAAGCCCTTCTGGCTTTGAAAGTTTGTGTTGAGCAATCTGCTGTGATCCTGATGGGCTTGCCTTTGTATGTGACTTGATTTTTCTCTCTAACTGCTTTCAATATATTTTCTTTCTTTGGTTTGTGTGTTAGGTAGTTTAATTGTAATATGGTGAGGGTTCTTTCCAGGTTTGTCTGTTTGGTGTTATAAAGGCTTCCTGTATCTGCATTGGTATCTCTTTCCCAATTTGGGGGAAGTTTTCTTCTATGATTTTGTTGAAAATGCCTACTATGCCTTTGGAGTGAAATTCTTCTCCTTCTACTATACCCTGAATTCTTATGTTTGATCTTTTCATAGTGTCTTGAATATCTTGAAATTTCCGTTCATACCTTCCTATTAGTTTGTCTTTCTTTTTGTTGGACTATATTAGATCTGTCACCTGGTCTTCTAGTTTAGATATTCTGTTCTCTCCTTCATTGATTCTACTGGTGAGATTTTCTACAGAGTTTTTTTAAAAATTTTTATTTATTTATTTGCAAGTGACAGAGAGAGAGAGAGAAAGAGAGAGAATGGGCGCCTCAGGGCATCCAGCCACTGCAAACGAACTCCAGACATGTGCGCCCCCTTGTGCATCTGGCTAAAGTGGGTCCTGGGAATTCGAGCCTCGAACTGGGGTCTTTAGGCTTCACAGGCAAGTGCTTAACCGCTAAGCCATCTCTCCAGCCCATCTACAGAGTTTTTTATTTGACTTACTGTGTTCTTCATTGCTAGTATTTCTGACTTGTTTTTCTTTATTATTTCTACTTCCTTATTCATGTCTTGTATTGACCTCCTTATTTCATTAAATTGGTTTCCTGTGTCTTCTTTGATTTTTTTGATTTCCTCTTTGATTTCTTTAAGCATATTTATAATCATCCTTTTAAATTTTTTCTCAGGCATTTCCTGTAAATCATTCTCACTGGAGGTCATTTCTGATGGAGTTTTACTTTTGGTGGATTTACATTGTGTTGATTTTTTGTGTTTCTTGTATTTTAATGTAGAGATTTTTGCATCTTGGATTAACTTAATGTCTGGGTTTTCTCCTTATCTGTAGTATAATTAGATGTATCAATGAATCTGACATTATATATCTTCAGGGTAGGAGCTTAAGGTGCTAAGTGTGGCTCCTAAGACTTTCAGAGTAACCACACAAGTGACCCTAGGTGTTGGGTTTGCCTTCTATGAGAGTATTCTAGTAGGCTGAGTGGAACAAAATACAGGCCAATTCTAAAATTTAACTGAACAATATACACAGTCAATGAAAACCAGCAGAGTATTTATGCAAGAATAAGTATTATGGCAAACAGATCCTCTAACAAATTCAAAGTCCCTAAGGATGTGTGTTGCCCCACATCCTTAGTCCTATCAACCAGGAGACTAAGTTTTATGATCTGTAGAGGGTTCCAAGGTCAGCTTGTGACCAAATGAGACCCTGCCCCAATGAATGACAGAAGAGGAGACAGAGGCACTATAAATCAGGAAGCAACAAATGACAAGCCCGAAATACAGCTTATTTAAGAATGGCCAATCCAACCAACCATCATATTTAACATATAATTTACCCTGACATGGAAGGTGCAATTAGTACTTTCAATGCAACCCTATATACCAGGGTTTTTTTTTGGCGGGTACTGACCTGGTGTAAGTCCAGTTACCTTTTGGGATGGTTTTGGTCTCAGTTATGCTGTGCTCCCACTTGGGTCCCTCTTTGGTGTGCTGTGGGCTCAGGTAGGCTGGCTGGGTCACTGCTCTGATAGCCTGTGCCGGGTGCTTTATAGGTGAGTTCCCTTCCCCAGGTCTCTGGTGCTTGCTGGCGCTTGGGAGCCAGGAGGAAAGGGTATGGATCATGGCTAAAGTTCTCCCACTGGTCCTTGTGATCCTCTCCCTCATGAGCTGCTTCGCTGGTCCCTGCCGTCCTCCCTTCATGTTTCTTGAGTTTGCGAGGAGGCTCGTGTAATGGAAAATCCCCTCGCCTGGCTTCTCTTGTGGCTGGGGCTGAGCCTGGTGGCTGCGGCTGTGCAGTCCTAGTGCCGCCACTGCCAGAGCCACTTCTGCCTGCTTCTGTGGTCTCTAGACGCTCTGGGTCTGTGCTACTTCTCTGTTGTGGTTGATAACTTCTTATACTCTTTCACTTTTTAGTAGAAGAGTGTATTTTGCTGATTATTATTATTATTATTACTTTTTGTCCCCTAGGCTGCTTTGGTGTGGTTCCCACGCCACCATCTTAACTGGCTGTTTATTTTTATTTTTGGTGACCCACTGAGTTTACTTAGGGTTGCTTGCATAAGCATGGGTAGAAGGTTATTTACTGGGCATGGGTAATTTACCAGCAGTAAAGAAGAAGAAAATAGCTTCTCTACCTCAGGCAACCATTAACAGCCAATAACTCCTCAGGGATGGGTGGGGCCTCACATGACAAAATATTGAGGGGCCCAATCTTGTTCAGGCAACCACAGCTGCTGTGAGCTCGTGAGTTCAATTCCATGTCATGTTCAGAAGAAAGCGTTTTACAACACTCTTCCCTGTCCTACAGCTCTTACCTTTTTGCCACCTGTGCCCTGCCTTTTTGCAGTGTTCCCTGAGCCCTGGAGAGGATTATAAACCTGTCCCAGTTAAGGCCGAGCACTCACCAGTCACTTGTTTTCACCTCTTTGACCAGTTAGGGTTTCTGCATTTACTGACAACCACTGCAAAAAGAAGCTTCTTTTGGGGCTACATAAGTCTGAGGACAATTCCTCAGGACCCAAGTAAGCCAGATGCACAAGGTGGCACATGTATCTGGAGATCATTTGCAGTGGCTAGAAGCCCTGGCATGCTTATTCTCTCCCTGTCTCTCTCTGCCTTTTTCTCTCAAATAAATAAATAAACAAACAAAAGTAAAATAAAATATAAGAAAAGAAGCTTCTTTATTTATTTGAGAGAGAGAGAGAGAGAGAGAGAGAGAGAGAGAGAGAGAGAGAGAGAGGATGAGTGCTTCAGGGACCCAAGCCACTGGAAACAACTGCAGACACATGTACCACCTTGTGCACCTGTCTTATGTGGGTCCTGGGGTATCCAACCTGGGTCTTTAGGCTTTACAGACAAGCGCTTTAACCACTAAGCCATCTCTCTAGCCCTCAAAGAAGCTTCTTTGATCAAGGCTGAGAGCAACACTAATTTATGGATACAAACATAAATGTTTAGAAAGCAGTTTGGCAACCTGTCCATTTAGCACAACAATAGTAATAGGTGTACCCTAAGACCCATGACCTCCCAAACCATGGGCTTTTGGCCAGGTTTATAGTACCAGGTATGAATTTCCTCCTAAGGAACAGGCCTCAGATTCAATCAGGAAGTGCTTAGTTACCCCAATAATGGTCATGCTACTGTTGCATCAGTGGGCATATCTTGACTTTGCCAGTTGGTCAAATACTTTTTACTTAAAAAATATTTTATTGATTTACTTAGTTGAGAGACATGCACACGCACATGCGTGTGTGCGCGCACACAAACACACACACACACACACACACACACATATACAGAGAGAGAAAGAGAGAGAGAGAAAGAGAGAGAGATCGAGAATGGGCATACTAGGGCCTCCAGCCACTGCAAACAAATTCCAGATGCATGTGCCACCTTGTGTATCTGGCTTATGTGGGTACTGGGGAATTGAACCTGGGTCCTTGGGCTTTGCAGGCAAGCATCTTAACGGCACTTGCTGTTAGAGAAAAAAGTTAGATCTAGTTGTTTAAATTTTTATTTATTTATTTACTTATTTATTTATGAGAGAGAGAGAGGCAGAGAGAGAGAGAGAGTGAGAGAGAATGGGTGTGTCAGGGCCTCCAGCCACTGCAAATGATCTCCAGACACATGTGCTACCTTGTGCATCTGGCTCTGGCTTATGTGGGTCCTGGGGAATTGAACTGAGGTCCTTTGGCTTTGCAGGCAAATGCCTTTATCTGTTAAGCCATCTCTCCAGCCCTATATCTGTTTTTTTTTTTTTCCCTGTGGTGGAAAAACTTCAAAATTTTTATAGAAAGAGATAACCAAAACATATGCAAACATAAAAAGATGGAAGAAAAATATAATTGCGGTGGATTGGAATGTTAGTGAACCAAAATGTTATTTTTATGGATTTTGTCAAGTTTATACTGATTTTGTATGTTATTCATTTTGACCTCCCATGCCTGCCTGGAACTCATGATCTTCCTGCCTTGGGCTTTAAAGTGCTGGGATTGAGCCCCCATCTTACAGAGCTCACACACACACACATGCACACACACACACACACACACACACACACACACACACGATTCCTTTGTCCTTGAAGATTTATGACTCAGACACTGTCTCTGGGCTTCCCCAACTTTGTTCTCCATCAGGGATGGAGCCCTGAGCTTCTATCAGATCCTCTTCCAGGGAGAATTAAATAGAAGAGCGTTTCTTATGTAATCATCCCTGATGCTTGCAAAGGCAAACTATGTGGCATCCAAGTGGTGCCCATGACTTCATTTAGCACTCACTACAAGTCTTTATGGAAAAACTGCTTTTTCATTGAAGCAATTTTCTACTGTCCATCCCCTGTGGCATGTTGGCCTTGCTGAGTCCCATGGCACTGGGCTGTGTAGTGGAAGGGCCAGAAGTTAACCCTTGCAGTCCAGGTCCTCTGTGCTTACTCCCCCACACTTCCGGACGTTCAGCATGCTCGACTGCAGCCACATCTACACCCTTCCTCTTGGCTTGCGAATGAGCAGACCCCTTGATCCTCTGGCCTGAGAACCGTCCTTCGCTGCTCCTTCTGAACACCAGGAGGAACTGAAGCTATTTCGCCCTGAGCCTGATGGGCATGAGTATGTGTTTGGCAGATTTATGGGTGGGGATGTCAATAGGATTGGAATTTGTGGAACGCTTACCGTATGTAAGCTGTGTACTTCACTGTTGCAGTTACCTTTTTGTTGCCTGGACAAAACACCTGAACGAAGGCAGCTGATGGGAGAAAGGGGTTAATTTGGCTTAAAGTCTTTTTTATTGTAATTTAAAAAATATTTTTATTTATTTATTTTTAAGTAGAGAGAGAGAGACAGCCACACAGAGAGAACGAGAGAGAGAAAGGGGGGTGGGGAATATATAGGAACGCCAGGGCCTACGGGGCTGCTGCAAATGAACTCCAGACCCATACGTCACTTTGTGCATCTGGCTTTATGTGGGTCCTGGGGAATTGAACCTGGCTCATTAGGGTTTTCAGATAAGCACCTTGATCACTGAGCCGTATCTGCAGCCCCTGGCTTGCAGTCTTGAGGAGAGGTTTCACCATGGCGGGAAAGCCTGGCAGAGCAGAGGCTGGACGTGACCTCGGGCTGTAGCGCAGGCAAGCTGGGTTAATAAACCTCACGGGTCCTCCCCGCAACTCCTCCAGCAAGGCTCCACCTCCCAAACTGCCACTAGCTGGGGACCAAGTGTTCGAAACACATGAGGTGATCAGGGACATCTTATCCAAGTCACCACATTCACCCCAGCAGAGGGAAGGGCAGGTACGTCTTGGAAATCTTCCCTGGCCGGAGGGGCGAGTGGGAAGAATGTCAGGTCTATGGGGACCCAGACCTGCACAGAGATGAAGGGAGCCACCCGCTCTGAGGGGTGCACAGAACCCCAGGGCGAGTCCCTGGCCCACCCTCTCACAGGCTACTTCACTGCAGACAAGTCACTTCACCCTGCTTACCTCCAGTATGGAAATCATGGGTGCCCTTATCTTGAAAGAGCTCAGCATCTGGCATGTACCACTCTGGAACGTTCACTGCTTCCTCAGACAAGGCAGAAGGGACCCCCTTCCTCCACTCAGAGGAGCCCAGTATCAGCGACAGAGGCTCCTCAAGAAATCTGGTCCGGCCAGTTCTCCTTTCGGTCCGCGCTGACCACCCTCCTTTGTCCGGAGCTGGGGAGCTGGGTTTGGGAAAGCCGAGAGTCTCCGGCGTCCCTGTGTCTATTTCTGGAGGAGTCTATGCTTTTCCTTGTGAGTGAGAACAGGTGGGAAGCCTGGAACCCGAGCGAGCGGGCTGCTGGGAGAGGCTGCTAGCTGGGGACTTGGTGGGGGTGATGCCCCCAGGCTCCCCCTTTCCTGCCTCATTGGCCGCTTTGGTCACCCTCCCCTCCCCCGGGGCTGGGTTGCCCTCACTGCCACTGCACCCTCCGTTCTGGACCACAGAGGCTGAGTAAACTCGTTTCCATTGAGGTTCTCAGGATCCAGTGACTTTGTGCTTGGCAAAGAGCGCTGCTTTGTGGCGGCTCAGGCTACACAGTGGCGGGGTCTTCGAACCCTCGTGTCACACAGCAACCTTGAGGCATCTCTGTGGGCCACTGGGGCTGGGGAAAGCTTGGGGACAGAGGTCTGTGTAAGTGTGTGAGGACTCCTCCGCAGCCCATGAAGCCTGCCCATCTCTCCCTATGCATACCCACGCCATCCCCCATCCCACCTCCATAGTCACCCCCCACCCAAGCCTTGCAGCTAGTGTATGGGGGGGTGTTAGACCCTCTCCTTCACAATTGCTGCTGGTCCCTGGGAAAGGACAGTGGGGACTAAGGAGGAGTTCTCTTAGCCACCCTTCTGTAGGCCTACCCCTCACTCCAGGCTTGGTATGGGCCTGGCCCCCAGCCCCAGACACTCCTTCCCTCAAAACTTCCATGTAGGTTTTCTGTTCCTTCATCCTGGGGTCTTGGGCGGCAGGGACAAAAATGAAAATCTTTGCTTATGTTTTAAAAAAAAATTTTCCCACAATGTATTTTCTTGTGTATTTTTTTTTTTTGGTTTTTTGAGGTAGGGTCTCACTCTAGCCCAGGCTGACCTGGGATTCACTGTGGAGTCTCAGGGTGGCCTTGAACTCACAGCAGTCCTCCTACCTCTGCCTCCCAAGTGCTGGGATTAAAGGCGTGCGCCACCACGCCCGGCTCTTGTGTATTTTATATACTGTGAAGTGCACAAAGTTTCTTTTTTTCTTTTATTTTCTCAAATTTTTATTAACATCTTCCATGATTATAAAAAAAATCCCATGGTAATACCCTCCCTCCCCCCACTTTCCCCTTTGAAATTCCATTCTCCATCATATCCCCTCCCCTTCTCAATCAGTCTCTCTTTTATTTTGATGTCATGATCTTTTCCTCTTCTTATGTTAATCTTGTGTAGGTAGTGTCAGGCACTGTGAGGTCATGGATATCCAGGCCATTTTGTGTCTGAAGGAGCACGTTGTAAGGAGTTCTACCCTTCCTTTGGCTCTAACATTCTTTCTGCCACCTCTTCCGCATTAGACCCTGAGCCTTGTAAGGTGTGATAGAGATATTGCAGTACTGAGCACTGTGGTTACTTCTTTCCAGCACCATGTTACCTTCTGAGTCGTCCCAAGGTCACTGCCATCTGAAAAGAGAAGATTCTCTACCCAGAGTGAGAGTAGCATCAATAAAAGGGTGTGAACATTAATAGAAGTGCTTATTGGGCAGTTTGATAAGCATAGTATATACATTTAGCCAGACAGCAGGAGACGTTACACCCCTAGGGCTCATGACTACCCTGTTTTAAGTTTTCAGTATCAGGGATGTATTCCCTCCCATGGAGCAGGCCCCCAGTCCAATTAGGGGGCAGTTAGGTTCCACCATGATAGACGTGCCACTATTGCACCCGTTGGCTCATTTGGCCTGGCTGGCCAAATATAAGGCTTGCAATGTCCACTGTTGAGTATCTTGACTGGTGATTTCTCTTTCTCCCATTGAACTGCATGCAGAATGGCTTCTTCCAGCTTTCTGTCAGCTGGTCTACTTGGAGGAGTAGGAGGAGACATCTTGCTCAGCTCCAGCAAGATGTCTCAGTGGCCTTGCAGCCCAAGTGTGTGGAGTCTTCAGCAATAGGGTCTTACCATCTATTCCTGGTGGGAAGCCAAGGGCCTTGGCAATGGCCTATAATGTTTTGGGGGCATCAGGGACCTCCCTGGCCAACAACTCACTGGAGGTATCCCATCCCTGGCACTGAAAATTTTCTAACAACGATCTATGGCTCCTGAGTGTTCCATTGTCTAAAACAGGAGGATTCCATATGATTTATCTGCATCCTCTTAGATTTTGATTAGCCCTCCCTCCACCTTTCCTTTACTCAATCTCTTCCCCTGACCTCACTTTGGGCCTTTTCACCCCCATTAATCTATTCTTCTACTTACATATATACAATACCATCCTATTAAGTACCCTCCTCCCTTCCTTTCTCTTCCCTTTATATCTCTTTTCTAGCTTACTGGCCTCTGCTACTGAGTTTTTTCCTCCTCACACAGAAACCCAATCATCTGTTGCTAGGATCCACATATGAGAGAGAACATGCGCTTGGCTTTCTTCTTTTGCTTATGTTTTTTTAAAATTTTTTATAGTTTATTTTTATTTATATTTGAGAGAGAAAGAGGCATGTGTGTGTGTCTATGTATATATGTATATATATAATATATAGAGAGAATGAGTGTGCCAGGGCTTCCAGCCACTGCAAATGAACTCCAGAAGCATGTGCCACCTTGTGCATCTGGCTTATGTGGGTCCTGGGGGATCGAACCTGGGTCCTTTAGCTTTGCAGGCTAGCACCTTAACTGCTAAGCCATCCCTCCAGCCCAAAAATCTTTGCTTATGTTTTGAGACTAAGCCTTGCTATGTAGCCCAGGCTAGCCTCGAACTGACCATCCTCCTGCAATGGCCTCTCAAATGTTGGGATTGCAAACATGTGCCATTAACCCCAAAACTCCCCCTCTGGGGCTCAGGGTGAGGAATATATAGGCAAACATGAGGTGCAATTTCTCCAGAGCCAGCTGGGCTGGCTGCCACTCTGCAGTATTATTCTGTGCCCTGAATCTCTTGCTAGCCATCCCCCACCACAGGCCAATGTCTTTGAGATTGACCAGCCCGAGCAGCGTCAGCCCCTGTGTGGACACCAGAACCTCAGCATCTTCTGCCAGTATGGCTAAGAGCAGGGCCCCACGGGGCTTGAGAGGAGTCAGGAATTTAGGGCCTTGACTCCACCCTTCAGACAGCCCGGGTCCTGTATCCTCACACGTGCGGGGCCTGGATGCCAGCTTTCTTATTCTGTCCTCACATAACACGGGCGCCAACGCCGCTGTCCTTCCTCTCCACATGCGGCGTCAGAAGTAACAGCTGTGATGTATGCACGGCCACATGGAGGAGCTTTTTACAGAGTCAGAGAAAAAAGTTGCAGGGAGATCCATGGCAACCCATTTACATGAATTAAAAACTGTGCGCCCCAAACCAGGATGGACACGTAGGAAAATACGAAAGCCGTTGGAAAGGTATCTAAGGAGAGACGAGAAGGAGGTCAAAGGGAAAGGAGAGAGTGAAAAGAGGGAGAGAGGGAGAGAGAGGAGGGAAGAAGCTTCTCACAAGCTGCCTCTGAATTTCTTTTAGAAATAAACTTGGATTTATTCAATGTGTGTATGTATATTCAATATGCATATATGTGTTCATATAAAAGCACAAAGCCTATGCAACTTACAAAAGTGGGAAGCTGCAGCCAGGTGGGATGGTACGTACCTGCAATCCCAGCACTTGGGAGGCTGAAGCAGGAGGATTGCAAATTGGAGGCCAGTCTAGGCTCCATAGCATGGCTCTGTCTCCAAAAGAGGGTGGAAGGTTATATTAGCTAATAAGTTATTTATTTATTTTGGTTTCTCGAGGTAGGGTTTCACTGTAGCCCAGGCAGACCTGGAATTCACTAAGTAGTCTCAGGATGGCCTTGAACTCATGGCGATCCTCCTACCTCTGCCTCTACCTCCTGATTGCTGGGATTAAAGGCGTGTGCCACCATGCCTGGCTTTTTATTTTTGTTTTTGAGACAGGATCTCATGTACCTGAGGCTGGCCTTGAACTCCTGATCCTCCTGCCTCCACCGTCCAAGTGCTGCGATAATAGGCACATGCTACTATGCTTGGTTTATCCCCCACCAGCCCCATATTCTCAAGGTCATTTCAAGGACTGCATCATAAAGGACAAAAGACAGATACAGTGATCTCTTTAAAACATGACAGAAACAGAAAAAAGAAGGGAGGGAAGGAGGAAAGGACGTAAGAAAGGAAGGATTGGAAGCCAATCTCACATGAGCAATCATGGGTCACATGGTCCCTGAGTTAGTTAATACCACCAAAAATGCTGCCAGCGAGAGGCTCCTGGCTGCCGCTTTGTCACGTTCCTGTCTGCTTAGACTGTGACCACTCCAGGTGCAAGACCCATGTTGCAGTCTTAGTATGTCCCCACACAGAGGAACTACTCAACCCACAGCAAAAATGGTGCAAGAGGGCTGGAGAGATGGCTCTGCAGTTAAGGCACATTCCTACAAAGCCCAACGACCCAGGTTTGACTCCCCAGTGTCCATGTAAAAGCCAGATGTGCTAAGTAGCCCATGCATCTGGAGTTCATTTGCAGTGGCTAGAGGCCTTGGACCACCTGTTCTCTCTCTCTGAAATAAATTATGTATATATATATATATATATATATATATATATATATATGAATAATTTTTTTTGGTGTTTTCGAGGTAAGGTCTCCCTCTAGTCCAGGCTGACCTGGAATTCACTATGTGGTCTCAGGGTGGCCTTGACCCTATGGTGATCCTCCTACCTCTGCCTCCCAAGTGCTTGGATCAAAGGCATGCACCATCATGCCTGGCTAATAAAAATATTTTTAAAAAATGAGGCGAAAGCTAGGCATGGTGGCGCACGCCTTTAATCCCAGCACTCAGGAGGCAGAGGTAGGAGGATCGCTGGGAGTTTGAGGCCACCCGGAGACTACATAGTGAATTCCAGGTCAGCCTTGGCCAGAGTGAGACCCCACCACGAAAAAAAAAAAAAAAAAAAAAAAAAAACACAAACAAACAAAAAAATGAGGTGAGATCCTTAATTTACAAAGAATATGTAACAGCTGAAGAAAACTAAGATTTTGAATCCTATGTAAAAATATGCAAAAGAAGCCAGCCAATTAATCTGCTTACTTGAATGTGTTTCTGCAGAAATTCAGAAAAAGCCAGCAATAGTGCTGCCATGTTTATGAGCCTTAAGGACAACTAAGGTCATTAAGCTTCCTGAAAAATAGCTACAATATTGTAATGTTGAAGTGTTTTCATAAAACCTTTCATTAAAATTTTATTATAGCTTGTTCTAAGCTTAATGAAACTTGAAAAAGTTAATAAATTGCACGTAAGTTTTTGAAGGGAAAAACGTGCAAAAGATATGAACAGACAATTCACATACAAACATAGAAATGATATAAAAATGTCCTTAGGCAAAGGAAGACATTCAACTTTACCCATGTAAAGAGAAATGTTAATTAAAAGCCCATGAAAGAAAGGCAGGTGTGGTAACAACTTGGGGGGCTGAAGCAGAAGAATCTGGAGTTCAAGACCAGAGACAACTCTGTCTCAAAAAAAAAAAAAAGATATCAAAATTTTATTTCTCACTATTTAGATTAGCAAAAACATAGCCTGACATTCTGCAATGTTGGCCTAACCCTAGGGAGAATTTGTTGAAACCTAAGAGAACTGTATCTGCATTTACCCTTCAACCCAGTAACCTTATTCCTAGGAACTCACCCTACGCTATATACCTTAATAATAAGTGTGTGGCAGCATTCTTTGTCATTGTGGAAAAATAAGATACTCTAAGGGCTGGAGAGATGATTCAGTGGTTAAAGGCACTTGCCTGCAAAGCCGGACAGTCTGGGTTTGATTCCCCAGTGCCTATGTAAAGCCAGATGCACACAATGGCACATGTGTCTGGAGTTCATTTGCAGGGACAAGAGGTCCTGAAGTGTCCAGTCTCTCTCTCTTTTCTTTTTTTTAAATGTTTTAATTGATGACTTACATAATTATAGACAATAAACCAAGTGTGTGTGGGGGTAATTCCCCCCTTTCACTTTTGCAGTTCCACTCTCCATCATACCCTTCCCCCCTCAGTCTCTTTTATTTTGATGTCATCATCTTTTCCTCCTACATTCTCTTTCTATCTGCCTCTTTCTTAAATAAATAAAATTTTTTTATTTATTAGTTTATTTGAGACATAGAAAGAGGGAGGGAGGGAGAGAGAGAGAGAGAGAGGGAGAGAATGGGCGCACCAGGGCCTACAGCCACTGCAAACGAACTCCAGACGCATGTGCCACCTTGTGCATCTGGCTTACATGGGTCCCGGGGAATCAAATGGAAGTCCTTTGGCTTTGCAGGCAAACACCTTAACTACTAAGCCATCTCTCCAGCCCAAATAAAATTTTTATTTATTTATTTATGTTTATTTTTATTTATTTGAGAGCAACAGACAGAGAAAGAGGCAGAGAGAGAGAAAGACAGAGAGAGAGAGAGAGAGAGAGAGAGAGAGAGAGAGAATGGGCGCACCAGGGCTTCCAGCCACTGCCGACAAACTCCAGATGAATGCGCCTGTGGTGGTTTGAATAGAATAGATGGCCCCCAATATATTCAGTTGTTTGTTTGTAGTTTGCATCTTTAGCCACCTGGCTGGAGGCAGTCACTGGGTGGATCTTAAGGTGTGGTGGTGGGTTTCAGATTCCAATCTAAAGATATGCAAAGTGTGCCTAGCAGGAGTTCCTGAAGTGTGCTCTGGCTTTTGACTTTTAGGCTTGTGTTTGTCTCTCTCTCTCTGCTTGAGCCTGTGAAAGCAGGCCAGCTTGTTCTGCCATTATGGAACTTCCCCTGGATCTGTAAACTTCAATAAATATCCCTTCCTCCATAACTGTGCCTGGTCTGGAAGTTCATCTCAGCGAACCTAAAGCTGTCTGATACAGAATTTGGTACCGAGGAGTGGGGTGAGATGAACCTTACTATGTGGATGTTGATCTTGTGGAACCTTTGTTTTGGAGGAATAGGCGTGGATTTGGTGCTTGCAACCGAAGATGTCTTCTGGAGTGGTAAGCCAAGTTTTATGGACTATTCTGATGAGAGTCTGAGAATGCTAAGTGCAGACAGCATTGAACTTCGAGGCTTGGCTTATGAGCTTTCTAAGGGGAAGGAAAGACTGCAGAGGACTTTGTTGGAACTGGGCTACTGGCATAAGGGCTGGCTGCGTCCTGCTGCCCAGGCCCAGAGAGTTTGATCAAGGTTAAATTTGTAATGGACTGATGTGCTTGGCTAGAGATATTGGACTGAGAGATTTAAGATTATAAGCTGGAAAACCTCAAGAAAGTTAAAATTACAGGCACTGAGACTGGTTTTAGGTTACTGAATCTGCTATTGTCAAACACATTAGCAATCTTAAGGAAGATATCCAACTGCTTTACATTAAAACAATGGACAGGATGCCTAAGGAAGGACTATCATAGAAATGCAAACACTTTTGGAAAGAGTTGACTGGAGAAGGAACCTGCTTTTCAAGGCTATGATTTGTTTCGTCCCTGAATTAAGAATATGGCTGTGTCCTGCACACCTGGTATTGGTTTCAGAAGCATGAAAAATGCATGGAGTGGACGTAAATTGCACATGCTTCCAGGATCCGCTGCTGAGATGCAGCATGAGGCAGGGCATGATGCCCTGATAGGCTGAAAGAGCCTTTGGAAAATGTGGAGTGGTCATGAATTGCACATGGTTCCAGGAGCTGCTGCTGAGATGTGGCATGAGGCAGGGCATGATGCCCTGATAGGCTGAAAGAGCCTTTGGAAGATGGACCGTGGTTTGCATGCAGACCTGAAGATGTTTTGGATATACCAGGACTGTGCAAGGGCTACCATAGAGCACACTGTTGGCCTAAGATGGAAGTGTTCCCTGGCTACACTGCCCAGCTGGAGGGGCGGAATTGAAAAGTCTGGAGACTGTTAGTCTCTGGGTATATTGAACTTGAACTGCAGAAGTTTGATGTTTGTTTGATGGTGGTTGAGTTTGCATTGTTTTAGTCTCTCCTTGCTGTGCCTTATACCAGTTAAAAATGTTTACTCTGTGCCTTTATATGTTAGAAGTGTTTAACTTGTTTCATTTTACAGGTCTTCATATCTTAAATTGGTCAAGACTGTGGGACCTTTGAAATTGAACTGAATACAATTTACAATGTGTGATGGTTATAAATCTATTGGGGGCCAGGGGCGGAATGTGGTGGTTTGAATAGAATAGATGGCCCCCAATATATTCAGTTGTTTGTTTGTAGTTTGCATCTTTAGCCACCTGGCTGGAGGCAGTCACTGGGTGGATCTTAAGGTGTGGTGGTGGGTTTCAGATTCCAATCTAAAGATATGCAAAGTGTGCCTAGCAGGAGTTCCTGAAGTGTGCTCTGGCTTTTGACTTTTAGGCTTGTGTTTGTCTCTCTCTCTCTGCTTGAGCCTGTGAAAGCAGGCCAGCTTGTTCTGCCATTATGGAACTTCCCCTGGATCTGTAAACTTCAATAAATATCCCTTCCTCCATAACTGTGCCTGGTCTGGAAGTTCATCTCAGCGAACCTAAAGCTGTCTGATACAGCGCCCCCTTGTGCATCTGGCTTATGTGGGTACTGGGGAATTGAGCCTCGAACTGGGGTCCTTAGGCTTCACAAGCAAGTGCTTAACCACTAAGCCATCTCTCCAGGCCCCCAAATAAAGTATTTTTTTAAAAGAGCATAAGAAGGATTAACTAGAAACTAACGAAATTTGTTATTTTGGGTGCCAGGGCAAAGACAGGAGGCCTCTATGACATTTTTCTGACATCTCTACCTGTTTTTCAAGAAAATTTTAAATTTATTTTCAAGGAGAGAGAAAGAGAGAAAGAGAGAGAGAGAGAGAGAGAGAGATCACCAGGGCCTCTAGCCACTGCAAACGAACTCCAGATGCATGCACCACCTTGTGTATCTGGCTTTATGTGGGTACTGGGGAATTAAACCTAGGTCATTAGGCATTGTAGACAAGCGCCTTAACTGCTGAGCCATCTCTTCAGCCCTCTACTTCTTTTTAAAAAATAGTGTTTTAGGGCTGGAGAGATGGCTTAGCAGTTAAGCGCTTGCCTGTGAAGCCTAAGGACCCCAGTTCGAGGCTCGATTCCCCAGTACCCACGTAAGCCAGATGCACAAGGTGGTGCATGCATCTGGAGTTCGTTTGCAGTGGCTGGAGGCCCTGATGCACCCATTTGCGCGCGCGCTCTCTCTCTCTGCCTCTTTCTCTGTCTGTCACTCTCAAATAAACAAAAAACTAAAAAAATAGTCTTTTAAAGAAACTTTCACTTTGGGAATTATGTCAATATTTTATATGTTAAAATCAATAGAATATGCAGAACCCTAAAATTGAGTTTAAATGAAAATAAAAGAATCCAACTTTATTTCAAGTGGATAAAACAACAACAATGAAGGAAGAGAAAAATAGTAACTCAAGTAATTTTTTTTTTTTTTGAGCCAGAGTCTCAAACTAGTCCAGGCTGACCTGAAACTCACTTTGTAGCCTAGACTGCCCTTGAACTCATGGCAATCCTCCTACTTCAGCCTTCCAAGCACTGGGAATTAAAGGCTTGCATCACCATACCCAGCTGTTCAAGTAATGTTTTTTTTTTTTTCTTTTTTTTTTATGATAGCGAGAGAGACAGAGAGGGAGAGAGTTACCATGCCAGGGCCTCCAGCCACTGCAATCGAACTCCAGACTCATGTTACACCTAGTGCACATGTGCAACCTTACGTGCTTATATCACCTTGTGTGTCTGGCTTATGTAGGATCTGGAAAGTCGAACATGGGTCCTTAGGCTTTGCAGGCAAGCACCTCAACTGCTAAGCCATCTCTCCAGCCCTATTCAAGTAATGTTTAAATGATGGTATCTTGACCATATGCCCTTGTTTCTATGTATAGAAAAACCCAGAAGTAAGTACTGATTTCTTTTTTGGTCAGCTTTCCTTTTTTGTAGTGGTATTGGAGAAATTGACAAAATTGGAATATGAATTTTATTTTTATTTATTTATTTATTTGACAGAGAAAGAGGGAGGGAGAGAGAGAGAAAAAAAATAATGGGCACACCGAGGCCTCCAGCCACTGCAAACAAACTCCAGACGTGTGTGCCCCCTTGTGCATCTGGCTAACGTGGGTCCTAGGGAATCGAACCTGGGTCCTTTGGCTTTTCAGGCAAATGCCTTAACTACTAAGCCCTGACCTGAGAGTTTTGGTATCTACAGCTGCACAGTGGAGCTGGCCGTGCCTTGCTACCAGCCTGGGCAAGGGAGGATGGAGTGAGACACTGAATGCCAAGGTACTCCAGGAGAAATCCGACTCAGGCTGTGTCTCAACAGAATTCACTTTCAGAACTTTTGGGAATATAAAGGGACATTAAACTATATTGAGACAAGGGAAAACCAGGCCTCTCTCTGTCTGACCTTATGCCCTAACTCTACCCATATATTTGGCTAAGAGTAATGCAATTAAAGCACTGATAATGTTAATGATAGGCTTTTATTTTTAAGCACTGCTTTAATGTTTATTTTTTTCTTTGAATAAGCTCAGGTGTTGGGAATTGGGGTGATTTGATTCCCTAATTGGTAGTTGTTAGACTTTCCCTGATGCCTGGCTGTCATAAATGGAGGACTGCCAGGAAAGCAGCCAGCCAGACTGCCTTCGTGACACCAGCTCTTTCAACACACTTCAGGAATGCTTTTTAAAAAAATAAATTTATTTTATTTATAAGGAGAGAGAGAGATAGAAGGAAGAGAGAAGAGAGACAGACAGAGAGAGAATGGGCACTCCAGGGCCTCTAGCCACTGCGAATGAACTCCAGATGTATGTGCCCCTTGTGCATCTGGCTTATGTGGGTCCTGGGGAATTGAACCTAGGTCCTTTGACTTCGCAGGCAAATACCTTAACTGCTAAGCCATCTCTCCAGCCCTTGAGGAATGCTTTGAGGAAGCTATTCTACAACCATGGCTGCTTACTGCCAAAATATAACTGTGGCCTCAAAGGCACTGTGCAGCCATGATGGTTTCACAAATCTGGTGCCAGTCATTATGCCAGACATCACAAGACTCAGAAAACTCTAGCACCATTTTCACTAAAGCAAGAAGGAAAGCACTTCTCTCTGTAACCCTGTAGAAGGGCTACGATTGGTGCAAATAGAATCCTTCATTTGCATGAAGTGCGGTGCTGTGATTGGTGCTGTGATTGGTCATTGCCTCTCTGTCTCCCATTCTGGTTGTATAACCAGGTGGTTTGGCTTACTTTTCAAGTCAGCTGGGACTTCTGTGCTATCCCCTTAATATAGCAAAATTCAGCCAGATAAGAAAATTCTTTCAAGTGGTTTAATCTTGCCACTTAAAAAATTAGTTTCTTTTATTTGTTTATGAGAGAGAGAGAGAGAGAGAGAGAAGAGAGAGAGAATGGGCGTGCCAGGGCCTCTGGCCACTGCAAACAAACTCCACACACGTGCACCCCCTTATACATCTGGCTTACGTGGGTCCTGGGGAATCAAACCTGAGTCCTTTGGCCTTGCAGGCAAGTGCCTTAACCACTAAGCCATCTCTCCAGCCTATCATCTGACCACTTTTGATCTTTATCATTAGCAGAATGGACCGAGCTGGAAACACAAAGAAGAGACGTCACAGGAGTGGCGTAGTAGCAGTCATGAAGGCAGCAGTAGCAGTGGCTGAGGACAGGGGACTGCCACACCTTAGGGTCTATGATACTAGCCGCTGTAAGAATGCAGGGTCCCAGCACCCGAGGCCTGCTCTGGTAGTTTGAATCAGATGACCCTCCCACCCTCATAAACTCATGTGTTTTGAGTGCTTGGTCTCAAGCTGGTGGCAAATTGAGAGGTGGAGTCACGTCGGAGAAGGTGTATTGCTAGGGTGGACCTTGAGGTTTATTAGCCCCTAGCTTTCCAGTGTTAGTTCAGCTCACTCTGTCCTTTTTGAAAAAACTTTATCGACAACTTCCATAAATATAAATAATACACTGTGAGCATAATCTCTTCCCACCACCCTCCTTTCCCCCTTTCAAATCTTCTCTCCATTGAAATCCTTCTTTTTTCCAACTAGCCTCACTTCTTACCACTTTTTTTTCCTTCCTATTATACCGATTTTGAGTAGGTAGCATCAGCCACCGTGAGGTCATGAATATGCGCCTGGAAGACAGTATTATAAGCACTTCTTCCTTTCCTTTGGCTCTTACATTCTTTCTGCCACCTCTTCTACGATAGTCCCTGAGTCTTGGAGGGTGTGATAGAGATGTCTCAGTGATAAACACTCCACTGTCTCTTATCCTCAGCACTTTAGTAAGTTTTGAGTCATCCAGGTGGTCACCACCATCTGGAAAGAGCAGCTTCTCTAAACAAAAGAGAGAGTAGCATTAAAATACGGGCATAGACATAAGTAGTTAGAGGGTAGTTTGGTTTGGTGGGCATAATATATCCATTTAGCGACACAACAGTAGTAGTTCCTCCCTAAAGCTTATGACCTCTCAAGCCATAGGTTTAAAAATTATTTTTTATATTTTATTTATTTATTTGAGAGAGAGAGAGAGAAAAAAAAAGAGAGACAGGAAGAAGCTAATAGAGAGAAAGAGAATGGGCATGCTATGGCCTCTAGCCATAGCAAACAAATCCAGACACATGCGCCACCTTGTGCATCTGGCTTATGTGGGTACTGGGGAATCAAACTTGGGTCCTTAGGCTTAGCAGGCAAGCACCTTAACTGCTAAATTATCTCTCCAGCCCCCACAGCCTTTTTTTTTCTAGGTACAGTTTCACTGTAGCCCAGGCTGACCCAGAATTCATTATGTAGACTCAGGGTGGCCTCAAACTCACAGCAATTCTCCTACCTCTGCCTCCTGAGTGCTGGGATTAAAGGCGTGTGTCACCATGCCCAGCCTTCCCATAGGCTTCTTTTTTCAGTGTCAGACAAAAATTCCCTCTTGTGGAGCAGGCCTCAAGCCCAATCAGAAAGCAGTTGGTTTCTCCCATAACAAACATACGACCATTGCACCATTTGGTACATTTGGCCTGTCTGGACAGCCGTTAAGCTTGTAGGGTCCACTGCTTGTTAACACTATTGATGATTTTTCTCCCCCAAAGTGCTGCATAGGTCTTTCCAGCATCTTGACAAGCTAGTCCACAGGGAAGAGGCTTCCAGCTCAGCTCCAGCTTGATTTCTCAGTGTCCTGCAGCCTCTTTAGCAATAGGGTCTCACCATCTGGTTCTGCTGGCCAACCAAAAGCCTTGGCAATAGCCTATAATGTTTTGGGGGCATCAGGGACCTTCCTGCTCAACATCTCTCTTGAAGGTATCCCACCCCTGGCACTGAAAATTTCCTAATAACAATCTATGGCTTCTGGGTACAGTATTGTCCACCTCCACAAGATACTTCTGCCAAACTGTGTTTTTTAAACATATATGTTATTAGTTAGCAAAGATGTAGGTTTCCATATGGCTTATCTGTATATCTTAAATTTTGATTAACCCTTCTCCTCTTCTCCATCCCCTCCCTTTAGACCATTCTCCCCTCTACATGTGTACTGTACCCTCCCCATAAGTCCTCCCCTCTCTTCTCTCCCTTATATCCCCATTCTAGCTTCCTGGCCTCTATTACTGACCCATACAAGTCTAAACATTTGAAGCTAGGATCCACATATGGGAGTGTGGCATTTGACTTTCTGACGGGCTCACTCACTTGCTGCTGTTTTCCTCCTGCTGTGGCAGATGTGACGCCCAGTCCTCTGCTCATTGCCTGCCGGCATGAACCTTCCCCTCAAGACTGTAAGCCAAAATAAAAAACTTTCCTCCCATCAGCTGTTTTTGGTCGGGTGCTTATGGTCCCAGCAACACAAAGGTAATTGCAACATCTGTCCGGACTACTGCCCACTGCTGACGCTCACTGATTCTGGCAGCCAAGGAGTATAATAGCTGGCAAGTTAAAATCCAGAGCAATGAACCTTCCAACCTTGGTGGTGAGAGTGACATGCCTCTGGCTTCTGAAGCCCAGAGCAATCAGCCTCTTGCTCTCAGGGCTTGGAGTTTTAGGCCTCTGATTCTGCCAGTCCTTCCCCTGGGCCTCGGGCACTCAGTGTCCAGGACTGCCAACATGAGAGGAGCTTCTCTTTGCTGACTCATGACTTCTAATCAGGCAGACCAAAAGGACACCACCAGACGATTAGAGGAGCTACTGGAAGTGAGGGTGAAGAGACTGTGGCACTTGGTGGGTAAAGTGGGGTAAATGAGAGCCCTTTCAGAAGATAATCCTGTGCATGGGACAGAGTCCGAGGATTATTTGGAAAAAATGACCTTTACAGACATGCTTAAGCTAAAGATGGGATGCTTCTGGATTACCCTGTGGGCCCTGAACCTAATGGCAAATATCCTTGTAAAGACAGAAGAGGCAGAAGAAGTTATGTGATCACTGAGGTGGAGTTTGGAGTGATGTGGCCACAAGCCATGGCATACCTGGAGAGGCAAGTTGCAAGAGGCAAGGGAGGATACTGACCTATACTTTCTGTGGGAAACAATTTGGTGACATCTTCATTTTGGACTCCTGTCTTCCAGAACTGTGAAAGGATCCATCTCTGCTGTGATTAGCATCAAGTTTGTGGTGTTACAGCCATCCTGGGAACTGAATTTGGTTGTGGGGGAGGAGGCATTAAATACATTTTCCTCAGGTGCCCCATTCCTCATAGGAACTCCCTGGAACTGCATCGTGGGTGTCATCTGACAACTAAGTCCTCCCCCCCCCCCGTGGGTTTCAGTCTAATGTGGAGCAGAGGTAGGGGCCCTGGGCCAGTGAATGTCTGTCTTTATGAGAGCTGACCCCCCAACCCTGCCCTCCCTCCAGCTGTGAGAAGCAGGAGCAGTAAGTGGCTCTTATGGGTGGAAAGAGTAGCCTAATCCACGTTGGCTGGAGGAGCCCATGGTCCAGTGTGGGAAGATGGCTCAGCAGGGCTGGCCAGGAGCCAAAGTGAGGAACACAGAAAGGTAAAGTCACATGACCTGAAATAGAGATAGATGGAGGGAGAATATATGAATGGGTGCACCAGGGCCTTTTGCAGCAGCAGCAAATGAACTCCAGATGCATGCATCATTTTGTGAGTCTGGCTTTATGTGCGTACTGGGGAATTAAACCCAAGCCAGCAGGCTTTGCGTGCAAGTGCCTTTAACCCCAAGCCACCTCCCCAGGTCCCTGTCATTATATTTAAGAGGATTTAATAAACTTGTTCAGCCTAGGTTTCATTGTGCTGCTTCTCCCCTGGTGAGGCAGGGAGGGAGGTATCTCAGGGTTTATGCTCAGAGCCTGTTAACTCCCTCTGTCCCTCTCTCCCCAGCCATACTCCCAAGCACCCCATAAAACTTTCCGACTAGTCTAAAATTCCCTCACTAACGCAGGTAGGATCTTTCACATCCTGCAGTATGTAAACTCCCCAGGTCAAAGTCGCCGAGCGCACCTGTGTGGGTTCTCTGATGGGGAAAGCTGACCCAGAAGGAAGAGCGGACACAGGAGGAATGTTAAGCTAACTTTCACTTCTACGTTTCACTCGGCACTGCCCAGGTCCCAAGGGTACAGGAAAATTTTCATCTGCCATGGTTGGACATGCTTGGATTCACATCTCCATTTTCTGTGGCTTCCTCTGGTCTCCACATTATTTTCAGCTTTGCTCTTTGATATTCCCTGCCCCCCCCCAAGTCTCTGTTCTCAGAAAATTCATGATAAGAAAGGTAGAAGAAAACATTTCACTTTTTAAAAGTTAACATCTTGAACCAACGTTCTCAGGAAAAAAAAAAAAAGCCACACTTGGGTTAAAGATTCTACCAGGCTGGTGGACTGATTAACTTCTGTGATTGTGAAGAGGTGGAATGTCCCAAACCATCCTGAGCTACCTTTTGTCCCTTAATAGCCACCCATTGTTCACATCTGTGTGTGACCTGCCATCCCCATGGCTATCACATGAAACCTTTTAGGATGTACTCACTAAACAGGCCGCCAGCTTCCACTGACTCAAAGTCCAAGAATGCCACCAGATAGCATCTGAAGCCCATAGCAGGGACTTTCCCAGTGTGCTGTGTCCTGTTGTACCCAGCAATGTATTTTGAAAAGTGCCTTGTTTTATGATTTTCTTTGTTCCGTTACTATGAAAACTTCATGAAATTGTTTCCACATTGGAACATGGTGCTTGGGTTAACCTGAGTCCAAGTTCATTGGCCGAAAGTCGCTCGTATTTGGCTCCAGAATAAACCATCACTCATTCCCGCCGAGGTGAGAGCTGTGTTTTTGTATCGACAACCTACAGTGAATACCGTGGCGTCTTTGTAGCGATAGTTTAAAGAGTTTTGGCAAATGCACGTAGTCGGGTCCCCACCACCACTGAGCTTGATGCTGACGCTGGGGTTTGGAGGACACATGTGGACGAGATCCAGATTCTTGTGCCCCAGAACAAAGACTTGGGCAGAGATGTATAGATAGCAGCAAGCAAGGTGAAAGAATTTATTTAGAAAGGATACGCTTCCAAGGTAGGAAGCGGGCCCTGCTATACAAAGACTTGGGGCTTTTGTCACCCCTGTGCTGTGTGTATATTCTCCACGCAGCCTTGTATGTCACGTGACCCGTTAGCATCTTGAATTTCCACCGAGGGTGTATGTTTTAGTATTACCGGGAGCCGTGGTTAACCCCAAGACACTCTAGGGTGCCTCCTGGCACCAGTGGTACAAGACAGTTTGAATCTGCCTTGGAAGCACTTTGCCTTCCCCTTTGCGAAGTTTTTTTTTAAAATATTTTTTCTATTGACAACTTCCATGATTGTAGACAATATCCCGTGGTAATGCCCTCCCTACCTCCCACTTTCCCCCCTGAAACTCCACTCTCCATCATATCCCCTCCCCCTCTCAATCAGTCTCTCTTTTAGTTTGATGTCATGATCTTTTCCTCCTATTATGATGGTCTTGAGTAGGTAGTGTCAGGCACTGTGAGGTCATGGATATCCAGGCCATTTTGTGTCTAGGGGGAGCATGTTGTAAGGAGTCCTACCCTTCCTTTGGCTCTTACATTCTTTCTGCCACCTCCTCTGCAATGGACCCTGAGCAATGGAAGGTGTGATAGAGATATTTCATTGCTGAGCACTCCTCTGTCACTTCTTCTCAGCACCATGGTGCCTCCTGAGTCATCCCAAGGTCACTACCATCTGAAAAGAGAAGGTTCTCTAGCCAAAAGTGAGAGTAGCATTAATATATGGGTATGAATGTTAAGAGAAGTGTTTGCTGGGCAGTTTGGTGAGCATAGCATATACTTTTAGCCAGACAGCAGCAGACGTTACACTCCTAGGGCATATGACTACCCCTGTTGTAGGTTTTTAGTATCAGGGACGTATTCCCTCCCATGGAGCGGGCCTCCAGTCATATTAGAGGGCCATTGGTTTCCCCCATAACAGATGTGCCATGATTGCACCCGTTGGCTCATTTGGCCTGGCTAGCCAAATATAAGGCTTGCAGTGTCCACTGTTGGGTGTCTTCACTGGTTATTTCTCTTTCTCCCATTGAACTGCTTGCAGCATGGCTGTTTCCAGCTTTCTGTCAGCTGGTCTACATGGAGGAGGTTTTCAGCTCAGTTCCAGCAGAATGTCTCAGTGTGCCAAGTTGTTTTTTCATATACTAATTTTGTAGATGTAAGGCCTTCTGGATCTGATCCATGCCCTATTCTCCTCCCTCAGTCTTGTCCCATCCTTCCCCAAATTCTGTCTTGCTTCTTCATAGTGCATATTTTCCCTTAAGCCCTGCTACCATTTGTTTGCTCGCTGTCCCTTTGGCTTTGCACTTTTCAGGACATATAACCATTTAATATGTAGCCTTCTGAACTGGAGAGATGGCTCAGTGGTTAAGGCACTTGCTTGTGAGGCATAAGGACCCAAGTTCTATCCCTCAGGACCCACGTAAGCCAGATGCACAAGGTGCCGCATGTGTCTGCAGTTCGTTTGCAGTAGCTAGAGAACCTGGCATGCTCATTCTCTCTCTCTCTGCTTCTTTTTCTCAAATAAATAAATAAATAAATAAATAAAATATTTAAAATATGTAGACTTTTGGATTTAGATTTTTAAAAATTTATTTATTAGAGACAGAAAGAGAGAGAGAGAGAGAGAGAGAGAGAGAGAGAGAATGGACATGCCAGAGCCTCTAGCAACTGCAAATGAACTCCAGAAGTGAAACTCCAGACACATGTGCCACCATGTGCATCTGGCTTACGTGGGACCTGGAAAATTGAAACTGGGTCCTTAGGCTTCGCAGGCAAGTGCCTTGACCATTAAGCAATCTCTCCAGCCCTGGATCTGGATTTAAAAAAATATTTTGGGGGTGGGGAGATTGCTCAGTGGTTAGAGACACTTGCTTGCAAAACCTGATGTCTTGGGTTCGATTCCCCAGTACCCACATGAAACCAGATGCACAAAGTGGCGCATAAGTCTGGAGTTCATTTGCAGTGGCAGGAGGTCCTGCTGCACCCATATTCACACTCTCTCTGTCTGCCTCTTTCTTTCTGCCTCTCAAATAAATAAAAACATTAAAAATGTTTTCAAGCACTTCTCTTAACGTTCATACCCACATATTAACGCTACTCTCACTTTTGGCTAGAGAACCTTCTCTTTTCAGATGGCAGTGACCTTGGGATGACTCAGGAGGCACCATGGTGCTGAGAAGAAGTGACAGAGGAGTGCTCAGCAATGAAATATCTCAATCACACCTTCCATGGCTCAGGGTCCATTGTGGAAGAGGTGGCGGAAAGAATGTAAGAGCCAAAGGAAGGGTAGGACTCCTTACAACATGCTCCTCCAGACACAAAATGGTCTGGCTATCCATGACCTTACAGTGCCTTTTAAAAAATGTTTTTATTTATTAGAGAGAGAGAGAGAGAGAGAGAGAGAGAGAGAGAGAGAGAGAATGGGCGCACCAGAGCCTCCTGTTGTTGCAAATTAACTCCAGACATGAGTGACAATTGGTGCATCTGGCTTTATGTGGGTACTGGGGAATCAAATCTTGGCTGTCAGGCTTTGCAAGCAGTGCCTTTAATGGCTGAGCCATCTCTCCAACCCCTGGCATTTAAAAAATATTTTATTTATTTTATTTGAGAGAGAGAAAGAGAGACAGAGAGACAAAGAGGATGGGAGCACCAGGGCCTCCAGCCACTGCAAACAAACTCCAGACACATGAGCCACCTTGTGCATCTGGCTTGCATGGGTACTGGGGAATTGAACCTGGATCCTTAGGCTTCACAGGCAAGCACCTTAACACTAAGCCATCTCTCCAACCCTCTTTTTCTTCTTCATTTTCTTTTTTAATGCCTCTGGAGATCAAATCCAGGGCATCTTACATGCCAGGCAACTGTGCTAAGCTTAAGCTTCATCCCCAGTTTGGGATCTGGCTTCTTCAGCTTGGTAAAATGCACTCGTGGTTCCCCCATGTCCTGATATAAGCGTGAATTAGTGTTTTCTTCTCAAGACTGGCGTCCACTGTACGATGTAACCATGTACGTCCCCCCTTAAGGGGTATCTGGGTGTTTCCAGGTTTCAGCTATAATAAGCGCTGTGTACAGATTTATTTTGTATGAATAAAAGTTTTCATTTCTCTTGGATAATACCTCAGAATGGGGCTGCTGCCTCAGATGGTTAAGAAAATGATTTTACAGGAAAATGTCAAAATTTTTCTAAAGTGCTTACACCAATTTTCTCTTTATTCCCACTATGTTGTATAATTATTTTAGAAATTTGTTGAAAAGACCATTCTCTCTCTATTGCATTATCTTTACAGTATTATAAAAAATCAGTTATGTACAATACTGTGAGCTGGTTTTTAGATTCCCTCTGCTGTTTGGTTAACACATGTGTCCATCCTTTTGCCAATACCACATTGTATTGATTGATGTAGCTCAACAATAAGTCTTAAAATCCAATTTTATTCTAATGCTTTTCCCTTTCTAGATGCATTTTAGAATTAGCTTGTTTATATCTACCAAAAATTTCTCTGCGTTATTGAGATTGCATTGAATCTATAGATCGATTTGAGATAATTGGCATAAATATTATTGAGTCATTCTTTCCATGAACATTTTGTGTGTATCCCATTATCTTTGAGTTCTTTCAGCAGTATTTGATACTTGCAGCAGAAAAGATCTAGCACACATACTGTTAGATTTGTTTTTAAGTATTTTACTGTTTTGGTGCTATTGTAAATAATTGAGTCAGAATAACTGAATTCTAATGGCTCCTTCCGGAGATTTAGAAATGCAAATGATTTTTATATGTTTGTCTTGTACCCTGGAACCTTGCTCAAAGGTTCTAAGGGTCTTTCATGGTTATCTGTGACTAGAGAAAGTTTTTTTTTTTTTAATTCCAGTCTATATGCCTTTTATTTTTGCTTTGCTTTATCACTTTGTGTAGAAATTACAGTATAATGTTGAACAGCAGTGGAGAGATGACACATTTACCATATCCTTCATATTAGGGGAAAAGTACTCAGTCATTCATCAGTGAGCATGCTGTTGTTAGCTGTAGGGTTTTTATACACGCCCTTTACCAAGGTTAGGAACTTTCTTCATTTCTAGCTGGATGAGAGCGTTTATCCTGAAGGGATGTTGACTCTTGTTAAATGCTTTTTTAAAATCTAATAACACAGTTTTTACTTCTCTGTCAATAATGATGAATTACATCATATTCCCCTCCCCTCCCCTCCCCTTGTTAGAGAGAGACAGAGAGAGAGAGAAGAGAGAGAGAGAGACAGACAGAGAGAGAGAGAGAGAGAGAGAGCGCATGTTAGGGCCTCTAGTCACTGCAAACAAGCTCCAGATGCATGTGCTTCCTTGTGCGTCTGGCTTACGTGATTCCTGCGAATTCAAACCTTACGCCTTAGGCCTTAGGCCCTCGCAGGCAAGTGCCTTAACCACTAAGCAATCTCTCCAGTCCTATATTCTATTTTTAAAAAATAGTTTGTTATTTATTTACTTGAAAGAGAGAAGAGAGAGAGAGAGAGGCAGAGAGAGAGAGAGAGAGAGAATGGGCACACCAGGACCTCTGGCCACTACAAACTCCAGATGCATGTGCCACCTTGTGCATCTAGCTTTATGTGGGCACCTTAACTGCTAAATCATCTCTCCAGCCCAGGCTCTTAAATTCTTTCCACCCCCTATTTCACAATGTTTACTGTGCCTTGGGAGATGTGATAGAGATGTCTCATTTAGTGCTGAGCACTCAATGAGTCACTTAATCTTAGCACTTGGGTGAGTTTTGAGTAACCCCAGTAATCACTGCAATTTGCAAAAAGAAGCTTCTCTGACCAAGGGTTAGAGCAGCACTCATCTATGGGCATAAAATAAATATTTAGAGAGGAACTTGATGGGCACAATATATCCATTCAGAAAAACAATAGTAGCAGCTTCCTCCATAGGGCCTATGACCTATGACCTTCCCAAGCCAGTTTTTTTTTTTTTTTGCATATGTGCAGTATGTGTGGTGTAGTGAAGTGTGTGTGTGTGTGTGTGTGTGCTTGTGTGGTATATGCATGTGTATGTGCTAATGTGGTTCCCCATGGGCTCACCTGCAATGGCTGGAGAAGAACTCAGGTAACCGTCTTGTGGTAGTTTGGTTCAGGTGTCCTCTATAAACTTATGTGTCCTGAATGCCAGGTCCCCAGCTGGTGGCAGTTTGGGAACTGGAAGCTCCTGGAGGCAGTGTATTAAGTTAATACAGTGTATTAAGTTAATTAAGGCAGTGTGTAAGCCTGGGGGCAGGCTTATGGGTGTCATAACCAGCTTCCCCTTGCCAGTGTTTGGCACACTCTGCTGCTGCTGTTGTCCACCTGATGTTGACCAGGTGGTGATGCCCAGCCTCTGCTCATGTCATTGGTTTTCCCCTGCCATCACAGAGCTCCCCCTAGAGTCTGTAAGTTAACATAAACCATTTCTGACCACAAGCTGCTCTTCGCGGGATGTTTTCTGCCAGTAACCCGAAGCTAACTGCAACACCTCTCCATCACTCACCCACCCGTTTTTTCCTTGCAGTGGAGTCTCTTACTAATTCTGGACCTCGCTGTTCATGAGCTCCAGCAATTTCGGGGTCTCAGACATGTGTGGCTATGCCAAGATGTTTACATGCCTCAGGCCTCCTCAGGCCTTCATGTTTGTGTAGAGAATGCAGGTAACTGCTAAGCCATCCCTCTAGCCCAGCCATAGGTTTTTGACTAGGTTTTCAGTACTTGGCAAGAATTTCCTCCCATGGAGCTGGACTTAAATGCTACCAGAGAGCAATTGTTTACACTGATAACAGTCATACCACTATTGTGTTAGTTGGTGCATCTTGCTTATCTGGTCAGTTTTGTAGGTCATAGGGTCCACTACTGATTAAGACTGTTGATGACCTTTTTTTTTTTCCTTTTTCTTTTTTCACTAGCAGCCTGCATAGCACTTTCTAGCACTATGACAGCTAACCAGCAGGGAGGAGGCTTCTAGCTCAGTTCCAACCTGGTTTCTCAGTGTCCTGCAACCAAAGAATGCTGTGTCTTCAGCAACAGGATTTTACCATCTAGTTCTGCTGGGCAACTGAGAACTTTGGGATTTTCCTGTATCAGCTTATGGCTTCTGGGTGTAGCAGTATCTACTCCTACAGGGTGCTTCTGTCCTAATTCTCTCTTTTTAAAATTATATTTTAAATTAGCTACCAGAGAAACAGTTTTTCATGTTTTTCCCCATAACCATCTTTGTTTCAATTTTTATTTTTTATTTTAAAAAATTTTTTGTTGTTGTTTATTTTTATTTATTTGAGAGCAACAGAGAGAGAAAGAGGGGGAGAGAGAGACAGAGAATGGATGTGCCAGGGTCTCCAGCCCCTGCAAATGAACTCCAGATGCATGTGCCCCCTTGTGCATCTGGCTAACGTGGGTCCTGGGGAATCGAGCCTTGAACCGGGGTCCTTAGGCTTCACAGGCAAGTGCTTAACTGCTAAGCCATTTCTCCAGCCCCCTTGTTTCAATTTTTAAAATATTTTTATTTATCAATTTTCAAGGAGAGAGAGAGAAGAGAGAGGGAGAGAGAAACAGAGAGAGAAGACAAACAGAGAGAATGGGTGCACCAGAGCCTCCAGCTGCTGCAAGCAAACTCCAGATGCATGTGTCACTTTGTGCATCTAGCTTTATGTGGGTACTGAGGAGTTGAACCCAGGTTGTTAGGCTTTGCAGGCAAATGCCTTAAGCACCAAGCAATCTCTCCAGCCCACATCTTTCTTGTGTGTGTGTGTGTGTGTGTGTGTGTGTGTGTGTGTGCTAATCTCAGGTATTTGTATCATAGCAATGGCCACATCTTTCTTAATATTGGCACTTTCCTTATAGGACTGCCTTTATTGTATCCTATAGTTTTGTTATACTGAGGTTTTAATATCATTTGATTATAGGAATTCTTTTCATTTTCTTCTTGGTTTCTTCAATACTGTATTCAATACATTCAATACTGTATTGTTCAATTTCCTTGAGTTTGCGCATGTTCTATAGTTTCTTGCTGTTGATAAATAGTTTTATTCCATTGTGATCAGATACCATACAGGGAATTATTTCAATTTTGGTATTTTTTGTTAATATTTGCTCTGTGAACTAACATATAATCTATTATAGAGAAAGTCCCATGAGCTGCTGAACACAGCATTTCTTTTGATGTCTGTTAGGTCTATTTGTCCCATGATGTCATTTAATCCAGATGCTTCTCCGTTTATTTTTTTTGTCAGGATGACCTATTAATTGGTGAGAATGGGTTGTTGAAGCTGCCCATTGCTGTTGTGCTGGGGTTAACTGGTGATTTTACATCTAGTAGTAGTTGTTTAATGACATTGGTTGCATCTGTGTTTGGTGCATATGTGTGTAGAATTAAAATGTCCTCTTGTTGGGTTGCTCTCTTTATCAGTCTAAAGTGATCATCTTTATTTCTTATAACTAATATTGGTTAAAAGTCTAACCGGTCAGATACTAGAACAGTGTCACCTGCTTATTTCCTAGGCCCATTTTCTTATACCATTTTCCATACTTTTGATATAGGAATTTTGGGTTCTCTGTACACCAATGCACCAATAATTTAGGGTGTTCCTGGATCCTTGTCCTATGTCTTGGAAGAATGAAATCTATGGATCAGAGGATAAGGTTCAGAAAGAATTTATTACAGTTTTAAACCTTTAGGAGGATGAAGAAAAGGGGGCTTAAGCCTAGAACATAAGAGAAGGAAGCAAAGTGAAGCTCTTGTCCAGAGAGACAAGAGGGGTTTGAGAAGCCCACCTCGTGACTCAGATCTGGGTTTCTGCAAGCTTAGTGACATTACCTGCTTGTAGTCAAGAAATAAAAAAACATTATTTTGGGCGTTCTGTTTTCCTGACTGCCTAGCCAATTTCTGTCTCCTATCATGTTCATCCTCAGGTAGCATCTATCTTTTATGGAGAGATGTGTTTCTTGGAGGCAACAAACAGAAGTATCTTATCTTTTCTTCTAGTGCCTAAATATTAATTTCTTTTTTATATTTTAATAATTAGGCACTTTACTATATGAACATATCACATGTTGGTCATATTCCCATTGGATATCCTACCTTTTAATATTTTTAATTAATAATTAATTTTCAAGCAGAGAGAGAGAGAGAGAGAGAGAGAGAGAGAGAGGAGATACAGATGTATGGGCATGCCAGGGCCTCCATCCACTACAAACGAACTCCAGATACATGTGCCCCTTTGTGCGTCTGGCTTTACATGGGTACTAGGGAATTGAACCCAGGCTGTCAGGCTTTATAAAGTGAGCACCTTTAACTGGTGAGCCATCTTTCCAGTCTTAAAAAAAATATTTTAGCCAGGTGTGGTGGCACATGCCTTTAATCCCAGCACTCAGGAGGCAGAGGTAGGAGGATCGCCAAGAGTTCGAGGCTACCCTAAGACTACATAGTGAATTCCAGGTCAGCCTGAGCTAGAATGATACTCTACCTTGAAAAACATATATATATATATATATCATGTATTTGCAAGAGGAGAGAGAGCGAGTGAGCCATCATTTTTATGTTTGGCCTCTTCATAGTATCATGAATGTGTTAAAACTCATACTTTCTTCATTTATCTATCTCCTTGTTGGAAGCTTTGGAGGGGGAATGGATGGCTGAAGGTAAAACAGGCAGGAAAGTCTGCACTTGCTAGAAATCAAAGATGAGCTGACTTCTTATCTCTTGCCTAGTTCCCTAGACCTATTTTCCCACAAACAACCAGGACCCTTCCTGGGAAGGAGGTCTTTCATTAGGATTTAAACATTGTGGTTGGTCAAGTTCAGCCTCTGGAACTTGGTGTCAGGCCTAGCGTTTTCCTGAGATAGCACCTAGCCCTAACCAACCAGCTGTCCCTCTGGTTCACCTGAACCAGATGACAGCCCATGGCTATGAGATTATACAGACATTTGCAAGGGGAGGGCAGGCTCTCTGACTACTTGGGAACTTCCAGCTGTGGGTGAGTTTTTCCCTAGTCTGGGCCTGGTCTGGCTTGGCCTGGGGCTAGGCCCAGGCCCAGCTGGGATGGCCCGCTAACCCTTACTCTCCCCATGGTCTCCTTACCCCCTCCTTGAACTTTCTTTTCTGTTTTCGCACTTTTTTCCGCAGGTCTTCCATGTGGGGTCTCTAGCCATGTGGGTGCCTTTCCTTGGCTCTGTACTTTCCTCAATAAATATGATAATTTAGGGCTGGAGAGATGGCTTAGCAGTTAAGGCGCTTGCCTACAAAACCAAAGGACCCAGGTTCAATTCCCCAGGACCCACGTAAGCCAGATGCACAAGGTGGCACATGCGTCTGGAGTTCATTTACAGTGGCTGGAGACCCTAGCCTGCCCATCCTCTCTCTCTCTTCCTTTCTCTCCCTCTCTGCCTCTTTCTTACTTTCTCTCTCTCAAATAAATGAATAAGAATAAAAATATTTTTAAATATAATAATTTAATAATTATCCTTCTCAGTCTTCTTTTTTACTCAATTCTTTGATTAGAATTAAAAATGAACCTAGGGGCCAGGCGTGGTGGTGCATGACTTTAATCCCAGCACTCTGGGAGGCAGAGGTAGGAGGATTGCTAAGAGTTCGAGGCCACCCTGAGACTACATAGTGAATTCAGCCTGAGCCGGAATGAGACCCTACCTCAGAAAAAAAAAGAACCTAGGGTTTGGGGTTCAAGTACTTTCCTGGACCCCTAGCACCTGGTTACAGTTCCCAATCCTCCATCTTGGCTTCAGGTTCAGATATTCTGTCCTCTCCTTGATCCTCGTTACTGCATTGCTATTGTTGAGGCTTTCCACAGGGTTTTTATTTGACTTGGCTGTGTTTCAGACTGGGTTTTCTCCCGTATTTCTACTTCCTTACTCATATCTTTTATTCCCCTCCTTATTTCACTCTGCTAATGTCCCAAGTTCTCTTAGGATTCTTTAAAGAGGTTTGTTTTCTTCTTTGAACATACTTATAATCATTTGAATTCTATGTCTGGCATTTCACTGTCTCTGGAGGCCTTTACTGTGGGATTCATAATTTTTGGAGAAGTTATACTATCTTGATTGTTTGCAGTCTTAATATTATTGCATTGGGATTTTCAAATCTCAGGTTATTCCACTGCCTGGATTGTCTGTGTCTTTCATTAGCCGTATGCTTGGGCGTGCAGTGAAGAAGCAACACCCTCAGTCTCGGAGCTCAAGATGCTTGGTGTAGCCTCCATGCTAATCCCGGAGCAGGATGCTAACAATAGGACTGTCCAAAGCTGGTGATGTGTCTGCCATGAGAATGTCCTAGTAGCAAATTAGTAACAGTGGTTCCGTTGGCATCAATAACTGTGGATAAATGAGCAAGGCTAGTATGTCGTATTCTAGGACGTTTGTAACTTAGAAGTGGGAGTAATATAGGTGGGTTAGTATGGGGACTAATTGAAATGGGAATTTTGGTGCTCCTCATCAATACAGCAATATGTCAATACACCAATAAATTTAGGGTACCCCAGATTTTTGTCTTATGAATTTAAATACCTGAGGGTAAGACTTAAAGACACTTTACTAAATTAAGAGAAGGAAAGAAAAGAAAGTTTTCCCTGCCATGTGTAGGGGCGGGGAGAGTGTAGAGACCCATGTGGGAGGAGGGGTGGGGTGGCCTCCCCTCGTCACAGCTGGCTGGGCTGAGACAAGGGAAGGCTTACCAGAACCTGGAAGTTTAGGAGCTAGGGAGAAGAGTTTGTCCCCCTGGTAAGAGTCTATTTATAACCTTATTGTGGTGAGCCTCACCTTCAGGCTCAGGTGAGCCAGAGTGAGAGCTGATTGGCCTGGGCTAGGGGCAGGCTCAAGAAGAGGCCAGTCATGATGGCAAGTTTTGGGGCTGAGCTTAGCCAACCACAATGCCAAGATCAGATTTAAGTTCTAGGAAAAGGAGAATGCCCTCCCAGGAGGGGCCCAGATCACTTGCGTAAAATAGATCTAGGGAACTCCTTTAGGCAAGAGATAAGGAGAAGCCAGATTGTTCTCTGATCTCCAGCAAAGTGGAGACTGCAAAGCTAGGCACAAAGATCTTTCTGCCTTTATTTTTGGGGTCTATCACGCTAACTCCTCATCATGTTAACTTTGAAAATGATGCAAGTGGCAAAAGTACATAGGTGAGGAGAGCTGGGATATTGTTAGGTTCCACAGATCTCAGAGGTCCTTGTTGGAAGGTTGTAGTTACAGAAAATAAAGAGAAGGGGTCAAGAGTGTGGAACGGTGGTTGGAAGGAGAGTTGTGTGTGGGATGAGTAGTACAGAGATCACAGTAGGACACTGGGTGGTGGAAACCACAGCGCAAACCTAAAGCCCAACTGAGCCATATACAAACGTAAACCAAACCATCATGGAAAGGAGATGGAGTAGTTAGGGTGACTGGACCCCTGAAAGTAAAAAAGACAGGAAAGTCTGCACTTGCTAGATATCAAAGATGATCTAACTTCATATTTCTTGCCCTGTTCCCTAGTCTTGTTTTCCCACAAATGACCGGGACCTGTCCTAGGAGGGAGGTCTTTCATAGGATTTAAACATTGTGCTTGGTGTCAGGGCTAACCTCTTCCTGAGACAGCCCCTAGCCCTAACCAACCAGTTGTCTCTCTGGTTCACCTGAGCCGGAAGACAGCCTACCACTATAAGGTTACACAGATGTTTGTAAGGGGAGGACAGGCTCTTTGACCACTTGGGAACTTCCAGCTATAGGTAAGTTTTTCCCTCACTGGGCCTAGATCTTAGCCCAGGCCCAGCTGGGTTGAGCTGAATGGAGGCCTCCACTAGACCTTACTCTCCACATGGGCTCCTTTAGCCCCTCCACCTTCCCACATGGCAGTGTAATGCGTGTTAGGAGTCCAGGAAAGTCCTTGAACCCCAAACCCCAGGTTTATTTATAACTTTTAAAATTATTTTTTATTAACAACTTCCATGATTGTAAACAATATCCCATGATAATGCCCTCCCTCCCCCCACTTTCCCCTTTGAAACTCCACTTTCCATCATATCCCCTCTCCTTCTCAATCAGTCTCTCTTTTATTTTGATTTCATTATCTTTTCCTCCTATTAGATGGTCTTGTGTAGGTAGTGTCAGGCACTGTGGTGTCATGGAAATCCAGGCCATTTTGTGTCTGGAGGAGCACGTTATAAGGAATCCTACCCTTCCTTTGATTCTTACATTCTTTCTGCCACCTCTTCTGCAATGAACCCTGAGCCTTGAAAGATGTGATATACCTGAGCACTGCGGTCATTTCTTTCCATCACCATGATATCTTCTGAGTCGTCCCAAGGTCACTGCCATCTGAAAAGAGAAGATTCTCTACCAAAAGTGAGAGTAGCATTAATATAAGGGTATGAACATTAACAGAAGTGTTTACTGGGCAGTTTGATAAGCATAGTATATACATTTAGCCAGACAACAGCAGACGTTACACCCCTAGGGCTCATGACTACCCCTGTTTTAAATTTTTAGTATCAGGAATGTATTCCCTCCCATGGAGCAGGCCTCCAGTCCAATTAGAGGGCAGGTGGTGTCCCCCATAATAGATGTGCCACTATTGCATCCATTGGCTCATTTGGCCTAGCTGGCCAAATATAAGGCTTGCAGTGTCCACTGTTGAGTATCTTCACTGGTGATTTCTCTTTCTCCCATTGAACTGCATGCAGAATGGCTTCTTCCAGCTTTCTGTCAGCTGGTCCACATGGAGGAGGTTATCAGCTCAGTTCCAGCAGGATTTCTCAGTGGCCTTGCAGCCCAAGTATATGGAGTCTTCAGCAATAGGGTCTTACCACCTATTCCTGGTGGGAAACCAAGGGCCTTGGCAATGGCCTATGTTTTGGGGGCATCAGGGACCCCCTGGCCAACAACTCACTGGAAGGTGTCCCATCCCTGGCACTGAAAATTTTCTAGCAACAATCTATGGCTCCTGAGTGTTCCATTGTCCAAAAAAGTAGGATTCCATATGATTTATTTATATCCTCTTAGATTTTGATTAGCCCTCCCTCCACTTTTTGTTTACTCATTCTCTTCCCCTGACCTCATTTTGGCCTTTTCACCCCCATTAATCTATTCTTCTACTTACATATATATAATACCATCCTATTAAGTACCCCCCTCTCTTCCTTTCTCTTCCCTTTATATCTCTTTTCTAGCTTACTGGCCTCTGCTACTGAGTTTTTTCCTTCTCACACAGAAGCCCAGTCATCTGTAGTCACCTATGAGAGAGAACATGCGACACTTGGCTTTCTAGGCCTGGGTTATCTCACTTAGTATAATCCTTTCCAGATCCATCCATTTTCCTGCAAATTTCATAACTTCATTTTTTTTTTAAACCACTGAGTAGAACTCCATTGTATAAATGTGCCATATCTTCATTATCCACTCATCAGTTGAGGGACATCTAGGCTGGTTCCATTTCCCAGCTATTGTGAATTGAGTGGTAAAAAACATGGTAGAGCACGTACTTCTAAGAAAATGAGATGAGTCCTTAGGATATATGCCTAGGAGTGCTATAGTTGGGTCATATGGTAGATCTATTTTTAGCTGTCTCAGGAACCTCCACACTGATTTCCACAATGGCTGGACCAGATTGCATTCCCACCAACAGTGTAGAAGGGTTCCTCTTTTTCCACATCCTCGCCAGCATTTATGGTCATTTGTTTTCATGATGGTAGCCAATCTGACAGGAGTGAGATGGAGTCTCAACTGCATTTCCCTGATGACTAGGAATGTAGAAAAAATTTTTAGATGTTTATATGCCATTTATAATTCTTCTTTTGAGAACTCTCTATTTAGTTCCATAGCCTGCTTTTAACTGGGTTGCTTGATTTCTTATTATTTAATTTTTTGAGTTCTTTGTATATCCTAGATATTAATTCTCTATCAGATGTATAGATGGCAAAGATATTTTCTCATTCTGTAGGTTGCCTCTTTGCTTTATTCACAGTGTCCTTTGTCATACAAAATCTTAATAATTTCATGAGGTCCCAGCGGTTAATCTGTGGTTTTATTGATTGAGCAATTGGGGTTATAGTCAGAAAGTCTTTGCCAAGACCAATATCTTGAAGGGTTTCCTCTACTTTTTCCTCTAGCAGTTTCATAGTTTCAAATCTTATGTTAAGGTCTTTAATCCATTTGGACATAATTCTTGTGCATGGAGAGAGAGAAGGATCTATTTTCATCCTTCTACAGATACAGACCCAGTTTTCCCAGCACCATTTGCTGAAGAGGCTGTCTTTTCTCCAATGAGTATTTTTGGCATTTTTGTTGAATATCATGTGGCTATAGCTACCTGGACTTATATCTGGGTCCTCTATTATGTTCCATTGATCTACATGTTTGCTTTTGTGCCCGTACCATGCTGTTGTTGTTACTATGGCTCTGAAGTATAGGTTAAAATCAGGTATGGTGATACCACCAACCTCTTTTTTTGTTGTTGCTCAATATTATTTTAGATATTTGAGGTTTTTTGTGATTCCAAGTGAATTTTTGGATTGTTTTTTCTATTTTCGTGAAGAATGCTGTTGGAATTTTGATGGGGATTGCATTAAATGTGTAGACTGCTTTTGGTAAGATTGCCATTTTTACAATATTGATTCTTCCGATCCAGGAACAAGGGATGTCTTTCCATTTCCTAGTTTCTTCCGGTAGGATTCTCTTTTCTTTCTATCTTATTGAAAAGTTTAAGAAGCATTGGTGTTAGTTCTTTCATGAAGGTCTGGTAAAATTCACCAGTGAATCCATCTGGGCCTGGACTTTTTTTAATTGGGAGATTTTTGATAACTGCTTGGATCTCCATACTTGTTATAGGCCTATTTAAGTGATTAATCTCATCTTGATTTAATTTGGGTAGGTCATATATATCATGGAAATCATTCATTCCTTTCAGATGTTCAAACTTAGTGGAGTATACATTCTTATAGTATGTCCCTATGATTTTTTGAATTTCTCTGGTATCTGTTGTGATAGTGACTTTTTCATCTCTAATTTTATTAATTTGTGTCTCTTCACTCTTTCTTTTGGTCAGATTTGCTAAGGGTTTATCAATCTTGTTTATCCTTTCAAAGAACCAACTCTTTATTTCATTGATTCTTTGGAATGTTTTTTTGGTTTCTATTTCATTAATTTCTGCCCTAATCATTATTATTTCTTCCCATCTACTGATTTTTGGTTTGCCTTGTTCTTCTTTTTCCAAGGCTTTAAGGTGAAACATTAGGTTGTTTACTTGAGATCTTTCTAATTTCTTAATATAGGCACTTAAATCTATAAATTTCCCTCTTATAACTGTCTTCATTGTGTCCCAAAGGTTTTGTTATGTTGTGTTCTCATTGTCATTTGACTCTATAAATTTTTTGGTTTCCTTCTTGATTTCTTCACTGACACATTCATCTTTTAGTAGTGTATTATTTAGTTTCCATGATTTTGTCTATGTTCTATAGCTTTTCTTGCTATTGATTTATAGTTTGATTCCATTGTGGTTAGATAGAATGCAAGGAATTATTTCATTTTTCCTGTATTTATTAAGATGTGCTTTGTGTCCTAATACATGTTCTATTTTATAGAATGTTCCATGTGCTGCTGAAAAGAATGTGTATTCTGCAGCATTTGGGTGAAATGTCCTGTATATATCTGTTAGGTCCATTTCTTCTATGACCTCATTTAATCCAGATGCCTCTCTGTTTATTTTTTGCCAGGATGACCTGTCAATTGATGAGAGTCGGGTGTTGAAGTCATCCACTATAACTGTGTTTGGTGTTATCTGTGACCTTAGTTCTAATAGTGTTTGATGAAGTTGAGAGCCCCATATTAGGTGCATATATGTTTAGGATTGTAATGTCCTCCTGTTGGAGTGTGCCTTTAATAAATATAAAGTAACCTTCTTCATCTTTCCTAAGTATCTTTCCTGAAGTCTACCTTGTCAGATATTAGGATAGCAACCTCTGCTTGTTTTCTAGGCCCATTTGCTTGAAACACCATTTTCCCTTTCACCATAAGATTCTGTCCATCCTTTTGTAGAAAGGTGAGTTTCTTGGAGGCAACAAATTGAAGGATCCTGCTTTTTAACCCTGTCTGCAAACCTGTGTCTTTTGGTTGGGGCATTGAGGCCATTGAGGCCATTGATACTAAGAGTTATTGAAAGGTGTGTATTTATTTTTGCCATTTTTTTTGTAGTTCTTCTGGTTTTACCATTGCTCTCTTGGATTAACTAGTATTTGAATATGGTTTGTTTTTTCCAGGTTCCTTGTATGTGTGCTTTTCTTTCTCTGCAGCATGGAGGATTCTTTCAAGTATTTTCTATAGAGCTGGTTTTGTCTTCCAATATTCCTTTAGCCTGCTATTGTCATGGAATGTCCTTATTTCTCCATCTCTTTGCATGGATAGCTTTGCAGGGTAAAGTAACTTTGGTTGACAGTTGCTATTTTTCAGAACTTGGAATACATCACCTCAAGCCCTTCTGGCTTTTAAAGTTTGTGTTGAGTAATCTGCTGTAATCCTGATAGGCTTGCCTTTGTAGGTAACTTGGTTTTTCTCTCTGACTGCTTTCAATATTTTTTCTTTGGTTTGTGTGTTTGATATTTTGATTATAATATGGCGAGGAGAGGTTCTTTCCAGGTTTTGTCTGGTTAGTGTTCTAAAGGATTCCCGTATCTGTATTGGCATCTCTTTCCCAATTTGGGGGAAGTTTTCTTCTATGATTTTGCTGAAGATGCCTACTATGCCTTAGGAGTGAAATTCTTCTCCTTCTACTATGCCCTGTCAATTCTTATGTTTGATCTTTTCATAGTGTCCTGAATATCTTGAAATTCCCATTCATACTTTCCTATTAGTTTGTCTTTCTCTTTGTTGGACTGTATTAGATCTGCCACCTGCATCTTCTGGTTTAGATATTCTGTCATCTCCTTCATCCATTCTACTGGTGAGATTTTCTGCAGAGTTTTTTTATTTCATTAACTGTGTCCTCATTGCTAGTAATTCTGACTGGTTTTTCCTTATTATTTCTATTTCCTAATTTATGTCTTGTATTGACCTCTTTATTTCATTAAATTGATTTCCTGTGTCTTCTTTGATTCCTTTGATTTCCTCTTTGACTTCTTTGAGCATATTTATAATCATTCTTTTGAAATCTTTCTCAGGCATTTTTGCTAAATCATTCTCACTGGAGGTCATTTCTGACTCATTAATGCTTTTTGGTGGATTTATATTGTCTTCATTTTTGGTGTTTCTTGTGTTATAATGTATGTATTTTGAATCTTGGATTAATTTAATGCTTGGATTTTCTAACTAGCTGCAATATTATTACATGTATCAATCAATGTGATGTTATGTATCTTCAGAGTAGGAGCTCAAGTCGCTAGGTGTGGCTCTTAAGACTCTCAGAGTATCTACAAAAGTGACCCTAGATGTTGGGTTTGCCTGCTATGAGAGTATTCAAGTAGGCTGAGTGGAACAAAATACGGGCATATTCTAAAATTTAACTAAACAATGTACACATTCGATGAAAATAGCACAGAATAGTTATGCAAGAGTAGGTATTATGACAACCAGATCCTCTAACAAAGTCACTGTCCCTTAGGGTGTGTGTTGCCCCACACCCTTAATTCTGTCAACTAGGAGGCTAAGATTTCTGGTCTGTTGAGGGTTCCAAGTCAGCTCGTGACCAAGTGAGACCCTTCCCTAATGAACAACAGAAGAGGAAACAAAGCCACTATAAATCAAGAAGCAACAAATGACAATCCCAAAATATAGTTTATTTAATAATGGCAAATCCAACCATCCATCAGATTTAATATATAATTTATCCTGATATGGAAGGTGCAATTAGCACTATGATTTAAACCTATATACCAGGCGTATTTGGCTAGTATTGACCTGGTGTAATCCCAGTTACCTTTCGGATGATTTTGGTCTCAGTTATGCTGCGCTCCTGCTTGGGTCCCTGTTTGTTGCGCTGTGTGTTCAAGTAGGCTGGCTGGGTCGCTGGATCACTGCTTTGGTCACTGGTTCTGGGTGCTGTGATCTCCCTTCCCCAGGTCTCTGGTGCTTGCTGGTGCTTGGGCTGGCGGTGGGGAGGGGAGGCAGTGGATGGTGGCTTAAGTTTTCCTGCTGGTCCTCTGCCTCACTAGCTGCTCCTCTGTTGGTCCCTGCCATCCTCCCTTCACGTTTCTTGAGTTTGCGAGGAGCTCTAGTGTGAGTGGATAATCCCCTCACTTGGCTTTTCCTGTGGCTCAAGCTGAGCCTGGAGGCTGTGGCCCCATGGGCCCCATTGCTGGAGCCACTTCTGCCTGCCTGTGTGGGCTCTAGATGCTCTGGATCTCTCCGACTTCTTTGCTGCACTTGGTAATTTCTTATACACTTTTTAGTAGAAGAGTGTATTTTTCTTTTTCTTTTTTTTTTTTTTTTTTTGCTTTTTCTTCCCTAGGCTGCTTTAGCGTGGTTCCTACACTGCCACCTTAACTGGAAGTAAATATAAATATCCCATTTCTAATTTTAATCAGAGAATTGAATAAAAAGACTGAGAAGTATAATTATTAAATTAGTATATTTATTGAGGGAAGTAAAGAGTGAAGGAAAGGCACCCATGTGGCCAGAGATCCCATATGGGGAGCCTGGGAAAACCATGAAAAAAAAAAAGAAAAGAAAAGAAAGTTCAAGGGTTTCCTGCCATGTGCGAGCTGGAGGGGGTAAAGAATCCATGTGGAGAGTAAGGGCTAGGGGGCCTCCCCTCTGCTCACTGTGTACACATGGTATTTTCTTTTCCTTAAATGTTCGACAGAATGAGAAATTGCAGTATCTTTGTTGGAAGGCTCAAAACTGTAATTTATTTCATAGATACATTGTCTATTCAGTTTTTTTCTTTATTTTTGAGTACACTTGGTGGTTTGTGTAAGAAATTGGTCCATTTCACCTAAATTCCTTTCTTTTCCTTTCAATGTCTGAAGTCTGTTGTGCTGTCCTCTTTAATTTCTGGTTTTGTGTCTTGTTATTTTCCTAGAACGGCTTTTTCAAGGAATGAGTTTGGGGGCTGGAAAGATGGCTCAGTGGTCAAAGGCACTTGCTTGCAAAACCTGGTGGCCCAGGTTTGATTCCCCAGTTCCCACATAAAGCCAGAGGCACAAAGTGGTACATGCATCTGGAATTTGTTTATAGTAGCCAGTGGCCCTGGCACACCCATATTCTCTCTTTTCCTTTCTACTTACAAATAAATAATTATTTTTAAAAAGAATGTGTTTGGTTTTGCTAATTTTATCTATTGCTTTTCAAAAAATTTTCTTGATTTCTGTTATTGTGCATATTCTGCTTCTTTGGGTTAATTTTATTTTTCTAGTTCTAGGTAGACGCTAAGGTTACTAATTTGAGATCTTTTTTTGTTCATAACAAAAATATTTGTTGTTATAAGCTCTCCTCAAAGAACTACTTCAACTGCATTTCATAAACTTTAACATGTTGTAGGAAAAACACACTTGAATAGCCATGAAACATTTAAATAATATCTAGAGATAGAACATAATAAATAGAAGGCTTATAAACAGATCAAGAAGTTGTACAGGAAGCAGAGACCACTAGTCCTTCCTTCCTTCCTTCTTCCTTCCTTCCTTCCTTCCTTCCTTCCTTCCTTCCTTCCTTCCTTCCTTCCCTCCTTCCTTCCTTCCTTCTGGGTTGACATCTTTGTCAGCAAGACAATCTTGGGTATGGACTATGCATGTATTGAGGGCAGCAGAGCAAAGAGGCAGATGGAGGCTGGGCCGCTGGCAACTTTATGGAGTTAGCGTACTAGCCCTGGATCGCCTCCCTCTAGATGTGCTTTTCCCAGATAGAATTGCTCTGGGGTGTCTGAACCACTGTTATTTTGGGCAACGAGGTTCAGTAATACACAGCTGAGGCCAATCTTGACGCTGAGGAGGAGGAGTTGGAAGCTAGACAGAGGAGAAAGGACATTTATCAGAGGGATGGGAGCAGTATTTGGGAAAAGTCTGGAGTTGTGTGGAGGCCCATCTATGTGTATAGGGAAGTGGAAGGGTCTTTGGGAGGCAGACTGTCCAAGGCCTTAAAGAAACCTCTATCTTAAGTTGATTTCTCTCTTCTGTTCTGTTTCTTCACTCATGACACTACAGTGCTTACTTGGGTCAGAATCTTTTAACTTGAAGTTCATGGACAGATTTCACTGGGGTCTACATCACATACATTTTGCATGCCTGTACTTTTTTAGAGAGAGAGGCAGGACTGCAACTTTCATTTGATTCTCTAGAAAGATCTGTAGCACTCAAAGAGTTAAAAATAACTGCTTCTAGAATGAAAAAAAAAACATTCTCACTGACTTCATTGTGTGGGCTGAAGAGAACCTTTGGTGTCTTAATGGGCAGAGAACATGACAAATTAAGGTTTAAGTACCTGAAAAAATGCAATCTGATAACAAATACTTGTAGAAAATGTGTTTTAAAAAGGCAAATGTACCCAAAAAAGAAAATGAAAACTTTTCCATAATTGCTCTACCCAGTGAGCATCATATATATCTTTTGTCCCGTAAGAAGGTCACCCAGGCCATGATCAGGATGTCATCCAAGTTAGGGTTCAGACTCCTTCAATGCATGGTGGGGAACCTCCCCCTTCTTTCATAGCATCTGGAAGCCCGAGTCCTCATGCTCCTGCCCCTCAGTGGAAATGAACTGAGATATCTTCATAATAGGGTCTGTAAGACTGAGGATTCTTTGTGAGACCCTGAAGGCCAATATGGTCTGGAGCATTTGGGACTATAGCCCAGATCCTCCATTCCCCGGTACTGAGTCTTCAGCAAGATGCTTACCCTCAGTGCCTCAATGTCCCCATCTGTAATGCAGACCATAGCTATAGACTCAATCGTAGGAAAGAGTAAGTTCATAGTGTCAAGTTCTCCAAACAATGCCAGGCACAAGGGAAATACCCAGTAAATGAGTGACAGTTATTCTGGTTCTTGTCAAGGACACAGAACAGGAATGACGAGCCCTTTCCGAGATAAGAAATACTGACTTCTAAGGAGCCCATGTGCCAATTGTGGTGGCCCACGCCTGTAGGGAATTGCTGGAGAGGCAGAGGCAGGAGTATCAAGAAGCCCATTATGCCTTTTCTCTGCCCCACTTGCCACCTGTCCAGATGGCTGGAGCTGAGGACTGCAGTTTACCAGGTGGGAAATGGTATTGCCAGTCACCCAGGAGTGCTCATAATTTGAAAGGAGAGGCATTTATTTTTATTTATATTAGAGAGAGAAAGAGGCAGAGAGAGAGAGAGAGTGAGAGAGAGACAGAAAGAAAGAGGTATATAGATATAGATATAGATATAGACATAGATAGATATAGATAGATATAGATATAGATATAGATATAGATATAGATATAGATATAGATATAGATATAGATATAGATATAGATATAGAGACAGAATGGGCGCACCAGGGTCTTCAGCCACTGCAAATGAACTCCAGAAGCATGTGCCACCTTGTGCATCTGGCTTACATGGGTCCTGGGGAATCAAACCTGGGTCTTTTAGCTTTGCAGGCCAACATTTGCCTTAACTGCTAAGCCATCTCTCCAGTCCAGGAGACGCATTTTAAACATTGGTGGTTTATGTGCTGCAGCATCCAAGTCTTACTTTAACTAATGTGGAGGAGGATGGAGACTTAGGGAAGGCTTCACTAAGACGTTGGTACTTAGCAAGGTTTGAGGGTGAGCTAAAATGGCAGTGGTGGGATGGTGGCAGAGAGAAGAGAAGCAATGAATAATTCAGCTTAATATAAGAGAAAAGTATTGAAGAGTGACAGCTGTACCTATAAAAAAAAAATCTCTGTTTATGAAGCGGTGGCCACCTTGGCCTCGGGAGACTGTGAGCAGAGACTATCAGGGATGTAACTAGATAGTTTTTGGGGTTTCCTTCACTCTAGGTCACTTCTAGAGGGAAGGGGTGGGGGTACCTCAACCAGATTTCTCAGAGCTTTCCATAGTTGTCTTCAGCACTCCAAGCCCGGAGTGAGAGCCCTCTGTTAACTCAGTGACCACGTTAATTGGGTATGCTGAGAAGCCACCTACAGCTCTCAATGTTGCAACCAGGCTGTGTTCCAGAAATCTCTATGTGAGCCAGTTTTTGGAACTCAGAATGCATTTCCCCATAGAAACCAAGTTATAAATGGTGGTTGGTTTTCAGGCCAGTCCACAAATTTCTATTTAACTCATAATGTTCCCAAAGTTTATCATTAACACTGCAATGTTAACTGTACTTGCATTTATAGGATGGTTTATGTGGGAAAATTCATTTCAAGTTCCAATTTGGATGTAGGCCTACGTCTCACTTCTAAGTGATGTCAGGGGGCTGGGAGCTCCTTGGGAAACTAGATGATGGGCAAGTGCTTTGGGGTACCAGGAGCTCTTGACCTGTGCCCCATTTTGGACAGAGGGTTCTATGCCATAAAGGTTCTGAATGCAGAACAAGAGTTAAAGTCCTACAGTGAGGTATGGCAGGGACAAGAACCCAGATACAAATGAATCTCTCCAACCTTGTTGGGTAAACCAGTCATGTGCGTGCATATATTTAATGATTCTGTTTGTGGATGTATCTGAGCCTTCATTGGCCCAAGCCGGTCCCTGATCACAGGTAGCCCACATACAGCCACTTGGAGACCAACTGGTGGGGAGATTTCTGCCCTTTAAGGCAAGACAGATGTGCAGAGTGAATCCACCAGGCTGCTCTAGCATTTGGCCTGTGGAACAGCAAAGGGCCAGGTTACTGGTAGGTAAATGGCTGGAATGGAGAAGCATAGTGAAGGTTTCAGGAGGCAAGAACAGACACTGACTTGTTGACTGAACAGAAAAGATGATACTGGAAAGAACCCTGGATCTGTAGGAGCACGGTGGGGGCCATGGGGAGACCTTCTTGCAGCATCCCAAGTTGACCCACTGTCACAGTGGACAGCCCCAAGACCAGTATGCAGGGCAAAGTGCTGGAGTTAATGCCCATGGGAGTGGCTGTCACCCAATGATGGGTGCTCCCTCTATTGAGATAACACTGAGGTGTGTTCTATGCTATTTCCCAGAGTTCCCCAGCAATCTCTTAATGGTAGTGGGCTTGATATAATACTTATCTGTACCTGTTGGAACAAAGCATCCTGAAAGTCCATGGCTGTAACACAACACTCAGCTACTTCTCATGAGTCTGTGGAAGGACTGCAGGCTCATCTAATGGCTTTGCCTGGATTCACACAGCTACGCTGAGCTGGGGTTTATCCAGGTTAAACAGTCCGAGATGGCTTCACTCACACCTTTGCTGTTGTGCGGATGCCACCACATGCCCTGCCTTCCCCTGGGAGGCAATCACAGGCCAGTGCTTCGAGAGGCTGCAGGCAGCAGCTGCAGCAGGGGTTCAGTTCAGGCTCCAGAAGCCATTTGGTGCCTATTTTATTGATCCAAACAACAACAACAACAACAACAACAAATAAACCCAAAGCTTGCCAGCTTCAAGGGTATGGAGAAAAACAGTTCAGCCTGGATGGGAGGAGTAGCAACATAAGAGTATTGACAATCAAGGTGCTGGGTACTACATTGGGAAGAACAGCTGCCTTTAAACAATCTAGCACACTCAGTGACTATCAGCTTCCTTCACATCTCTTTCTCTCTTTTCTGCCACTGTCTTCCTAGGATCCTCTCTCAGCTAAATACTTACACTGGAATATTTGAATCCGTGTCTCATTCTGGGGAATTTAAACCATGATCCATATATTACCTTGTGGGCTAGAACCCAGCTGGAGACTCAGCTCACAGGCATGACAGTTCAGACCAGGACACAGAGACACCTCTTGTCTTGTCTCCACGTCTTTTCTTACAGACCTTGATCTTGTATTCTCTTCAATAAAGACCCAGTAGACCCATTTTTACAATACTTCTCAAACTCAAGTTCTTCAAAATTGAGAAATGTTATAGCATTATTTTGAGAGAAAGTTAACTTCCATTTTCTATTATATTCTTCTATCCTTATCTATCATCTATCAATCATTCATCTATCTATCTATCTATCTATCTATCTATCTATCTATCTATCTATCTATCTATCTATCTATCATCTGTCTATCTATACCATTTATCTATCTATCTATCTATCTATCTATCTATCTATCTATCTATCTATCTATCTATCTATCAATCATCTATCTATCCATCCTTTATCTATCCATTTACCCTTCAGGAGATTTCTGCTGTTTTGAGTTTCATGTCTGCTGTCTTGTACTTGATTTCCCCGAGCTCTTCTTCTTGTTCTCTAAGCATTCTTTCTAAAACAGCACTTTGTTCTTGGCATACAGTATCTTCTCATTTCTCTAGGGCTATTAATGGACATTAAAATTCTGCCTTCTTTCTGCCTGGGGCTCCAGGATATTTGGTCTTCATGTTTCTTAGAGAAGGCTCTCCCAGAAAGTCTTATAACCCTTAGCCATCAGCTTATGATCATGGGTAGTGCTGGACAAGAAGGAATCAAACTGTGATTGGAAACTTAATAGGCCAGTGACGAATGTCAACTTTGAGGTTCATTGTAGGGTGATCTTGGTGGTCCTACCCCGAGGCTCATCCTTTGGAGGGGAAAATACCTAGGATTCTCTCTTCTCACCTCTAGTCTGAAGGTAAATTCTGGTGCCAATGTTTGGGGGACTCAGTTGAGGGCAGAGAACTTGGTAGAAGGTAGGGGTAGTTAATTCCCTGCCTAGTGCTTTCTGCCTTACCTTCTTGTAGGCACTAGGCTTCCCATCCTCTGCCCTGATGGGGAAAGTGGGCAAATGCCCAGCCCTGTGAGGGGTCCTGGAGGTTGGCTGTCCTATGGTTTCCTGGTTTTTCCCAACCCTCTCTTCCTCCCGACTCTCAGTCTCATGGAGGTCAATTGCAGGGTCACTGGAAAATTCTGTAATGGAATCAGATAGTTTCTTCTACTAGCTTACAATTCAGCTGCCTCAGACCTGCCCATTTCTAGGACTATTGTCTCATTTGCTTCCCATCCCTAGACTTCTTGTTGTAATAGCCTCTTCTAACTTATCCTTCTGAGTTTGTGTCTTTCAAAACTTTTTAAAATTAGTTTTAGTGAACTTTGGAAGGTAGCAAACTCATACACCCAAAACATTACAGGCCATTGCCGAGGTACATGGTTTCCCACCAGGAATAGATGGTAAGATCCAATTGCTGAAGACTCCACATACTTTTTTTTTCTTTTTTCTTTTCTTTTATTTTTTTTTCTCAATTTTTATTAACATTTTCCATGATTATAAAAAATATCCCATGGAATACCCTCCCTCCCCCAACTTTCCCCTTTGAAATTCCATTCTCCATCATATCCCCTCCCCATCTCAATCAGTCTCTCTTTTATTTTGATGTCATGATCTTTTCCTCCTCTTATGATGGTCTGGTGTAGGTAGTGTCAGGCACTATGAGGTCATGGATATCCAGGCCATTTTATGTCTAGAGGGAGCATGTTGTAAGGAGTCCTACCCTTCCTTTGGCTCTTACATTCTTTCTGCCACCTCTTCCGCATTAGACCCTGAGCCTTGGAAGGTGTGATCGAGATGTTACTCAGTACTCCAGTCACTTCTTTCCAGCACTATGATACCTTCTGAGTCATCCCAAGGTCACTGCCATCTGAAAGGAGAAGATTCTCTACCCAAAGTGAGAGTAGCATTAATATAAGGGTATAAATATTAAGAGAAGTGCTTACTGGGCAGTTTGATAAGCATAGTATATCCATTTATCCAGACATCAGCAGATGTTACACCCCTAGGGCTCGTGACTACCCCTGTTTTAAGTTTTCAGTATCAGGGATGTATTCCCTCCCATGGAGTGGGCCTCCAGTCCAATTGGAGGGCAGTTGGTTTCCACCATGACAGACGTGCCACTATTGCACCCGTTGGCTCATTTGGCCTGGCTGGCCAATTATAAGGCTTGCAGTATCCACTGTTGAGTATCTTCACTGGTGATTTCTCTTTCCCCCATTGAACTGCATGCAGCATGGCTTCTTCCAGCTTTCTGTCAGCTGGTCTACATGGAGGAGGTTATCAGCTCAGTTCCAGCAGGATTTCTCAGTGGCCTTGCAACCCACACATACTTGGGCTGCAAAGACACTGAGAAATCCTGCTGGAGTTGAGCTGAAAATCTCCTCCATGTAGACCAGCTGATAGAAAGGTGAAAAAAGCCATACTGCATGCAGTTCAATGGGAGAGAGAGAAATCACCAATGAAGATACTCAACAGTGGATACTGCAAGCCTTAAATTTGGCCAACCAGGCCAAATGAGCCAATGGGTGCAATGGTGGCACGTCTGTTGTGGGGGAAACCAACTGCTCTCTAATTAGACTGGAGGCCCACTCCATGGGGGGGAATACATCCCTGATACTGAAAACCTACAACCGGGGTAGTCATGAGCCCTAGGGGTGTAATGTCTGCTGCTGTCTGGCCAAATGTACATACTATACTTACCAAACTGCCCAGTAAGCACTTTAATGGTCATACCCATATATTCATGCTATTCTTACTTTTGGTTAGAGAAGCTTCTCTTTTCAGATGGCAGTGACCTTAGGATGACTCAGAAGGCACCATGGTGCTGAAAAGAAGTGGCAGAGGAGTGCTCAGTACTGAAATATCTCTATCACACCTTCCAAGGCTCAGGGTCTATTGTGGAAGAGGTGGTGGAAAGAATGTAAGAGCCAAAGGAAGGGTAGGACTCCTTACAACGTGCTACTTCAGACACAAAATGGCCTGGATATCCATGACCTCGTAGTGCCTGACACTACCTACACAAGGCCATCATAATAGGTGGAAAAGATCATGACATCAAAATAAAAGACAGACTGATTGAAGGGGAGGAGAGGATTTGATGGTGAGTGGAGTTTCAAAAGGGAAAGTGGGGGAGGGAATTACCATGGGATATTGTTTGCAATTATAGAAGTTGTCAGTAAAATAAATAAATAAATTTAATTTAATAAAGAAACTACATTGTAGACTTTCTCACCCAACTCTTTCTTAAATAATACTTATTTACTTACTTATGAGAGAGAGAAAGACAGAGAGAGAGAGAGAGAGAGAGACAGAATGAGTGCACCAGAACCTCCAGCTGCTTCAAATAAACTCTGCATGCATGTACCACTTGGGCATCTGGCTCTACGTGGGTACAGGGGAATTGAACCTGGGTCGTCAGGCTTTGCAAGCAAGTGTTTTTAACCACTCAGCGATCTCTCCAGCCCTGCTTCAACCCTTGTACCAGATGATCAGATGGTTTGCAGCCTGAGCCCTGCTGATTTCATCCCTCTACGACCTCAGCAGTCAGGCCAGGATCAGGGGTGCTTTTCAGATTTCTGCAGCTGGGGATGTGTTCTTTGGGGATGGAGTCTTGACCTGTTAAGGCCTCTTGGAGTCTCATAGCATGGCTAGTGAGCTTGGATCTTTGACCCCACACTGAATTTCTTCACAGATACACAGGTCATAGCACTGCCCTTTCCAGCCAGGAGGAAAGGACTATGGTTTGGCAGAGAGAATGAGAGGTGTCATGTTTGTTCAGCCAGTGATCCAACTCAGGCAACTGCCCATCCAGTCAGTCAACACATGGAGATTCATTGTATCATTTATGGGGTCCATCATGAGCAAATGCAGTGATGGGGACACTGGGGACATGCAGGTGGACTTATTCAGGCCTTCTAGACAATTGCAGCTAGACACCGGCACACAGGTGGCCAGAGGGGGATGTGATGGGGCTATATTTGTTATATGTGAGGGGCCCCCAGAGAACAGGTGAGGGCAATTGAGAAGCTTCACAGTGGAGGCAGTATTTTGCTAGTTTTTCAAAGCAAAACTCAGGGGTTGAGAGATAGCTTAGCAGTTAAGACACTTGCCTGTGAAGCCCAAGGACCCATGTTCAACTCCCTAGATCCCACCTAAACCAGATGCACAAGGTGATGCATGTGCAAGGTGGTACACATGTCTGGAGTTCAGTTGTAGTGTCTGAAGGCCCTGGTGCACCAATTCTCTCTCTCTCGTTAAGAAAAAAAACAAGAATCAGGAAAACAGATTGAAATTTCTTCCAAAAGTTAGATATGGAATTATCATAATACCCAGAAATCCCTTTTCCAGATATACATCCAAAAGTACTGGGTAAGGGATTCAGATATAATACACCTATATTCATCACATTATTATTGTTGTTGTTGTTGTTGTTTTGAAGTAGGGTTTCACTCTATCTCAGGCTACCTGGAATTCATTATGTAGTCTCAGGGCAGCCTCAAACTCACAGCAATCCTCCTATCTCTGCTTCCCAAGTGCTGGGATTGAAGGTGTACACCACCATGCCCGGCTCTCATCCCATTATTATTATTGTTATATATATATAATGGTAAAAAACAAACATATATATATGTATATGTATATATATATATATATATATATATATATATATATATACATATATATATATATATATATATTTTTTTTTTTTTGAGGTAGGGTCTTACTCTGGCCTAGGCTGACCTGGAATTCACTATGTAGTCTCAGACCGGTCTCAAGCTCACAGTGATCCTCCTACCTCAACCTCTCAAGTGCTGGGATTAAAGGTGTGCACCACTATGCCTGGCTTCTTTCAACCTTTTGTTAAAAACTTCCATACATAAACACAATGTACCCTGATCATAATCCCCTCCCACCACTCTTCTTTTCCTCCTTCTGTCTTCCCTCCACTGAACCCCTTCTTCTTTCCAACTAGTCCCTCATCTATTTTGATGGCCTCATCCCTCCCCCCCCATATTATCAAGTCTTGTATAGGTAGCAACAGCCACTGTGACGTCATGAATACCATGGCCATTTTGCATCTGGAAGGCAGAATTCCAAACACTTCTTCCTGTCTTTTAGCTTGAACAAAAGATCTTACCCTAGGTCTTGCCAGGTCTGGTGGTTCAGACCTGTATTCCCAGCACATAAAAACAAAAGGAAAACAAAGGAAAAAGGAAAAAGTACCCAAAACAGGGCTGGGGCAATGGCTCAGGGGTTAAAGGAATTTGCTTACAAAGCCTACTGGGGTTCAATTCCCCAGCCACACACAAAAAGCTAGATGGGAATTCATTTGCAGTAGCAAGAGACCCTGGCATTAATTATATACACACACATACACACTCATACATGCACACATGCGTGCAAATAAATTTTTTAAAAGTATTTTTTGTTTATGAGAGAGAAGGGGAGAGAGAGAGAGAATGGTGTGCACTAGGGCCCCTTGCTGCTACAAACTCCATATACATGTGCCACTTTGTGTGTCTGCCTTTACATGGTACTAGGGAATTGAACCTGGGTTAGTAGACTTAGAAAAAAAAGCACCTTTAACCACAGAGCAATCTCCCAAATGCTAAATAAGTTTTAAAAAATTTAAATTTATTTTATTTGAGAGAGAGAGAGAGAGAAAAAAAAAGCACCTTTAACCACAGAGCAATCTCCCAAATGCTAAATAAGTTTTAAAAAATTTAAATTTATTTTATTTGAGAGAGAGAGAGAGAGACAGGCAGATAGATAAAGAGGGAGAGAGAGAGAGAGAGAGAGAGAGAGAGAGAGAGAGAGAATGGGCATGCCAGAGCCTTCAACCACTACAAACGAACTCCAGATGCACAACCACTTGTGCATCTGGCTTATGTGGGTCCTGGGATTTGAAGTTGGGTCCTTTGGCTTTGCAGGCAAGTGAATTAACTACTAAGCCATCCCTACGGCCCCTAAATAATTTTTTAAAAGAAAAAAAAAAACCCAAGGGTTGGACCAGGCAGGAATTCTGGTGTACACTGGATGAACCCCTGAATTCAGAGGTGGACCCAGAAAGGCAGCCACAAGAAGTAGGAAGCCTCTTGCTACCACAAGCCATCTTACAAAGGTGGGGTGACCACTTGTGGGTGAAGCCACTGTAAAGATTTCTTTTAAAAAAATATTTTATTTTTATTTATTTAGTATTTGACAGAGAAAGAGGGAGAGAGAGAGCTAATGAGAGAGAGAGAGGAGGGGGGGAATGGGCACACCAGGGCTTCTAGCCACTGCATATGAACTCCAGACGTGTATTCCCCCTTGTGCATCTGGCTAACGTGGGTCCTGGGGAATAGAACCTGGATCCTTTGGCTTTGCAGGCAAATGCTTTAACCGCTAAGCCATCCCTCCAGCCCAAGATTTCTTCCTGGTTGGGGGTAGACTGGGCTTTAATGGTCCCTTATGGTTCTGAAAGTCCCTGATCCAGGACTCTCCCACCCAAAGCCACTCTAGGTAGAAGGTAGCTCATTCCCTTCATTAAATCCAAACACTTCTCTTGGGAGCAGCCATCATTGGTAATCGCTGTCAATTCTCCCTAATGAGCAACTTGAACAAGCTGTGGGCTGAGGCAAGACCGCTGTTGCGGTGCCGGGTGACATCCCGGAAACCAGGTTGGCCTATCACTTCTTTGCCCCTCCCTCTGTCCACAGGCCTGAGCCTTTGGCCTTAGTCTTTCCTGCCCCTCCCCAAAGGATCCCCAGGACTCACCTTTGGAGCTAGCACTGGCCTTTTCTTGGACTCTCATGGCCTCGTAGATTGATCCCCTATTTGGACCCCAACCTGAAAATCATTTTTTTATTTATTTGAGAGAGAGAGAGAGAGAGAGAGAGAGAGAGAGAGAGAGAGAGAGATTGAATGGGCATGCCAGGGCCTTCAGTCTCTGTAAACGAACTCCAAACGCATGCGCCACCTTGTGCATCTGGCTTTAAGTGGGTACTGTGGAATCAAACCTGAGTCCTTTGGCTTTGAAGGCAAACACCTTAGCTGCTACACCACCTCTCTATCCCCTGAAAAAAATCAATTTTTAAAATTTATTTGGAAGGAGAGAGAGAAGGGGGGTGGAATAGACACACCAGGGCGTCTTGCCACTACAAATGAATTCCAGACACATGTGCCACTGTGCCACGTTGTACATCTGGCTTTACGTGGGCACTGGGGAATTGAACTCAGGTCATCAGGCTTTGCAAGCAAATGCTTTTAACCGCTCAGCCATTTCTCCAGCCCACTAACCTGAAGTTCTATCTTTAGAGTTGCAGTGGGCATCTAACCGTAGGTATGTGAAAAGCCCAATCTCAGCTTTCACCGAATGGCAGGGGACCAGGGAGAGGCTGAGCAAGACAAAAGGCTTCTGAGGTCAATTCATCCCTTGAGCCCCTCAGAGGAAAACACTCAGCTTCTCGAAGACTGGTGGGTCAGAAGGGCACAGGCACCAAAGCCTGCTGCAACCGGCTCTGCTTTTTCCCGAGGCACCGTGCCTGGCTGTGGGAGAGTGTCGGGGGGCGGGGAGGCTGGGGGCTTTCCTCAAATTCTCCCCACAGTGAGGTCCATACTCTGACCTTGAGCCTTGCTTCTGGGGGCTGACAGAGAGCAACCCAATGCCACCAGTGACCAACTGGAATGATGGTATGGATTTGTGTCCCAGCGTGAATCCTGCAGGCTAGGATGAAGTGTCCTAATGTCTCACTCAGAGTGTCAGCCTCTTCCCTATCAGTGGGCATGCACAGCCGCCCCCCCCCCTGCCCACTTCAGGGGTGGATGCCAAGCTCCCAGTGAGAGGGCTGAACATGCTGGAGCTCTACAGACGTCCCAACAGAGAGGTCTCAGGCCCAGCTTCACTTCTCCCAATGTCACGCTTGTCTCCAGAAGGAGCACTTCCTATCACAAACACTTCACCGAGGGCCAGACAGCAGGGAGAAGTCAGAGAGTAGACTGAGCCACGGATCCGGTGCGGGCCCGAGGACTTCATGTTTGTTTGTTTTTAAAATTCTTGTTTGGATTAAACCTTCTGTCAGCTCTCCCTCCACAGGCTCCAGCGTGGCAAAGCCAGACACAGTGTTCTTCAGGCTACTCCTGCTCCAGGACACGGGGTTCCTCACAGCCTCAGACAGGCACCAGGCAGCTCCTGGCGCTAGCAATGCGCTGGGCATTTATTTATGCAGAATAAAGCAGGTGCAGAGGGAGCCTGCCTCGGACTGACAGGCTAGATCGCCGGCACGGTTTTCCCGGAGCGACCCTCAATCATCTGCGAGATGGAGATGGGGCTTGGCAAGGTGCCGATTCTAGGAAGCTCCCCCTGTGTCCTGAGTTAGAATCTCAGGGACGGGATGTGGGGGGTCCATCATATAAGGTCCTACCTGGCTCTCATGTGTAGCGCAGTGTGAGAACCCGGCCTCTGGGGGCGATGCAGCTGGGGACCATGCTGCACCTTTTGTGTCCATCTCTGTCCACCCCTCATCTATCCCCTCAACCAAGAAGGAGGCTACTGAGGGGATAAAGACCTTAAAACGCTGTTGTGCGTGTCCATTAGTTACAGAAAAGCCTGCATCATTACATTCCGTCGCACCTAATTTGTTTAATAATTTGGACCACTTCCCCCTGTTTTTCCTGCTCCTGGGGGTGTCTCCATGTGTGCTAAAGCACATGGACTTACAATTTCCCTATTTGCCTAAGCCTAAACAAACATCACAGCTAAATCATGTCACTTCTGTCTAGTGCTCACCTGGGGAAGAATCAGTGATCATGAAGTGATTTGACTCCTGGCTGCAGGTGGGAACAAATGAGAGTAAGTTGTAAAGAGTAATGGCTCCAATAAGACAGAAGTTTAATTCTTTCCTGTATTTAAAAAAAAAAACACCTCACAGGAGGCTGGGGAGTGGTTCGGTGGTTAAAGGCACTTGCTTGCAATGGCCTGATGGCCCAGGTTTGATTCCCCAGTACTCATGTAAAGCCAGACAGATGCACGAAGTGGCATATGCGGGAGTTCATTTGCAGTGGAGAGAGGCCCCTGTCTGTCTCTTTTCCAAATTAATATATAAACATTAAAAAAGATTCATAGGTATACTGCCTGGGGTTGGTGTGCACTCATTCAGTATCCAGTATATTTCAACCTGCCCCATTTACCATCTTCAGCCTATGCTTTTCACCGTATTGTTCTAAATGACTGCTCTAGCTCCTAGAGCCATCTTCCAGTTAGTACAAATGATAAAGAGAAGAAAGACATATTTCCTCGCCTTGTAGAACACTTCTTGGGAGTCACACGTGAAATTCCCATTGGTCAGAACTAAGCTACACAGCTACACCTGACCATCAAGGAATTTGCGAAATATAGTCTTTATTCCAGGTAGCCATATGTTTAACAAGTCTTTTTCTTTTTTCTCTTTACTTATTTATTTGACAGAGAGAGAGAGGGAGGGGGAGAGAGAAGAGAGAGAGAGAGAGAGAGAGAGAGAGAGAGAGAGAATGGGCATGCCGGGACCTCCAGCCACTGCAAATGAACTCCAGACACATGTGCCCCCCCTTGTGCATCTGGCTAATGTGGGTCCTGGGGAATTGAACCTGGGTCCTTTGGTTTTGCAGGCAAATGCCTTAACCACTAAGTCATCCCCCCAGCCCTAGCCATATGTTGAGTCAAGAGCCAGAGTGTGTTGTCAATGAGAGGAAGAGCCAGTGATAAGGGATGCTTGTGGTCTCTGCAGCGCTGCCTTGCTTTTCCTCAGTCTTAGGTATGTCTGCTCTGTCTGAATTGATTTATGATTTATCCATCCATCCATCTACACGCACACACGCGTGCGCACACACACACACACTCATCCCTCACAAACAATTGGAAATAGATCATGTGGAAAAATGAGTGAAAGGCATAAATCATATCATTACAAGGGTAATGAGGGGAGAGCTTGCCTTGCACAGATAAGTCCCTGAGATCCCTTTGAATGGTGTCACTTAGGGCTGGGGAACAGATGGATTTGGAACTACTTTGGGGATCTCATGTATCATAAGAACAGTGCTTGTAGAATAGTCTTCCCTGGTTAAAAATGTGTGGTGTGCTGGGAACCGGCTTGCTATTCCTAAGCTTGATTTCAAACCTACCTCACTGATTTCCAGGTCCTAATCTACCCATAGCCTCGTTCACCTTGTGCGTGGAGTCCAGATGACTTTTCCTGACTCTCCACACTAATGCTCGTGCTTCTAGTGTGTCCCACCGCCTACCAAATAAACTCTTAACTACCTCACCAAGTGCACGCACACTCACACAGAGCCATGTGCACGTGTGCAGACCATAGTACTCACGTGCGCGCGCACACACACACACATGCATGCATACACAAAATCTGTATCTTTTAAAAATATTTTATTATTTTTATTTATTTATGTGACAGAGCAAGAGAGAGAATGGGCGCGCCAGGGCCTCCAGCCACTGCAAAGGAACTCCAGACGTGTGTGCCCCCTTGTGCATCTGGCTAATGTGGGTCCTGGGAAAGTGAGCCTGGGTCCTTTGGCTTTGCAGGCAAACGCCTTAACAGCTAAGCCATCCCTCCAGCCCTTTCTTCTTCTTTTTTTTTAGAATATGTTTTATTTATTTATATGAGAGAGTGAGAGGGAAAGAGGCAGAGAGAGAGAGACAGAGAGAGAGAATGGGTGTGCCAGGGCCTCCAGCCACTGCAAACAAACTCCAGATGCATGCACCCCCTTGTGCATCTGGCTTACGTGGTCCTGGAGAATCAAACCAGGATCCTTTGGCTTTGCAGGTGAATGCCTTAACCGCTAAGCCATCTCTCCAGCCCCGCGACCTGTATCTTTTCTTTGTTTGTTTTCTTCAAGGTAGGGTCTCCTAGCCGGGGCTGACCTAGAACTCACTCTTGTAGCTTCGGGCTGGCCTTGTACTCACGGTGATCCTCCTATCTCTGCCTCCCAAGTGCTCAGATGAAAGGCACGCACCATCACACCCGGCTACTTATAAACCCATTTGCTACTATCTAAACTCAGCCTAGCTCTCAGTGTAAGCTGCTGGCACTGACCTACAGGGTGTCCACTTGCCACTGCTGGAGGTCCTGATCGTGAAGGAGGTTGAGAGACATGAGATGCAGAGCCGCCACAACAATGTGAAGAGTTGCCACCACAAGCCTCCAAGCAGAGGCGGCACCCGCCAGCCCACAGCTCCGTGAGAATAAACGCTTGCCGCTGTGGGCCGCTGCCACTGCAATTTTATACTTACCTGTGCTAGAGTCTTCAACTGCAGGTAGCCGGCCCACTGACTAGACAGGCTTGGCGCCCCACGCCCCTGCCTCCTTTAGGGAATGAGTCACTTCCGCCCTCCCCTGCCATCAGGGCTGGCTGTGAACACAGAGAACCACACCAGGGCGGGTTAAACAAGCTAGCTGATTGCTCTCTCACACCAGGGTTTTGGAGCAGATCCACTGTCCACTGCAGCCCCAGGTAGGGAGCGCCAGCCACAAGGACGTCATATCTGAGCGTAGGTATCCAGAGCGCGCATGGAGACTAAAATTCAGCCAGAACTGGTCAGAGATGTGTCAGACACGAAGAGCACCATTTTCTTTTCTTTCTTTTCTTTCTTTCTTTTTTTTTTTTTTTTGAGGTAAGGGATCACTATATCCCAGGCTGACCTGGAACTCACTCTGTAGTTCCAGGCTGGTCTCAAATTCACAGTCATCCTCCTACCTCTACCTCCCAAGTGTTGGGATTAAAGGCGTAAAGAGCACCATTTTCTAACATGCCCACCCAGACAATGCAAGGATGGGTTCTAGCTGTCTTTTTTTTTTTTTCAGTCTTACTTTCAGTTTTGAAAAAAAAAAATTAAATGTGAGGAAAACAATATAGTGGACCATCATGTGTGCTTCCTCAATGCTCACAATTACCAACACAATGCCGGTCTACAGGGGAATGGTTTCATCTATACTCATTCATGTATCCCCTTCCTCAGAGAAGTAAGAACCTTCTAGACATCATTTACATCACCAGCAAAGCCTCTGTAAATGTAAGGTTGTTTGTGTAGACACTGTCACAATACCATTATCCCTTCTAAAATAAAACGACTCTTTAGTATTATGAAGGTGGAGTGAGTGCCTTTTCCCAGTTGTCTTGATAGCTTATGTTTGAGTCACATTTCATAAAAGTCTAAACACTGCATTTAATGGATTGATCCCTTATGTTTCTACAGACACCTCTCCACCACCTCCCTCTGTCTTGATTTTTTTTTTGCATGTGTTTGAAGTACGTATGATGTGATGTGTGTGTGTGTGTGTGTGTGTGTGTGTGTGTGTACGTGGTGTATGCACGTGTTGTCTGCCCTATGAGGGAGTGCCTATGTAGAAGACAGAGGAGAACTTTGGGCGTCTTCCTCTGTTGCTCATGCATGCATTTCCTTGAGACAGAATCTCTCTCCCTAAACTGGAGCTGCTGTCCTCATGAGCCTCGGCAATTCTCCAGTCTTCGCTCTCCACAGGACCAGAGTTACCAGCAAGCACGGCCATGCCCGGCTGTTTAAATGGGTGCTGAGGAAATGAACTTGGGGTGAATCAGGCCCTCTCGAAGCCTTCGTGCTTGCACAGCAAATGCTCTCACTGTGGCATCTCCCCAGCACATGATATTTTTGTTGTTGTTGTTTTGTTTTGTTTTTGTTTTTTTGGTTTTTCGAGGTAGAGTCTCACTCTAGTCTAGGCTGATCTGAAATTCACTATGTAGTCTCCGGGTGGCCTCGAACTCATGGCGATCCTCCTACTTCTGCCTCCTGAGTGCTGGGATTAAAGGTGTGCGCCACCACACCCAGCTTTTGAACAAAGTGGTTGATGTCTTTTATTGAGCTTCTGTAATCCGGATTTTGCTGATTGCATAGCAAAAATATTTTCACCACATTTGCCTGTTTCCTATGCTTCCTATCAAACAATGGTATTATCAGGTGTTTGGTTGGGTTCAGGTGTCACTTTCTGGAAAGATTACTTCAAGGAACCAGTTCATGTTTAACTTCCTCAAACCCCAAGCCCCCTCCATTTTCTCAGCTCATTCCAGATGCATCCACACTCTTGATTATTCAAGCTCCCTTTGATGTTTGCCCACTCTTTCCCTGCTCTATGGTTTACTACTCTTCATCCTGTGAGCCCTTGGAAACATTTTATATCCAAACCAAACAGGCTCTGAATTTCTTCTGGAGATGCCCATGGGTCCCAGAAGCTTGTTGATCTATAGAAATCTCTCTGTAGGTGGCCCCAGCGGGGCCAAAAGAGAGTCAAAGTGTAATTCAGGGAATAATGACATTGCTATCACTACTTAATCTTTTCTTTTGTCTTCAAAGTAGGGTCTTGTTCTAGCTATGGCTGACCTAGAATTCACTATATAGTCTCAGGATGGCCTCAAACTCATGGCTGTCCTACCTCTGCCTCCACAGTGCTGAGACTAAAGGCATGCGCCACCACACCTGGCAATCTGTCCTTATGTTGTTTATTTATTTATTTATTTTTTCAGTTCTGGGAATTGAACCTAGGGCCTCACACATGCTAGACAGGGGCTCTACCACTGAACCATATCTGCCCCAACAGTGTCATCTCTAAAGGGTCCTTTTCCATTTCAGATCAGGAAGTATAGTTCAACCTTTACCTTTCCTTTTGTGTGCTTCTTTTAAAAAAAATATTTTATATATTTGAGGGAGGGATGGATGGATGGATAAACAGATAGAATATGAATGGTCATGCCAGGGCTTCTTGCCACTGCACACACCACTTTGTACATCTGGCTTTATGTGGGTACTGGGGATTTGAACCTGGGTCTGCAGGCATTGCAAGCAAGCACCTTTAATGGCTGAGCCATTTCCTAAGCCCCTATTTTGTATCCTTCTTGAATCTCACATGCTAAGGCTGCAAATATGTAGTAGACATTGATTTTTTTATTTTTGCAATGGACAGAAAACATACAAAGGAAAGCACTCCAAAGAACAGAAACTTTATAAAATCCCAGAATTATGCTCTATGGGAGAGTCAAAACCAACGATCCCAACGTGATGGGGGAAGATGAGCAATGGAAGTGGTACTAGGCTATGCCTGAGGGAATGTGGCCCCCGGTTCTAACCTAGCCATGAATGATTGCGTGCTTGTTCACAGCCCTGCTTCTCAATGTGCACAAAGCAAAAACGGGCAAGACAATAACCAAACGTCATTCTTGTCGTCACCATTGCGTTTGTACTTCGAATTTGTATTATTCACAGAGATCTCAGCTGTCTTCTCATTTGGACCTCACGAGAAATCTAGAAGGTGGATGTGGCAGAGAATATTATGATTAGACAACCGCGTGTGCTGAGGCTGACGAATGTTAGCTGCTTGCTTAAGGCATCATTGAGGCTGGAACCCTTGGAGCTGCGGAGATGGCTCATGAACAAAGTGTGTGCCATCCAAGTGTGAGGACTGGAGTTTGGGTTCCCAGTATCCACATATATGTCAACAAGCACGGCAGTCTGTCTGTAATCCCAGACACAGATAAGGAATTGCTGGAGCAAAAGCCCTGGGTTCAAGAGAGATACCCTAGCTCAGCAAAGTGGAAAGCGACTGAAGGAGACACCTGATGTCACCCTCTGGCCTCCACATGTACGTGCATGCACCTGCACACATGTCCTGACACACATATGAACACACATACACACACGCACACACACACATTTGCAATAAAAACATGTTCTTCCTATTCCATAATAGTTCCTTCTTAGCACGAGGCTTGTGCCTGTGGGTGGATGTTGGTATATTGGAGAATGAGAGCATCTGTCTGTTAGGTTTCTCTGATGTGTGAACATAGTGTATTGGATGGATAACCAGGCATTGTGGTGCACACCTTTAGTCCCAGCACTTGGGAGACAGAGATAGGAGGGTCATTATGAGTTCAAGGCCAGCCTGGCACTACAGAGTGCGTTCCAGATCAGCCTGGGTTAGAGTGTGGCCCTGCCTTGAAATAAACAAACAAAAAAAGTATATGAGGTGGATTCCCTAGATGCGCTTGGCTGCTCTGTCCTTTGATTATTACTTTTATCTACTGGATGACCTGTGTCTTGGTGTCATTTACACTGAATGCATTAAGCAGGCAATCATAAATGGTGACTAGAGGGAAAGAGGTGATGGTCAGGGGTAGATGGAAAAGATGGAGCAAGAACTAAGAGCTAAGCAGCCAGGTACTGTTCCATGTGTTCCACCATAGTAACTCACCTGCTCCTCATGTTAATCCTAGGAGAAAGGCTGGGATCCTTGTACCCATTTTACAGACCCAGAGAAGTGGAATAACTTGCCCAAGCTGAAACTTTCAGAGCCACAACATGCAGACAAGCAATCCAGTTCCAGTTTGTACTCTAACTTCTCTCCTGAAAAGGTCAGATTGGTTCATAAGTGAGGTGCTCTAATAGCAAGTAAGATTAAAAAAAAAAAAAGAATGGAGGCTGGAGAGATGGCTCAGCAGCTGAGGCAATTGCCTGCAAAGCCTAGTGACCCAGGTTTGATTCCCCAGTACCCACGTAAAGCCAAATGCACAATGGTGCATGCATCTGGAGTTTGTAGCAGCTGGAGGCCCTGACACACCCATTCTCTCTGCTTGCCAATAATAAGAATGTCCAACTAAAGCTAGAAAGATGGCACTGGAATTGATATAATGTGCATAGTTAGTAGCATTGACAATGAAGTTAGTTTGCTCAAAAAGTAGTATGTGGAGCTGGAGGGATGGCTCAGTCGTCAAGGCACTTGCCTGCAAAGCCTAATGACCCAAGTTCGTCTCCCCAGCATCCACGTAGACCGGGATGCACTAAGTGGTACATGCATCTGGAGTCTGTTTGCAGTGGCTAGAGGCCCTGGTGCACCCATTCTCTTTGTCTGTATTTCTTCTATCTCTTTCTGCTAATAAATAAAAATTTCAATTGAAAAAGTGATAGGTGGCAAAAGCTCTAAGCCTTCCATACTTCACTAAGAAATGCCGATCCTAGAAGTTTATTCTAAGCTTATAGTTCAACCCAAGCAAGAAGCCGTATATACACGAAGTTTATTGTGTGTTCTATAACAACGGGCAACTGGGAGCAAATTAACTACCCTAGAGTAAGGTATGATTAATTTCACAGTACATTTACTAGTTGGACTATGATGGAAACATTTAATATAATAACCACTATGACCATGTGAGGGGGCAGGAAAATTCCTCATGTTAAGATTTAAAAAATATTTTTATTTATTTATTTTTCTTTGGGGGGGGTAGGGGAGAGAATAGGCCAGCCAGAGCCTCTAGACAGTCCAGATGAACTCCAGACACATGTGCCACTATGTGCATCTGGCTTACGTGGGTTCTGGGGAATTGAACCTGGGTCCTTAGGCTTTGTAGGCACTTCAGTTCATCTCTACAGACCTCTACATTAAGATTTTAAAATCAAGATAAAATATGTAGGTTATGACAACACAAATATACCCGCATCTGGAAGAGCCTAAAATAGAACAGGAAAAACTCTACTTGGGTGTTGGTGAAAGTTTTTTTGGCTTCACTCTAGTCCAGGCTGACCTGTAATTCACTCCGCAGTCTCAGGGTGGCCTGGACCTCATGGGGATCCTCCTACCTCTGCCTCCCCAGTGCTGGGATTAAAGGTGTGCGTCACCAACCCCGGCTCAGGTTCTTTGATTTTTATTAGTGGTGGTGTTATGTTTAACAGATAATGAAAAAAAGAAAAGAAAAAGGGAACGAGCTGTCATCAGAGTGGGTTGATTATCTAATAGTGAGGTGTGGGACTCGGTGGGTTTCCCTTCAGCTGCCTTTAATTCCTGAGTTCTCTGGAGGCAGCAAGAAGGGCTCAGGGTGGGGAGGAAGGGGGGAGGGTTGAGGGATCCAGGAGCTTGTGTGAGGCAGGGAGAATCCTGACCTGCCGCCACTACCACGAACACTGTGGTGGCTGCTCACTGTTCCCGGTCCTCAACTCGCTTCTTCCATTCTTCGTTCTCTATCTCGGAAGTCACAGTGGACGTTTTCCTGAAATCAGCCCCCAACAGCTCCCCTCTAATGGGCCGGGTACCCCTCCCGGGAGGCACGCTTCCCACCACCGCCTTCAGGCTCAATAGGGACTGTCTTATTTGTAGCGCCGAGGCATCCTTGGCTTCAGGGGTTGGGATCTCAAGCTCATTTGTATCACTTTCCTGGGACCCCTACTTATTGTAAGCACGTTCTGGATGGAAGGCCCTTTCTCTCCTCATTTCCAAGGGTAGGCTGGGTGAGATTAGATTAGATTTCTTTCACTGCCACGTATAATGTTGCCAGGTAGTCTGTACTCGATTCATAAAGTAACCACCGGCTTTTGAAGAGAAGCCCAGTGTCGGAGGAAACAGTGAGTCTGTTCTGCTGGTTGTCCTGGGAGCCTTCCTAGGTGGGCTGAATGCCCATAAACGTGGTCTTGGCAGTCCACCGAAGAATACAGCTTCAGGGTGAAGGTTCTGTGCTCCGTCTTGGGAATACCTGGCTGGCCGGCCGGCCACACATAATTTGGTAGCTGTGTCTCCACGTGTAAATCTGAAAAAAAAAAAAAATCCTGATGTCACATATTCGCCTGCGACTGTGCAAGTGGGCGTGCCTGCGCGCAGGGCTGGCTGTGCCCTGTGTTAGAGCAGGTGAACAGCGGAAAAAGAGCCCTAGGGTTTTAGACAGTGTGTCGCTCCTCTGTGTGCACACATCTCAGCGAACGTGCGATTTTCAATCAAACAAATGATTGGGAGCTTTCTGCTCCGCAAGAGGAAGACTGCGGTGCGCCCGGCAGGGAGCCTGCGTGTGCGCCTTACCTGTGTCTGTATAGTGTATTCCCTCTGTGTGTCTTTGGGAATGCGTTCTGGGCACGTGTCCTGCGTTAACTAGGCGATCGTTCGCCGTGTGCACGTGTGTGCGGAAGCGCCCGGGTGCAGTTGGCGGCCGCTGGCTGGCTCTCCAGCATCACTCGCTCCCGCAGTCAGGTTCTGCACGTGCGCCAGCCTCCCCGCGCACGTCCCCGAGTGACCCGTGCGCGGCGCCCGGGGACCTCCGGGTCGTGTGCACATCGTGCGCTCGCGTCCGTCCCTGGCCCCCCCCTCCCTCCGGGCCCTGACGCACGCACCTCCACATGTCTGGGAGCACGTCCCAGTGCACGTGTGCACGCTCCGTGTGCACGCCGCCCGGGTGCGTGTGCAGAGGCGCTGCGCGCGCGCGCCGCGGGCCGGCCGGGAACGGCGCAGGACTCCACGCGCCCCGCGGGGCCGACCCCTCCCCCGCACCCCGCGCACGCCGCGATTGGCCGTCACCCCTCCCTCCGCCGGTCCGTCCCTCCCTCCCTCCATCCCTCCGCCCCCCTCCCTTCCCCACCCCCCGCGCGCCCGCGGGTCCCCGCTGTTCCCCCGCGGTTCCGGCGAGGCCGCGCCGCGCCGCGCTCCGCTCCCATTGGCTGCGCGCGCCTTTGTGTGGCGGCAGCTGCGCCCCCAGCGCCTTTGAATGTCGAGAGGGGCCGGGAAGGGAGCCTTTCCATGGGCCATCTGTCTCCCCGCCAGCCGCCGCCCCGCCGCCGCCGCCGCCGCCCGCGCCCCGCGCTCCGCCTCCCGCCCCGGCGGCTCCCGCAGCCCCGCCGCCGCCGCCGCCCGCGCCCCGGAGCCGCGCCACAAAGGGCCCGCGCGCAGCCGCCGCCGCCGCGCGAGGAGCCAGGATGGTCCTGGTCCACGTCGGCTATCTCGTGCTTCCCGTGTTTGGCTCTGTGCGAAACAGAGGTATCGCTTTATTCCTTTCGGGGTGGTGGGGTCTGCTTCCTTCCTTCCTCCCTCCCAACCTCCCTCTCTTTCTTCCTTCCTTCGGAGCGAGCGGGGATCGCCGCAGGCACCGGGGCGGGGGCGGGCGCTGCGGGCGGCCGGGCGGGAGCTCTGGGCTACACCGCGAGGACACCGGGAGAGCGGTGGCTGCTCCCCACCCCCTTTTGGGGAGACCTGGAATGTGGGGATGGCCACCCTTAAGGGAGCTTTCTGGAGTGAAGTTAGGGTTGGGCGAATTGGGGTCCCTCCCTCCCCAGCCCCATATTATTATTATTATTTTTTTAATTCTTTGCGGCGGACGTGGTTCCTCCAAATCACAGCCCCTTCCCCTAATACCTAGCCCCGATCGAAAGAAGGTGAGGTGTGTGTGTGTGTGTGTGTGTGTGTGTGTGTGTGTGTGTAGAGAGAGGGAGAGAGAGAGAGAGAGGGAGAGAAAGAATGAATATGAATATGTTTGGTTTTCTGTGATTTGCTTTTTTTTTAAAAAGACATATGTGTATTTTCTTTTCAATGTTTTTGTATTTCTTTCTTTTTTGTTTTTGTCCTTAATGCCAGTGGCTAGCTGGTTAGCTGGGTAGCTGGGATCTGGGCATCTGCCCCATCCCATGCCCCAAGCCCTACCCTTCTTGTCCCACCCTTTTCTACTCTTTAACCCTTTTTGTTATTGCCCTTATCCTATGGCCCTCTCACCCCACTCCTCGTAATTGTCATTGTATGACAGTCGCATTCATAGGTTCAAGATGTGTGCGTGCGTGTGTGTGTGTGTGTGTGTGCGCGCGCGCGTGTGTGTGTGCGTGTGTGTGCATGCGCCTCGGAGATCAGACATGTGCTGCCTTGCACCCCTGGGCCTGTCCGGAGCGGGTTGTCTGGCCCTTGGGCATTGTACTGTGTGTGAGGTTGAGGTGGGAAGCTGCCCCCCACGCCAGGCCTTTGCCCCCGGGCAGCGGTTGACCATGCAGCAGGCTGGCGCGGTCTTTGTTTTTAACTGTGATATATGGGGTGTGTTTGCACGGTCCCCTTTCCCCACATCCCCTTTACCTTACATCCTGCCACAATAGCTTGGTTTCCCCCTCTTCTCCTCCCACCCCACATTGCTTCCATTTTCTTTTAATCAAAAATTCCCACCTCCCTCAAAACAAACACGAGATGCATTTCAATTCATTTTTTTTTTTCTTTTTGTATTGTGCCTCTGGACTCACATTTCTCTTCTTGGAAATGTTCTCTCCCACTCCACGTCTGCTTGAATCCCTGCTGGCTAAGGCCCTCTTCCCCACCCCCTCCCTCATACAGAATGATGTCTTCCCTTTGCCGGCCTGACTCCTCCACAGAGTCTGATGGGGGGGGGGGGTGGGGTGGGGTCGCAGGACCAGCGCTTTAGTGCGCCCCAGGGGCCCTCTTGGGCCTGGCCAGGAAAGTCTGGGCCCTCTTCCTTCCAGCCCAGCTGTCCCCAGCCCCACGCCTTTCCCCAGAACCCAAAAGGCAAGGTTGGCCCCCTTTAGGCCTATTTGAACCGCAGGTTTTTTCTTTTTTTGTGTGTGATGATAGAATGATGACATTCTGCATTTATCAAATCTTTTTTTTTTCTTCATTGTGTAGCTCAGTGAATGGTCAACTCGCTGCTGTGTGCGCTGTGACCCTTCTGCCTCCGCATTTAGCTGTATTGTGACACCCCTCTTAACCATTTCCTGTCTCCATCCGAGGAAGGCATTGCTATTTAAGCGGCAGTATCCCCTATCTCAGGCCAGCCTAGCTGGGGGGTGGGAGGTGGGCAGTGATGGAGGGACTGCATGAAATCTCCTTGAAATGCCATCCCCTCCTCCAATACACAATTATCTCTTGTTACTTGGCATTTCCTCTTAAAACGGGTGTAGAACATTACACTAGGCAGAAATTCAAAAATGATTAAGAAGGATGTTGAGCCTGAAAGTATAATTATCCTGATTAAATCATTATCATCCTCATTAATACCACCAATCTCTAAATACCATTGCAGCATGCCGGTTCCATGTTTTGAAATTCAAATTGTTCAGCTGCCTTTAAATTTTATTTTTAATACCACTCCCCTCCACCAACAAAAAAATCCAGCAAAACCAATTCTGCCCGTCAGGATTGCAATGGCAAACTTTCATGGCAAACACGCCCACAGGAAATTTAAGGACCGAGGGATGAGTTGGGCTGTGGGTGAAATTGAGCACAATGTGCTGAGAAATTATGACCTTCCGATAGAGGATACTAATGCTTAAGTCAACAAGGTCCTAAACCACAATCTTCTTGTAAAACTACTAGATAGTCTGCTAGCTTAAATCTGTTCTTTTTAGTTTCCATTGTAGTAGTGTAGGATGTAGGCCATTTCAGAATAGTTGTAGAGAAATAACCATTTTTGTATCTTCATCTTGTTTAGCTGAGTACATTGCACTGTAAATCCCTGTTAAGTGGATTCCTTTTGCCTTGGCTTGGAGGCTGCAGCACCCCATTTTCCACTTGTCTGGGTGGCCTTCAGCTGGCCTCCTGGCAGCACCCAGGCATAACTGAAGATTGCATTTAGTTGGAGGTAAAATCATTCAATATATGCCTATGTATATATTTCTTAAAAGAAAATCTTTAATGAAATAGTAGTAGCCGCTGTTCCAGCCTCTAAAAATTTGGTGCACCAAGGTCCCTGGCAGAAGGGGAACCTTGGTCATAGGGTCTTAATTGTTTACATGAACAATGTCAAGAGCATCTTTGGACATCTGCCCTGGCCCTCAGAGCTGCCCCTTTAACAGCCGGCTCCCTCCTGCTGCCTGGCCAGCCAGACCTGCTTGAAAACTAAAACAGAAAAGGCCCCTACTTAAGGGCCCTTCCAAAATAAAGTCCTAAGTAGCCTCCCCAGACTGCTATTTGGAAATCTGAAAAGAAAAATGAAAACAATTAAAAAAACAAACAAAAAAAAAACCAAAAACACCTTAGCAAAATGGTTTTCCATTAAACAGGGATAGCGTGTTCTGCTGTGCTGAATTACTTCCTGTTCTTATTTTGTGGGTAATTTTTTCTGTATCAAATATCCTTTTGGTTGTGTATCTTTTTCACCTTTTCTTGTACTAAAACTAAAGCATGATCTGTATTTTTTTACATCCCCCAGTTGACAATGTACAGCGCTCGGTTAGAGATGTTACCCTGCTGAACCGTGCTGTGGTCGTGTAGCCCGGGCCATCTGCTCATTGTACGCTGCTTTTGTTCTGTTGCCCTTCCGAAGCATGGTGGGCCCAGCCTTTTTTTTTGTATCGTGTGCATGACGACATTGTTACACACAGAATCCACTAATACTAATATACAATCTCTCAATAAAGAACTAGTTTTCCTATATTAACCTAGTGTGCTTTTTCTCTTGCTGTTTTCCCATTTATTGTCGTATCCTGCTGTTTAGATTTTTCCCCTTGCTTTTCTATCCCCACCCCCACCCACCCACCACCCCCACCTCCCATTGTAAGATTCGAGTGAATGCCTTTTCTTTTACTTTCCTTTTTCCCTTTCTTTTCTTTTCTTTCTTTCCTTTCTATGTGGTACAGATATGGTGACTTTAATCTCATGTAGTCCATATCTTTCAACAATAGAAGCTTGGGGCCATGGGAGGGGTCAGTTGACCTGTGACACTGAACCTGCTCAACTACATAGAGATCCTCTATCTTTGCCCACCTGTGTAATCAACACCCTCCACATTTTATCATAGCTTCCAAGTTGTAAGTCCCTGGGTTTATGATGCCGGTGAAAGGAAGGGGAAATCACACTTAGGTTGAGAAAAGGGATACTGTACTTAACTAGCAATCTTGCAGCATTTCAGACTCACCTGAAAAACCCATCTTGAGTTGTGTTTTTAACTTTTCCGTTTACTGCCTCATTGATTTACTGTCCTTATAAGTCATGCTTGGGGTTACATGTGTCATGCAATTTAAGCCATGATCCGAAGGGACCCTCTTCTATGTGCATATTTAAATGCTTGGCACCTGCAATGTAAGTTGGGGCATTGACATCCTGGATAAGAAAGATGCTTGAAACAGACCCACTGAGAGAGACCACAGCCCATCCCAGGGTCGTAGCCCCACTGAGTACTGTAGCAATAGGAAGGCCTGTGCCTTCTGCGGGCGGGCGATGAGCCAGTAAAAGCTGATTATAGCCTGCTTGCCTGACAGCTGCTTCATCTGTGGCCCTAGGGCCTCTCTGGGGAGAGAGCAAACCAGATCTGGCCATTGTCTAAGTACGTGTGGGTTGGGGCGGGTCCCGGGGAGGTCAGGAGAAAAGTCAGGACCTATGTCCAGATCGAACTGCAAGAAGAACCCTTAGAAGTGTCTTTATCAATTTTTGTCTTTCCCATAATTGCACCCGAGAAGCCAGCGGAGAGGTGTTTCCCCCTCAAGAGTGAAACCCAAATTCAAGCATTTGTCAATTATATCTATTCAATTCCCGTCCAGAACGAGCCTTGCTAAATGAGGCGTTTTAGACACCGGAGGACATCAGTTGATTAAAGAAATTCATGGTTCCTTCAAGGGGTCATCATTTGAAGCTGCTTCTCTTGGTGGACTTGCCTCATCCTCGCTCCTCTAGGTGGCCTCCCGGTGCACCTCTGATCCTTCCCGCAGGGAGCAAGCCGGGCCGGCTGCCTGACCACTGTGCTTCCTTGCCTTTGTGGCCTTGTGCAGACCCCCTCCCCCATGGCTGCCCTCTCTGCTCTGGCCCTTTGTTCTCGCGCTCTTCCCAGCCCTGCTGGGAAAGCTGAACTGATTTACTGTGACACATGGATGTTCCTGGCGGAGGCTTGTGCGGTAGTGTGTGCAAGAGGAGGTAGACAGGTCTATGAGGCTGGTCCCCTGAAGGTTTTCTATTTGCTTTTTCCTTACAAAATGCTTTTTGTTTACATGAGGCTTAAGTTTACAAGTGGTTTGGGAGAGCAAAATAACAACCCCATCCGACCTCAGCAATCGTCAGACCAAGTGGGTGACCATCTCAGTGGTGTCTTAAAGATGTCTCAGCATTAGCCAACTCTTGAGATTTTATTTTTCTAAGCTAGTGCTAAGTGTGTCAGAATTATCTGACAATACATTTTGAAGATAGTTCTTCGGTAACCCAGTAATAATAGAGCAAGCAATTCGCTTAATGGGAAATCATGCCTTAGCAACTCACTGTGTTTGCCCCAGATTGTCAGAACTAAACACCTCACATATCAAAGAGATGTCTCCCCTGACTGAATGGTCCAACAATGCTGGTGAAGCCATTATTTTATTATATTGATTCTCTCTGCATTAGTAACTTTGGTTGAGCCACCTGTTAAGTGGATTCTGTGTTCCACAGTGTGTAATAAGATGGAGCACAGCTCTGGTTTCAGTTTTCTGTGAACAAGAGGACTTCCCTCCTGATAGCATCAGACAAAACCCACTTCATTAATGAGTTTTCTGAAATAGTCATTTCCCACCGAACAGGAAATACAATTAGACATTCAAGGTTTGGGGGAAAGGCCAACGTGAAAGAGTGCCCGTGTGCTCACTTGCAGACGTGAAGACTGCGGGCCACCTCTCTCTTACGTAGCCTTCTTATATCCTCACGGCCTTCCTGTCTTTAAATAAGATCCTGCAGTCTCGCTTTGGAAACTAGGTGGTTTCCTAGGCATGGAAGCATAGCTCTGGACTGGTTGTAGTACATGGTGGGGACTTTTCCTACAATTAAGGCCACAATACAACCCACCCTCGGACTCTGACCACCTTGGTTCACTAAATCCTATCAGACAACTGTTGTCTAAGTGCCCAAGACGTTTTCACCAAAGTTAAATATTTTTTCCCCCCAAATTCCTGGCTTAATACAGTGTAAAGTGAATGAGTATGTATTCATTCTGATATGGTCTACCTGCAAAAGAAGTGATATATTTCCAAGAGAAATGAGGAGCGGGCTTGTTTTGGAGAAACTTAGCTTTCCAGCGTAATTAATATGAAAAACAAACACAGCCTTACAATTGAGCCACTCGCAAAGCCTGTTCCTTGTGTGTCCATCCATTCATTCTTCCACTCACTCACCCACTTGTAGTTATTCATGTAGTATTCATGTAGTTAATGAGGGCTCACTGAATACTTACTTGGGGCCAAGCACTGTGCTTAGGGGATACAGAAGAAAGTAGTGTCTCCTGGGGCTTATGCTGAAGTGAGGAAGCAATGTTCAGAGACTGCCTAAAGCATGTGTCCCAAAGTGCCCAAGTGGGTAGCAGAACATCCTAGCTTGGGGTAGTTCAGGCTGGGGTCCTAGGTCCAACTTGATCTGGAAGGGTAAACGTAGACCACCATTCTGAGCATCATCTGGTCAATGACTATCATCAAATGTACCCGGCAGGGTGTGTGTACAAAGTATTCAAAGACACATGGTAGCCGGGCGTGGTGGCGCACGCCTTTAATTCCAGCACTCAGGAGGCAGAGGTAGGAGGATCACCGCAAGTTCCAGGGCACCCTGAGACTACACAGTGAATTCCAGGTCAGCCTGAGCTAGAGTAAGACCCTACCTCAAAAAGCCAAAAAAAAAAGTTGTCAATTAAAAAAAAATATATGTATATATGTAAAGACACATGGTACATAGCAGACACCATGGGCATGCTAAGTGGCTTCCCCTCCCAACTGTAGGGATTTACTGTCCTGAGAATCAAAGTTTGAGGTGATCATGCTATGGAGGGGTGCCGTGTGTACCTCAGGGGCAGCATGCACATTGGAGGTAGGTACTGGGGAGAGAGAGAGCATCGGGTAGGGATGGGGAACGGAGCTTACACATGAGGAAGGGGTGTGAGGGCACCTGGGCAGGCCTGTTACCTTGGGCAGCTACAGGGGCCAGCAGTGGAGTCACTGACCTGCCTTCGAATGGCTCACCCTGAAGCACAACTCCAGGGGCCCATGGCACGTGTCTGCAGAATGTGCAGACTGGTTGGAAGAGATTTTGAGGCCAGTTTTTGAGGCCTTTTGGAGAGTTTGGCTTGCCACTCTGAGCACCTCAGAGCTCTCTGGTGTTTAGGCATCTGATTCCAGTAGTTGTGACTGAGGGCACAGACTGGGGGGATGAGACGAGGGGAGGCCCAGACACTGTGTTTGGGGAGTGGGGTAATAGCTCACGTGATGGGCCCTACAGTAAGGGAGGAGTGAGCAGGGTCAAGGCCAGATGGCAGGAGGTGGGCAGGCTGAAGGACAGAAGGTCTTTGGGATGCCTTTGAAAATACAGACTCATGAACACAAACAAGGAAGAAGAAACAGATCCAGGAGCAGCAAGCCCCGCATATAAACAAGCGGGGAAATTGGGCAGAGGGAAGGGGTCTGTGGCGATGTCTGTCTGGGAATAGAGGCTTCTTGTACTTTAAGCGCAGAGTTCCCTTGGGGTAGGACATGCGCTTCAGTAGTGACAATTGCTCATATCTACAGGATGCCCTCTCTCCATGCCTGGCATCTGCCCTCTGGGTTCTTCATGTGTATCTTCAGCTGCTTGGCTTACCCTGGGAGCCCCTCTGGCAACTGAGCCCCTGCCCCCCAAAGTTGCAGTTTGAAGAAGTTTCACTGAATTTTGTCCTTCCTGAGAAGAGGGAAACCAGAGAGGTCAAGTGTAGCATTTTTGCCTCCCTGGGTTTGCAAAAAAAGTCCCCTCTACCCTTGGAGAAGGAAGGGCTGGAGATGCTCACCTGGGGAACAGAGTGGAGGACTAAAGGCGGCCGAGATGTGGCAACAAGATGAATGGCACTGGTAGGCATGAGCTTTGATCACAGGGTGTGTCTTGCTTACAGGGAGGGGATTTCCCTGATTCAAAGCTCTTTCTGGCATTATTGTCTCATGTCCTTACAGTGTAGCCATAGTCTGTGAGGAGGTTAACTGTGGACCAGGAGGAAATTGAAGCCCAAAGTGATAAAAAGCCCTTGCCACTTTCCTCCTGCTAGCAAATGGCTGAATCAAGGTAATGGCACTGTCTTGGTTCAGCACCCTCATCCCCCATCACCCTCTGGTGTGCAGATTGGTAGGCTACCCCACCCACACACCCAGCACCAAGACAAGCATTGAAAAGCAGTCCTCGCTTCGCTTCTGTATCTGGTGGAAGCAACTTAGAATGGCAGGCTCCTTGTCCACAAGGGAGACATGCCTTCCAGCCATGGCCTTTTCTAGTTATAAAGGCGCTGAAGTCAACAGCAGGGAGCCTGTGCTCCCACAAGGGAACTCTGAGAGCTGGATTTGGGATGCTTGGAGGACCGGAGAACCCCCAGTTTCGAGAAAGTGAGGTGCCAGGCCTGGCCAGCTTGCTGGGAGATCTGATGCCCTGATCCCAGGTAGGATAGGTACTCCTTTCTTGATGCCGTGCCTCCCATGTCGTGAGCACGGTTCGCATCCTGTCTTAGATCATTTTGATGCCCTCACTGATCACATGTGCCACATCACCGAGGTCATGGAACCCCTTTTTGGAAAGTTTAGAAAGTAAGGAAAAGAATATCAGAGGAGTCCATCTCTCTCTGATCATGAGTGAAATGCCTTCCACATTTCTGTTCATACATTTGGTGTGTTTTGTTTTGTAGAGTTGTGAACATGATATCTAAACAATTTTGCATTCTTTTTTTAAAACATAATTTTGTGGAACTCAGGGCCTCATGCATGCCAGGCAAGTACTCCATCACTGAGCTACATCCCTAACCATTATTGAGATTATTGAGACAGAGTCTTGCTACGTTATCCAGGCTAGCATTTAACTTCCATTCTCCTGCCTCAGTCTCCTTAGTAACTGGGATTACCGGACTGTCACTAGGCCTAGCTGCATTCTCCATTTTTATTTAACAATATTAAATGGTATTTTCACATTCTGCTATGTTGCTTTCGTAGCATTACTTTTTTCTTTTTTTTTCAAGGTAGGGTATCACTCTAGCCCAGGCTGACCTAGAATTCACTATGTAGTTTCAGGGTGGCCTCGAACTCACGGCAATCCTCCTACCATTGCCTCCCGAGGGCTGGGATTAAAGGCGTGCGCCATCATGCACAGCAGCATTACTTTTAATGGTCGTGTAATATTCCACTTAGCTTAGCCATCAAGGCTAGTGGCTTCTGATACGCTGCAGCTGCTGTGGGTCCCAGGCTTCTGGGGGCTGATCCACTCTTGCTAAGGGTTAGTGTAGTGGGTCTAGCAGCTCACAAGCCTTTGCCCTCCACCAGTCCTTCCCACCAGCACGCACTGTGGGGATGCAGGTTAGGGAACTGGAGGAGGAATGCAGTCGGGACAAACTGACCAGCAGCTGGTTCTGGTCCTTTCGCCAGGCACTTCCTCTGTGGTCTTCAGCTAGTACAGTCTCTTCCCTTCAGCCTGTCCATCAGGTGGCCTCCGGTTTGGGCTGCTTGGGGATTGTCACATGTAGAAAAGCACATGGAACAAACAGCGAGACCAGCCAGAGGCGAGAGTCAGCATAAGAAGTGCCCCGCGCACGGTGGGAAGGGCCTTGGCCTCAGTCCTGCTCCATCACTAACTACTGCGTGGGGCTGGCCAAAGCTGACTAGTCTGTGACCTCACTTCCTGTCTACCAAGGGAGATAATCAGCCTAATTACCTTTTCTGCTCTAAAAAAGCCACGTTTTCCTCTTGGTGAGAAGAACGTACACTTCCGCTGCCTTTTTAAAATTTTTTTATTTTAATCCTCTTGCTGGGAGGCAACCACCTGCCCCTTGGCCCCGGGTGGGCATGTCCCCTTCCGCTGGCAGGTTGGACTGTGCCACAGGCAGGGAGCCATGGAGCAAGAAACTGCTCTCCTTGAAACGCGCCCCAGGTATGTTCCCTTGGGGCGGGAGCCCTCCAGGAAGTCCACCCAGCCAGCAAGGACTGGTGATGTGATGGGCACGACAGCAATACCGATGCCAGTGCAATGCCAGCGTTCGCCTCCCAAGCCAGGGAGGCAGTGGCAGAGCTGAGTCAGCACGGCCCGCTGCCACTGCTTCTGCTGCAGCCCAGAGGGCTGGGAGAGCCCTGGGGGTGGGGGCGGGTGCGAGGAAGCAGCGCTCAGCCTCACCTGTGTCAAGGAAGTCAGGAAGCCTGGCAGCTGCTTCTGCCCTGCTCCCTGCCCCTCCAGCCTGCTTGCTTAGTGCCAGCTCTCCTCCCCGAGCTGCCAGAGCCCTGTGCTGTGCGGGCCCATGTAGCGCTCAGAGTCAGGGCTTCAGCATCCAAGCACCGTGTGCCCACTCCCACCCTGGCCTCTTCCAGGAGACCTCATCTGGCATAGCAGGGCTCATGCCCTTAGAGCACAGGTGGGCAGGGCCATTGCCCCCACCCCCACCCCCAACTACCTGGCCATCGCTGAGGTCTTAGCCTGCCGGGCCCCCGAGCTGCAAATTCTATTCAGGGGAAGAGGTGAGATGGGGAGGTCTAGCTGAGCCCATGGAGCCCCTCCTTTCCCCAAACCTCCCCACACTGCCAGTCACCCCACAGCCCAGCGTGTACCCAAGCCCCCGCTGAGGAAGGGCGGCCTGGTTCAGCCAGTGCGCACCAGAGCCCTGCCTGCATCCTGAACGCAGGGTGGGAGGCCTTGGCCTCATCTCGGTGGGCCCAAGAGGCAGTCAGGCGGGGTCAGCTGGGAGGCTGGGTGTGGGAGGGGTACTGAGACTGCCCCTGGGTAGGGGGCACATGCAAGGCTGCTGCCTGTCACAGAGTCCCAGGGGACAGGCAACAAGAGGGGATGATAAGATGGAGCGATGGCCAGGGTAAGGCAGATCCTTAGCTGGGTCCTGTGCGGGCAGCTGAGGGTGGAGTGCGATGGTTAAAGCAGATGGAAGTGAAGTCCAGGCACTAATCTAGAATGGCAGTTCATCCTGAAGGCTTCCTGACCAGCCTGTGCTCCCTGGGGAGGTAGGAGGAGGGGGAGGAGGAGGGGAAGGAGCATGACAGGAGGCGGGAGCAAGGACTCTCATCCATCCCAAGTTCTCGAGGGTTCCTGACCAGGCTGTGATCCCTCAGGAGAGAGGTCATGCAGGCGGGAGGAGCACGGCAGGAGGCAGGAACACGGGTTCTCACCCACCCCACGGGCTCCTCAGGCCTGGGTCCGGCCCACAGGGCCTCCCTGGCAGTGGGTGTCTGCCCTTCCCGTTGCCCCCAGACTTGAGGCAGGCTTTCTGTGCTTAGGGGACCCAGACCCGCAGAACCCAGAGTCTGAGGGCAGAAAAGGGCAAGGCGTGCTACAGTCTCCCGTTTAGCTTCTCAGTCTGAAGACAAGGTGAATTTTGCATAAACTAAACGAGGAACCATAATGCCTCCAAGGTTCAGATTTTACACAGAACTTTTGAGTGAAAATATAGAACTTCGATGATGCCTGTTCAGGCTATGCCCTAGACTACAGGGGTGGTTTGTACTTCTTCTGAATGCGGGCACTTCAGGACTCAGGTGAGGAATACTTTGGGGTTAGACCAAGGCCACATCTTCCCAGCAACTGAAGACCTGAGCTGTCTGGTAGCTGGAGTCAGGAGCTTGTTCACTGAAGTCCTAGTCAGGATGGAAAATGGGTCTTTTGTTTTTGTTTTCTGGAGGCTGGCCTCCAGCTCATGGTGATCCTCCTACTTCTGGGAGTAAGGGTGTGAGCCACTACTCCAGCTCAAGGGAACCAGGTCTTTTGGTACTAAGGGCCAAGGGGCTCTTGGGTCTGGACCTAAGGCTGTGTGGACATGGCAGAGGACCTACACCTCCAGCTGGGACACTTAAGGGCTGCTTTGTAGGTGGTACACCTGGGTGAAGTGAGAAGACAGCATGGGCGTAACTGAGCAGAAGGGAATCTGTTAGTCAAGAGGAACAGAACTGACAGGATGAATTGTATTAAAAGGGGAATTTATTGCATTAGCTTACGGCAGTCCAACGAGAGCAGGTTGCAGGCCTGAGAGTCAAGGAACCCAGTAGCTGTCAGTCCACGAGGCTGGATGCCTCAGCAGTCCCAATCTGGCACTGAAGGCCTGGAGGCTTCCTGGGGAGCCGCTGGTCTTTGGTCCACACTGGTCTTTGGTCCAACACTGGCCTTCAGTCCACGCTGGTCTTCAGTCCACACTGGTCTTCAGTCAGTCCACACTGGAAGGCAGCAAGCAGCTCCAGCAGCCGGGTGGAATCCATGCATGGGGCCTGAGGGAGGCCTTCTGCGGGGACATGTACCTGGGACTGCCCCTGAAACACTAAGGAACATTATTATTGTGGTAAAATACATACAGCAGAACATTTGCCTTTTAAACCATTTTAAAGTCTACGACTCAGTATTAGGATGTACACTCACACACAGTATTGTGCCACTATCACAGTTGCTATTTATTTTCAAAGCTTTTTCTAATCACTTCAGATTGAGAGCTTTCTTGGTTTTCACTGACTTAGGGACCTTTTCCCAGGCAGGGCCTAGCCTGCACTTGCTGAGTCTCCTTCAGCAAGGGCTGGGCAGTGGGGCAGGGTGCCCATGTATGCGCCACTAAGTGGTAGCACATAATGCCCAGGTTTTGTCCTCAGGCAATCTGGATTACCATTGACTAGCTGGGTGAATTTTACTTCTATGACCTCAGTCTCTTTTGAAAAGATGGAGGTAGTTGATATTAAATTAGTCATGGGGAGGTGAGAATAGAAAAGAGTTTTAAGGGGCTGGAGAGATGGCTTAGGGGTTAAGCACTTGCCTATGAAGCCTAAGCACCATGGTTCGAGGCTGTTTCCCAGGACCCAAGTAAGCCAGATGCACAAGGGGGCACACGCATCTGGAGTTCGTTTGCAGTGGCTGGAGGCCCTGGTGCGCCCATTCTCTCTCTCTCTTTCTCTTTCTGCCTGTCACTCTCAAATAAATAAAAATAAACAAAACAAAACAACAACAACAAAAAAAAGAGTTATAAGATAATAAAGTGAAAGGTCCTGAAATCCTGGAAGTATTTAACAAGAAGTGGTCATTTCCCAATCCTTTCCCACACACCCCGTGTTCCTCTGCGAGTACAAACCTTCTTGTCTAGGCCCGGAACTCCCCATCTAGGAGGTCTCTAGGGAGTGTACACGGGACCTGGGCAGGCAGAAGAGGGACATGTGTGTTGCAGCTTATTTGCCTAAGCGGTTACTGAAACGCCACTTTGGGGTGTGGGCAACGTAGGCACACATGGCCCCTGGCCGCAGCCTTGCTGGGGACACCCCCGAACATTCCTGAAGTAGGTAGAGAATGTATAGGCCTCACAACTGGGGCCAAGTCAGTGGTCATACGCTGGACAGCAAGTGTGGCCCTAGCCAGCCAAGAGGCATCTTGGCACACGGGACGGGGAGAGGCCACTAAGGCCTGGATGGGGCCTCTGGAGGAGGGAGATCTGTACCAGTAGCTGTCAGGTCAGTCCCCGCCCCCTACACTCAGAGGCCTGCATCCCATCCAAGAGGTAAATGTTCGAGTCCTGTGGCTGTCACCCTCGTCTGAATTTTCTTTTTCTTTTTTTTCTTTTTTTCTTTTTCTGGAGCATCGGGCCCTCTCATCTCATTGTCATCCCACCCATTCCGTCCCCTCCCCCTGCCTGTCCCTCCCTCTGCCCTCACCGGCCTGGCAGTTTCTGCTGTGACTGTCCCTCACCTCATGTCCCTCCGCTGGGCAGAAGGGCCTGAGCGCTCCAGCCAGTGGCTGCATCGACCTCGGAGGAGAGCCGTGTGAGGGCTGAGGCTGTGAGAGTGATCCCCAGCCTCTCTTTTATCTGCCACGTTGAGCGAAGTAAGCCACAGTGTGTCACCCCTGCCATGACCCCCCCTCCCCCCCGGGGGGGCAGAGCAGGACTGTTCTGTTACTTTTGGCTGCTTGCCGTGGGCCGACTCCCCTCCACCCTGCTGCCTTCCGCCACGCTCAATATGGTAAGGGGCAAAACTTCCCTGAGCTTGCGCACTCCTGTCTGCGAAACGGGAACAATCACAGCGACCCCTTGCAACAGGGAGATCAGGAGCCTCAGGTCTAGCGGTTGTACTCTGAGCACAGATGTCGCAGTGCCCCTGTGTGCCAGACATGTTCCCCAGCCCCTGATCTGCCCTAAGGACACTGAGCCACGTGGGAAACAGACATGTGGACGGTCTGAAAGCACGGACCTAAGGTATGTTGCTCGATGCTGTCTTAGGCCCCGGGATGGGTATGCTGGGGGAGGAGATCCCCAAGAAGCTGATGTCCGAATGAGGGTTAAAGGGTGCACGGTTGAGCAGGAGAGATGGGGAGGGCAGCAGGGAAAAGTGAGGGGCTGTGGAGGGGTGGGGCAAGTGGGAAGCTCCCAGCCTTCACCACTGACGAAGTAGTTGGGTCATCTCTTCAGAGCTCACAGGCTCGTCCCGAGGAGAGCAAGGGCTGAACAGTACCCTTGAAGACTTAGGAAACAGGCAAGGGTCCCCGCAGCCTCCCACAAAGCTATGTTGCCAGTGCCCTCCACAGTGCGGGGGTTCGCGTGCTCTGTGATGGGAGGAGAAGAAGCAATGGGGTGTGTCAGGGAGACCCCTGGAAGACGGGCATGGGGCTGGACTTGAAGCAGGGGCCAGCATGTCCCAGTGTCCCACACCTTCCACTCAGACGTCAGGATCTCACAGGAGTTGCCGTTAAAGGGTTACACGTTCCCACCATTGGGGGAGGTTGTACACTATACCCCTGTCTTGGAGAGTCTCACAGTTTATTAATTAGAAATTTAAAGCTCTGCTAAGGCCTACAGTAAAGAGAGCCCATTAATTTTCTGTCACTCATGTTTCCCTGAACTCTTTGACTACAGACATTTGTGTCCACTCTCTCTGTGTGTGTGTGTGTGTGTGTGTGTGTGTGCACATGACTTCTAGAAACATCCCTGAACTTGGTGCCTGGCACACAGTTTGCGAAGTACTAGCCTGGGAACCAGATCATCTATCTCAAGACTGGCCAATGTCAGCTTCTGTATACCTAGGGGGAAAAGATCCTGTGGGAAGACCCAAAAGGGGGCTCACTGATTGATGACTGCCTATCTCAAGGTCTCCAGCACCCTGATCTTTGTCTTAGAAGTACCATCCTCAGCTACTCTTTTACCCTATTCGGGTTACAATGACAGAATGCCCGAGACTGGGCGCTAGCTTATCAACAGCAGAAGTTTATCTCTTACCGTTCTAGAGCCTGGGAGGTGCAGTATCAAGGTGCCGGCAGACACGGTCCTTTTGCTGTCACTTCACATGCAGAAGAAGGGACTGTCTCTTTTCTGAGATCACTGATCCTGTTTATTTGGGCGCTGGGCCCTCACACCACTCACAGCTTGCATAGATGAGCGTACACATGTGCACATTATTCACAGGAATTCGAGCTGAAGTGTCTCTGAATGGGACTCCCTGCTTTCTTTTCTCTCACCTGTCACATGTGCCACTTGAAACACCTTCCCATCATGGAAGTCACACGATAAATGTTCCAACAGGGCAGTGGAGGCCACCAGCCAGGCTGTCAAGGCCTGACCAGGCCTACCTTCCCAAGCCACGCAGAAGCCGGGGCCGCACACCCGATCGTCTCTGTTCTCTGGGCTCTGCTGACTCCACGGGGCTCCCGTTGAGGCTGAGCAGGAGCAGGGGCCTGGGGTGGACACTGAAGAGGGAGACAGAGACACACTGTCGATTAGGTGTGGCCTCCACCGTGATGGGCAAAGAAGACATCACAAGGCCCCCTGTGTGCTGTGTGTGGCCTGGGAGGGCTTCCAAAAGGAGGTACGTTTTGAGCTGGGACAGAAGGTGTGCTCCGTGTCGTCAGGAAATGAGAAAAAGGGGGCGTGGAGGTATAGAAGCCATATGAGGAGCATTGAGGAGAGTGGGTGTGCTTGGTGACCCTAACCCCTAGGTCCCCAGCATCAGGTATGGGGATAGTCTATGGAGATGAGAGGAGCGGCAAGGTTTGGAAGTTGCGCTGATGAGGTTTCCTCCTGCTGCCCCAGGCGGTGACCCTGACTCCTGACCCCTGCCAGAGTGGCCACTGGTACTCCCCTCTGCCCCACCCCCACCCCAGGTGGCTGGAGGAGTGGAAGAGACTGAAGGATAGTAATACTGCCCGCTTGGTTTATGAAGTGTCCTAACAAGCTGGTGAGGCAGGCTTGTAAATAACTTCCTCTTATTTACAGCCGCTGATATTTCTCCAGCATCGAGATTAATTTGATGATAGCTGCTTATAAGCTCTTCCATCATCAGATGTGCCCATTACCTGCGAGGAGAGGGGAGCTGAGTTTAATCTGTGAGCAGCCTGCCTGGTTCCCCAGCTCCGGAGTGTGTGTGGGAGTCACAGTCATAAATCATAACAGACGCCCACACTGCTGAGACCCGAGGGTTGGGGAGCTCCCACGTAGACAGGCCCCAGGGTGCCGAGGGGGAGTCCTGGCAGGTGGACTGCTTTCAGAGCCAACGGGACGGGTGAGCGTGCACAGTCATCTAGGCTGCGAGATGACCCTGGGAGGGCACCTGCCTGGGTTCATACTCTGTATGAACTGTCTGGAAGTTTGCTGAAGTACAGGTTTTCCTCCACCCTTTAGAGTCACCACCACTGGCGGCCGAGTCTGGGGGCCTTTTCAGGGGATCTCTGGCTCCCTCATACCTGATTTCAGTGGGGCTTGGCCTGTGGAGATCTAGGGAGCAGGGTAGGCCCTGAGGCCAGCAGGAGAAGTTTCCTTCAAGTTCTCCCTTCTCTGAGAAAAGGCAGCCTTTCCTGGGCGTCTGAGCAGATGGGATCAGAGGAAGGACTGTGAGGCATACACAAAGAGGTTGTGATAAACTCATTGATGGATTAACCCACTGAAGTTAACACCTTCATGATCCAATCATTTCTCACTAGTACCACCAACTGGGAGTCAAACTTTCAACACATGAGCCGTTTAGGGGACACTTCATATCCAGACCATAATACTTGAGCACGAAGCACAGGCCAGGGGGACATATGAACGGGGCCTGTCATTGCCCAAATCAACAGTGCTGCTGACGAGATGGAATGCTCTTCTGTCCTGAGACCCCACAGGAGAAACCCTTACGAGACACTTGATAATCAGAATACCTCCTGGGTCCTTACCTGATACCTGTCAGTGTTTTCAAAGAACATACCACTCCCATTAGTTGCAGCATCCACGTGATTCTGGGATATACACACTTCTATGTTCCATATCTTGGAAACTGGACTGTGCTTTCTAAAAAGTGTACCCTAGTTTAAATGCCTCCTAAAAATCTCAGTGGTTCATGAAGTGATGATGTACTAGACAGCTGATGGCCTTGTGGAATTTAGGCCATCTAACGTTTTTATAAAAAATTTTAAAAATTAGTTATTTATTAATTTACTTGTGAGTAGAGAGGAAGGGTGTGCCGGGGACTCTTGCTATTGCAAATCAACTGCAGATACAGACACCACTTTGTGTGTCTGGCGTTCTGTGGGTATTGGGGAATTGAACCTGGGCCATCAGGCTTTGTAAGCAAGTGCCTGTAACCACTAAGCCATCTCCCCAGCCTTAACATACTTTTATTTATTTTTATTTTTTATTAGCAACCTCCATACATATACGCAATGTACCCTGGTCACAATCCCCTGCCACCAGCCTCCTTTGTCCCCTTTTTTCCTATTCCCCTCCACTGAATCCCTTCTTCCATGTAGTCCCTGCTCTATTTTGGTGTCATCATTTTTTTTCCATCTTATTATGCAGGTCTTGTGTGTACATCAGCCACCTGTGAAGTCATGAATGCCACATCCATTTTGTGTCTGGAAGACAGTGTTGCAAAGCACTCTCCCTTTTCCTTGGCTCTTACATTATTTGGATTCTTTTTAAAAAATTCTTTCAAGGAACTTTATTTACTGAGAGAGAGAGAGAGAGAGAGAGAGAGAGAGAGAGAGAGAGAATGGGCACACCAGGGCCCTCAGCTGCTGCAAATGAACTCCAGACGCTTTCATGGGTCCTGGGGAATCAAACCTGGGTCCTTTGGCTTTGCAGGGAAGCGCCTTTACCGCTAAGCCATATCTCCAGACCCGACTCTTAGCATTCTTTTTTGCCACCTCTTCTGCAATGGTCCTTGGAGAGTATAGTAGTCTCGTTCAGTGCTGAACACTCCACTGTCACTTCTCAGCACTTTGATGAGTTTTGAGTCTCTCTAGCGGTCACTACCATCTGCAAAGAGAATCTTCTTTAACCAAAAGTATGAGTAGCATTAATATGTGGGCAATAAGTATTTAGGGGCAGTTTGGTGGACATAATATATCCATTTAGCTAGACCACGGTAGCAGTTCCTTCCACCTCAAGGCTTATGATCTCCCCAGCCATAGGCTTTTGATAAGGTTTTCAGTATATGACATTAATTTGAGTAGACCTCAAATTTAGTCAGAGAACAGTTTGTTTCCCCCATAACCAACATGCCACCATTGCACTAGTTGGCACGTTTGATCTAGCTGGCTAGCCACGAAGCCTGCAGGGTCCATTGCTGGTTAAGATAACATTCTGTTCCTTTCTTATTCTTTTTTTTTTTTTAAATGAACATATACACAAAGCTTTGGGGCCCACAAATAAATCCTGAAAGGTAAATATTACAACCAAGTTTGTGATTTTTAGGACATAGTTTTCTCTCATCATAGTATTTTTGTCCATTATGTTTTTGACATTTTTAATATAACTCAAAGATTCAGGAGGCTGAACACACTGGAATGGACCAGAAGTCTGAAAACTGAGTGACCAAAGCCCTGGGGTCCCTCTGAGTTCTAGCCTCATTCTTTTCTCTCGAGTCCTAGAGCTGTTCACTGGTCCATAGTTGTCCATCCTCTTTCTGCTTCACTGGGTAGCGCCTGGCGAGGCTCACAGAAGAAGCTTCCTGTGAGAAAGGCTCAGAGATGACAGCTGCACCCGGAGTTAATGTAGAAAAAGCACTAAGTGTCTCAACCTTCCGCATTATCCCAAATTCGCTAACAAGCGCCTTTCCCGTGCCCCTTCCGAGAACCCCCATCTCCCGGACACTCAGCTGATCTTCGGAGATGCGGCTTGTTTCTCAGGCCTCTCTGTTCGGTACCCACCTGGGCTCCAGGCAAGGTGCTAGCTCCCCGACTCCCTCTGCGCCTCTCCACCCTTCATGTGCTCAGAGGCCCCGAGAGCATTCCTGAGCCCAGCTCTTGCACACTTGGTCGAAGTCTTGCATGGCCTCACTGTGCCTGCGGGACAACTGCGCCGAAATATCGAGAAGGGCCTTGTCCCATCGGTCGGGTGCGTGAGCTTTGTGGATGGTGACTGACAGACGGTGACGACGAGGATGACTGCAGGTGGGTAGAGGCATGGTCAGGTGACAAGGCTGTTGAGCTGGGCACCAGTCAGTCTGGTCCTTAGCAGAGTTTCCATGGCTCCTCTCGACCAACTCCTCTTTTATTCTCACCTCAGTTACCGCTGCAGGGTTTAGTAAGGCCCTACACAAACGCTCGTTCATTCATTCAGTTATCCTTCAGATGGCTAACGGCAGCCACTGCCCTGTTCCAAACACATTCTAGTGCTAGGGAGGTGGCAGCAAACGACCCCTGACTTCATGGAACCTGTACTGTCCTGGGGAAGACAGACAAGGCAGCAAACAGTAGAAAGGTCACTAACATGTCAGAGGTCACATGTGCCAGGGTGCAAAATGACAACAGGGTAAGGGAGACAGTGAGAAGGTAGGAGCCCAACAGACATCAGCGTTGGTCCTTGTCTCCCTGCTGGGAGTGTGGTATGGTGGGAGTGTGGATGCTTCCTGTCTCTGGACTGGGCACTTCAGGGGACAGTCCCTTCAACCCTCCATACCCAGAGGTTCCACGTTCAAGGATTCAACCATCTGCACACAGAAAAGATGTGGAAAAATTTTGTTTCTGCACTGAACAAGTAGACTTCTTTCTCATCACGATTTCCTAAAACAATGCAGTACAACTGTTTACACAGCATTGACATTTATTAGATATAATAAATAATCTAGAGGTGATTTAAGGCACATGGGAGGGTGCGCATGGGTTACATGCAAATACTATGCCCCTTCATATGAGGGGCTTGTTTAATCCTTGGATTTCGGAATCAGAGGGATCCTGGAACACAAACTAAGGGACAAAACCAAAGGACAGCTACGCTCAGCCTCAGCACACACAGGGTGATTCAGATTCCATTAAGCCCCCCACGAGCCCAGCCCAAGACATGGGCTGCGCAATGCTGAGAGGGTGCTGGGCCTTCAGCACACCTCTCTCCGTGCTGCCTCTGCACGCCAGGCCCTCCTCCAAGGCCTCTCCGCATGCTCTTCCCGCCACTTGGCCTCTCCTGTCTGACTTCCTGCCTCAGGCTCTGGACCTTCATCACATCCAATCACAGTGCAGGTAGCAGGCTTTTATACTGAGGAAAATGGGGACCCCAGAGAGCACAGAGGTGTCCTGAGTCCTGGAAGAAAGGCAGGAAGGGCTCAGGTTAGAGTCAACTGCCTTTGTATAGCTCTTGTACTCACCCAGCATCAGGATAACCTGGAAACTTACAAAAATCCCAAGTCTCAGTTTCCACCTTATCGATTTAAATATTAAATACTTTTGTCATTAAAGAAGAAAGAAATGGCTGGTGCACGCCTTTAATCCCAGCACTTGGGAGGCAGAGGTAGGAGGATAGCTGTGAGTTCGAGGCCAACCTGAGACTACATAGTGAATTCCAGGTCAGCCTTAGATACTGCATTGAGACCCTACCTTGAAAAACAAAAGCAAAGCAAAACAACCCCGCCCAAAAAGAAAGAAATGCACATAAGAAAATATCAGCAATATATGGAAGACTCATCACTGAATAGTAAGTGTCTTTGTGGCTTCCCTTCTCTCTCCTTGCTGCCCAGGCCCTCTCCCCCACAGGTGACAGTTGTCAGATCCCCATGTCCTGTGGTGAACAGAGCCCACGGGTCCCCAGGGCTCTTGTGGATGTGATAACAATCACATGGCCCCAGATAAATATGCCCTTGTGCCCATATTTTAGTGAGGATGACCTAATTTAGGGGGAGTATGCTGGAGGAGGTGGTGATGGATAGGTTGAGGTTTCTAGCTCTTCTTTTCGGAATTCCAGGGGCTTGTGAAGGAGCTTTGAGGATCCAGTCACCAGTCCCTCTCCAGGTCTTCTCACAGAGGGTCACTGGACTGAAAACCTGGGTTGCAGGGGGAGCACACCCCCTCAAGATACTCGGGGGTCACCATCCACTTAGAGAAGACAGCAACCATGATAAAGATTGTCCCATTTTCTTTGTGGCCCTTGCAACAATATGCTACCTGCTGTTGCTTTAACCAACAGATTTATTATCTCCCAGTGCTGGAGGCCGGGAGCATGAAAGCCAGGAGCCAGCAGGTTTAGCTCCTTTGTAAGGTGGCAAGGGAGGCTCCTTCCATGCCGCTCAGCTTTCTGGCGATTGCTAACAGTCCTTCTGTCCCTTGGCTTGTGGTCACATCACTCCAGTCTCTGCCGCTGTCATCACATTGTGTTTTCCCAGTGTCTCCACGTGGTTGTATCACGCACTGATTACACCAACAGATTACATCTGCACAGACTATTTTCAATCAAGGTCTCATTCACAAGGTCGGGGCTCGGACTTCAATAGGCTTTGGGGCGACAAAACTCAACCCACAAGGATGACTCGTGCAAACTCAGGAAGCGGACCGGGCTGCAAGGGCCGTAGGGACCCAGGGCAGAGGACATGTCCCCAGTAGACTTCAGAAAGGGGCCCCCATGGTTCTGGAGGACTAGGGAACTAGAAAGACTATAGAGGCAGGAGTGCACCAAGTTCATCCGCACTTCAGGAACAGGCCCTAGAACCATCTTCTAGAGCTGTGAGACCAGGATGTTGAGGCCACAGCACTTAAAGGCACAACCTGCAGGCCACCCATTTCCTCCTGGGCTGTAGGAGGCAGGACGAGCTTGCATGTGAGCATGCGTGAGTGCTTGTGCATCCTCCTGATGTGCAGCGTAAGGGTTTCCTACTCCATCTATACCCATTGCTTCTGGGCCAGTTGGCTCAGGGACTGGCTTTAGATTGTCTAGGTGTTCTGAGCTGGGCTCTTCCCCAGACCTCCACATGGGACTGAAATTTTAACTCGATCCCTGTCAACTTGCTCTTCTAGACTGAACAAGAGTATTAATTACCCACATTTATAATGATACAGAAATCATATGGATGCATACACATACAGGCGAGGTATGTTCATATTAAGATTTGACTGAGAATTACAGGAACATGGTACCTATGGGAAGGTACTATGTAGAAGCCAACCTTCTTCCTCTCTATCTCTGCACCCAGGTCCCTTTGTGGTTCCTTCTAGACCTTTCTAAAGATTGTCAAGCTCATTCTATTTTGGTTCTCTTGCTCCCTATTAATGTCCTTCTTGGTGTTGTCATTAAACATACATGACTATGGACTGAGGGTGAAGCAAGCTGGCTGTCCGCAGATGAGCCCGTCCTGCACAGGGGCAAGGCCAACTCCCAGTGCGAGATGGAGTCGCTGGGGCCAGTCACTTAGGCTGTGGGTGTGCTCCTCGGTGACAAAGCCTCGGTCCCTCTCCAGACTTTAGACTTCTGTACTCGCATGTGAGGGGGTTGGGTGAAATGCTCTTGAAGGTCCCTTTTAGCTCAAATTTCCATGATCCTATTATCTATTCCATGCCCCGTTTCCCCACTTAAAGAAATTAGAAATAGAGCAGCATTGTAGATAATAGCTCATTTATGTCCCTGAAGGATTTCAAAGGCATTTCCAGATTGCAAGCAAAATGGAGCTTGAATTTGACTGTGATTGGCCTACCAGAGGCACCCTCCCCCACCCCCGCCCCCACTTACAGGCAAGTCCAAGGTGGTTAGTAGCCTCTCTCCATCAGGGTGTGAGCTCCATCCAGCACGCAGGCTGTGGGGCTGGGTTCTTGGGGAAACCAGCTTACCCTGTAGGGCTTTTTTTTTTTTTTTCCCTGCAGAATTCGCTGCTTAGAGCTCTAGGTGAGTTCTTGGGTGCTCCTAAGAGGAGTAATCTCTCCCAAAAGGCTTGGCATAAAGGAGTGGGGTGTGGAGGCAGAATTGTGTGGAGGCTTGGCAGGCCTCAAGGGCTTGGCTTGCTCATTAGTAAATCTGGGGATTCCATCTTGGACATCCTCCTTGAGACCCCAGGGGTTTTATATTCTTGGGAACCCTGAAGGGTAGCAAAGAAGCCACTCAAGAGCCGGGCATGGTGGCATAGCACTCGGGAGGCAGAGGCAGGAGGATCACTGTGGGTTCAAGGCCAGCCTGATGCTATGTAGTGAATTCCAGGTCAGCCTGGGCTACAGTGAGACCCTTCCTCAAAAACAAACAAAAACAGACCGTTCAGATAGATCACGGCTCAGCCACGTCCCTGTAGTTGGGCTGAGGAAAGTCAAATCTTGGTGGTTTAGAGGCACAGGGTGTCTCAGCATTGGCCGGTGAAACTCTGGGCATCTCAAGAGTGATATCTATACCAAGTTCAATTGTATTTGCCTACATATTCAAAGTACTTCACGAAGTCTTCTCTTCTGTTTCTTTTTTTTTTTTTTTCTGTCTTTTTGGTCTTTTGAGGTAAGGTCTGGCTCTAGGTCAGGCTGACTTGGAATTCACTATGTAGTCTCAGGGCAGCCTTGAACTCATAGCAATCCCTACCTCTGCCTCCCAAGTGCTGGTATTAAAGGCGTGCGCCACCATGCCCGGCAAGGTTTTCTTTTCCATAGTCCCCTCTGGTCTTTTACTTCAAATTAGAGAAGCAAAGATTCCTAGAGCCAAAAGGGCCTTAGGAATGTGTTCACTCAAAACTTCCTTTTTGCACACATGGAAACTGAACCCTGAAGGGGTAGACTCATAGGACAGGATACTGGCAGAGGGCAGGTGTCTGTGTGGAAGTCCACACAGATCTTTCCATACCTGCAGAAAGAGACATAGAGACAGCCTTGCCTGCCACCCGAATGGGAGCTCACAAGGGCAAAATACTGGGACTGTCACTGCTTATTTCCCAGTGCTTGGCCCATTGCTGGCATACAGTGAACACTCGGTAAGTACACGTGGACAGAATGAGTGCAATGACAACATGTCTAAGTCGGCAGAGTTAGAATAAATGTGGCTCTGCTGGCAGCCAAGGCCATCCCTCCGCCGGGCCTTGGTTGTGGCTCTGAGCGGGAACACACAAATTCTTCTACCTTTGGCTGTGGAGAAGCCAAGGCCACATTATTCTGCCTCACAGAACAGACAGCTCTATTCTGGAGGTTAAAACTATTGAAAGCAGGGCTGGAGAGATGGCTTAGAGGTTAAGGCGTTGCCTGTGGAGCCTAAGGACTCAGGTTCGTTTCCCTAGAGCCCACGTTAGCCAGATTCACATGGTGGTGCCTGCTTCTGGAGTTCACTTGCAGTGACTAGAGGCTCTGGCATGCCCATTCTCTCCTTCCTTCTCTCTCTCTCTCTAATTAAAATAAAAACAAAACAAAACAAAACTATTGAGTGTCTTGCAGCACAGTGCTGCGGCAGCTCTGAGCTGTTTGTGAAGCTCTAGTTCCATCAGAAGGATACTTGGTGTGGGTTTGCCTTGGCCTCTCTGTGGCTTCCGCAGTCTTCCACTTGAGACACCCATGAGTCTGAGCCGGTCCCTGATTTGCTCTTGCACACCTCTGCTGCATGCTGAGCTCTGCTCTGTGTGTTGGTCTGCCTGGGCCTCAAGGCAGGGACATGAAGAGAGTGGGTGGTCAAGTCAGTACATCTAGTCCGGGAGAACCACTGGGCTGGCAGAGGAGCTAACACTTTATTGGAGTGAGCCTGCCTCATTCCCAGCCTAGCCATAAGCTCCTCTAGGGCAAGGAAAGCTCTCCTTAGCTTGGGTCTCCTTGGATTTCTTTCCTTCCAAGGGCTAACCACGCCTGATCCTGCTTAGCTTCCGAGAGAAGATCTGGTGTGCTTGTGGTGGTACGGCCACAAACCTCTTTAGACTTTCTGAGCAGAATTGAATAGGTCACATTAATCATAGGGGGCTCCCTGAAGGGTGGCCTCTGGACTCTTTTTTTTTGGACAGCCCGAGGCCCAGGCTCTGCTCCTGGCCTCTTCTCTAAGAAATATTCTTGCATTTTCCACCCATAGTCTGTGTCTTTCTTTGCCAGCCACAAGTTTGCTTAGGTCAAAAATCCATCAAAATTCAAAGCATTAAACAAACGTGGTCTAGAGAAAGGTCAAATCAATAGTTCAAAGACCAGTCATACTGTAAAGTGGCTGGAGAGGGACTTACTTTGTACAGGTCCCCAGGAGACCCTCTGTGATGCTCGCCTCACCCTTAAGTGCTGTGACTCCCGGGAAGGCCATTTCTCACCTCCAAGTGTAAGACGTCCCCCCTCTATCTATTGTTTGATGATGAGATTTTAAGATTGGTTTACAATTGCATTTTCTGTTTGTTTTTTCTAGGTAGGGTCTCACTCTAGTCCAGGCTGACATGGAATTTACTATGTAGTCTCAGGGTGGTCTCAAACTCACAGTAATCCTCCTACCTCTGCCTCTTGAGTGCTGGGATTCAAGGCGTGTGCCACCATGCCCAGCTATAATTATATTATAATTGGATTTTATTTTATTCAGTGATGGCCAAGTAAGAGACTGGTGGCACATGGTATTTCCTTTGGTGACTTTACCAGGTTGGTTGTGGGTGGTCCTTCCTAAGGACCATACTGTGTCTGGGAGCACAGAAAACCCTGGGGAATTCAGGTCCTGAGGATTCTTCTCAGCCCTTCCTTCCCTGGGCTGGAGACCTGAGGCCTTGAGAGAAGGGCAAGTGATGGAACTGGCTTCCCCAGAGCTTGAGTGTGGGAAAGCACTCTGACCTAGGATGTCAGAGAGCTGGGCTCTCTAGTTCTGACTGTGAGCAGGAGTGGGGTGGATGAGCTGGGGGGAGGGGGTCTCTGGGATGCTTATTGCTTCTAATGCCCTATGAGCCCTTGTTCTCCTGACATTCCTGCTTCATCCTATTTAACGCTACTGCCATCACCTCTGCCACGGCTTTCTGCCTTCTTGTGGAAGATGGAGGGAGCCAGGCCTGGGGAGGCGGAGTGACATGGAGACCAGGAGGAGGGGCAGGCGCCCCACCTAGGCCTTTATGCTCCTATGTGGACGCTCCAGTCCCCTGTCAGGGCTGCCCACCCACACCCCTAACTCAGGGTCATTCCAGGTCAACGGTCTTGGAGTTCTGTTTAGGGATGACCCGAATCTGTCCCTAGAGGTTTCTGGCCTTCTCTATGTGAGGTAACAGATGTACTTAATTCCTTACAAGAAGTTTGAGATTTGGCCTTTCATTTGGTGACCTTGCAGATCTCATTTACTTCTGAGTTTCCCCATGCTCATTTAGTAAATGCCAGCTCTGACTGTGGCCTGGAAACGCTTGGGAGTGCCGGCTGTGCTTGAGGTTATTACTCAATACATGAGGGTCATCCTGAAGGGAGTTCATCATTTTTGAACAGAAGGTCACATGTTATGAATGAATAACAGAGACTCAGAATAAGTTGGGGTCTAAATGAGAGAAAACTCCATGACATAGGCATAAGCACCCTGGAAGGTTAGGGAGAGAGGGGTGGGGACAATGGGCAGAACCACCTCCCTTGGTCCCAAGCCCAAAGCCAGCAGAGAACTCCTGGTTATTCCTACATGTCTCCTCAGACACCACAGTTGATTTTATGGTGAGCTTTGCCGAGCTTGGTGAGAGGTCAGAAAAGTTGTTTGTTGGTTTCTTTTATCTTTAGCAAATGGGAGAGTCTAGCAGTGTGGAGTGGGGGTATTCCAGAACTTCCTTAGAGCACAATGGTTGTTAGGTGCTAGAGGAATAGTGGGGTTTTGGGAAATTTTCTTACCTGGGATAGAGGTGATTCTGGAATGGCTTAGAGGTATCCCCGACTTGAGACCTGTCACTGCCCTACCTGATGCTGAGATTAGGATCCTGAGACCCACTCATGTGCTTAGCACACACATACAGAGTGCCCTCTGTCAGCCACGTGCCGGCGAGGGCAGGAGAGCGGCAGCAACCACGGCCACCTCAGGGCGGGAAGATCAGAGTCTTGCAAAAGGCCTTCTGTGTCCTGCTAGAGAGGAGGGGTTTTCAGATCACTGGCTGAGGGCCCAGTCCTCCCGTTGAGTTTCTGGGATTCACACCAAAAGGAAATTCATCGTCTACTTAAAATCCAAGAAAAAGGACGTAAGTGACCAAGCAAAACATTGCGAACCTTATAAAGCAAACACTAAAGGAAGACTGAGGCCGACTGGATGAGAGGCTCCTGCCAGCCTGTCTATCTGCTGGGGGAGCGTGGGATCTCTTCTGACATTTGCAGACTTCAGTGAAGTTTGCCAAGGGCCTGGTGGACTTGCTTAGCTTCTCGTTCAATTTGCTCGATCCTGCTTCCTCTCCCATTACTGGCTCCCATCCATGCCTCTCCAGATGTTAGGTAGACCAGATGACCCCTGAGGTTTCCATCTGGTTTAAAATCCAACAATTCAGGGTTTTTTTCCCACCAGACTCTGGGATCTGAGCTCAAAGCGGAGAACTACACTAATGCTCAGCATGGGCGATGGGGGTCAGTTTGTCTATGTTTAACGTTCCGGAAAGGCAGTGGGCTGCTGCTGAGAAGAGAAGATTCCCCAGGGGTATAGGCTCTGCTTCTGTTTGAAAACCTTGTCCTGACAATTGGTGATTCAATGATAGATGTGTCTATTGGGACCCAATGCTTAGTGTCCTCATAATCAGTTGGCTTCAATGAAAAAGTGGACCTTGATATTGGACTTTAGCCCACATTGCATAAAACTTCTGGCATGGAGCAAGTTGTATTTATAGGATTGTTGGCAACATACTCTACTAAACTGACCTAGGTTCCTCACCCACCACCTGTGACTTTGGGCTCTAGACACGAGCACACCCCAAGCCTCTTAATATCAGGTCATAGGCTGGTCGCCAATTGTTCCAAGTGCTTAAAACCATTCAGATTGCTGGGCTTTGCTCCTTGATTGCTGCTGGTCTTAGATGGGGGTGGGGTGTCTGTTTTCTTTCCTGCCATGCCCCTTTCTTCAACATACATTCAGACTCTCTCACAAGGCCATGCCTTTCTATGAACTTGATGCTCCTTCTACATCCTGTTTCCAACTTTTGTACCAACCACTACCCAGCTCAATTATCACCTCTACCCAGGGCTTCTTGAGAACAGATGCTTTTACTTGCTACCCACTGGGGCACCTGTACATTTATTTATTTATTTATTTATTTATTTAGAGAGAGAGAAAGAGAGGAAGAGACGGAGAGAATGGGTGTTCCAGGGCATCCAGCCACTGCAAACAAACTTCAGACGCATGTGCCACCCTGTGCATCTGGCTTATATGGATCCTGGGGAAATGAACCTGGGTCCTTAGGCTTTGCAGGCAAGTGCCTTAACTGCTGAACCATCTCTCCAGCCCCACATGTACTTTTAACTGCTATCTAAATAATTTTGATATCCAGTTAATGGCGATAACCATTACCTGGGACCAGTGGGTCCCCAAGTCTGGTTTTCTAGGCAGCATCCACACTCCAATTTCAGGAATTGTAGGTAGGTACAATCTATATTTCTTTTTTTCTTGAATATTTTACGTATTTATTTGCAAGCAAAGAGAGAAGAGAGATAGATATAGAAAATGGGCATGTTAGGACCCCAGCCACTGCAAACGAACTTCTGTATGTGTGCACCACTTTGTGCATCTGGCTTTACATGGGTACTGGGGAATTGAACCTGGGTCATTAGGCTTTGTAGGCAAACACTTTAACTGCTGAGCCATCTCTCCAGCCACCTATGTTTCTTCTTGAAGTATTTTCTATTTGCAAGCAGAGAGAGAGAGAGAGAGAGAGAGAGAGAGAGAGAGGAAGAAGGAGGAGGAGAAGGAGAGGAGAGAGGAGTGTGGAGCTTGCTAAAAATGTAGATTCCTGGTGTTCTCTCAGAGCTACTGAATTAGAATGCTTAGAGCTGTATTTGAGATTTCACTTAGTAATTCTGATGCACACTGATTGCTGGTGAACTGCTGCTCTAGACCTTGTCTGCTTCCTTGGACCTCCATGAGCCTGTGTCCTTGAGCACAGAAATCCTTTCCAGGCTAAGTGTATTAGAAATTCACTATGTGAACTCATTTACAGAAAGACAGTGGGGGCTGGGGAGATGGTACAGCAGTTTAAAGTGCTTGCTTGCAAAGCCTTCCAGCCTGGGTTCAATCCCCCAGTACCCTCATAAATCCAGATACAAAAAGTGATGCATGCATCTAGAATTTGTTTGCAGTGGCTACAGGTCCTGGCATGCCTATGCTCTCTTCTTTCTTCTCTTCTCTCCTTTCTTCTCCCCCTTCTCTCTCCTCTTACAAATAAAAAAAATATTAAAAAAAGAAATATAGATTATACCTACTTACGTTACCTGAAATTGAGATGTGGGGACTTGAACAGCAAATGTGTTTGATAAAATATTCAGTTCTAAGCTAGAGGGATGGCCTAGCAGATAAGGCGTTTGCCTGCAAAGCAAAAGGACCCAGGATCGATTCACCAGGACCCCTGTTAGCCAGATGCACAAGGTGACTCGAGTCTGGAGTTCATTTGTGGTGGCTGGAGGCCCTGGAGTGCCCATTCTCTCTCTCTCTCTCCCACCTTCTCTCTTTCAAATAAATAAATAAAAATAAAACATTAAAAGAAAACCACATTCAATTCTTCCCCTTTCTTCTTTCCTTTCTGCCTCTCTGCTCACACCGCCGTTCTAAACACCCGTGGTCACAGAGGGAAGACCCACAATCTCCTGGTCCTGGCTCCTAAGAGAAGGAAGGAGTCCATGAGTGCCTTCAGCTTTCTTGTGAGCCAGAGGTACTCAGATCACCTTGGTCGAAACCTGGTGTGAGGGTTGTCCCTGACCACACTGACCTCGCAGAAGCCAGTGCAATATTGTTCTGAGACAGCCCAGTTCCACTCTTGTAGATCAGCTTCATGGTGACCAGCCTCGTACTGTCACGGAGGGTCGATAAGCAGTCACTGTGTGTACCAAAGCCTGGCTGTGAATATATTACTAAGAGGCTACTGTGGTGGCTGGGATTATAGTGTGGAGCCAGAATGTCCAGGTTCAAACCCAAGGCTTTTTGTGACTAAAAAAGTACGTGTTTTCCTTCTGTGTGGATAGATACAGTGTGAAAAACAAGAAAATATGTTTTAAAATTGCATATAGACCCAGAATGTGGTTTATAGATAGCTGTGAGCTGACTGGAGAGTCACACAAGATAATAGTGCCCATCTCTGTGGGTTGGGTTGTCAGGGGCTGCCCTGCACCAGGACTTGCTGGAGAAGCAGAAGGATGAAGCTCAGAAGGGGAGACTGTAGAAGCCTGGTGTGTGTGTGTGTGTGTGTGTGTGTGTGTGTGTGTGTGTGTGTGATGACAGAGCCAGTTCAAGAACAGGACCAGGAGAAAGCCATGTGTGGAAGGGGGTGAGACAGGGAAGCCTCTGGGAATGTTTGAAAGCCTGTTGTGAGTGCCAGAGGAGGTGACAGGTGTCTCAGAAGGTGGCTGGTGAGGTGTTGCTTTAGGTGTACAGGGCAGAGTTCGCCTCCCCCAATCACCAGCGCATAATTTAGCCAGACAGTGGGTTTAGTGACAGGTCTCCGTTAAGGGGGGGTGATGGTTTTTTCCGTTAGCCTGACTTGGTTCTGTTCAGCACTTTTCTCCCAGAGCTTCAGGCCCCAGTAGTCAAAGTAAAACTTCAAGGCACCGCTCATGAAGAGACCAAGGAGCCTGTGTTTGCCTTTCTTCCTCTTGGTACTCAGGGTGTACGCAGCACTCCTTGGGCCCACCTGCTACAAATTGACACAATAGACCATCTGAGCTGTTGGTCATGCATATACATATACATTCTTTCTTTCTCTCTTTCACATACACACACACACACACACACACACACATTCTGCATCTGGCTTACATGGTTACTGGGGAATTGAGCCTGGGTCCTTAGGCTTTGCAGGCAAGCACCTTAACCCCTAAGCTATCTCTCCACATACACATTCTGGATTCAAAGATGGTTTTGACAGGACCTTTAGAGACAGGGGAGCTTCTTGCTATTGGGGATCCCTTAACAAGAATGAGCTGCAAAAGGCTTTGTGGTTCTTGTTCCCCCAGAACATATCTCTCCAGCATCATCTACCAACCTGGGTTCCTACTTTCTTTCCTGCTCAGAAATGAAATAAAAAAAAAAATCCAACAACTAGCATTCATGAAGACTATAATGGAGCCTTGATTTGTGTTTGGGACCCACATACTATCCTTCTAGTACCCTCATGGGGAACGTAGGGAGCCATCACAACTCCTGTTTTACAGAGGAGAAAACTGGTGACCTGAATGGCTGATTATCTTCATAAGATAAGGCAACTAATAAGGTGCAGGGCCAAAATCTGAATGAAGGAAATCAGTGGTCAGAGGCCATGTCCTAGGCCGGCTCTTCAAATAGCCCTAGCTACAGGAACTGAAGGGGCTGAAGAAAGGAAGGTGGAGGAGTACCCACTCCTTTGTCAGGTTGCCTGATATCTTTTTTGTTCTTGGCTGTAGAGAAAAAACGAAGTTCAGACTCAAGATCTGGCTCCAGGCTTCAGTCCTTCATCTCTACCCTTTTCCCACTTCTGATACTAGACATTAGACAAGTGTGGGAGAGGGTCTCCCCAGACTCTGCCGCATACCAGATCCTAAAAGGCTTCATCTTAGTTATCATTCCCTTGAGTCACTCTCTAGGTGGCAAGACCTAAAGGACAGTTGATGTGACAGCCTCGCATAGGCAGAAGAGCCCAGAGAGCAGTGGGAGCCAGTGTGGGCTTTAGGGGATCTGGGTCCAGGAAAGGGGAGTCATGCTATTAGAGGGAGCCCAGGGAAGGCAGGAATGAACTCAGTAAGTCCCTTGTCAACAAGAGAGCCTGCTGTGGAGGGAGAGGGTCATGGGGTCCAGTGCATGGAAAGAGTAACACACCTTGGTGGGCAATGCGACAGACCGAGTGATGTTCCCTGGTTAAGAGAGAAGCTTAAGGAAACCAGACTTTCTATAAAGATGTCCCACCAAAATATAGCTGGGAACAAATAGGGACTTCTGAAAGGTTGGATGATATTGTAGGCAAACAGCCCCCATGCAGTACCTGGTACCCAGCGCACAGCAGGGTTAGTTTAATGAAGTACTTATGTGGGAAATGAGAACTGAAATCATGGCTTAGAGACCCCTCTGAGAAGCCCTGGTGTTTATCTGAAAGCTGTGCCTGGCTTTCTCTAGGGTTTCTTTCCCAGTAATACAGATGAGACACCAAAGATTGAAGAGGCCAATGGCTGGGTCGACGTCAGATAGTGAGAAGAAAGCAAGCGTAGTCTGTCTGGTTCAGGGTCCTTTCTACAGCACCCTCACGGCACATATGGTGGCAGATCCATTTGCTCAAAACCTGTGTACTGACTCACAGAGAACTGGACTTGGTCATGAGTCACCTCTGGGAGCTAAGTACAGAGTCCCGGATGGGTCATATCAGACAGCGTACTAAAGACAAGGTATTGCTCCCTTAGGGTAGACCAAAGGACGGGTGTCTCCTCAGAGGTGCATCTGAGGGCAGTGCTAGTGTCTGGGATTGTCTGGTAGGTCCTCACAAGCCACAATATGATAGACCTCACTGGGGCCCATGCCGAGGCATCTGACCCCTCACATGGGGCCCCTCCAAGGGCACTGATGTGTGTCAGCATGGTTTTCTTTATTTATTTGAGAGAGAGAGAGAGAGAGAGATGAGAGAGAGAGAGAGAGAGAGAGAGAGAGAGAGAGAGAGAATGGGTACATCAGGGCCTCTAGCCACTGCAAACAAACTCCAGATGCATGTGCCACCTTGTGCATCTGGCTTACGTGGGTCCTGGGGAATGGACCCTGGGTCCTTAGGCTTCACAGGCAAGCACCTTAACTGCTAAGGCATCTCTCCAGCCCAGTTAATTTTTTTATATTTTATTTATTTATTTAATGATTTTCTGGACTGTGTCCATCAAAGACATGGGTGCTGAGTTGAGCCACCACCATCGACTCCCTGTGCATTGCTAAGCAAGTCATTCCATGCCTCCCTGCCTCGTTCTATCATCTCTCTTCTGGGGGCAACAAACTCACCACCACACCCCTAAAGGTCTCTGTGGAAACCCAAGGGGAGAACGTACACAGGTTTGTCTGAAGATAGTGCTCTGTGACATAAAGAGCACCCTTGCCATCTGTCACCCCAGGTGGGACCATCTTATTAAGGTAATGCTCAGCTTCATTCTAACTTACTGAAGGTCTGGAGGAGAGAGCCACTGGATGTAGAAACCAAGCCCACATTGTCATGGTAACAATAGGTGTATGGATTGCAAGCCCAGGTGGGGTTTTGGGAAGGGCTGGTCTGATACGTTGGTAGCCTTCTGGTAGGACTTGGGAGAAAGCAGTAGGGAAGGGTATGAGACATGCTACTGCTCCCATGTGGAAACAAAGATCTTCTGTGACCTTTGGTCCAGCTGTTTGGTCCATACTGTTAAGCCTTGTACATTTGGAGAGCTCCAAATCTGTTTCTCCCTTATGGTGACTACACTGTAGTGCCATTCTGTAAGGGCTGCGTGAGGTCCAGGAAGTCCCGGGACACAGGAAAGAGGAACTTTCTCACCGCCGCAGCCCTCCGCTCCTTGCTTTCCTCACAGCCTCTTAATGGCACTGCCACCAGCTGAAGTGGGGAGGGGACCTCTAGTAGCTTTGTGTGCGAGGGGGTGGGCTTTGCACATCACATACCCACAAGAGACAGAGAGCCCCCTCATCCTTATCATTCTACACATCCGAGTGAGCAGGAGAGCTTCCCGTCATGGTCACAAGACCCCTAGGAGGTATCTTCTCAAGGGACCTCGGGGACTTGAACTTGGCCATGCAGCCCTGACCCTTGTCTTTGCATGGCTAATGCACAGCCAGGGCAAGGGACAATTGCCATGTACCTTGCCACAGCATTAGGGTTCTATTCGGCCTTTCATCCCTATAGCCCTGGGGAAATTACCAGCCCTGAAGGCACACCAGAAGAGCGAGGCTCAGAAGGGGTTTGAAGGACTGGGTTAGAGGTCAGGGCATAGTGGGCTCCCTTTAGACCTCCTGAGCCACAGTGCCCTCGTGCCCTAGGGCAGAAAGGCTGGCTCAGTTAAGTACATGCCAGGGAGTGAGCGATCTGCGTTGTTGTTCATCAGCATGGATGACCTCGCTGACAGTGATGTGGCCATGAGGGAGGACACAGTGCTCAGACAGCCAGAGCTTCATAAAACCCTGCTCACTCCCGAGGATGAGCAATGAGTCCCAAATGCAGCTTCCTGGGCCCCAAGGACACCACTGAGGCTGACAGGTGTGTAGATGGCCCTCTGTGGCTCTCCTGGAACTGAGCTCTCACTTGTACCATACATGGGGAAACTGAGTGCCTGAGGGGAGAGAGCTGGGGCTCACTGGGCCCCAGACCCCTCTGGGTGCCCCTGAGCCCTCAAGGCAGCTGCCTGCTTTCCCAGAAGCAGATGGACAGAGGAGCTCACAAAGAGGCTGTGTGGCGCCCCGTGCTGCGGTTCCCATGGCAAGCTCAGAGCCCTCGTGTTTCTAATTACTCCTGGTGTTCTTTTCTTCCCATGGTGAGTGCAGCCCGGCTGGGCCATTCTTGTCATCCTGTCCCCCAGCTCCCCTCCCCACTCAGGGTCCGCTTACGGAGCCCTTCCCACAAACAAGGCCGGCCGTAGGAAGCTTCCATGGGTCACTAAGAGACTTGGGTACCAGCCAGGTGACTTTTATTCCTTTAAAATAGTTTTAATTAACTTTTATTGTGGTAAAAAAATAATATATATATAATGCATGCTTGGCCTTTTAAACCATTTAAAGTGGCACAATTCAGTGGCGTTAAGTACATTTACAATGTATAGCCTCCCCAGCCCACCCCCTTCTCCAGAACTCTTCACAACCTCAAACCAAAGCTCTACCCATTCAACGCTGTCTCCCCATCCCTCCACCTCAGCCCTGGCAATTTTTATTCTACGTTCTGTCTGTGAATTTGCCTACTCCCGGTTCCCCATGAGAGTAGAGTCAAATAGGATTCCAAGTGAGTCTTTGTGTCTGGCTTCTTTCTTTGAGCACAATGCCTGCAAGGCTCACCCATGCCGAAGCAGGTGCTGGGCTCCCTTCTCCGGCCAGGTGGTGGGATGCCTTTTGCCTGGAGGCCCAGGGAACGGAGCACACAAAAGCAGAGACGCTTCTGTGAAAATGAGGGCAGGCTGGGGACTTCATCCTCCAACCTTGCCATGCCCTGGAGTCACCTGCTGGGGGCTCCTGGATTTCCGTTCCTCATAGACCGCGTCCTGGAGAAAGTGAGGCCGGTGATTTGATTGACTTCAGGTTCTGGGTGCGAAGCCCCGAGGCAGGCTGCCTCTGTCACCAAGCTTCCTGGCCACTCTCCTAGCTTCCCTCCAGCCTATTCTCTTCTGGTCTCTTGCCCCAGCCAGATCCCCAGGCCCATCTGACCTGAGTCGAGGTTTCAAGAGAGGTGCAATGTCCTTGTCTGGTGGATTTGGGGTCTTTGTGTATATATCTTGTCCAGGATGGCTTCATCTATACCTGTTTGAGCCTTGGGTCCCACTGTCCCTTCCTCCACAGCTCCTCACTGTCCTCCAGTGCTGTCTGCCCTCCTACCAAACCTCCTGCTCCTTCCAGACTGCCCTGACTCCATTCTCCCCTCATCTGCCCATGGGCTCTGACACTTTCTTTCCCTCTCGTGACAAATGTCTGTCTTGAGGCCCGCTTGTCAGATGCTGTCCACGCTGTGCTGTGAGTGTGGCTGAGTGGGCTTAGACGTCCCTGGGTGTTCTGCATTCCTTCAACCACACTTGGGTTCCGAGGTTGTGTGTGAGGGTCCGGAGAGCACAGGGAGTTTCAGACCCCGTGATGGGTGAGGGGTGGCAGTGATACAGGACAGGAGTAGAGCATAAGGAGAGGACCTCAATTCATCCCGGCAGCGATAGACTTTGAATACCTCAAACAGCTTTGTTTGATGTGCTCAGGGCTAGGGACGTAGCAAACAGGCTTAGTGCCTGCCTATGACGAGACTGTGTAATTTTGCACAAGTTACTGTGTCTTCTTTTGCTTATACTTGCTTATCTGCAGAATGGGCTGGTAGCATCTCACTGTGTGGCATAGGGCTTAGGAAGTTCCTGGGTGTGCAGAGCTCAGGACAATGTGCACTCACTGTCAGTCATGGGCAGAGAGCATCGTCTTACCCCAAGTGTTTTCTGCCTGTGTGGAAGGCCAGCAGGCTTCTCCACATGCCTACTGTTGATTCCCCACTCTGAAACAGCCCAGCAGTCACCGGTCCTTCCTGTCTGCTTTCAACCCCCTGAATCGGCACAGGACATGAAACTGGCGAGTTGGGCACCTTCTCCCTATCAACCATCTCTGTGAGGTGAGACTTAAGCCCACTTTACAGACAGGGTGGTTAAGGGGTGTGCCCAGGACAGCACAGTCGGGACCCAGCCAAAGCCCCAGGCTGGCTCTGGCCTATCCAGTTGGAACTTTGCTCCTGGCCTGCAATGAGGAAGCGTGTAGACATAAAGGACTAGAAAGTGGGGCCCTTGGGCAATGGGGTAGCTTCCTGTTGCTGTGACAAAATGCCTTAGAGCACTTGGCTGAAAGAAGGAAAGAGTTATTTTGGCTCATGGTTTCAGTCCATGGTGTGCCCAGTTGCCTTGGGGCCTATGCTGACGCAAAACAAAGGAACAAAGAAAGGATGGTGTCTAGGAAGCAGAAGAGAGAGAGAGAGAGGGAGAGGGAGAGAGAGGAAGGGCATGTTCTCAGTGAGTGACCTGCTTCCTTCAAACAAGCCTTGTTTCCTAAAATTTCTGCCATTTCCCAATATCCCATCAGTGGTTGATCCATGATGACTTGATGAGACCAGAGGCCTCATGATCCAGTCACTGCTTAAAAACCCCTGCCTCTGGGGCTGGAGAGATGGCTTAGTGGTTCAGGCTCTTGCCTGTGAGGTCTAAGAACCCATGTTCTATTCCCCAGGACCCATGTAAGCCAGATGTACATGGTAGCACATGTATCTGGAGTTTGTTTGCAGTTGCTTGAGGCCCTGGTGTGCCCTCTCTCTCTTTCTGTCTCTATATGCATACACACACACACACACACACACACACACACACACACGTGCTTCTCTCTCTCTCTCAAATAATTAAATAAATAAGAAAAATAAAAACCCCATCTCTGAACACTGCTGCCCTTGGGACCTTCAGCACATGAACTTTGGGAGAACATTTCAAATTCAAGCCATGACAGGGGTGTCCTTATCCAGAGGTCTTTTTATGGTCCCCAATGCAATCCTAGACTCCACCTGTGCACTAGACTATGAGACCAACTTTTGTGGGATGTTGTAAAATCATGCCTCTGTGACTTGGATAGGGATTTCTCTGGGTGCCTCAGTTCAGTTCACTTGAAGTTCATTCAGCAAACACTGGTTTGGCATCACGTATGTGCAAAGCCAGTGAGAGACCCAAAGAGCAAAACCCAGCTCCTGTTCCTGGAGAGCCTCCAGGTTACTAGAGGCAGTAGTGAGTTGCTAAGAGAAGATTCATATGGCGACTGTGTCCAAACTCCAGATCCACATGTGGCCTGACTGTGGGTTACCTCAAGAGGTGCATGTACTGATTACCAGAGCTTAAGAAGGTATAAGACACATCGCATGTTAATTTATATCCTCATAGCAGGGCATGCTGGAACCCACTTGTAATACCAGTACTATGGAGATTCAAGCAAGAGGATCACCGGGACAAGACCAGCCTGGGGTACATAGCAAAACCCTCTTTTAAGACACAGACACGGAGGAGGGGGGCTGGAGAGATGGCTTGGCATTTAAAGCACTTGCCTGCGAAGTCTAAGGACTCAGGTTCGATTCCTCAGAACCCACGTAAGCCAGATGCACAAGGTGGCGCGTGAGTCTGGAGTTCGTTTGCAGTGGTGCTCATTCTCTCTCTCTCTCACTCTCTTTGCTTGAAAATTAATAAATAAAATAAAAATATGACACAAACCAAAAAACAAAAGAAATTTTATACCTTTAATGCATAGCCTTTAGTGAACAGAATATTTCATAAAACCAAGACTAGAAATTTGAGATGTACAATACTAAAACACTTTCCCTCCTGCTCTGGTGGAGGCCCGGGGAAGCTTGCTTAAGGTTTCATTGAGAAGGAAGTGAAAGTCATGACTCCCACGACAATGACGTCAGCGCCATTAATAGTAATGGTGAGGGCAGATGCTCGCATAGCATGAGCTGAACCAGGAACACGCCATAGCACTTTACCTCCGTGAACTCTGGCTGGGGGCCCGTTTCTTCCCTCTGGTCCTGCTGCTTCTGCCCTTGTGAATCCCTCCTCCTCCTCCTCCTCCTCCTGCTCCTCCTTCTCCTCCTCCTCCTCCATCAGGAGACAATGCTTGTTGCTAGATACCGGAGAGATCCCCCTGTGCAGAAACTGGTGACAAAGGATCCATCCTCACCTCCCAGTATCCAAGATCCTGGAGCCTTGAGCCCAACCTGTGTCTTGGGATGATGGGTCTTTTGATGACCGCCTGTTAGGGGCTGAGAGGGGAGCCCCCACACTGCCCACGATGGGGGCTCTTCCTCCAGGTAACCATCCCCCACACCTAGCAAGTTTCCTCAAGCCTTGGAAACAGCAGAACTTGCCACATGGTGGAGGGACCACGGCAAGCTGTACAAGAGAGCAAACCCGGGCTGGCTCGGGCTCCCTTCTCGCTCACAAACGAGTGTGATGTGCGGAACATCTTGAGCGCTCAGGCGGAAGCCCTGCCTTTCGCATCCCCCAATGGGCGGGGGGTGTGGGGAAGCCCTGGACGCAGCGCTGTGCTGGGTCGCAGCTTCTCGTGTGTGTGTAACAGTGACAGTGCTATCATTGTGTGCCCTCCTCCCCCGTGGAATGAGCAAAGGTTAGCCAAGCACTCAGTGAGCTGGCATTTGCCATTCCCACCAGCTGGGATTGGCATGTCTTTTGAGGGCAAAACCTAATTTCCTCCCAGACTTGCCATCTCCTCTGTGGTCTCGGAGGAGTTGGGCCCTCCCTCCCTCCCCCGCTCCGTTTGGGGCCACAAGGGCAGCTCAGCTCCAGGAAACAGTGACCTGCTCAAAAATCATTCTGTGCTCCCCCCCCACACCAGTCCTCCTTTCTGACCGCCTATCTCTGCAGTCACAAAGCCCGTGTCCCTCCTAACAGGTCACAGGCTGACCCGGCCAAAGGCTCCCAGGGGTTGCAGCTCCATCAACTGTGGGCTTCCATGTGTCACCCGGGAGCAGGGGCAGCCATACTCCCTTGCCCAGCTTTGGTACAGGCACCAATAGCGCATCCCTTCCCTTAACCTCAGGAGCCACAGGCAGCGTGGGGGTCAGCTGTGTGACTGGCGCATGTTCTCCTCCAACGTGTGTCCACCTGGGCATCTTGCAAACAGGGGCTGGCTTGAGGACTCAGCTTTTAAGTGACAGGCGGACAAGGTTTCCGCACCAAGGCAGCATGGATGTCTTCTGCCGGCTGTCTCCTCTCCTCCTGAGATGGGTGAACAGACCTGTGGAGGCAAGGCTGGCTCAGGTCAGCAACCGAGAGGAAACAGGACGTGGCCCACACTGGGCTGGTGTTGAAGGGCCTCTGGCTGCAGGTCCAGTAACTAGCTGCTGGTCACTAAAGAGCTCTGCCTGGCTAGGCTCTTGCTGAGACTGGGCCTGCCAACCTGTGGCCTTTTTTAAAAAAAAATCTTAAAAATTTTTTTTTTGTCTATTTATTTGAGAGCAAAAGGGGGTGGGGGAGAGAGAGAATGGGCACGCCAGGTCCTCCAGCCACTGCAAATGAACTCCAGAAGCCTGCGCCCCCTTGTGTATCTGGCTAACATGGGTCCTGGGGAATCGAACCTGCGTCCTGTGGCTTTACAGGCAAACTCCTTAACCGCTAAGCCATCCCTCCAGCCCCAACCTGTGGCTTTTAGACACAAGCCTATCTTCTTCCTTCTCTTCATCCTCCTTAATATTCTTTCCTCGTACATATTTAAGATTTTACAAGTGAACCCACTCACATGCTGCCAGTCTCTTATTGTCCCACTGTTGATTAGACCTCCCATCAAAAGGTCACATTCACAAATTCTGCACCTGCTCCTCTGGAGTGTCCCACTTTTCCAAGTCCTTGATCTGTTATGCAGCTCTTCTGATGTCCACTCCAGCCCCACGAGGCTGTGTTGGGGTCATTTTCTCCATGTGCAGGGCAAGAGACTATGAAGCGTCTGTGCTTGGGCAGGGTGGGCTGCCCTCTCGGGGACAGAGCCCGGGATAGCCCAGCCCCAAGTATGAAACGATGAGCAAGCACAGCCAGCCGGGTTGGCATGACAGGAGACAGGACCCGACTCATGCCTCTTTTCCTCTTGCAGGGTTAGGCCAGGGTCAAGAATGAGAGTCCTGGGCTGGAGAGATGGCTTAGCGCTTAAGGTGCTCACCTCCAAAGCCTGAGGACTCATGTTTGACTCTCCAGATCCTACATAAGCCAGATGCACAAGGTGACACAAGCACTCTAGGTCGCACATGTGCAGGGATGGCTCATGCGTCTGGGGTTTGATTGCAGTGGCTGGAGGCCTTGGAACACCAATTCTCTCTCTTTCATAAGAAATATACAAAAAGAGCCGGGCGTGGTGGCACACGCCTTTAATCCCAGCACTCGGGAGGCAGAGGTAGGAGGATCGCCGTGAGTTTGAGGCCAGCCTGGGACTACAGAATGAGTTCCAGGTCAGCCTGGGCTAGAGTGAGACCCTACCTCAAAAAAAAAAAAAAAAAAAAAAAGGATAAGAGTCCTGCCTAGGTGTGATAGGTGCAGGGAACAGGGCCAGGCAGTGTCTGTCGCAAACTCCATCCATTCTGGAAAGGTAGTGAGTGTTGGGCACTGAAGACACAAGGTCAGTCCAAATAAGCATCAAAGGAAAAGTTTCGAAGTTTAATTATCTCATAATTGTCTTATAAATGGGTATAGGTTTATTTAATTTGCAAATAAGGGAGGGAGCCAGTAGCAGGGTGACACACCTAGTTGGAAATACGATGTAAGAAAAAAAAAATTGTGTGTGTGTATGTGTGTGTGTGTAATCTCAAAGTCCCAATGAGTTTATAGGGATAGGGCTTACTTACCGAGCATGGGTGAGGGTTGTATAGAAGTGTGGTTGACCCCAGAGCAGCTGCCTCATCCTGACGTCCTACCCCAACATGGATAGTGGCATCATGGACACTGTGTCATGGAACTTTCCTTCCAGTCAAGACTTCCACTTCTTATACACTCCAGCATCTCTCAGGGCCGCTTCCAGCGCGGGAGGGGTGATGTGTCTATGATTCTTTTGTGAGCATTGGGTAGCCATGTCACCACAGCAGTCACTTATTCTCTGCAGTTCACACAGTTTTTTTGTTTGTTTGTTTGTTTGTTTTTCGAGGTAGGGTTTCACTCTAGCTCAGGCTGACCTGGAATTCACTATGGAGTCTCAGGGTGGCCTCGAACTCATGGCGACCCTCCTACCTTTGCCTCCTGAGTGCTGGGATTAAAGGAGTGCGCCACCACGCCTGGCAGTTCACATAGTTTTAAGTCTGTTCATCAGCGACTACACCCTTCCTTAAGAAGTGCTCCATAACCAAGGTAGACAGCAGTAATAATATTAGCAATAATCTATGGCCCTAAATACATGGTTAGAAGGAATTTGATAGCCACATAACATTCATGTAACAACAACAACAACAACAAAAGCAGTTGTTTTAGGACTTATGACTACCCCAGTCACAGGGGCTTTGTTTTTTTAAAATTATTTTTATTTACTTATTTGAGAGAGAGAGAGGAAGAGGGAGAGGGAGATAATGGGCATGCCAGGATCTCTAGCCACTGCAAATGAACTCCAGATGTATGCGTCACCTTGTATATTTGGCTTACATGGGCCCTGGGGAATGGAATCTGGGTCCTTTGGCTTTGCAGGCAGACACCTTAACTGCTAAGCCATCTCCAGCCACATCCACAGCCATAGCCACAGCCACAGGTTTTTGTCCTGGATTACAGTGTTAGATGTGAATTCCCTCCTATAGAGAATATCCAATTCGAAAACTGTTGGTCATATTTGTAACAGATGTGCCACTGTTGCAACAGTGAGCATATCTTGTATGGCATTTTCTTTTATCTTTTCTTCTTTTTTTGAGGTAGGGTCTCACTCTAGCCCAGGCTGACCTAGAATTCACTATGTAGTCTCAGGGTGGCCTCAAACTCACAGCAATTCTCCTACCTCTGTCTCCCGAGCGCTGGGATTAAAGGTGTGCGCCACCGTGCTCAGCCTTGTCTGGCATTTTGATAGTATAGCATGCAGGCTACACAGCCAAGTGAGATTGTTGGTGAAAATTCTCCCCTGGTACTTTCTGTAGTGCTGTCTGGAACTATCTAAGCCAGCCAGTAGGGAAGGCCCTTCAGCTCAATCCCAGACAATTTCTCCATGTCCTGCAGCCAAAGAATGATATATCTCATCAGTAGATTCTTATGTTCTAGATCTCCATGCAGCAACAGGAGCAGCAGTCGTATTTATAATTTTAGGGGTCTCTGGAGCCTCTCTGGCCAACATCTCTTGGGGGGAGGTCATCTGTTCCTGGCACCAGGACTTTTGTTTAGCAACCATATGGCTTTTTTTTTTTTTTTAAACAGAGAGGGAGAGCAACAGGAAGCATGAGAACAAGAGAGAGAGAATTGGTGTGCCAGGGCCTCAGTCACTGAAATTGAACTCCAGACACTTGTACCACCTAGTGGACATATGTGACCTTGCACTTGCCTCACCTTTGTGCATCTGGCTTATGTGGGATCTGGACAGGGATGGAATATGGGTCCTTAGGCTTCTCAGGCAAGCACCTTAACCACTAAGCCATTTATCCTGCCCCCATATGGCTTTTTAAAAAATATTTTATTTATTTGAGAGAGAGAAAGAAGTAGATAAAGAGAGAGAGAGAGGCAAGGAGAGTGACAGAAAATGGACACCCCAGGGCCTCTAACCACTGCAAATAAATTCCAGGTGCATGCGCCACTTTGTGCATCTGGCTAACGTGGGTACTGGAGAATCAAACCTGGGTCCTTAGGCTTTGCAGGCAAGAGCCTTAACCACAGAGCCATCTCTCCAGCCCCCATATAACTTTTGAATGTACCTTTTCCCAACCATGCAAGATCCCTTCTGTTAAAATTTTAGCTGCTGTCTTTGTTTTCTTTTTCTCAAGTGCTGTTCCAAATCTGTAAGACACTCAGGTTAGCATTCGATTGTCCATGTAATGAAGCTGTTTTCCAGCGGGTGGGCAGGATTTCTAAAGGTCTACTGCCATCCATTACAAGCAAGGGCCAGTTGGTCTCAGGAGTCAGCAGCTAAAAGGATATTAAAGAAAAACATTGACAAGGTCCAATGTAAGATGAAAAGATTCCATCGCTTTCATCATCTGTTTCCTCAAAAGAGAGCAACGTTGGGGAGAGAGCAGCACGGATGGTAGGCATTACTTTATCTAGCTCTCTGGAATCCATAATTATTTTCCTTCCCACTTCCTTATCCTGAGGTGCTCCCCTGGGGCTGCCTTGCCTCTCCCTATCCTAAGCAAGCCTGGTGGGGCCTATTGAAGTTGCTCCACCTAGCTCGGGGCCCTAGGGGGAGTGAGGCCACACTCTTCCCTGCTGCTCAGGCTGGTTCCCCCGGTCTGATAGCTTCCGGATTGGCACTGTGGCTGCAGCCTTGGCTGTTACCTCTCCCTCAGCCACACCTGGCTGTTGTGAGAACCACAGATTAGGCGAACAGCTGCCATCCCCGGTGTATAGTTGCAGGAGAGAAACGTGCTTAGCTCACTCCCGGGGCATAACCGCCCACCCCCGGCACAAGTTTGGTCTTTTTCACTTGTACTGTTTCATCATTTATACCTTTTAAGAACTGTTCTTCTTCTCAAAAATTGTATTTATTATTTACTTGCAAGGGGAAAGAGAAAGAGAGAGAGAGAGAAGATGGGTGTGCTGGAAATTCTTCCCATGGCCAATGAAATCCGGACGTACGCGCCACCCTGTGCATGCAGCTTTATGTGAGCACTGGGGAATTGAACCCAGGTCGTTAGGCTTTGCAGGCTAGGGACTTAACCGCTAAGTCATCTCTTCAGCCCGTAAGAACTGTTCTTGAGGCTATAAAGCTTTCCGGAAGCTCAGTAGCGCAGCATTTGTCTTTCTGTTATGTTCCCCCCCTCCCCCCCAGGAACTTGGGCTCAGCACAAATCTTGCCACGTTTGCATACAGGTGACCCAGATCGACCCCTTGATCCGCTTTGCCCTTTTCTCATATCATCCTGATTGCTTTACTACTTTAGAGATCTGATTAACATGCTGGTATAAGCCACTCAGATCCTCTAAGGCTTTGCTTGCCTCATGCAGAGCATTCCTCACCATGGGGCTCAGCGAAGCCACTAAACTCCCTATCAGTCCTGAGGTCCCTGCTGTACTCGCGACTTTCTTAACTCTCCATTGAACACAGTCCTGTGGGGCTCGGTGAACTGGGCATCAAACACCACCTCTCTGACGCCTAGTTCCCCCAGTCCCTCCTCTGCTGTCTTCCAGTGACATTCACTGGGACCTCAGACAGTAATAACCAGTGTCCTTAATGGCTCTTAGGAGCCATTCCATCAGAGACTTGATTTTTCTTATATAATATCCCCCCTCGCCACCCCCCACATACAACAAAGAGGGTAAGAGTAGAGCGGGGGCCATGCTGGCCTGCTAAAATGACAGTCGGTGCTGGAAGCAGGGTGCGTAGAGAGAGAAGGAGCTCGGTGGAGGTAAAGGATAGCAGACTGACTGGCCTGATAGTTGGCTGTTGCCTGGACTCCTCTGTTGCTCCTTGGCTGGGACTTCCTCTCCGGCAGTTCTGCATTCTTCCTTCTCAGGTCAGGCTGCTGAACAGAGTTGTGAACTTCCTTTCTCTGGAGCCTGGTCCAGCCTGGTATGACTAGTTCCCTGGTTACTCCTTGCCGGAGAATTCTCTTCCTACAGTTTGAGCCATTTGGGGGGAGTCTGGGAGACTGAGATGTCTGGGAGAGGTTCCTTTTTCCTCCAGCTTCTTGTGTTCTTTCTTTCAGAACAAATGGCCCATTGAAGGGGACTGTAGGCAGAGGTTAGGCTCTTTCACCAGGGTGGGCTTTTTTTTTTTTTTTCTTTGAGGCAGGGTCTCACTCTAGTCTGGGCTGACTTGGAACTCACTCCGTAGTCTAGGGATGGATTTGAACTTGTGGTGAACCTGCTGCCTCAGCCTCTAGAGTGCTGGGAGTCTAGAGTCAAGGCATTAGCTACCACACCCAGCTTCAGTATTTTAATCTTTTTTTTTTTAATTTAGTTGTTTATTTGCAAGGAGAGAGAGAGAGAGAGAAAGAGAGAATGCATAAATATGGGGTCTTTACCACTGCAAACAAAAACCAGTGTGCCACTTAGTGCATCTGGATTTACATGGGCACTGGGGAATTGAACCTAGGTCGTTAGGCTTTGCAGGCAAATGCCTTAACTGCTAAGCCATCTCTCCAGCCCCAGTATTTTAATCTTGAAGACATTTTTTAAAAATATTTTTTATTTATTTGAGAGAGAGAAAGAGGCAAATTGAGAGAGTAAGAAAGAGAGAGATAAAGAGAGAGAGAGAGAGAGAGAGAGAATGGGCAATCAAGGGCCTCTAGCTACTGCAAATGAACTACAGACACATGTGCCACCTTGTGCATCTGTGCGTACTGGGGAATCAAACCTGGGTCCTTAGGCTCATAAATAAGCACCTTTACCTCTAAACCATCTCTCCAGCCTTTGAAGGCATTTTGATGCCTCTCTTTCTTTATTCTTCTTAAATTATTTATTTGAGAGAGAGAGAGAGAGAGAGAGAGAGAGAGGGAAAGAGTGGGCATGGCAGGGCCTTTAGCCACTGCATGAATGAACTCCAGATGCATGGGTCATCTTGTGCACCTGGCTTATGTGGGTACTGGAAAATCGAACCTGGGTCCTTAGGCTTCGCAGGCAAGTGACTTAACTGCTAAGCTATCTCTCCAGGCCTGATACCTTTCTTTCTTGAAATTGGTGTTACTAGGGGAATGAGAGGTGGGGTCCAAAGCTGATTATGAGGCCTGCATGTCTGCTAATCCATGACTAGCTATCCAATAAGGTTGTCTTGTCGGAAGGGCTCTGTGCAATAGGCAGGCTATGTGTGCAAGTGTGTGTGTGTGTGTGTGTGTGTGTGTGAGAGAGAGAGAGAGAGAGAGAGAGAGAGAGAGAGAGAGAGAGAGAGAGAGAGAGAGAGAACACATGTGTGCATGTGTAGGGGCTCTGGAGAGGAAAATGATGCCCACAGATGTGAAGTTTGAGACCAGGAGACCTTCACGACCCTGATGGATACAGAGTGGCATTCCAGATCCCCAGTTCTGCTCCTTTCTGCTGGTGGGCGAGAGCAAGCAGAGGCCTACTTTGAAATGCACACAGAGAAAAATCTCACCATGCACCCTGCAACCCCGGGGGGGGGCTTCTGGAAGTGTCATTTCTCACCCCCGGGAGTGTGAGCCAAGAGCCCCACCTCCTCCCACAGCTTCCCCCAACTGCCTGCTCTTGCTCCCCACCTGCAGCTTCTCAGGACCCCCTCAAGGTAATTAATTAATAAATCAGTGTTTGTTTTCTGCTTGGAAAAGTGACTCTCCCCCCCCCCCTCACCCCCGCCGTGAAGTGTTTCAGCAGAGCCTGGCAAGGTGTTGGACTGGAGGAGTTGCTTTTATTAATCCATGCCAAGAAGACTATAATACTGTCTCCGTAAAATGAAGGGATGGGGCGGATGGCCTCAGGGTGGCACCTATCAGCCCTGACATGCTGGTTCGGTGAATTCTTATCTGCAGGAAGGAGTTGCTTCCAGGCCATTTGGGCTTCCTCGTTCGTTGTTTTGCCCAAAAGGAGATACTAGAGTCCACCCACAGTTTCATGAGGCCTCAGCAGAGAATGACTTGGCCCATCAGTCCAGGCAGAATGTTCCCGTGGGTGAGAGGGGAAGGTGGTTGGGTACCCACTGTGCTGGGGATGTTCCTCCTTCTGGCTGCTCACTGTGCTGGGTGAAAGGCTTCCCCATGCTCCAGCTGTGGACTTCCCGGTACCCTGGCTTCTCTTTCAATCAACAGCATCGACACCACCATCACTATCGCTTCTGACCTTGGTACAATCCCAAGTACCACGTGCCATCATCTACATAGTCCTTCTACTTGAGACAGCTTCCCCTGGTGATGGAGTTGGAACAGGTATAACTGTCATCGTTTCAATAAGAAGCAGGGAGGTAAATGACATTTTCTTTCCGGTCCAGCAATCACTGGGGCCGGAACCAGAATCTATTTCTTTTTCTAAGTTACCTCATGTCTTGACTTTGTAGCCTTCTTGCCCATCCATCCACCCATCCACGTAGCTAACAGATAATTATTACATGACCATTTCATGCCAACCACGTAGGTACCAGCAGTGACTAAAAACAACCGAAGAACCATAAGCTCGACATGGTTGCTCCCACCTTTAACCACAGTCTTCTGGAGGATGAGGTAGGAAGGACTGCCATGAGTTTGAGGTCTGCCAGGGCTAGAGTTAGATCCTGCTTCAAAAGCAAAAACAAAAGAATAACCTACAAAAAAGGTTAAAAACCACAGAAAGGATCCCCACCCCTAGGAGCTGTCCGTTGCATGAGGATTTTTCTTTGGGGAGCACGCTGTCTCTAGGTAGGGAGAGAAGGGTGTGCAGCGGGAGTTTGGACACGAAGCTCTGCCAGGAGGGGAGATGGCATTTTTTTTTCACACCGCCCCCTTCTTTCTTCTGCCCACAGCTGACTGGGTGGGGCTCACTGGGAGGAGTTGCCTCCTGATTTCAGACCCCTCAGCTCCGTGAGCTAGATTTGGGTGGAGAAGCAGCTACGTATTAGTAGATGGGAGGAAGGACACTGACATTTTTGGTACTGTTGTCACAGGGAGCCCTTGGCAAACACATTTTGCCTAACTTATTACCCACAGCAGCTCAAGGAGGAGCAGACGGGGCGGGGAATGAGGCGGCTGGAGTGAGTGGGTAGATCGAGAACCAGATTTCTAGCTGTTTATGGTAATGAGGTGCTGGTGGATCTTGTCAGCAAGAGTCTTGGTCTGGCCATCTCTGGAGACAAATTTCTTTCTTTTTCTATTTTTTCTCTTTTTTAATATTTGTTTATTTGAGAAAGAGAGAGAGCAGGAGAGAGAGAGAATGGCATGCCAGGGCCTCTAGCCACTGCAGACGAACTCCAGACATGTGCACCACCTTGTGCATCTGACTTATGTGGGTCCTGGGGAATTGAACCTGGGTCCTTTGGCTTTGCAGGCAAGCACCTTAACCACTAAGCAATATCTCCAGTCCTGGAGACAAATTTCTTGATATTCTGTGGTCCTCTGACTTTAGTTTCCAACCAAGTCACATATGGAAAAAAAAAAAAAACCACAGATAACTAGGCCGCACCTCTAGTGAGTCCCATCCAGCAAGTAGAACTAGGGGCTGAAGGTCTGTATTAAAAAAAAGCCGCCCCCCCCCCACACTTCATGATTCTCATGCATTTCTGGGGATCACTCTGAAGGAAGAAGAGTAACATTTCCTCAGGACAGTGGAGAGTTTGGGGGGGGGGTATATCTAGTGCAAAAATAGGAACTTAGTTCTGGGGACAAGGAATGTGTATGGGACTTGGAGTATTCTAAGACTTGTAGGGGAGAAACATGTCCAAACATATGCCAAGTTCCCCTTGAGGCTCTGTAGTACTGCTTGGCACTACCCCAGTGTAGACACGGAGGGTTGGAATCCAAGCCAGGAGCCCTGGAGTCGGAGGAGGGGTGGGCAGCGTGCCTCAGCAGACTGAGTGTGCAGGCCGAGCCAGTGGGAATAGAGCAGAAGCTCCTCCCACGGAGGCGAGTGCCGAGGGCTTCCGGGACCCCACGAGCAGGTTATCCTGGTTCACACGAAGGTGACCTTAGGGTTATTAGTTACGGGACAGTCAGTGCAGGGTACTTAGCCTGCCAGCCTGGCTCTTGGGGCTGGGGCAGCCTAACTGATCATGGCAGCCTCCTCCTCAGCCCACGGCACCATCAGATCTCTTCCGCAAAGGGCCTGCAGGCTGCAAGTTCCCGAGATTCAAGTTGGCATATGAGTCCCATGCAGACCGTTTTGACATTCTCAACCTAGATCTACCCCATACTTGCCACAGGAGGGCTAGAAACCTCAGTCATGAGAAGCGGTTTGCCCAAGGTTCTTTTAGAATCAGAGCTGGCGGGGGGGGGGTGGAGGAGGGAGGGAGCATTTTCAGAGGGGTCTTGGGTTTCCTGGCTGGGTAAGTTTGAGAAATTCTGTACCTAAGGGCGAGTCTATTTAAAGGTCCACCACTCACGTGATGTGTAAAAGGCTGGGAACTTCAGTGGGAAAGAAACTTTAACCTTTTCAACTCCCTGTGTCCTGCATTTGGTCCCGGGCCCCTTGGGAGACAGATGCTGCTGCTGCATCCTATGGAATAAGTCATTCCTGGAAGGCATGGGCAGTACAAGCTAAGCAGGTCAGGCGCAAGATGACCTTGCTGTATTCTCAGGGTCTCCCATCCATGGTCACAGACTCAGGAGGTGCACGAGGTCGGTGCTGAATCAAGCTGTCCTCAGCCGTTACTTTTGGGGTGTAGTGGATCTATTTATTTTTTGGGTTTTTCAAGGTAGGGTTTCACTCTAGCCCGGGCTGACCTGGAATTCACTATGTAGTCTCAGGGTGGCCTTGAACTCACAGCAATCCTTCTACCTCTGCCTCCCAAGTACTGGTATTAAAGGCGTGCGCCACCACACCCTGGGTCCATGTTCTTTACTCTGGGACACTTGACTGAACTCCTTTACTGGTGTGTTGACATTTTACAATGAGTACCACCAGAAACAGCACTGGCTCTTGGCTCAAGGTGTACAACAGATTGGGAACCCCCAGTTGGAAAGGGAAGACAGGCTTAGGGGCCCCAGGACTGATGACAGAGAGGAACTGTACATGCTTCTCCTGGATCATTACTTGCCATTAGTTAATTAGGACCCCCAAAGCAACCAGTTCATTGTGTTCAGTCACCGCCTGAGGAGAATGCGCGGGTGAGCAGTGAGGAAAGGCTTCCGCACTCAACGATAGAGGCCAAATGAGTGAGTTTCTGCTACAGGGAAAATTCACCCATGTGAATCCCAACAACGTTGATAAAAGCAACATCACTGTCAGTTCTAAATCTTCTGAGTAAATTCCTATGGGACAGATACATATGCTACAAAAACGTACTTACATGCCAGTTATCTATTTCTTTAAAAAATATATTTTATTTATTTATTTGAGAGAGAGGCAGGTAGAGAGAGAGAGAGAATGGGCACAGCAGGGCCTCTAGCTACTCTAGACAAACTCCAGACGCATGTGCCACCTTGTGCACCTGGCTTACATGGGTACTGGGGAATCGAAACCTGGGCCCTTTGGTTTTGCAAACACTTTAACTGCTAAGCCATCTCTCCAGCCCCTTATCTATTTCAACTCTTGTATTGTGTAGGAACAGAACTATCCATAAGGTGGGAGGGAGCATCCAGCTGAAGGCCCTCAGGTGTGAGGGCCCGGAGTCTGCCACTCATGGTTCCGGGTGAGCTGTTGTCAAGGGTGACTATAAGTGTGGACTATTTCACTTGGCTCTCCAGACATTACTCACTGGCTGTGAGGACTTAAGCCTACCAGAGACTTCTTTGGACTCTCCTTAGATTTTTAAAAAATATTTTATTTATTTATTTGCAAGGAGAGAGAGAGAGAGAGAGAGAATGGGTGTGTCAGGGCCTCCAGCCACTGCAAACGAACTGCAGATGCATGCCTCATCTTGTATATCTGGCTTATGTGGGTACTGGGGAATTGAATCCAGGTTGTTAGGCTTTACAGGCAAGCGCCTTAGCCGCTGAGCCATCTCTCCAGCCCTCTCCTTAGATTTTATTCAAGACAGAGTAGCCCTCTCCAAGATATGAAATGGCTGTTTCCAGCTAGTGACTACTCAGTTCCCTGTTTCTCCCCCTGGGTCCTCCCTGCCCCTTGCATGCACCTGTTCCCACCTGACTCCTCTGACCTCTCCAGGTAAGAAGAGCCCCTGGTCCAGTGTGGGGAGAACCTGGCTGGAGTCTTGCTTGGGCCCTTTCCCAGAATTCTCTGCTCCTTCTTTTCATCATGGTCTAAGTAAATTGTCCCCATCTTTCCCGGCTGCATCCAAGCCCCACACCTTTGCTACCATCTCTAAACCCCGTGACTCTTTGCTGTTCTTGGCCCAGAGGGCGGTGCTGGTTCAGAGAGGGGGGGGGGAATTGTGAAGATTGAGCCAGGGTAGAGATTCACTGGGACATGTAATGATGACAAACCCACCATCCCTGGCCTGACATCCAGTCATAGAGAAGATGGGTCACCATGGCCAAATCCTCACCCATTCTGCTTGCAAAGCTCTCTGTTGCCCAGGGATACAGTGTTATGGCTCTTTGAGGGTGTCCTGAGCACTAGAGGTGAGGCTTAGGGGCTGGGCACAGTGCCCGGCTCACCGCTTATTTGTCATTTAGGGGGAAGCCCAAGGGACGATGCTGGTGACACCATTGCTGTACCTCCAGCACCCGCACTTGTCCTGTATATGGGACTTCACCCCCCTTGCACCAGGATCTCTGAGGAGATCTGGACTTTGGGGACCTCCCTGGGGCAGGGCCAGTTTGAGCAGTAGGTTCTCCTACCCTCACTTCACCGTGAGGCATTTGGTTCAGATGTTAAAGTACATTCGTCCACAGCTGATCTGCAGTTGTGACACGTGGGACACATTAACCCGACTCTCCAAGGCTGGCTTCTCACTCGTACACACCCGTCCTCATCTATAGCTCCTACCCCTGCCTTCACACTCATCTCGAAGCCATTCTTCTGTAACCCTCTGGACCCGCTGCCTTCCCCAGCCACTATCTGCCTCTTTCCCAAATGTTCCTGCAGTATTCCAACCCCATATTGTGCTCTCTACTCCCCCAAATGCTCAATGGAGCGTTTGATGGGATTTGGCTTGGGCTTCTTTGCTGCCTGAACGGTCTACTTCATAAGCCTCTCCAACTAAAGCCCCCCTTCCGTCGCTTGGTGCCCATATTTAGTGGAAGTACACAGGAGCACACACTTCCATTGTTTGCCAGCTCTTGAGAACCAGTCTGGGAGTTCCTGAAGGCCCCCTGTGGCCTATGGCCGTGTCCTGAGGGTAGCGGACATGGGTTCTAGAACAGGTGATGTGTCAATTCACTAGGAATGGCCCTATATAGGGTAAGATCAGAGCTGGCCAAGGCTCAAGGCTGAACATGACATCCTCTGCCCACCTTTTCTGCTTGGGCCTTTGGGAAGGTCGGGTGCTATTGCTCCTGGGACCAGAAGGACAGCACATCTTTGTGGAGCTGAACTGACAGCAAGATGACATGGGCCATAAGGAAGGGATTCTTTTTTTTTTCAAATTTTATTTCTTTATTTTGTTTTTTTTAAATTTTTTTATTAACAACTTCTATGATTATAAAAAATACCCCATGGTAATACCCTCCCTCCCCCCCCACTTACCCCTTTGAAACTCCACTCTCCATCATATCCCCTCCCCATCTCAATCAGTCTCTCTTTTACTTTTGATGTCATGGTCTTTTCCTCCTCTTATGATGGTCTTATGCAGGTAGTGTCAGGCACTGTGAGGCCATGGATATCTAGGCCATTTTGTGTCTGGAGGGAGCACGTTGTAAGGAGTCCTGCCCTTCATTTGGCTCTTACATTCTTTCCGCCACCTCTTCTGCATTAGACCCTGGGCCTTGGAAGGTGTGGTACAGATATTGCAGTACTGAGCACTGCGGTCATTTCTTTCCGTCACCATGATACCTTCTGAGTCGTCCCAAGGTCACTGCCATCTGAAAAGAGAAGATTCTCTACCAAAAGTGAGAGTAGCATTAATATAAGGGTGTGAACATTAACAGAAGTGCTTACTGGGCAGTTTGATAAGCATAGTATATACATTTGGCCAGACAACAGCAAACGTTACACCCCTAGAGCTCATGTCTACCCCTGTTTTAAGTTTTCAGTATCAGAGATGTATTCCAGGAAGGGATTCTTTATCCCAATTCCCTCTGTGCTCAGCCTCCAGGAACCCAAGAGCCAGCAGATAGGAGCTCAGAGCCACTGAGGAGGCCTCAGCTCTCCTTTGATACAGAGGCCCAGAGGTGCCCAGGGAGCTGCTCAGGCCCATGGACACTTAGTGGTAAGATGAGCTTTTCTATGAAGGTGTGAGTCCTATGCATGCAGATCTGTCATGGGTCAGGCTGCTTACATCATGAGTCTGTATTTGAAACAGCCCCCAGAAACATCGTGGCTCCTGCCTGTAATGCCAGCACTTGGTGGGCTGAGCCAAGACAATTGTGAGCTTGAGACCAGAATGGGCCATGGAGAAAGACCCTGTCTCAAAAATACAAAATCCTGGCTGGAGACATGGCTTAGTGGTTAAGGTGCTTGCCTACGAAGCCTAAGGACCCATGTCCAACTCTCCAGATCCCATGTAAGCCAGACGCACGAAGGTGATGCCAGAACTCAAGGTCACACGTGTGCACAACATGGCTTGCGTGTCTAGAGTTTGACTGCAGTGGCTGGATACCCTGGTGTGCCAATTCTCTCACTCTCTCTCATTAAAAAAAAAAAATACAAAAACCAAAAACAAATATATAAAAGCAGTTCTCAAAAAGGGCAGTGTGTTGTAAATGCTAATCTCTGCTAAGAGGACATGCCCACCAGCTTTCTCTGACCATTTCCGGTTGTGGTTGAGAAGTTTGTAGTGTGACTATTCCCAGCTCTTGCTCGGTGAGAGAGGCAGATAGTCAGACCCTCCCTGACCTACCAGAGACTCTCCTCAAGAGGCAGGTGGCCGGGCGTGGTGGCTCACACCTTTAATCTCAGCACTCAGGAGACAGAGGTAGGAGGATTGCTGTGAGTTTGAGGCCACCCTGAGACCATATACTGAATTCCAGGTCAGCCTGGGCTAGAGTGAGACCCTACCTCAGGGGAGCAGGGGGAGGGAGAGGCAGGCAGCTCGAACAGGACCTGGAGAAGAGTAGACCAGTAGCTCACTCTGCTTCCTCGGGGCTTTAGAAATGTAGCTGGGAGGCTTCTTTCCCCTTCCTCACAGCATCACACCCTGCTCAGGCCATGGTCTCTTCGCCTCTGTCTGGGCCGGACGGCAGCTGGTCCTCATGCTATGGGACTTACCAAGACTGAGGGCTTAGGCTCCTTGTCACCCACTCCAAACGCTCTTTACACCTTGACGAATCCTCCAGGAGTCACACTCATTCTACCTAGGGAACCACGCCCCAGTGCTCAGGGGCACCAGTTGCTCTGTAGGCTGTCAGCGAGGGGGTGGTTGGTAAGCACAGAAGATGGGACTCCTGAGTCGGGGCGACTCCTGTTGCTGGGTTTCTATGGTTCCACCAGACTAGAGCATAACAGGCCACGTTCAAAGCCTATCTCTGCCACTCAGTAGCTGTGGTTCCTTAACCCTTCTGGATCCTGGTTGATATGAGGCCTGATGAGCTACAATACCCACTGCCTGGTGGGGACACAGGCAGTTCCCAGTGGAGGCACCATGGGAAGCAGGGCCTGCACTTCCCCACCAACTTCCTGCTGCCCTTGGGTGGGGTGGGGTGCACACCCTGCTACAGACCAGGCTGCCACTGATTTCCTTCCTCTAGAACCTTCTCCTCACTTAGCTGCAAGTGACCAAAGATGATGATCCCAACCGGGCCCCCGAAAAGAGAAGACTTTCAGCACAGTGAAACCGTGGTCTTGAAGTGACAGCATGCATGTCTTAATGTCACTGTGGCAGCAGAGTACTCCTGGGGCAGAAGAATCAAGCATAGCCTCTAGCTAGGAATCTGTGCTGTGCATGCCCCTGCCCACACCTGGGAACCTGCCCACCCTCTAGCTTGCCAGCTGTCCCCGAAATTCCGCTGGCTGGATTCAATCCTGCCATGCTCCCTTCCCCTCCCCCAAACAGTATGCTGCCTGGAGCCCAAGTGGTCCTTGGAGACATGGGCTGCTGCGAGTCACGAGTCTCCAGCCAGGCCTGGCACTCACTCTCATTTTGCTCTCAACTCATCACTGCTCATATAGCTACAGAGGAAGTCACTGTGGAAGCCCAGGTTGATCAAATGGCATTCAATTTCTACTGGCTCGAAGTGTATTTATACCAAACGACCCTTCCCTGCCCCATGCCCAACTCCAGCAGGCAGGAAGGGCAGAGCCCACGCACCTGCATGTCCCATCACTGTGCGAGGGAAGCCATGGATCCTGACAACGGTCCCCAGAGTGTTTCCACAAGAACCAGAGATTTTCTGAATGAACAAAGGAAGGTTAGTGTATATCTTGTTACACGACTGTTCTTTGAAAACAGGTGTCCTTGTGGAGGATGCTGGTTAACTGTGAACCTGGCACATTTTGTGAACACGAGCATTTTAAAGTATGAGGCTTTGCTCTGAATGGGCTGTGAGTTCCATGCAAAGCTTGTGGAGACAGCTGCCTGGGGACGGAGAATCCTGCTTGCTAGAAACTCAGAGGTGTCATATGGTTCATCTGTCTGCCACAACTCAAGCTTGCACCTAAACTCTACCCCGACTAGCTAGACTCACATTGTTCTCAGAGCTATGGGGTGGGTGGACTAAAAAATGGAAGGTGAATCAGCTGTTTTCAACACTGCTGGCTAGTAGCACTACCCGATGTTCACAGAAAGGGCTCAGGGATCCTTGAGGCCCACAGCTCCGGGGAAATGTGTGACCATCTCCACTATTGTCTACCATGTGTCAGGGTTGGGCCAGAGACTAGATTTCTTTACTTTGGCAGTTATGGACATGGGGGTCTGGAAAATTCTTTGTTTTAGGTGGGGTTGTGGTGTGCATTGTAGGGGTCTTAGCAACATTGATGGCTTCTTCCCACTAGATGCTAGTGACTCACCTATGCCAGTTTTTAAAAATTATCTTTGTATTTATTTGAGAGAGTGAGGAAGAGAGGGAGGGAGAAAATGGGTGCACCAGGACCCCTTGCCACTTTGAACAAACTCCAGACTGCATGCGCCACTTTATGCATGTGACTTTATGGGTACTGGGGAAATGAAGCCTGGGCTGGAAGGCTTTGTAAGCAGGTGCCTTTAACCACTGAGACACTTCCCCAGCCCACCTGCACCAGTTCTAACAGCTAAAAATGTCCCCAGATATTGCCAAATGTTCTCTGGGACTGAGTCACCCCCCTACTTGAAATATCTCATCCCATCACTACCATGCACACAGTATGGGCACTATTACCACACACGTGATCCTTACAGATGGCCCTTTGAAGAAACAGTTTGATTCTCATCCTGCTTTTGCAGATGAATCTGCCAGGGCTGAGTGTGTCCAGTAACTTCTCCACAGTTAGTAAATGTCAGAGAGCTGAGCTGCAAGCCTGAGTCTGCCTGACTCCAGAACCCTCCCCCCCCCTTTTTTTTAAAGATTATATTTTTTAAATTTTGTTTGTTTGTTTATTTACTTATTTGAGAGCGACAGAGAGAAGGAGGGAGAGAGAGAGAGAGAGAGAGAGAGAATGGGCGCGCCAGAGCTTCCAGCCTCTGTAAAGGAATTCCAGAAGCATGCGCCCCCTTGTGCATCTGGCTAACGTGGGTCCTGGGGAATTGAGCCTCGAACCGGGGTCCTTAGGCTTCACAGGCAAGTGCTTAACTGCTAAGCCATCTCTCCAGTCCCCCCCCCTTTTTTGAAGTAGGTCCCACTCTAACCCAGGCAGACCTGGAATTTACTGTGTAGTCCCAGGGCAGCCTCAAACTCACAGCGATCCTCCTACCTCTGCCTCCCAAGTGCTGGGATTAAAGGCGTGCGCCACCACTCCCGGCTCAGAGTCCATGATTTTAAGCATGGGGATAAGAGCTCGTTCACCCTCCGAGGCTCCATGGAGCAGAGGATCTCAGCCACTGTGAACCTGGGAGCATGCTCAACCCTGGACTCCGGAGATGCAGCTTACTGGTGGTACGCAGAGCAAGAGTCGCAAGTTCTGGATTCTCTTCCTCCAGTGCCTTTCCAGGGTCAGATGGCAAATGGGAAGGAGCAGTGGGTATGGGAGCTGCTCTCCTTCTGCTATAGGTTGCCTGGCTTTGGGAGTGTTTAGGCATCTGTGACCATCATATGTGTTATGACAACCCAGCCAGAGCTCAATGGCCACCACATTTGTTATCGCTCGCCATGTCTGTCAGGCCTCATTTAAGCTCAGTGGGATTGGCTGGTGCACATGTGACTGACCTGCTGCTCTTGGCTAGGCTTTCTCCCACACCCATGACCTTGGCTAACGTGGCTTTGGTCTAGTAGGTTAGCTCAGCCTTGGAGACAGAGAGGACTGTGCAAGGTGCTCTGACGCCTAAGCTCAGAAGAGTCACTTCTGCCTTTCTCGACTAGCCAGTACAAGTCACAAAGCTAGCGAAGGTTCAAGATCAGGAGGAGACTTGATTGGCATTGCAAGGAAGTGGAGATGGAGGTGGGTGTCACTGAGGCCATGTTGCTACTGTTCTGTCTCAGTGCAGGGCCTGTCAGTGAGACGGTGAGAGAGTGTCAGCAGGTCGGGTGTCCACGGAGATTTTAGCTGCCTAGATCCAAAGCAGGTCTCTGTCACCTCTGAGGATATGAGCTTCATGAAGGTATATGGACCTTGTCCTCCAACTCCCATCCCCGCTACCTGAGTCCAAAGACTTAGTATATGACTGACATACAGTTGAGTTTCAGTTCATAGTGGCTAAATGGGAACTTACTTCAATTCATTCAGATCAACTCACTTCAATGCAACTTGATTTCACTGGTCTTTGTTAAGTACCTGCCGCCTATTGAATTTAGCTGTATCTAATCCAAGAGGGGCAAAAGATTTTGTTTAGACCTCAGCCTGGCTGTCAGGACCATAGCCAAGTGCAATCATGTTCTTTAAGAGACTACAGAGAAGGGACTCAAACAGCCTTGGGTAGTGATGGCCTGGCATGCTCCACCCAGCCCGTGACAGCTTGAGCCATCCAAGGAAGGGCATGGCGGAGGCCCAAGTCCCTGGAAACTCTTCCCAAGGTCTTGGCATGATGTGACTTGGGTGGATTTTTCTGCTGATTTTTAAATGGCTCAGTTCAGCCAAATCCAGCGGGTGTCTGAAGCAGCCTGCTGGCTCCCCTTTCCTTTGAAAGCCTGAGAGCTCTGGAAGGGAAAACTGAGATGTGCTTGAGAGTTACCACAATGCTGTCTGTGTGAGGACAGCTGGGGCCATGCAGCCTTTCAAAAGCCCCAGATTCTTAGAAACAGGAAGCTGCCTCTGCCTGGCAGGAGTCAGTGAGGTTCGCCTCCCTTGGGTCTGGGTTCAAGCTTGGCATTGACTGGGGATGCCTGTGCTGGAGGTATCCCCTCTTTCTGCCCTCCATCTTGGAAGATGAGCACAGAACTTTAATCAGACGTCACTCCCGCCTCAGACCCGTTTTCAGCTTCCTGGGCTCAGAAGCAGGAACCGGGAGAGGGAGAGGAGGTGACCAAGTAAAGTCGTGGTTAGGATATGTCAGGCCAGGTTTCTCACTGGGTGACAGAGGAGAGGGAGCGAGGGCTGTGTGGTAATGGCAAAGTGGGAGCATGTGTGTGTGCATGTGCATGTGCGTGTCATAAAGCGGGAGAGTGCGTGTGTGTATGTATGATCATAGTACGTGGGAAGGTGTATGTGTACGTGTTGTGAGGTGGGAGGCTATGTGCATATAGCCATAGTGAAATGGGATAGTGAGTATGGTGTGTGTGTGGGGGGGGTGAGGATCCTGATCGGAAGCAGAGGTAGGGTGGAAGCAGGTGGGAAGGTAGAAAGAACATCTCCCAAGAGACCAGATATGGCAAGCAAGTGTCTGTCAGGTGCCCTGCATCTCTCTGTCTTGCCAGTCCAGCAGGAGCAGTACAGTCCTAGCCCTAGATGCCTGCTGATGGGGACATGAACCTGACATAAGTGAGACTACTGACTTGGGGTGCTGGATGATGGCCCATGAAGCATGGGATGGTGGGGCTGGCAGTGGAGAGCTAGGCTCACAGAGGAGGGGAGATCGGGAGGGTCTGAGGGAGAGCAGGTTCCAGCTGTGGAGTCAGTGAGATGTGAAGATAACAGAGCTGTTGTGAGTCAGTTGCTATTGAGCCCAGAACCTGCTATTCAGCCCCTGGACATTCAATGGAGACCTTTGGCTAGTGTCTTTTTGAGGTAGGGTCTTGCGCTAGCCCAGGCTGACCTGGAATTCGCTATGCAGTCTGGTTCACATTGCTGGTAGGAATCACCCAACCAAGAACAGCTTCTGGGAAAAAGAGGATAATTTTGGCTTATAGGTTCGAGGGGAAGCTCCACGATGGCAGGGAGAAATGATAACATGAGCAGAGGGTGGACATCCTGGCCAACTTAAGATGGACAATAGCAACAGGAGAGTGTGCCAAATACTGGCAAGGGGAAACTGGCTATAACACCCATAAGCCCGCCCCCAACAATACACTCCCTCCAAGAGGCATTAATTCCCAAATCTCCATCAGCTGGGAACCTAGCATTCAGAACACCTAAGTTTATATGGGACACCTGAATCAAACCACCACATTCCACCCCTAGCCCCCATAAACTGATAACCATACATGATATAAAATATAATGCATTCAGTACGATTTTAAGAGTACCCATAGTTTTATCAATGATGTTCAAACATCACTGTGATGGAGAGATGGCTTGATGTTCAAACATCCCCATAATCCAAGATCTTCTAACTGAGCCATAATACCAAAAAAAAAAAAAATCTCAAAAAAAAAACCCATAATGGCACAGAATAAACATTCACACTGCAGAAGATGGCACTGGGCATAACAAATAAACATTCAGCCAATACAAGATTTAAAACAACCAGGGCAAACATCAAACTGTAACTCCAAGTCCAACAACTCTAGCCAGTGACAAATCTCCAAGTCCAATAACTCTAACCAGCAGTAAGTCTCTGTCATTCCAATTCCACCCCTCCAGCTAGGCTACTCATAGTCCTGGAAAACTTCATTGGGGCTGGAAGCTCCTTAGCAGCCATCTTGTGGTCCCGGCATGTCCACTGGGTCTCTGCTGCAATCCATGGTTCACCCTCATGGCCCCATGGGGTCTCCATGCAGGCATCCAGCAAACCTGCTTCACACTGCCCATGGCCATTTCCAAAACACAAGACTGTGTTGCAAACTCAATGACCCTCTTTCCAGCATTTCTTATACTCCATAATACCAGGTAGGGTGCAAATTTGTTAATACAGGGGGGAATAAAGCAGACTTTGAATAACAGGACTCCTTGAGTATTCAGATCCCTTCAAAAGTGTCTACATTCTTCCTGTTGTCCCAGTGCAGGTCAGCTAGCCCAATCTCAAAGGTTGTACTCTCTCAATTACAGCTGAATGGGCAGCAGTTCACCCAAAGATTTTTCTTTCTGTGCCATATCCCTCTGCTCACACCAGTTCATTTCTACGCAAAGTAACCCTGCACAACTTCTTAGGACATGGGCATAAGAGCAAGCTTCTCACACAAACTGCTAGCCCAGTCCAAGCAAAGCTCTTTCTCACCCTCATAAGCCAAACCTCACAGTCCATAGTTCTTACTGCATTCAGGCCTTTCAACTCTGACCAGAATAGTCCATCAAGCTGTACTTACAGCATTGCAAGGTGTCTCTTAGGCCAAGATTTCAAATCCTTCCACATTCCTCTTGAAAATCAGCTCCAACAGGCCAACACCACATAGTCAGGTGTCTAGCAGCAACCCCACTCCCAGTACCACTATACTGTTGCAGTCCAGTTCACATTGCTGGTAGAAATCACCCAACCAAGAGCAGCTTCTGGGAAAAAGAGGTTTACTTTGGCTTATAGGCTTGAGGGGAAGCTCCACCATGGCAGGGGGAAATGATAACATGAGCAGAGGGTGGACATCACTCCCTGGACAACATCAAGTGGACAACATCAGCAGGAGAGTGTGCCAAACACTGGCAAGGGGAAGCTGACTATAACACCCATAAGCCCGCCACCAAAAATACACTGCCTCCAGAAGGTTCCAATTTCCAAAGTGCTACCAGCTGGGGGACCTGGCATTCAGAACAGATAAATTTATGGAGGACACCTGAATCAAACCACCACACCTTTGTTCTCTGATCTCCATCTCAAATGAGACATGCCTCTAACATCTAGTCACTTTGTAGGACTCACAGTTAGAACAGTGGCTTGAAACTTCATTGTGCCAGACAGAGGGCAGACTCCTGGGTATGATCGCCAGAGATCCTGGGGCTGAGAGTTCACACAGGACTAAGCAATCTGCAGCTAACAAGGTTCCAGGAGGTCATGAGGAATTGTACCATGTCTTATGATTGACAAAACACCTTCAGCTAATTACAGCATGCCATCACTTGCCATCCTGTGGGATGGCCCACCTATGGCCCTGATTTAGACAGGATAGCAAGTGTCCAAGGAAAGGGCTAGCTCAGGGTCACACAGACAGCAAGGGTGGAACTGGTCTGAGAGAACAATCTATCATCCCTAGAGTAGTGATCATGGGCTATGCTGCACTGGGGCCCATGGCCGTGGGACACCCTGCTCCTTCCTTCCTTCCATCATATATCTCCCAGTAGATTGCAATAGGGACTTCCTTGGTAATGTGTGTTCTTGAGATGTCTGATTTGCTGTCCTCATGTTGCTATGGCTACCGATGGTGGTGAGCAGAGTCCCAGCGTAATGGGACAAGGACAGGTAGGCTTTGACAGGAGAAGGGAGAGGTGATGCCGCTAATGCTTCAACAAGACCAGCAGAGCTCTTGAAACCATACAGCTACCATGGAAGGCATCTGCTCCCATTCACAGGGGAGGAAGCAGAGATGCAGGGTAGACTGGCTCACCCCAGGGCCGCACATGCTCAGACTTTGTCCCTCAGTTGTAAACCTCTGATCACGAAGCTTTGGATGCTGTCCTTCCTCCCTGGCCAGGCCTGCCCATGTTCCCGCTCCTCTCTGGCTGTTGCCCAGCTGTCTCTACAGCTTCACATCGCACACTGTAGCTGGACTTTGCAGGGCACCTCAGCATGGGTCCTGTGGCCACAAGACCCAGGAAGGGTTTTCCTCAGCAGCATCCGTACTCCCAGGGGACAGTCCTGCTGCACAGCCATTTAGTTGTCCACTTGGTCTTCTGTCAGAATGGACGTCTGGCCAGGGAATTGGGCTTAGCTCTATGGAGACATTAACAACCTCCCCGCTTTGTCTTTGGGTATATTAGGTGTTGATTGGCTAGGTGGAAGGTGACAGGTGTGGAAGACAGGCAAAGGCTGCTCACCCCCCACCCATCCCCACCAAAGCTGAGCCCCATGCTGCAAAATCACAGGAGACCAGACCTTCCCATGAGGGACCAAGGAGCATTCTGTGCTAGGCTAAGTGCTCAGGACCATAGGCAAAAGCTTGGAACCTAGAAACAGGCCTCTCTCCAGGGAACTGCTAAGTCCTGTTAGAGGCAAGGGTAAGGCTGTTCTATCCAGGCCCTGTCGGAGAGCAGGACTTGAAAACTGTGTGTCCATGTTCCAAGGAGCCAATACCTGCTCAACCATCCTAGACATGGCCTGTGGTCTCCATGGAGAACCTGCAGGCTACACTGACCCAGTGAATCAGTACACCTATCCTTCCTCTTTTTTATTTTATTTTTTTGAAGAAAATTTTATGAGCTGGGTGTGGTGGTGCACGCCTTTAATCCCAGCACTCTGGAGGCAGAGGTAGGAGGATCGTTGTGAGTTCAAGGCCACCCAGAGACTACATAGTGAATTCCAGGTCAGCCTGAGCTAGAGTGAGACCCTACCTCGAAAAACCAAAAAAAAAAAAAAAAATTATGTATTTACAAGCAGAGAGAGAGAGAGGGAATTCCATATGCATGTGCCACTTTGTGCCTGGCTTCATGTGTTTACTGGGGAATCGAACCCAGACTGACAGACTTTGTAAGCAAGTTCCTTTAACTGTTGAGTCATCTCTCCAGCCCAACCAATTTCTAACTCTTTTTTAAAAGTATTTTATTTATATTTATTTATTTATTTGACAGAGAAAGAGAGAGAGAGAGAATGGGTGCACCAGGGCCTTTAGCCACTGCAAATGAACTCCAGATGCATGTGCCCCCTTGTGCATCTGGCTAACGTGGGTCCTGGGGAATTGAACCTGGGTCCTTTGGCTTTGTAGGCAAATGCCTTAACCGCTGAGCCATCCCACCATCCCTCAATTTCTAGATTTTATCAGATGGTATCATCTGCACTTCACTCTCATTTCTTCCGCTATCAAGAACACATCTCTCTCTCTCTCTCTCTCTCTCTCTCTTTTGGTGGAATTCCCCTCTAAATCTCTTACACCTTTCAGTTAAAAATTTCTGTTTTTGGTCTGTGTAAACACATTTTTTGTTTATTTTTATTTATTTGAGAGTGACAGGAAGAGAAAGAGGCAGAGAGAGAGAGAGAATGGGCGCGCCAGGGCCTCCAGCCACTGCAAACGAACTCCAGATGCATGCGCCCCCTTGTGCATCCGGCTAACGTGGGTCCTGGGGAATCGAGCCTTGAGTGGGGGTCCTTAGTCTTCACAGGCAAGCGCTTAACCACTAAGCCATCTCTCCAGCCCATATAAACACATTTTTATTTTTATATTTTTAAATTTTTTATTGACAACCTCCATACCTATACATAATATTCCATGATCATAATACCCTCCCACCACCCTCCTTTTCCCCACCCCCCCTCCACTGAATCCTTTTTTCTTTCCAGTTCACCCCTGTTCTAGTTTGATGACATTGTTTCCCCTCCTCCTATTATGCAGGCCTTCTGTAGGTAACTACTCACAGGTCAGCTACTGTGAGGACACGAATAACATGGCCACTCTGTGTGTGGGAGACAGCATTGTAAGCATGCCTCCCCTTTTATTTTTCGGCTCTTACATTCTTTCCACCACCTCTTCAACAGTGATCCCTAAGCCTTGGAGGATGTGATAGAGATGTCTCAGTGCTGAGCACTCCACTGTCACTTCTTTGATGAGTTTTGAGTCTCCCCAGTGGTCACTGTCATCTGAAAAGAGAAGCAAAAATGGAGCTTACTTGTATTCAAGTTCTGTCATTGTACAAGAGCACAAGGGCACAAGAAACCTCAGCCAGTGCTTCATCCTCTTGCAGAGAGGCAATGACTTGCCTGAGGTGGCTCTGCTACTCGGGGCCTGGCTATGCGTGCACTGTCCTCACGTGAGGGACACGCGAATGACACCGGAGCTCACTCTATCCTGTGATCTTGAGCACACTTCAGCCCCCTTAGCTGCTTGCTAAAGCGAATGCAAACCCTCACGTCAGCTTGCGATGCTTCCTCGTCTCTTAGAGCTTCCTGGTGTTGGGAGGCCTGAGAGACGAGGGAGGTCTCAGAGGTGGTGTTTCCTGCGGCTTCCAAGCAGGACAGCAAGGGACAAAGTATAGGATGCTCTGTTGGATTTTGATTTCAGATAAACAACATAGGACTTTTTTTTCATACAAGTGCATCTCAATTATTCCAAGAGACATAATTATACTAACAATATGGTTCAGCATTTCTGTAAACTCTTGATGTGATAACTGGTAATCCTATATTGACCCACTTATGCCATGTGGAATTCATGCACCCCTCTTCAAGGACAGCCCTTGCCCCCCCCTCCCCGTGTTCAGGGTACAGATAACACCTCCTCTGCTCCCTGTGCTATTTCACTGATGATGTCACAATTGTGCCAACCTTGCCAAGCCGTGTCCTATGGCTCCCGCTGAGCTCGTGGCTCTCAAGCCCTAGACTCACCCTTGCTGGAGCTGCTCTCAGGGAGGCTTCCAGGAGCCCCTGAGCACCCTGAAGGCAGAGAGCTTGCACTCAGACATGGCTTCACCCTTGTGCCTGGGACAGTTTGTCTTGCTGGTATGGTCACACTTGCAGACTGTTGGAATCTCAGGGAGTCATAGTCTGCCACCTAACGCAATGTCCCACTCTCAGGTTTGAATATGTGCAAATCTAACCCTCTTGGCTTGTAGGATTTTAGTCAGTAACTGGTGGATCTATTCCAAGGCCAAGCACAACAGCCCATGGGGTGTTCCTAGAGAGACCGTCCTTCCTGATCAGCCACACTGATCAGGCAGTTGACCAAAGTGTGGTATCTACTACCCAGGCTACATTTCTCATTTTTTTTTTTTCAAGGTAGGGTCTCGCTCTAGCACAGGCTGACCTGGAATTCACTCTGTAGTCTCAGGCTGGCCTCGAACACACAGCGATCCTCCTATCTCTGTCTCCCTAGTGGTGGGATTAAAGGCGTGCACCACCATGCTCAGCTTATATTTCTCATTTATATCTACAAACATTTCATGCAAACTTTCTTCAGCTTTATGAGTCATTCATGTCAATGGCTATACTGAAAGCATCCGTACACAGTGTGCCAAACACCTGGTCAAAGTCAATATTCATCACACGTTCAGTGGCCGTCTACCAACCTAGGTGACTCGGTCACAAAGACACCTGCTTTGGTAAGCTCTGCTAGCTCCTGGGAATATCAGTCCCCTCGTTCTCCTCCTCTTTCTAAGTGATCGCAAACCATCTTCAATTCCGTTATGAATATGTCAAGGTGTTTTATATTCCCATGGAAAGTTTTGGATTTCATCTTTTTTTATACTTGTAGGAAAATTGAAATATAACTTATGGTATTGCAGCCCCTCTGTAGGATTCTTGGCTCCTCAAAATGGCTTGGAGGATCTGGGCACATCTGCAAGCTCTTTCCAGGACCCGAGCTGCAATTGAGCGTGACTGGAAGATGTGGGTGTAGCCATGTGCTGACTGGCTCCATTACTCCTTCACTGTGTACACTGAGCTCTTACTAGGTAACTTTAGTGAATGTAGGTCACGGATAGGAGGGTGATACGCTGACGGGTGTAAAGCATTAACCTGTGTCAGACATGCAATCCCTTCAGAATTCATCACATCATCTCACTCTCATAGATCTCAGTGGGGTCAAGATTATTAGTCCTGGGCTGGAGAGATGGCTTAGCAGTTAAGGCACTTGCCTGTAAAACCTAAGGACCCATGTTCGACTCTCCAGATCCCACATAAGTCAGGCACACAAAAGTGAGGCACGTGCAAGGTCACACATGACCACTAGGTGGCACAGACATCTGGAGTTCAATTTTAGTGGCTGAGGCCCTGGCACGCCAATTCTCTCTCTCTCTCTCTCTGTTTCTTTCTCTAAAAATAAAATTAAAAAAAAAAGATTAGTCTCACGGTAGAGTTGGACAAGGTGAAGTTGCAGAAGTTCAGAGAGGTTAGATGAGACACTCATGGTCACCCAGCTGGCATGGCTGTGTGGCAGATGTAGAATTCACATCCAGCCTGACTGGCTGCCAAAGCTTCTGGCTTTTCATGGTACCACAGAGCTGAGCTTAACTTTAAGTAAGTATGGTATGGCAGCCCTGCCCCCACCCCCTCCATTTTATTTTTTCTGTAAGGGTCATCATACAATTCCTTCTAGGTAGGACTTAATTTTTCACATGACTGCTAGTCATCTGTTGTGTGCAGTGTGGCAGGCCAGGGGTGTTGCTCCCTGGGGCAGAGAACTGGAGTGCTTTCTGAGTGTCCCATGCCAAGCTTTTAGCACAGGGGCTGGTCAGCAATTCCTCAGCTCTGAAGGGGGTCTCTAGAAATAGCAGCATGTTTGGGCTGGGGAAATGGCTGGGGCCAGAGAGGTCATCAGCACAGTTGCTGGGAGCCAGGGAAGCTCTTCAACCCGCAGGCTGGTCCTTGAAAGGTGGCCTGGCTGAGTGTGCCAGTGTGTGCCAATGGGATAGAACAGCGAGGGCTGTACACGTAACCGAGGCAGGGTGGTTGCAGGAAATGGTGGAATCCCCAGGCATTAGCGAAAGCTTAGCCAGAAAGGGTGAAGGGCAGCGTGCAAAACCAAGATGTTCAGAAGGATCCAGGGTCCTGGCCTGGGCCATTGGGGCCACATGAGAGTCAGATGTCCCAAAGGGGAAGGTAGAAAGGTGGGAGGGAAAGAAGTTTGCTTTGGATGGGCCAAGGCTGATGTGAGTGTCAGATAGCCGTAGAGTGTTAAAGGTCTGGAAAAGGTAAAAGGGTGGGATTCCTGCCGTGCCAGAGCCCTTCCTGGAGGTGCTGGCATTCTGAGCCTGTCCTGCACCATGGCTTCCTTGGGGGACACTTTATATAGTCATTCATAGACATGCACCACATTCCCTCCCACCCCCCCCCCCCACCCATGTAACACTTCCTTCACATACACACGGACACACTCAATACACACTGGGTATTCTTTTTTTTTCTTTTTTTAAATTTATTTTTTATTGAAAATTTCCATAATTGCAGACAATAACTCATGGTAATTCCCTCCCTCGCCCCACTTTGCCCTTTGAAACTCTACTCTCCATCATATCCCCTCCCCCTCTCAATCAGTCTCTCTTTTATTTTGATATCATCGTCTTTTCCTCCTATTATGATGGTCTTGTGTAGGTAGTGTCAGGCACTGTGATATCATGGATATCCAGGCCATTTTGTGTCTGGAGGGAGCACGTTGTAAGGAGTCCTACCTTTCCTTTGGCTCTCACATTCTTTCCGCCACCTCTTCCGCAATGGACTCTGAGCCTTGGAAGATGTGATAGAGATATTTCAGTGCTGAGCACTCCTGTCACTTCTTCCCAGCACCATGGTGTCTTCTGAGTCATCCTGACCAGGTATTCTTGTACCTACTCCTCCACTCCCCTCATATACGCTCATCCACAGTGCCATATACTCACACCCATCTGTATGTGCACAGTCATACACTCAGTCACTCAAACACACTCGTGCCACAGAGACGTGCATCGTTACTCAGCACACGTTATAAGGTCCTGCTGCATACAGTTGGCCCTTCTCAGCCTCCCCAGAGAGTGAAGATAAATAATTGCCTGATGCCTGGGATTTGTGGCACTGCTACCGCCAGGTGGCCCACAGTGGGGCTGGCCTAGCCCCTCACTGCCATGGATGCTGTGGGCACTGGCTGGGGCTGTGGACTGCTATGCAGCCTTTCAGGGACTCACTCTGCTCTGGGAACCAGGAGGCCTGTGGCCTTGGAGCAGAATCCATGCTAGGACTACACTCTTCAAATGGCTCTGTGTACCAGTGAGAAGACATAGGCTCAGAGAGGACCAGACCTGTAGGGGCCACCCTACCAAGGGATGGCAGGCTGGAGACCGGGACATCAGGTGATTACTCTGCAGGGCAGGAGTCCTCAGCACGCCCAGCTGGCAAACTGGGGCTGGATGTTGGCCCAAGCTGTGAGGGTAGGGCAAGTGGCACCTGCAGTAAGCCACATGTTGGGCGTGGGACTCCTGAGGCTCCTCACTTGTTCCTGGTCGTCACACAGGGAGCTGCTCTGTAGCTGGGTCTGGTTGGTGGCTAGGTGACAGCAGGGAACGGAGGTAGCACAACAGAATCCTGTCCCTGATGAACACACAAAAGAGGGTAGTCCAAGTGTGGCTGTCTTACCTTGGATCTTACCTGGTCAGGTTCCCAAATAACCATGTTCGCTTGAAGAATGCTGGGCATGGTGGGGTACCTGTAAGCCCAATGTTGGGGAGGTGGAGACAGGAGGATGCCTGGAATTCAACAGCCAGCTAGTCTAGCCTAATTGATGAGCTTGAGGCCAATCAGACCCTGTATTCAAAAAGGTGAACAGTGTGCCTAAGGATGACACTTGAGGCTGTCCTCTGGCTTCCACATGCAGGTACGCACACAAGCATTTGCACACACATGCACACACACATTTAAAAATGACTATGCAGCTCTCATTTGAGGGTTACCTAAAACCTTCCTTTTAAATATTTTATTTATTTATTTATTTGAGAGAGACAGAGAGAGAGAGAGAATGAGTGTGCCAGGGCCTCCAGCCACTGCAAACTCCAGATGCATGTGCCACCGCCTTGTGCATCTGGATTACATGGGTCCTGGGCAATTGGACCTGGGTCCTTAGGCTTTGCAGGCAAGTGCCTTAATGGCTGAGCCATCTCTCCAGCGCCCAAAACCTTCTTGAACTTGACGTTTCCCTTCTACTACCTCCTGGGGAGGTAAATTGTTTCCTACCACACGAAGTTTCATTTTCTACCATTTGCCTTGAATTTCCATGTCAGAGATCTATTTGACATTCTGTGGTCAGTGGCCCAGGCTCCTACCTCCTTTTTCCAGGGGTGCTAAAGTCCTTATCCCGTAGACTGGGGGACCAGCTCTGACCTGAAGGTCTAGGTTACCCTTCTCTAATCTTTTGGATGACTCTGTTTCCTCCTTCTAAGAACTCTCCTAACATCCCCCCAAGCATGGCTGCCCATGGCTAGTCTGGGATTGGCTCCTGCTTGCTTGATCATACATACATGTGCTCTGTTTCTCTCTGGGACATACTACTCACCATTATTGTAATTACATGTCCTTATTTTTTTCCCATTATAAAGTCATAGATGAAGAAATTAGAAAAAGATCCTAATCCCATCACCCAGTGGGGCCATAGTGGCCTGTTAGTGTTCTTCCTTCTAGATTTTTCTCTCTAGAAAAATGAATTTAGTGTGCTTTGTTTTGGTTTTTGGGTTTTGACTCCAGAGGCTAATCCCTGCTAGTGCCCAGGACATTTCCAGACCTGAGGCTCCAGCAGTGGCTTGCATGGGAAGAAATGACTCACAGCTGTTATTCATAGCTAGATTTTTAAATGAAGAGGAGGGATGCACTTGCTGGGAGCTGGCATAGGACTCTAAGCCTTAAGGCATATCAGGTAATTCCTGCTCATAAGGAACTTGCATCCCAGTTGGGGTGACAGGATCCACCCATTGAAAAAGCTGAGTGACAGCATAGGTATTACATCATCATCAATGTCACAAGGCTGCCTGGGGGCCTGGTCTATTGAGACGCACTGGGATGGATGGTATCTTCAGGAACCCAGGGTTCTGGGAGCAGTGAGGTGGTCAGGGAAAGCCTTCCTAGGGGAGATGGCCTAGTTGCTGAGCTGTGAGGTCCGAGTCAGTTTGTAGGGTGAGCAGAGAGTGTCCGGGTCTGCTCTAAGGATCAGTGACAGTCACAGGGAAGGTGAAGGGATCTGCCTAGAAGCAGCTGCTGCCTGCCGTTTTCATCCCCACTGTCCCTCTTCTCTGGGTCAGAGCTGGCCTTGTGGTCTCGGGCCGATCTGGAAGGTGTCCGCTTGGCATAGCACCTAAGCTGGTGGCCTGAAAGCACTGGGTGGAAGTACGTGGAGGCTAACATTCAGCTTGCAGAACCAGACTTCCGTGATTCACGTCCAGTCTGTTCCCTCAAGGCCATCAGGAACCCCTTGCAGTCAGACTCAGGCAGGGGTCTAGGCTGTTTGGTGAGGGAGGCATCCACTGGGTAGGACTTGTGGGACCATATCAAAAGAGTCTGTAAACCAAGGAGTTATGAGTAGAATCAGGAGCTGTGTTTCTGGAACACTCACTCGGCTGTGTGCAGAATAGCCATCAGACCAGTTTGTTTTGTCTGTGGCCTTGGCTTGGAACAGATGGCTGTGGGTGAGCTTGTGTCAGAAGGCCTTGTGCTCAGATAGTCTGCAGCGAGCACTACTGTTTGTTTACCTCACAGATCACTACATAGGCCTTTTTGCATGTTGTGGCTGTTGTTGCAAGTCCCAGGCCCCTATTCATTGTGTGGCCACCCACGGGGGCCAGTTTCTGAAATTCTCTTTTTATTTTTATTTATTTATTTGAGAGTGACAGACAGAGAGAGAGAAAGAGGCAGATAGATAGAGAATGGGCGCGCCAGGGCCTCCAGCCACTGCAAACGAACTCCAGATTCATGCACCCCCTTGTGCATCTGGCTTACATGAGATCTGGGGAATCGAGCCTCGAGCCGGGGTCCTTAGATTTCACAGGCAAGCACTTAACTGCTAAGCCATCTCTCCAGCCCTCTGAAATTTTCTTGACCTCTTGTGCCTCCATGTTCTCATTGGTTAAGCAGGGACAATAATAGTAGCTAAAACATAGAGTTATGAGGATTCAGTGACTTGATATATGTGAAGCACAGAGCAGTGCCTGGTGAAATATGGGTGTAACATCGATGTTAGCTGTTATTATAAGTATAGCCTTTATGATTCAGGAAAGGAATGTTGACTCACCCCCCCCCCAAAAAAAAAGAAAAGATGGTGAGAGCTGGGGATGGGGGTCAGTGGTAGGAGTGCTTACTTAGCGTATGTGAGACTCTGGATCCAAGTCCAAGTACTGGGACAGGAGAAACCAAAAGAAGGACAGTCTGCAGGCTGAGTTTTCACTTCAGGGTTAAGAGGAAATGGTGGAAGTTGATAGGAGACGCCATGACCAGGTCTGAGGGCTGACTTGGAGCGGAGCCACCATCATGGAGAATGCAGAAGTCTTTGGTCGGCAGGATCTTTTGAGACAAGTGTATGGAAAGGGACTGGAGAGTCTGGGGAGGCGTGGCACACTTGCAAGTCAACAGTGGTGGCACTGTCTTCCTTAGTGAAATAGAGTGAAGAGATGATGCTCAGATTCTGGACTGGGCTGGGGAGAAGCCCTGGGACTTTGGGGTCACCTAGCATGGGAGGGTACATCTAAGGCTATGGGTTCCCAGCCACTGTTGACCAGGCTAGAAATGGGTGTAGTGAAGGAACTTCTGCACTGGGGGCCAAGCAGGCCCTGGGCCGCCCTGACTCCTGGTAGAAGAAGATGACTTCTTGCCACTCATTCCTCTCAGTCTGAGGCTCCCTTCTGATAGAGTGGAGAATTCAGAGTAGAAGGGCTCTTCAGGCACTTGTCTTCTTGGCTTTAAGACATCCTGGAGGTCACGGTCATTCTGCCATCCAACTGCGTAGTGGTAGACCCTGAATGCACTTTTCCTGCCAATGGACGTCTGGTCACACTTACCAGCGGCAGCACACGCTTGAACGTGCAGCTCCGTGAGCTCGTGCACGCCAGTCTTCAGGATGCTCAGCGGAGTTGCCAATTGACTGGGGTTGTGCGTTTCCACGGCCATTGCCAAACCGCTCTTCAGGGAGGCCACAGCGAGTCGCAGTCCCACTGGCAAGCTCCGCATGCTGCTGCTTTACTTCTGGGGTGAGGACTGGTAGGCGGGTGTCCTGGTGATGTTGGGCATGGAGGTGGCATGGCCTCAGAGCTGCTCTGGATCCAAGTGTTCAGCCAGGCTTGGCTTCTTGCTCATATACCTGTACCCTAGACTCTAACTTGCTTTTCTGCTCTCCAGACACAGAGAAGCACAGGGAAGGAGGGAAGGAGGGAGAGTGAGGCAGAGAGAGGGAGAGAGGCATTTCCAGGTGGCTCCCGTGCTGTGACTACAACTGTTATCCAACTTCCAGGCATGCACATCTGGCTGCCCTCCGTCAGGGAGGAGGGTGTCTAGCTGTGCTTGGCATAGTGAAGGCCAGAAACTCTACCATTCTCACTTTTGGGCAGTGAGAGGCCTGAGGGCCATCTAGGGTTATCTATGGCAAGGCTCCCCAAAGGCTGTCTCAGACCAGGAAGCTCCTGGCAGGGCCTAGTTCCCGGCTGTGTCCGGAAACCATGCTTAGGAACACTGGAATCTGTCACCACTAATTTCTCTGGTCTAGATGATGGGAAGGGTATACTAGTTACCTTCTTGATCAAGGCACCTTCTGGGTCGAAGCACCTGACCACGTGCAGCTTATGGGAAGAAGGGGTTTATTTCAGCTTATAGTTGTGACATAAAGCTTCATGATGGTAGGAAAAGCAAAAGCAGAGAAGGCAGTAGGCTCATACAGCAGGAGAGAGAGAGAGAGAGTGAAAAAACAAAAACAGCAAGAGCTAGCCAATTCTGAACCTTCAGTGGTCTGGACTAATAAACCTCAAGGCTAACCCTCCTCCAGCAAGACTCCTCCAGCTGGAGACTAAGCAGGAAGCTTAATCACAAACACTTGAAGCTATGGGGAGCATTTGACATCCAAACCACCACAGAGGGCAAACAGCAATGATCAGCAAAGCAGTGGAAACCTATCACAGAAGACGCACACACAGACCATGACCGGAACGCAGCTTGTCTCCTGCTGTCAATGATGTGGCTGGAGCCCAGCACACTCACTTAGAGCTCCAGCTCTTTTTAAAAATATTGAAAAAAAAATTATTTATTTATTTGAGAAAAAGAGACAGATATAGAGAGAGAAAGAAGAGAGAGAGAGAGAATGAGAATGGGCATGTCAGGGCCTCTAGCCACTGCAAAGGCCAGACACATGTGCCACCTTATGCATCTGGCTTACTTGGATACTGGGGAAACAAGCCTTGGTCCTTAGGCTTCATAGGCAAGTGTCTTAACTGCTAAGCCACCTCTCCAGCTCAATGTGCTCCATTTCTTTGACTGCTCAGGTTCACAAGAGTCGCCCTCCACAGTTATTCATTATTCAAACCTCTCCCGGGCCCCAGTGTGGGCTGAGGGCTGGCTATGCACGGATGACAGAAAACCAAGACTGCTCTGCCCTGGGGTGCTTGCTGAGACAAGGTTCCTTGTGACAAAGCATAGCATGGAAGGTGACAAGTGTCATACCAAGGCAAGTAAACCATGCCTGATGGACTCTGGCACTCCCCCAACTAGTGATGGCTCTCATCATTGGGACCCGCAACCCCCACACATCTGAACGTTTTGAGCCAATGAAGGAAGCCAGCCTGAGTAGACAGAGAGGATTCCTCAGTGGAGAAAGTGGGGGGAGCCCTTCATGAAAACACCTCAGCTTTGGGCACCCATTGCTGCTTTTGTGGGGTCACCAGGAAGCGGTTTTGGGTTGGGTGAAATAGATGTGAAATAACCACAGCACGGTGATGTTGCCAGGGAAAGAAAGGGCAGACGCAGACCTCCTAGGGGCCTCTGCACTTGGTCGTGGTTGATGGGATGATGCCACATGGCCATTGCTAAGGGGACATGTGCTCCTGAGTCGGCTTATTTTCACCCATGCAGTAAGGAGGAAGTGGGTGTAGCCACTTTCACTTTCTTCTCAAGTCCTTTCTCTAATGATGGATTCATCTCAGCACGCTCCTAGTAGGTTGATATCATGTGCCTATAGTCAGGTCAGTGTCTGAAGTCCTGCCTCATGGGGTTGACCATCTATGTGTGTGTTAGTTTGATGTCACCACTTGTGTCTGGGAACCCCTCCAACGAAGGAACACTGGATCTGAGAGGGGAGCCTGACACTCCTCATATGCAGGAAAATTGGGGCGCCCTTGGTGGAGTCTCGGGCATAGGCCCTCTACTGGGGGGCTGCTCACCTAATGCAAACAAGGAGGGGTAAGAACAGCAGATTGGGGTGTGCAGAGAGATTACGACCCTAGGCTGGGCCATGGGTGAGATCTTTATGTCTCCTTAGTTTCTCTGTCTCTTGGACCCTTGGATGTCCAGTGGGGGCACTGGGCACCATGGAGCCAAGCGCCCTGGAGTGGCATCGATGATCCAGGCTCTCCAGGCTAAAACCCTCTTGTCAGCAGAGTAATTGGATGTGACTCGTAGCAGGCAGGGAGCAGAGGTATTCAAGTCAGTCAGGGCTATTTTTAAACGCCCTCTCTCCCCAAGTGCAGAGCTGTAGCTCAGCAGGAGAGAACGGCTCATCTCCCAGCCCCTGGAATCAAAGCGCAGCCCCTTCTCCCAGCCCACAGCTCCTCCACCACACCCTTCAGCATCAGATCCCAAATTGAGCAGTTGCCTATGAACAACGCCCCCCTCCCCCCGCCCGCCCCAGGTCTACAAGATCTAGTATGAGGAAGGGTTGACTCTGGGGGGGGGGGCATGGGACCTGTGGTGTGGGGGGCAGCCGATTTTGATTTGGGCTTGCTGCCCAGCTGGCTGGAGGCAAGCCACAGCCCTGGTGGCTTGGTTGCCTGGCAGCCCAGAGGCTCACCGTACAGCCTGCACGCAGACATGTCCCTGCCTGCCTGTGTCTGTGACTCTTGGTAGCAGCTCACAGCTGCCTGTCAGGCTCTGAGGTCACAGCAGAGAGCAGCCACCTCCCTGTCGCACGTCCCGCTGAGAGTGGAGCCCCATCCTGTGCCCACCCAGGGAGGCAGAGAGGGCTTCCGGAGGCCAGGTTGCCATGAGGCTGCTGGTTTGTTTATTTCTCGTCACTTATCCTGCCTTTCCAGCTCCCACCCCTGAGCTGCCTGTGAGATGTCCCCAGGGACCGGGTCAGAGAGGAGTGGTCCTGACTCTCTGCCCCGCCCCCCTCTCTGGGAAGAGCTGTCAAGGAAATGGAAATGCTCTTCAGAGCTGGCATGGAGTGACTACCTTCCGTGTTCTAGATAGAACCCCTACAGGCAGGTGCCACCACGCTTTGTTACAGGAGGTCACAGAGGTCCAAAACGGAACCTCTGGACAAGGCCACTGGCAGATCCTCTCTCGCTGACAGGGCTCCTGGAGACCCACCAGAATGCCAGAGGCCTTTGGGTGCAAAGAATGACCTCAAACCCTACGGCTCCTCTCTGGGCTGGTGCAGGTGTCTAGGATTCATCCTACCTTGGTAGGGGAAGCAGATTCACCTCAAATTTTTCACTTTTGCTGACAGATTTTCAAACTTGGCTTTCAGAATTGTTTGGTTAAAGCATGGCAAGCTGGGAACCTGCCAGGACCTCTCTTCTCTTGAGGAAAAATAGACCTGTTCCATGGCCCCAACCCCCAGACTTATACACAGTGCTGTGCATGTTCAGCTCTATAATGGACCCTGTATGGGCATTCCGGGGCATGGGAAGACACTCTCAATCCCAAATACATCTGCCACACATGCCTCAGTTCATGTCCCCTGGCCTTCCAACATTATTATTATTATTATTATTATTAGCTTTCTTGTCAGCTAGGATGGTGGCAGGACCCTTCTAGGCTTTGGAGTTCTCAGGTCCTTTCCAGCAAATCCCAAATCTGCCTTGTGCCATCCTGTTGGCCCTGAGACCTGCGATATCACAGCATTGCACTGGTTTTCTTTGAAGCTCCGTTTACTTATTTCTACTGGGGAGAGAGAAGCTGCAACTTGCAGGGGAGGAAGTTACGCTTTGGGGACATGAGTGGAAGCCACCTGTGGAGCCATGGGAGGACAAGAAAGGGTTGAAGAACACCCTTTTTGTCCCTATTTTCCTGTGCTCACTTTCTTATTACTTACAAAACTACTCAAGGTATTTAAAAAGCACTGTGTGTGTGTGTGTGTGTGTGTGTACACATACATATAGTACAAGTCATATAACAGCTCGGCATGGGGGTACACGCCTTTAATCCCAGCACTCAGGAGGCAGAGGTAAGAGGATTGCCATGAGTTCGAGGCCAGCCTGAGACTGCATAGTGAATTCCAGGTCAGCTTGTGTTAGAGTGAGGTCCTTACCTTGGGAAAAAATGCATATAATAAAGCATATGAAGAGATGCAAATGTACAGAGACACCCAGGTTCTCTAACCCAGCCTTCAGGGCTCTCGGGCTCTCTCCTTATGGGAACCACTTTCGTCAGATGTCATGGATCTTTCCAGAAACTATTCGCATATTTGCTTTTGGTGCACATTCACTGAACTCTAAGCCTCTTGACATCACGCATGTACTGTAGGGGTCTGGGGCTCTTCTAAGTGTCTGCAGTGGTATCGGTGACAGCAAGCCTCACTTATATAAGTCACTTTACAATTTTCAAAACACTTTTGTCTGGTGCATCTCATCTGATCTCAGAGCGGTCCTGGAGGCAGACATGGAGAAACACTTGTGCATATTTTGCAGGTCAGGAAGCTGAGGTTCAGGGAAGGTGAGGTATTTGCCTGAGGTTACACGGAGGAATTGAACGCCGATCTCCCAGGCAGATGCAGCTCACTGCTTCCTCCAGGAAAAAACACTTCACTGCTTCTGTGTTGTGTTGGCATAGAGCAGCTGTTTAATGGAAAAGTCACTGGGGCTGGAGAGATGGCCCAGCAGTTAAAGGCACTTACTTTCACAGCCTGATGGCCCCGGTTTGATTCCCCAGTACCCATGTAAAGCCATATGCACTAAGTGGCACATGTATCTGGAATTCATTTGCAGTGGCTGGAGGCCCTGGAGCAGCCATACTCATTCAGTGTGTGTGTGTGTGTGTGTGTGTGTGTGTGTGTGTGTGTGTTCCTCTCTGTGCCTCTCTCAAACAAATATATATTGGTTTTTTGAGATAGGGTTTCACTCGAGCCCAGGCTGACTTGGAAATCACTCTGTATTCTCAGGGTGGCCTTGAACTCACGGGCATCCTCCTACATCTGCCTCCTGAGTGCCAAGATTAAAGGCATGCGCCACCACACCCGGCTAAAAATATTTTTTAAATGATTAATAAAAATAAACGTCACTGGAGCCAGGTACCGTGGCATAGCCTGTATTCTCAGTGCTTGGAGGCTGAGGCAGAACAACTACAAGCTCCAGGCCAGTCTGAGCTACATAGTGAGACCTCGTGTCAATATAAACAAGACCCCATTGGCCTGGGAAACCAAGATGTTGTAGGCACTGTCAATAGGCACACTTGACCGTCTCAACAGGTCACAGGGTAGGTGGACACTCAGACGACAGGCACCCTGTAGGTGCGTGTACATCCATGCACACACCACATGTAATCTCACATATACTACTCTCCCCCACCCCCACATGCATACACATACATGCCCTCAAACTCCATAAGGGCCTATATAGTGCTTGTGTGTGTGGAGTCCTGAACCTCAGGGCTTGTCGCCCTGAGGGTTGGGGGGGGGGTCATGTTAGGTTTGCTGGGGGTCATTCTGCACTATTACTGGTGCAGCCTTGCAAATGGGAAGCAGGAGCTGACAGCTGGGACGGAAGGAGAATGTGCGTAATGGGGTCTCATCTAAGTCCACATCCTGCAGGGCCTCTGTTTTCAGCTAAGGGATACCCCACATCTTCAGGTGTTATCTAGAGCCAAAGCCCAATGGATGGTCCCAGGGAGGACACAGAAGAGTCCCCTCCTGGCACCTGTCTGACCTGGAGCAGCCCAGAGTCTGGTGTCCATTAAGATGCGCACCCCCTGTGAGAGCTCCTAGAGCCTCGCTCCAGGCACCTTTCAGGGAACACCATTTGAGGGTGCATCCAAAGGCCTAAGTGAATGGAAGACAGGCTTGGAATCAGGAATACAGGCTTCAAACCCCCAACCTGGGCCACATGATCTAAGCCCGCGAGACCCACTTTCCTTGTCTCTGAAGTGGTATGGCTCCGAGGGAGCTTGGGAATGCTTTCAAAGAAGTGAAGTGATCCAATGCGAGGGCAGGGGCCATCCCAGAGGGACACAAGCATAGCTTATAAGGAAGCTGGAGCCCCCTGGGGGTCGGGGGGACAGAAGAGCGGAGATGACGGAAGCACTGCCAGAGCCAATTTAGGAGGGCTCAGGGTGCTCCATGCTGCATTGGCTGGCTACCTGGTGCTGGGATTTGTCCATGGCCTTTTGGGCTTCCCTGCTGGATTTTTTTTTTTTTTTTTACTGATGTCTATTAAGAATTAACATGGCATGGGGGTGGAGAGGACAAAAAAATTCAAACGATTGATCTGTTTGCCAGCACATCTGGAAGAGACGGGGGGGGCAGGGTGAGGGGGTCAAAGCTGAGGCTCACATTCAGGGCTTCATGTTCTCAAGAAAACATGGGGATCTGTGGGTTTCAGATCACTGCTGCTATTGCTGGAGCGCTGTCATAGAAGCTCACGGGAGCCAAGGCTCACGGAGCAGTGGCAGGGCGCACAGGAGGCATGGGCTCTTCAGGCTTTGTCAGAAGGGCCCTGGCTTGTGAGTAGACATCCAATTATGGGCTGGGGAGATGGCCCAGTGGTTAAAGGTGCTTGCTTTCAAAGCCTGCCGGCCTGGGGTCAATTTCCCAGTCCCTAGAGTGGTGCCTGCCTCTGGAGTTCGTTTGCAGTGGCAAGAGGCCCTGGAATGCTCGAAGTTGCCTCCCCTCTGTCTTTCTCTGTCTCTCTCAAATAAGTTGAAAAGAATTTTAAAAGAAGTCCAATGAATAAACTACCCACCAACTCATCCCTCCGTCCCTCCCTCCACCGTTTCATCCTTTCCTGAGGGCACTGTGTGTGTCTCAATGAGTGGAGACGAGCCTTTAGCTAAGTACTTAGATTCATGAGCAGATTCAGTGGAGCAGAACTCAGGATAGAGGCTCCACCTCCCTAAATGGTAACATCATTTGTAATAGTTAAGCTTGACCTTGAAACAACCCCTATTTATTCAACTCACTTGGAGTGAGCTCAGCTGGGAAGTCCTTTTCAGTCTTATATGGGTCTGCTTATCCATCTGCGCTCAGCCGGAACAGACTGGCTTAGGGTGCCTTCAGCTAAGTACAGTCTGCTTCACATGGCCTCTTATCTGTCAACAGTTAGCCTGGGCTTGTGCTCGTGGTAGTGGTAGGGGAGTGCATGTGTGTGTGGGTGTTTTACAGAGAGAGAATGAGAATTACAAGGTCTCTTGAGGCCTAGGCTCAAAACTGGCATAACTGGCATGTCACTTCTGCTACAGTGGATTGGCCAAAGTCAGCCACAATGGCCAAGACAGATTCAAGGGTGAGGAAACAGCCTCCCTTGATAGGAAGTGCTTTAAAGAGTGAGAATATGGGAGAGGGAGGTCATTTCTTTTTTTTTTTTTTAAAAAAAACTTTTTATTGACAATTTTCATACACATACATAATATATTTTGATCATAATCCCCTCTCATTACTTTCTTTTTAAAATTAATTTTATTTTATTCATTTGAGAGAGAGAGAGAAAGACAAAGAGGCAGACGGAGAGAGAATGAGTGCTCCAAGGGCCTTCAGTCACTGCAAATGAACTCCAGAAGCATGTGCCACCATGTGTATCTGGCTTAAGTGGGTCCTGAGGAATTGAACCTGGGTCCTTTGGCTTTGCAGGCAAGTGCCTTAACTACTAAGTGATTCCTCCAGCACCCCCTCTTGTTACTTTCTTTGGAGGGAGGTCATTTTCATAAACTATCAACTATACCATTCTTTTAGTTGCTCGGGGAAAAAAGATCAAGAATTCTCCTTGTTCTCTTTCTGTTATGCTCTGTGTTAAGTCCATGAGCAAGTCTGGCTGCCTCTACTAGACCGTGAGGAGAATCACATTTTGGACCTGACCGTTCCTTCTCCCTCCCCCAGCATTGCCACCCAGGCCCGAGACACCATTATCTCTGGCCTAGCTGCTGTTGCTTCTTTTGGAGACAGTCAAATCCTGTCATTTCTCTGTTCCTAGTCTTAGAGTAAACATGAACCATCAACATCCTGAATGATCTGTTTCTCATATAAAAACCTACCTGCCACAAGCCAGGGGTGGTGGCACAGGCATTTAATCCCATTCCTAGGGAGGCGGATGTAGGAGGATTCGCTGTGAGTTCGAGGCTAGCTTGGGACTGCAGAGTGAATGTCAGGTCAGCCTGGGCTAGAATGAGACCCTACCTCAAAAAGACAAAAACAAAACAAAACAAAAAGCCTAACACACAAGCTGCCTAGTGTGCCTCGAAGGGTCAGCCTTGTTGTCTTGAAGGGTCAGCCTTGTTGTCTTGAAGGGTCAGCCTTATTGTCTTGCCACAGGATGTTTGCACGTGCAGTTCACCTGCCCTGCATGCGGCCTGCTTGTCTGCCTGCTCAGTCATCCACTTTATTTAACTCTTTTTTAGTTTTCCAAGGTAGGGTTTCACTCTGGCCCAGGCTGACCTGGAATTAACCCTGTAGTCTTAGGGTGGTCTTGAACTCACGGCGATCCACCTACCTCTGCCTCCCGAGTGCAGGGATTAAAGGCGTGCGCCACCACGCCCGGCCACTTCATTGAACTCTTGATCCAAATGTTGGCTTTCCAGCGGAAGTTGTCCTGGTCGTCCTCTTCACAAGGAGCACCTTTCTTCACCCTATCTTTCCCTACGCCGCGTTTCTACATAGCTGTTATCATCATCAATAAACACTTTATGTTCTCATGTGTCCACTTAGTATCTAGACCAAAGACCAGTGAAGGTGTTATGCAAGATATGTAATTGAATTTTTTTTCTAGCAACCACATTAAAAAAATATAAAGAGGGACTGAAGAGATGAATCAGCAGTGAAGGTGCTTGCCTGCAAAACCTACAACCAGAATTTAATTCGCTAGAACCCATGTAAAGCCAGACACAAAAGTGGGGCATCTGGAGTTTGTTTGCAGTGACTGCCCATCCTCCGGGCCTGCCCTTTCTCTCTCTGTCTTTCTCTGTCTCTCTCTGCTTGCAAATAAATAAAAATATTTTTTAAAAAAAGAAACAGGTAAAATTTATTTTAATAATTGCCATATTTAACTCAATATATCCAAAATATTAATTAATTTAAAAAAATATTTTAGTTTTATTTATTTATTTGACAGAGAAAGAGGGAGAGAGAATGGGTGCGTCAGGGCCTCCAGCCACTGCCAAAGAACTCCAGACGCATGTGCACCCTTGTGCATCTGGCTAATGTGGGTCCTGGGGAATCGAACCTGGGTCCTTTGGCTTAGCAGGCAAATGCCTTAACTGCTAAGCCATCCCTCCAGCCAAAAATATGAATTAATTTTAAAGTTTTTTAAACAATATTTTATATTTAGTATCTGAAGTTGGTACATGAATGTATATCAGTTTGAACTAGATGCCTTTCTCAAGGGTGACCAGTGGGCACTGCAGAATGCCACCACACTCCCACAAGGACCTAGGCTTTTACCTGTGTTACCCATAGTTGCACTCCAAACACGTAGATCAGTGCCTGACGCCTAGTAGGCATGCAGTCAGTATTTGCTGAATGAACGAGTCAAGGTCCTAGTGAGATCCACTTCTGTGGTGAGACAGTATGACTTGGCGCTGCACTGTGCTGGGAGCCCCTGGACTCATGGGAGCCTCTCCTTCCCTGTGCCTGAACTTCATGGCTTTCCTTTCTCTTGGGATAGACAGAGCCCTTGGGCGCCTTTGAAGGTCCCCATTCTGCGCAGTAGGGATTTAATATGCTGCCATTTTTCACACATGTTCACTTCGAAAACAGACAAGATGAGCAGTGTTTCATCCCTCCTTCCCAGAGGAGGTTTTAGTACCAGTGGGAATGTTCTGACTGTGCCCTAATTCCCTGAAGTTCCTGGGTTCACCCCAGAAGTAGTCAGGGTGCTTCTCTTGGCAAGCTGCCCTGGGATGGTATTGACACAGGCTGCCCTGCCTACTCGCTCACCAAACTACGCTGGACTGGACTGGACTGGGGAACGGGGTGTGTGTGGGCGGGGGCTGGGGAACGGGAACTGTAACCGGTGCTCTGAGAATCTGAGCGTGTCTTCAGTTCCAGAAAGGCCCTGAGTTCAGTGTCTCCAGCCCGCTCTGGGTCATCCCAGTGGAGGGTGAGGGCATTTGTACTTGGCGAGGCTCTGGTCACAGGAGCACCACCATGGGCAGCCAGGATGCTGGGGTGTGCTCGTTTTGCAAATCAGAAGCTTGAGCCAAAGATAGGGTGCTGCCTGCCTCACTCTGTTTCCTGAGGGCTTGCTGGGGGCTTTCCTGTGCAGAAGCAGGCAGTCCGGACTTGAGGAAGCTCTCTGTCAGTTGGGGTGACCTTGTGGTAAGGATGCTGGCCTGGAAGAACAGGCCTGCCTGGGGAGGGGCAAGGCAGGGCTAGTGATAGGCCAAGCCAGGGGCAGTCAAGGGGCTGATGGAGTCATGAGGGGACCTGAGAAGGTGCTACAGGAAGACAGGTCTGTGGGATCATCTGCTAGCTCTGAGAAATCTGCAGCTCTGTGGTTCCCAGGTGTCCCCGCCCCTCCCTCCCTCTTCTCTCCTCTCTTTCCTTTGTTATCTCTCTTCCTGTTCTCTGTTACACCTTATCTCTCTCCTGTCTTCCTCTGTTCTCTTATATCTCCACCAATGAATGTCCTCCCTCCCTCTTCTCTGTCTCTCTCTGACACACACATACACACACACACACACACACACACACACACACACACTGGAGTGCTAGATGGGTTACACCAGGTATGGTTGGGAATCTAATTTAATTGGCTTTGGCTTCCTGTTTTCTGACTTCTCTGGGAGCAATGGGGGCAAAAGGAGGAGGCTGTGGTCTGTTCTATCCACAGTTCACAGGGTTGGTCTGTGTGTATATGTGTGTGTGTGTGTGAAAGAGAGAGAGGAAGTGAGAGAGAGAGAGGAGATCCTATGCTCTGCAGCCTCCACAGGAGGGGCCCTGGTAGAAGTTGCCTTTGAACTTGCTCCATTGCTCTAGGCACCCAGGAAGGCTCATGCAAGGTAAGTGAGGAGTACTCACATAAAATGGACATTTCTTGGAAGGTGTTGGAGTTTGGAGGTTTGCTGTTTTTTAGTTGACTTGAGTCTTGATTGAGGACCCAACATTAGGGAATTTTCTGAACTCATGGCCTGGCCTGAGAAGAAGGCCCCACAGTTTGTGGAGGATGGTGTCCATCACCATGATAAAGGTCTGAGAAAACATCATAAGGGAGGAGAGATTTATTTTGACTCATGATTTCAGAGACTTCCCCTTGGTTGTTTGGCTCCATTGCTGTGGGCCTGAGGTGAGGCATGGCCCTTGAAATCCACTTCCTTTAGTCAGGCCCCACCTTCCATCATTTCCAGCCACCAGTGAATTAATCCACCAGTGAATTAATCCATTGATAAGATCAGAGCTCTTAGTATCCAATAACTTCCTAAAAGCACCATCTCTGAAAATTGCATTGGGAGCCAAGCCATCCACACATGTGGCTTTTCAGGAGACACTTCATATCTAAATTATAACACTGGTCAAGGTATCAAGGTATAGGCTTTCCATACCCTTCAAGAAATGGCATGGGGTTGAGGACTCCTCTCTATCTGATCCAGGAATCTAGGTGTCTTTGAGAGTGACAAAGACTTCCTCAGCTCTTGACTGGATAGTAACTTAGGAGTTAGGGCACCAGAAACTCACATCCACGTAGAACGTCCACTGAGTCATTTGGTTCTGGTCTTATGAATTTCAACACATGAAATACACAGCCAGAGGATAAAATTTGGGAAGTTGTTTTTTTTTTTTTTAATAGAGATTATGGATCTTAAGAGAAGATAAGAGGGTTCCTGCTAGAAGGCAGTGGGGGTTTTCTGGAATGAGAAAGCCTACCTAGAGGACCAGATTGAGATCTTTTATGGGAGTTTGCTGGATGGGGGCTGAAATGACTAGTGCAGTCCCAGTGCCAAGTGTCTAAGTGCCACCAGGTTTTAGGAAAGAAAGTGACCTCATCTCTTCATCTTCTCTTCAAGGAAAGTAGGGGGAGCACTCCTTTAGGGAAGAAGAGATGAGGAAAGGCCAGATGTTCCTGACATTTCCGACCTCTAGCAAAGCGGAGGCTGCAAGGAGTCCTTTAGGCAGGAAGAGATAAGGGACTAAACAGATTCTCCCTCGCAGGCGCAGGGACATGCCTCGCTTTTACTTCCAGGGCCCTGTTACCCCTAAACTGCTTATGGCTCTGAAATGACTTCTTCTGGCTTTGTTGATTGCAAGTCACCCTGCCTCTCCAGCCCATCCTCCACTAGCCACTGGTGCCCCGTGCTCGTTGTAAAGACTTTGGTCTTTCTCCCTACAACTCCTCCAGACTCATTTCTGTGGCTGTCTTAGTTACCGTGGTGCTTCTGCCCTTATAGGTCGAGCGCCGGGAGGTAGTTACTGCTGCTCTACCAAACCACAGCACCGCCTCCTCCACGCAGGCAACCTTGTTTTATTCACTTTTTACATTTTTTTAAAATTTCATTTCATTTATTTATTTAAGAGAGAGAAAGAGGCAGGTAGACACACACACACACATGAGAAAGAGAGAGAGAGAGAGAAAGGGAGAAAATGAATATGGACACGCCAGGACTTCTAGCCACTGCAGATGAACTCCAGATGCCTGTGCCACCTTGTGCATCTGGCTTACTTGGGTCCTGGGGAATTGAACCTGGACCCTTAGGCTTTGCAGGCAAGCCCCTTAACCACTAAACCATCTCTCCAGCCCCAGAGGCAAGCTTTTGTTCCTCTCTTTGTGCAGCGAGGCTTTACTACATGCTAGCATCTGTGACAGGTACTGGGGCATCACAGTGACTGGGGTGGACTTAGGTGCTGCTGCCCTCTTGCAGCACGGTCTTTGGTCTACAGATACAGTTTTCTTCTGGAAAATGTGCTGTTACATCTGTGGTAAGGATGTTTGCGGAAACCTTGTTGGCTATGGATGGGGGAAGGGTATCTTCTTCTCTATGATCGTATCCGGTCTCTGACCTCTCTATGCTTCCTTCCTTCTGTCCCGGCTCATGGGGCACCAGGAGCCCTGTGCTGGCCCTTGCTATGGGCTGGAGGATTGTTGTTTGGCTCAAAACCATGGGCAAGTCATCTCTTCCTTAGGCTGCAAAGTGCCCTCCCTCCAGTATTTTGAGAGCTGGAATTCAGTTCCTTGGAAGAAGCTGAGCCTTTCATCAGAGATCAAAGACTGGCCCTGGGGAAGCATCACAAAGCTGCTCTGGGCTGCAAAGGACCCCTTTGGGCATATCTCTTCCTGTCTAGGCCTCCACTAGACAGGGAACCAAAATACAGAGGGAGGAAAGCAGACATCTGACTGCCCAAGGGGCCCAGCAAGGAAATAGGCCTCTTGGGACTGATCGGAACAGAATAAAGGAAATGAACGCTTACCTGGAGGAGGTAAGGGAATGAGGAAGGAGGGCCAGGGCAGCTGGGCAGATGGCCCACTTTCATTTTCTTCATCTCCAGTGTGCTTGGTTTGTAGTGAAGCAGGTACTCACAAGTACACCCCAGACTCCCTAGCTGTCATTCATGACTCCCCACAGGGTGCCCATCTCTCCCACCCACCCCTTTCCTATGTCATCTCCCCAAACATCTGTTTCTGAATGAATCACAAAGGATGCATTCCCTGGTCCCACAGAGTCTGAATGTCTCCCAGGCTGCAGGGACAATGTAGGAAACAGGATTCTGATTGTGCCAGAGACAAGCAGGCACTCCACGGCTGTGTCTGTGTCGAGGAGGAGCCGCTGGGAGGGATTTGAGGCTTACATTTCCTTGCACTGCGGTTGAGATGTCAGACATATTCCCAGAGAACCCCAGGCTGCTTTGGCTGCTGTGAAGTTCCTTCTTCCCTTCCCAGCACTCAACCGTCAACCTCACCTATGATGAGCCCGCTAAGTGCAAAAGGGTAGATGTTGCAGAGAATTTGTGGCATCTCACAGAAGGCCTACAAGGGCCCTCCCCCTTCTGCCACTCAAACTCTTCTGCTGGGCACTTAGCCCCTCTGTGGGCTCTTTTGGTGGTGGAGAACCATGGAAGACAAAGAAGCACCTTTTGAGAGACGTCTCCCTGCTGTGGACTCCCATCAGCCCACCGGAAAGAGCTCCTTGGTCCCTCTAATGGCAGCTCTGTCCTCTTTCCTGCACACAACCACATTCTCTGGCTGTTCCTCATACCAGACAACCTGAGTGGCCTTATAATCCGATTCTCCATCATTAGGGACCAAACCAGTTCATCAACGTCCACCTTAACACAAGGTATCTGAATTGGTTCCAGTACTCCACAAGTTTCTGCCTTTTATCAACCACAGGCCACCCCTCAGCCTCTCTGTAGATTCGACCGGGCTTCCCATGGGTGCTAGTGGCTCGTGCCTTGTCTGTTGAGTTACTCCCTTGGGCTTATTCCTGAGAGAACTTGAGAGAGGGATGAAGTGGTGGGGCCACCAGGACCAAGGTATTTCATTCCTGCTCAGCAGCCAGCTAGACGGGTGAATTCCTTTCTGGGAGGACCATATGGGAACATGGACGGTGTATGAGGATTTATACAAGGAGAAGGGGACTCTCATAGGCAGGGGTCACATCACACTAGGACTCAGGAGGCCTGGAGTCTAGTGCTGATTGCCTTAAAGCCCTTGGGCAAGCCACTGCAGGTCATCTTTGGAAAAGGGGTTTATTTCAGACTTACAGAATCCAGGGGAAGTTCCACCGCAGTGGAAGAAGCTGCCTCACTTCCACAGGTTCATAGCAGAGAGACACCACTAACAGCCAGAGCTCAGACTGGTCTGAACACACCTTAGGGCCGGACTACAAGATCTGTCTCCAGTGACACTCCCTCTAGCAGACTGCTGGAGACTTAAGTTGCAAGCTTTAGCAAAAATGTCCCAGGCTAGGGAGGACATACATTCACATTCAAACCACTACATTGCCTTCTTTTCTCTTCTTCCCGTCTCCCTTTTTCTTGCTCCTGCATTCTCCTATCCCTCAGTCCCTCATGTAATATTTCAAGCCCCTTTTAAGAACAAAGTGCACGTCTCACATGGTATTTGCCCTGAAACACTTCACAGCTTTTATTGGAGATAAAATTTTTGCACAAACAAAAAGCCAAGTATAATAAATAGATTGAATGGCACAAGTCAAGCGCACAGGGAATTTCATCATTTGAGAAGAGCTTGGACGGCTCCAAGGACCATCTGCCCTGGGCAGTCAAGGATGGACAGGATGTGACAGTCTGCGAGGGAGGATAGCATAGCTGGGGGCAGAGAGCAGCCATGGTGAGCTCAGAGGCAGTCAAGGATCCTGAGGGACTGGGACCGATGATAAACAAGGTTACGCATGGCAGGGAAAGAGACAGGAAACAACAGGAGGGGAGTTTGGGCAGGGATGGGATGCTCCGAATTGGGCTTTGGGGAATGAAATTGGTAACCCCTTGGAACAAATACATTGAGGCTGTCCCTACTGGTCTCCATTTATACCACATCAGATCACATTATAGCATCACGTGTTCATCCTAACAGCGGATGGGGGAGAGGGGACAGGAGGCAGGGTTGGGTCTGTCCAGCTGTGGGGCCACGGGTACCACTACCCATTCAGTTCAGCAAATTCTTCCTGTGTCTTCTACTTGGTTTGGACATGAATGAAAAGAGAGGACTGGTCTAAAGGTATCCGGGGGCCCTGCTGGCAGAGGGATTTGACGTGATGTAGGCTGCAAGGAAACAGACCTAGAGAAACGGGCTCTGGTGGTGAGGGGAGGTGCTCTGGGCTCTCGGATGACGTCATGGCGTTGGGTAGCTCCACCTGCCTTTGGAAGCATCTTGCAGTGAGGCCTTCCTCGAGGCCCCTGTGGGCAGACGTCTGCTTGGTTGGTTGTTCATGTGGGCTTTACAAAAAGGAACAAAGGGCTGGGGAGATGGCACAGTGGTTAGAGGCACTTGCTTGCAAAGTCGGCCAGCCCAGGTTCAGCTCCCTAGCACCCGCATAAAGCAGGACGCAAACAGTGGAGCACGTGCCTGGTGTTCGTTTGCAATGGCAAGGGACCCTGGCACACTCATGTGCGTGTACACACACACACACACACATACACACACACACACACACATGCTCCAGCAGTCAGGCTGGGCTCTTCTGTCCCTGCTGTTCCTCTGTCCTACTTGCCACCATCTTGATGCCTCTGGGGGTGGGGGGGGGTCTCTTTGGCCTTCCCCTAACTCTGTCATGGCTCTGCCTCCACTGCCCCTGCCTGTTCTGCCCCAGTGCTGGTGGGGAGTGACGCTAAGTCAGTGAGCTGAGGAACAGCAGGAAACCGGACACCCTGAGAACTGGCCTGGGCAGCAGGGAACAGGCTGCCAGCTTCCCTGGAGGCCCCAGAGGGTCTGGTTCCCATCCTCCATTCCCAGGGTCCCACACCCCGGGGGCAGAGTGGGGGGTATCTGGCCCTAGGCAGCTGGCCAGCGGTGGGACAAGACTATGATATGAGCAGGCTACTCCCTGAGGCTCCATGGGCGGGAGGCAACTGTCCCTAGGGCAACTGGGCTGAGGGGGTCCTGTGGTGACTTCACTGGCACCTGTCGTCTCCCATCTTTGTTTTAGGGTTTGATGGTGTGCTTCTCAGCTTTGGAGTCTTGAGGGTGTGCATGTGTGTGCATGAGAGAAAGGCGGGCGCAGACACTCAGAGAGCCTCCAGCCAAGAGTCGGCCTCCCTCTGTACTAGGCAGGCGCCCTGGCTCCTTTGCTCATGTCCAGGCCCATCTGACTCCATTGCCCTCATCCACAGCTCAGAGAAGGCCTCAGACTGAGCTCACGGTGTCGTCTGGGTGCTCTTCTCCTGCTTCTACATCACCCGCCCTTTTGGGAGGCCACCCCATCTCAGTCCCTTCGGATAGCTCACAGACAACAACCATTTATTGCTCACTTGTTCTAAAGGTCAGGGTGCTAGCAGATAGGGTGTGTGGTGAGGACTGTCTTCTTTGGCTCCAGCTAGCTCTCTGGGATCTTTGAGAGAGACCCTAATTTCTTCCATGAGGGCCAATCACCTCCCAGAGGCCCCACTTCCTAAAGCAACCACACTGTGGGGTGCGATTTCAATATATAGACTTGAGGCACAGAGACGTTCAGACCACGGCACCTGTCATGGGCATCCAGTTTGCTGTGATCTTCCCTGCTTCAAGTTGGCTTTTAGGAGACACCTAGACTTAAATCGCCCCTCTTGTCGCTAGATGGGTGTCCCATGCAAGTCACCAACTCTTTTAGAGACTTGGGACCTTGTCACTGTTATCTCCAGGCACCTCCTGCCCAGCCCTTTATCCTGTGTCCTCTTGCCTCTCCCAGTCCTGCCCAGTAGGGACCCTGCAATTTCTTCCGTCCTCAGATCCACCCACTCACCAGCTGCCAACCTCTTTGGGACCCTTGCCTCCAAGGCACGCCGCAGCCAGTTCCCAGGCATTTGTGGAGCACCTGTCCTGTGTCCCATGTGTGTCAGGTGAGCAGCAGGTGGTTTGCACACCTGTGGACTTGTCTGGTCACAGCTGGGCAGAGTTGACCAGGCCTTCCACCCTGAGCCGTGCCGTAATGCACTTCTCCTAACCAAGTCTCAGGAGGTGCCACCATCCTGAATCCTGAGACACACAGTTGTTGTTGTTGTTGTTGTTTTTTAAAGTTCTGATACTAATTTGTGTCTCATAACTGATGTGTTTATTTAATGTGGCGTTTTTTTTTTTATTTCTTTGAGACCCTTTTTTCTCCCCACTCGCTGAAAATGTTATTTAGCTCATGATGAATCTTTCACTTGGTGGCATTTTAACTCTGGGGAGCTATGATAAATGCATAGTATAATCAGGGACATCTGGAGATTTTTTTTTTCTTTCTGTGACTGTAATGGAGAAAAAATGCAGGTTGTCTACTAAGCATTGAGGGGCACTCGGGGATGTCACTGCTGCTCAGACATCGCTGGCTTGTCACAGACTCAAATATTCCCGTGAGTTTCACTGGGTCTTTGAGACCAACAGGGCAGCTGTTACCTGGCACGGTTACAAATCCTGCCTGGCACAGGCCTGAATGGGGGCTTCGATTCTCATCTAAGCAGGATGAGGGCAGAACCGATGTCCCTGGACCTTTGCAGGTAGAAATTCCCTCAAGCATCCACCTTCCTGCTGCCGCCTGCCCTTCTGAAGTGCAGCGTCTTTCTACGTTTCTTTCTGGAACCCCGACTGGCTCCCCGGCTGCAGGAGCGGGAGCCCCCCCCCCCATGCAGGCAATCGGTCCCTCTGCCCATCTGCCACTTAGGGACGCACCCGGGTCAGGAGGGGCTGGGGGAGGGCAGAGGGCACACCTGACAGGCAGGACAGGCTCCATGATGAGGATTAGGGCCGCAACCTGACCTGTCCCTATCCTGCCTGGAGTTAACCCTGGGGCTCACCGCCGGCCCTCCTCACCTTTCTCTGTCCCACTCAATTCCAAACCAGTCTGAGTTTAGCCAGCTACAGCTCCCCGTGGCCACTGTTTCCCTCTGGCTCCTTCCAGCGAGCATACAGACACTCCCCCCAACCCCCCAGCCACCAACTGAGCACCAACGCCAAGCAGTGGGGATCCAGAATGGATGGGGGAGGCTCACAGCTCAGCCTGGCAGGGAGGGCGTGCAGACAGCTCCCAGCAGCCCCTGCCAGGGACCCACCAGGCCCGGAGGGTTCAGTGTCACCACGGGCTGTGCACAGGAAGCAGTTGTTGGAGCCCAGAGGTGACAGAACTTTAAAGAGGGGTTTCCAGTGGTCTGATGTAGGAGCTGGGAGAGTCTGGGGGCTCTATCAGGCTAAGGGGCTTCGAGTTCACTGGGAAGTGTGTGTGTGGGGGACTCCCCATTTGAGGGAAGACCACCTGGGAAAGGGTGAGATGCTTTGCTCTGTGAGTGGAGCTGGCTTTATTCCTGCACAGCTGCACTGTCCACAGGGAAACCGCTGACCACAAATGACTAGACAGAAACTTACATCACACCACTAAGACAGCGTGGAAACAAATAATGGAACATAACTCAGAATTTTTATGCTGAGTACACATTAAATTAACATTCTGAGCAATAATTTTGCCTATATCTTTTGACTTTTTTTTTTTTTTTTGAGGTAGGGTATCACTCTAGCCTAGGCCAACCTGGCACTCTGTAGTCCTAGGCTGGCCTTGAACTCAGGCAGTCCTCCTACCTCTGCTTCCTGAGTTCTGGGATTAAAGGCTGAGCCACCACGCCCTGACTCTTTGGACTTTTTAATGATGGCTACTTGAAAATTTAAAATCGCCTGTGTGTGGCTCACATTATAATTCTGTTAGGCAGAACTGGCTTAGCCTTTCCAATATCCTGTTTTATTTTTATTTTTTCAAGTCCTATTTCCTTTCTCCGTAATCACAGCTATCTTCAGCTCCTTTATCTGCCCACAGCACTTCTTGTCTCCTCTGGCCATCTTACCCTCTGTCTTTGTGGCTCTCCCCTCCTCTTTTTTTTTTCAAGGTAGGGTTTCACTCTAGCTCAGGCTGACCTGAATTCACTATGTAGTCTCAGGGTGGCCTCGAACTCACAGTGATCCTCCTACCTCTGCCTCTCGAGTGCTGGGATTAAAGGGGGGGGCGCCACCACGCCCAGCTCCCCTCCTCTTTTGATTGTCAGGTGTGATGGCAAATGGTGGCTATAGAGGGGTGCTGGTATCTTCTTTCTCACACCACACCCCCTGAATTCATAGAAGCTCGCTGATTCATAAAGCCAAGGAACTCTATTTATCCAAATGCCTGTGGGAATTGAAGTAAATAATTCTTCTCTGGCTCACTTGGAGCCACTGAGCAGAAACTTTTATTTTCATTCTTGTAAGTATGTAGTTTAAAGAATTTCTTGATGGCACGTGCTCTGTTTACCAACTTCAGTAAGACAATATAATATAATTTTAGTCAAAGAACTACTGTCTGCCTCTGCTGTCCCCACCAGCTAAATTCCCTCCACCTCACCACTTCACTCTTTAGGCATTTACTTCCTGAAGTATGTAAATCATTATGCAAATCCATAATTAAACAATCAGACTGCCATTTGTGGGTTTTTAGCTTTCTGACACTGTCTATGTGTTTAATATTATTTTCTGTTCTAATGTAGCTTATTTTTTAAATTGTTATTATTATTTTTTTTTGAGAGACAGGGCCTTTCAGCCGCTGTGAATGAACTCCAGATGCATGCACCCCCTTGTGCACACATGCAACATTGCATGCTTGTGTAAATATGCATCTGGCTATGTGGGACCTGGAGATTCTAACATGTGTTCTTAGATTTCACAGGCAAGCGCCCTTAACTACTAAGCCATATCTCCAGCCCTAGCTTATTTTTAATAATTATATAAATACCATTTTCTGCCAAGCCAAATAGTGCCTAAACTATTTACATTTTCTTACACAACTTTTAATTAATTGCTTTTCTAGTTGCCTTCCATATACATATGCATATACAGTTCTTACTGAATTCTCTACCGATGTGCAAAATTGCTTCAAATATTGTCATGCAGCCAAATTTATCATTTGTGAACTGAAGTTTCCTGAAAAGGCCACACTTGCATTAAACATTCTACCATGCTGATTAACTGATTAGAACCTCAATGACGGTGAAGAGTTGGAATGTCGTTGGTCCAGAGCCAATTTATCTTGAGCTATCTCTACTCCTTAAATTGTCATTTGTTGCCCACCTCTGTGTGTGTGTGACCTTACTTCCTTGTGAGTATTGGGCAAATCCTTTTGGAATGTACAGATAAATCCTGGCTTCCACTGGCCCAAAGGCTCAGATAGCATCTGGGTCCTTGCCTTACTGTAACCAGCCTACCTGATGTTTTCACCAATATATTTGAAAAGTGTCTTTGTTATGGGGTTTCATCTTGATTTATGATTGTCTTTATTCTATTACACTAAAAACTTCACAAAACTGTCACAATGCTGCAGCATAGGATTTGGGGTAGCCTGAATCTGTTTTCCTGGACCATGGTAATTCATATTTGGTCCTAGAATAAATTCCTATTCCCTTTGAGGTGAGAGCTTCGCCTTTCATGTCTACACAGTAACCCTGCTGTTTCCATCCCTCTGGCCCCCAGATACTCTATCGGACACTCCACCTCATGTGGAGACCCTGAACAGCTGTAAGCTTGAGAAGAGTCCCATCCTTTTAGGGCATAACCTCTATTTACTTTAATATTTAAAAAAATTCTTAAACATTAAGGAAAGCCAACCTTTAGTTCTACGCTTGACCCTTTTAATTAATTACTACATTTATTTGAAAGAGAAAGAGAATGGGCACACCAGGGCTATAGTCACTGCAAATGAACTCTAGACATATGCACTACTTTGTGCATCTGGCTTTAAGTGGGTACTGGGGGAATTGAAACCAGGCTGGCAGACTTTGTAAGCAAGTGCCTTTGACCAGTAAGTGCCCTTACTGTCTATTTTATTGTTCCTCTTGATCTATGTATCTCCTTGAGAACAGGTGACAAGGTTATTTGGGGACTCTGCAGTTTGAAATGGCTCTTTTTCTACCCTCACAGTTGATTCATGGTTTGGCTAAACATGGAAAGTCTTTTCCCCCCTCTCAGTATTTGGAAAGTACTTGCTGTGGAATTTTTTTTTTATTTTCTCAATTTTTATTAATATTTTCCATGATTATAAAAAATATCCCATGGTAGTACCCTCCACCCCACTTTCCCCTTTGAAATTCCATTCTCCATCATATCCCCTCCCCATCTCAATCTTTCTACTTACATATATACAATACCAACCTAATAAATGCCCTCCTCCCTTCCTTTCTCTTCCCTTTCTATCTCCTTTTTAACTTACTGGCCTCTGCTACTGAGCTTTTTCCTTCTCACACAGAAGCCCAATCATCTGTAGCTAGGACCCACATATGAGAGAGAACATGTGGCGCTTGGCTTTCTGGGCCTGGGTTACCTCACTTAGTATAATCCTTTCCAGATCCATCCACTTTTCTGCAAATTTCATAACTTTATTTTTCTTTACCGCTGAGTAGAACTCCATTGTATAAATGTGCCATATCTTCATTATCCACTCATCAGTTGAGGGACATCTAGGCTGGTTCCATTTCCCAGATATTATAAATTGAGCACTTGCTGTGGAATTTTTAAGTTTCTAGTGTCATTTGAAAACTTCTTCTATTCAGATTTCTGGCTGCCTGTGTGCATCTTTCTGGATGACGCTTGAATTGTCTCTTTGTCCTCACAGATTGGACATTGCGCTGCTTGAGGCCTTGGTGCAGGGTTTTATTTGCCACCGCCTGTATCTGTGTCTGGAAAAACAGACCTTCAGTTCTAGGAGGTATTTTTTTTTTGTAATTTTCCCCATAAGTTCTTCCTTACCATTTCCTCTGTGCTGTCTCTCTAGAAAGTGAAATTAAGAGCTTCCCCATGAACCTTGTTTTATTCCGCTTCATGGGAAATGTCCTCTGCCCTATCGGCAACCCTCCTGCTGCACTGCAGATCTGGCCTCGTGTATCTTTAATTTCCAAGAGCTGCCTTTAAAAAGAGCTTTCTCTTGCTTTATGTATCCAACGTCTTAGTTCTCTGAGATATGCAAGGTATTTTCCCCCTCTTTTTTTTTTTTTTTTTTTTTTTTTTTTTTTTTTTTGGTTTTTCAAGGTAGGGTCTCACTCTAGCCCAGGCTGACCTGGAATTCACTATGGAGTCTCAGGGTGGCCTCGAACTCATGGCGATCCTCCTACCTCTGCCTCCCGAGTGCTGGGATTAAAGGCGTGCGCCACCACGCCCGGCTTTCCCCCTCTTTTTTCTCCTTTCATTTTCTCTGTTCCTCTGAATTCATTTCTTTGTCCCTTTAACATTTAGTATGTTCTCTCTTTTCTCTTTGCAAACTTCCTCAAGAGACTGGTCACCTTGGGTTGTCTGATCATGTCAAAGCATAAGTCACTAAAACTATGTAGAGGTTCTAAGTATATATTAGTAGAAAAGAGGCTTTTGGGGCTGGAGAGATGGCTTAGTGGTTAAGGCACTAGCCTGCGAAGCCTAAGGACCCAGGTCTGATTCTTCAGGTCCCACGTAAGCCAGGTGCACATGTGTCTGGAGTTTGTTTGCAGTGACTAGAGGCCCTGGCATGCTCATTCTTTCTCTTTCCCTCTCTCTGTTTCAAGTAAATAAATAAATATAAACAAATCAGAAAAAAAACGAGGTTTTTCTACTAACGGGCTGCTGGGAACCTGGATATTTTATTAGGATGTTCTCAACTAGACACACCTATAGAACTCTATCTGGGACCAATGATTTTTTTAGGCATGTCCCCACTTTCCAACCCCCCACAGCCCAAGTACCTGTGAATGGTTCAGGGAAGTGACATATACCTAGTGACAGGGATTTTCGAAGCCTGTAGCAGAAGAAATTTACAGCTCCTTGAATAGACTGTTTCCTATTTGCGTACATGCACACACACGGGGGCCCTTTCTGGGAGGATGGTCATGCGCACCTGCATGGCTGGGAAAGGGGAGGAGCTCTGACGTAACTGCCAAGTGGACAGACCAGGTCATCGGCCTCTCTCTGCTTAGCTTCATACTTTTCCTTCCTTCTAGCCTCTGCCTCCCATTCCCAACCCTTCCTCCCTCATGTGGCAAGATCTGCCCACTTCTTCACTACCCCTTTGGTAGGCACTTGGTGTCCGAATCCTCAGCCTTGCTGATTCCTCCACCGGCTCTCCAGCTTCCAACACTCTGTTGACACCTGTTGCCTGCTGTCTCCCCTCCTGTTCTCTCTGCCCCTGCCTGCTGATCTCCTCCTTATTCCTTTGCTCTTATCTCAGTGGAGTTTGGGAAGAGGCAGACGTGGATTGCACCTGCTAGCTTGAAGGAGAATTTCTCCACAAGTCTTTCCACGGTGTCAGGCCTGCTCCCTGCCTCGCTGAGTGACTCCCCCAGGCCAGGAGCTGGGTTTTCCATCATGGAACACATGCCATCAAGTTCAATTTCATTTAGAAAGTACTAGAGCCTAAATTACATGTACGCAGAGTCCAGTTTATACCTGGATATGCTTGCTGTTAAGTAAATTCCAATGTGTTATGATAAATTGTTATTTAAATAAGTTACTTTGTGTGGTGAAGTTTCTCCCTTCAAATTGTAATGGCTTCTAGCTGTGTCCCCACCCCGAATCACACTCTGGACTAGGGCTTCATTGGGTTGGGTCTTGGCTAGCCAAGGGCTCTGTGAGGTCAGAGCTTGGCCCATAGTGTCCCTATGGGACACCTATGAAATTGCATGGGAGGACTCTAAATAAGAAAGGCTGGCTGTCTTTAGGGGCTTTTAAACCCTTTAACAAGCGAGTTAATTATAAAAAGACGCGTATCTGCTCGCTAACGCTAACATTCTTCCTAGGCCGACACGTGCCCCCCGCTGCGTTCCAGAGGAGCGCCAAAGATGACGGCATGCATATTGAAGTGGGTGTTTGGAAGGAAGGTCTTGCGTTTCTCCAACTTCAGGCTGTGTCGCAGGGTGAGGACTGGGTCACGTGCAGGTCCTCAAGGAGACTTCTCTGTCTTTCTCTGTCCAGGTGCCCCCTTTCAAAGGTCTCAGCATCCTCACGCTACCTCCTGCCGCCATTTCCACCTGGGTCCCCCGCAGCCGCAGCAGCTCACCCCGGACTTCCCGCTGGCCCACCCCGTGCAGTCGCAGCCGGGCATCAGCGCCCACATGGCCCCGGCCCACCAGCACAGTGGCGCGCTGCACCAGTCGCTGACCCCGCTGCCCACCCTGCAGTTCCAGGACGTCACAGGTCCCTCCTTCCTACCTCAGGCCTTGCATCAGCAATACCTCCTGCAGCAGCAGCTCCTGGAAGCCCAGCACCGTAGGCTCGTCTCACACCCCAGGTCTGCTGCCTGGGGCCCCGGCTGGGGCCAGGGTGGGCTGGGGGCTGGGGCCTGTGGCTGGGACTTAATGTTTTGGCTTTAATAATTTTTAAAAAAAATATTTTTATTTATCTACTTTTACATCTGGAAAAAATCAAACTTAGGTCATTAGACTTTGCAGGCAAGTGCCTTAACCATCTAAGCCATCTCTCCAGCCCTAAATATTTTTTTATTTATTTGCAAGCAGAGAGAGAGAGAGAGAGAGAGAAGAGAGACAGGGGGGATAGGCATGCCAGGACCTCCAGCGACTGTAAACTAACCCCAGATGCCTGTCCCACTTTGTGCATCTGCTTTACTTGGGAACCGGGGACTCAAACTCAGGTAGTTAGCCTTTGCAAGCAAACACTGTCTCTCCAGCCCTGTTTTGGCTTTCACTAGCCAAGCTTGGCTGCAGTCAGAAAATGACTCCACATGAGATGGCTTTTGCCTCAGGCAGTGGCATTCATTTCAGACCAGAACCTGGTCTGACCCCTCACAGCACCTAAGTGCGGGGTCATGGGCTGGGTCAGAGCGGGTCGCGAGGCCCATAGTGGACTGTGCAGCGAGTGAGGGTTTGACTACAGGCTTCTCAAGTCCGCTCCAGCGTCATGATCTCCTGACTCCCAAACCACACGGAATGCCAAAGGAAATGGCTGGTTCTAGCCCCATGGTCCAAGAGGCCACAGCCAGCAAGTTAGAGAAGGAAATTCTAGCTATATACTTGTAAAACAAACAGAGAGTATTCTGCAGGACTAATCTGATGGCTCTGAAATCACAAGACATTATACTCTCCTGAACCTCCACTGTCAAGAAAAAGAATTGGACTCGATCTTTTTTGCTTTCTGGGTCCTTTTATGCTTAAAAACTAACCACTACAGGCTGGAGAGATGGCCCAGTGGTTAAGGTGCTTGCCTACAAGGACTAACAACCTAGGTTTGATTCCCCAGTACCCACATAAAACAAGTTGCACAAAGTGGGGCATGCATCTGGAGTTTGATTGCACCGGCTGGAGGCCTGGTGTCCACGTTCTCTCTCTCTCTCTCCTTGCAAATAAATAAATAAACAAATAAAGTACTTTAAAAAAATACCCAACAAATGACTACAAAGAACTTCTGTTTATGTGGGTTAGACCATTGATGTTAACCACATCATTAAAATACCCCTTAAAACAACAAATTCCTCATGCTAAATCTATAAAATATTTGTACGAAACACGACTGTGTATGAATTTAATGAGAGAAGTTACTTTTACAAAAGGTATTTGCAAGTCGATTTAGTGATAGCTGAATGGAAGACATCTGTGCCCGTCTGTCCGTTTCTGCACTACATCTTGTAGACTCTCATGTCACAAAGCTTCGGGAAAACCTCTTTTTGTTCACCTGTGAGAGAATAAAGGGTGAAAAGGAAACCGTTTTGGCCTCTTAGACTACCTGAAAAGGCTCTAGGGGCTCTCAAGGTGCTTGGAGCACTTTACGACCTGCTGGGCTAGCTGAACATGAGGTCCCTAAGCATCAGCAGCTATAGGGTGGGTGACCGGAACCTCAGGTGAGTGTGGTAGGAAGGCCGAGGAGAGAGGCCAGTGTGATCCGGGCTGTACATGGAGTCTTTCTGAAGAAGGAGGGAAGAGTGTGGAGAAGGGTGGAGGAAAGAAGAGAATGGTGGGGGACAGGGGAGTGGCTGGGAAGGACCAACTGCTGCTCAGCTGGGAAGTTCTTCAGAGTTTGGTGACAGGACAATGCCCATTGCACTATAGTCCCAGTGGCGGGGGAGGGGGGCATTGTAGAGTGGGGCATCCTCAGGTTGGTGGGGGTCACTCAGAACTCCTGGGAGCTGGGCTGGAGCTGGACAGTCCCTGCCCTCCCCCCAGCCACCGTGGCCCTCCTTTCTCTCCTGTGCAGGCGGAGTCAAGAGCGAGTGTCTGTGCACCCCCACCGCCTCCACCCCAGCTTTGACTTTGGCCACCAACTGCAGACCCCTCAGCCCAGGTATTTGGCTGAGGGCACTGACTGGTGAGTCTTGGGCACACCAAGGAAGGGGAGTTTGGAGGGAGGACTTGTCAGATCGGTGCAGTGTCTGTTTGGCTGCACTTTGGATGATGCAGAGGCTTCAACCTCTCAGTTCCTGGCTTTTAGTGTCCCCTGGGACTAGTTCCAGCGATTAGCTTGGGACTCCTCTTCATGGAGCTGACGAGGAGAACAGAGGCATTTCCCAAGCTCAGTCGAATGATGCACCAGTGCCCCCACTTGGGGAATGGGGCAAAGAATTCAGAGGACCTAGGCTTATCAGGGAAGGCTTCCTGGAAGGGGTGGTCTTAAGGGATCCACAGGGGATAGGGCATGCCAGCAAGGCAGTGCAGGTCATGGGTCCTGGAGGATGGATAGCCAGCCAGCCAGGCTGGAGGTAAAAAGATGGTAAAGAGGAGCTAGGGATGGAGGTGGAGGGCTTTGTTGCTGTGTCTTATAGGCAGGATGCCCTGGGACGCCTTCCCAACTCCTGAACTAGATAGAGACAAAAGTTGTCTTGGCATGCAAGGGTCCTTTGTTTTGGATCCCGAGTCCTACTCCCTCTCCATTTGTATCTCAGTGAAGGGCTGATCTTAACTAGCATCAGACCAGAACCCTCAAATCCTTGAAAAAGATGTGTAATTCACTGAGTATTTAGAGGTCAAGAATGTCCTGCCTGCAATGTATTTCTAAGTAGTTCGGAAAAAGAGGCTGTCTGTCTCTACAGAGGTGTGTGCATATGCACATGTAAGTACTTGTGTACACATGTTCATATATATTTCTGTATACATACATATGTGCACATATATGGAGAAAGAGATAGAGGGAGAGGGAAATTGAAATGTAAAATGGGAACATTCGGGAAATCTGGATGAAGTACACTCTACGTTGTTCTTACAACTGTCAGGTGAAAACTATACATATATATATATATATATATATATTTTTTTTTAAGGAAAATATAAGAGATATGGAGAATAAATCTCAATGGCAAAAGAGGGACTATAAAAACAAACAAACAAACAAACTGATGTGTCATTTTCCAGCCATTAGGCCAGACAAGCTGGCATAGTCAGGGTGGCTTTGGAGCCCCTTCTGTGGACAGCTGGGACTGATTCGTAAGGGTAGTAGGTCTGGTTGAGTGACTGCTACCCGTGCTTCTAGGTTCCAGAAAGAGTGGTGCAGGCCTGCTCTGTTGTCTCCAGCCTTTTGTGAATTCCCAGGCACTCGCTCTTAAAACTGAACAATCTCTTCAAAGATGGATTGCACTGCCGCCAACTTCAGCCCAGCCTTTTTTAATTAGCAGATTCAAATTAGGAAGATTTAATTGAAGTTTGGATTAAATTCTGTCCCTCAGCAGTCAAGTCAATTCAATTTGATTCAATTCAGTACACACAGAGCACCCAGGGCCTATGTATGTGGCTGGGTGATTTGAACACACATGCACACGCACACACATGCATACACACGCACACATGGTCCGGAAAGATTCTGAACAGGTAACGGAAGCTAGGATCCTCTGAGAGAGATGCCAGAGAGGAGCAGTGCAGATGTTAGCCCTGCCCCTGGATTTCTTTAGTGACCCAAACCGCAACTTCTCTCTCTTTTCAACCAATTGGCATTCCCCAAGGATTCTCATTCTTGCTGCCCTGAGGAGCAAAGAATGAGACCCCTGCAAGTCCCCGTTCCAGAGACCTGGGTGGGTCTAGGCCCGTTCTGTCTGTCATGTCCTCACTCCCCTTCCAACATTTTTGCAGCGCAGGAAGCAGAAACTTCTCCCTTGTAATGAGTTCCGCCCCTGTGGGGGCAGGGGGGGGGCAGTGGTGAGGAGGACTTTCTGTCTTTGTGATCATGCTAGCTGCACCCTAACCCTTTTCCACAGAGTCCTCCTCTGCCAGGAGACAGGGAATTGGATGACAGGAAATGCACTGTAGGAGATGTTCCTTTATCCTTTTGCAAGGAGCCCTGTGTGTGCGCGTGGGGTGGGGGGAACGTCTGCAGTAGATTCTCCCCCATTTTCTTTAGATAACCATGAGAAAATACTAACTTCCCCCTTAGGTCATTCTGGGCATTTGGGCATTAGGTCTTTGGCCAGCCCCGGGTATGAAGCTGCCTTAGGTGCTTCCCTTTACTTTGGGATGCCACACCCTCCACAGGCAGCTTTTCCAGCTGGGTATCCCGGCCTGAGGGTGGGTGGGAGCAGCAAGCCTTGGGAGGTAAATCCCAAAGACACTCTTTCTCTACCCGTGTTGAGATACCCGACAGTGAACTTGAGCCACAGTGCCAAGGCCTCCATCCTCATCAGGCCCCTTCTCTGACTCAGTTGTGGCTTCTCAGTTCCAAATCTGAGCCCATGGGCTGGAGAGATGGCTTAGCAGTCAAGGCACTTGCCTGGGAAGCCTAAGGACCCAGGTTCGATTCTCCAGGTCCCAGGTAGGCCAGATGCACAAGGTGGCGCATGCGTCTGGAGTTCATTTGCAATGGCTAGAGGCCCTGGCATACCCACTCCCTCTTTCCCTCTTTCTCTCCTTCTCTCTATCTCTAATAAATACATCAAAATGAAATAAAAGCAAAACCAAGTCTGAGCCCAGTGTGAACCACACCTCGCCCTGCCCAGGCAGAGCTCTCCAGGCGCCCGGGGCCTGTGGGCAGAGGATGATGGAGGAGGACAGCCACCTGCTGTCCTTTCCTGCAGGCTGACCTGCTTTCACCAGGTATCCAGAACTCCCAAGTGCAGATGAGGCAGGTCCTTGCAAAGGCAGGTTCTGGGAAGAACTTTGTGGTCTCTAAGTAACCAGGCCATACAATGTCTTATGAAACTTGCCAGTGGAAAATAAAGCTGAACTTGAGGTCTATACGCAAATAAAGAGGATTGTGTATATGAGATATGGTCCATAAGAAATTTCTGAATATTCAGATTCTCATAGGCTACGGGCAGCATCAGAGGGAGGGATATTGTTTCCCTAGCAAATGTCTCTCGGAGCATTAATGGCCCGTGAACCTGTGTTCCTGGCTGAGTGAGCCTGGATCCTGGATGGACCTTTTCTAATGGTCTTGTCCTCCTCCTCTTCTCCTTTTCTATACATTCCTTTTTTTTTTTTTTTTAAAGTGGGGCTAGGGGTGAGGCAGAGACTCACTCTAGCCCAGGCTGACCTGAAACTACCTCAAACTGTCTTTGAACTGACGATGTTTCTTCTACCTCAACCTCCTCGGGGCTGGGGTTAAAGGTGTACTCCACAATAGCTGATTCTCTTTTAGCTTGTCTTTCTTTTTTCTTTTTTTAGATTTTTATTGCAAGCTAAGAGAGAGAGAGAGACAGAGAGACAGAGAGACAGAGAGAATGGGTGTGTCAGGGCCTCCATCCCCTGCAAATGAACTCCAGATGCATGTGCCACTTTGTGCATCTGGCTTTACATGGATACTGGCGAATCAAACCCAGATCCTTAGGCTTTGTAGGAAAACGCTTTAACCAATGAACAATCTCTCCAGCCTCTTTGTTTTTTTCAATGAGTGAGTATTATTTAATTAAGCAGCCGACATCCAATTAAGCAAAGTGCCACATTTTCTAAACTTTTGCCTACCTATTTCTTCCCTACCTTCAGATACTTTTCTTTTTGAGCAAAATAATAAATATACATTATTAAAATGTAGCAGACAAGCATTTATAACATAAAGGTTTTATGCCCATTCCACAGCTTTTTCTAGAAACATCTGTTTCTAAAATTTCTTTTTTTAATATGTAAATATATTTTATTGACAACTTCTACACTTACAGACAACAAACCATGGTATTTCCCTCCCCTCCCCCACTTTTCCCTTCATAAGTCTGCTCTCCATCATATCCCCTCCCTCTCTCCATTAGTCTCTCTTTTAATGTGATGTCATCATCTTTTTCTCCTATTACGAGGGTCTTGTGTAGGTATTGCCCTGTAGCTTCTTTTTAAAAAATATTTTATTTATTTGCAAGGAGAGAGGTGGGTGGGGGAAGAGGAGAATGAATGGGCATATGTGCCAGGGCCTCCTGCCACTACAAGTGAACTCCAGACACATGAGCCACTTTGTGCATCTGTCTTTATGTAGGTACTGGGGAACTGAACCCTGGCCAGAAGGCTTTGCATGCAACTACCTTTAACCACTGAACCATGTCTCCAGCCTGATAATTCTTATCCATGTTCCTGGGTCTTTTATTTTTTGGACTGACTTTCAAATTTTATCTTTTTTGGTGTTTACTGGAAATTTGATTATTATGTACCTAGAGATGATTTTTTTTTCTCTTTTGGGAGAGGATTTTCTTTGTCTGCTTGAAGGTTGTAGAACTTTTTGAATTAGTGAATTTATACTTTTCATCAAATTTGGAAAATTTTCAATATTATTCCCTCTAAAATATTTTTTCCTTTCCTTTACCTTCCATCTTCCCTTTGTGTCTTTACTTACGTGTAATGGCTGGCCACTGAGACTTAATTTTTCAGTTTTTTTTTTTTTTGTCTCCATGTTTCATTTAGATTATCTTTTTGGGGGGTTCATTTTTTTATTAACAACTTCCATGATTATAAAAAAATACCGCATAGTGATACCCTCCCTTCCCCCCCTTACCCCTTTGAAACTCCACTCTCCACCACACCCCCTCCCCATCTCAATCAGTCTCTCTTTTATTTTGATGTCATGATCTTTTCCTCCTCTTATGATGGTCTTATACAGGTAGTGTCAGGCACTGTGAGGCCATGGATATCCAGGCCATTTTGTGTTTGGAGGTAGCATGTTGTATGGAGTCCTGCCCTTCCTTTGGCTCTTACATTCTTTCTTCCACCTCTTCCACATTAGACCCTGAGCCTTGTAAGGTGTGATAGAGATATTGCAGTACTGAGCACTGCGGTCAGTTCTTTCCATCACCATGATACCTTCTGAGTCGTCCCAAGGTCACTGCTATCTGAAAAGAGAAGATTCTCTACCAAAAGTGAGAGTAGCATTAATATAAGGGTGTGAACATTAACAGAAGTGCTTACTGGGCAGTTTGATAAGCATAGTATATACATTTAGCCAGACAACAGCAGACGTTACACCCCTAGAGCTCATGATTACCCCTGTTTTAAGTTTTCAGTATCAGGGATGTATTCCCTCCCATGGAGCAGGCCTCCAGTCCAATTAGAGGGCAGTTGGTTTCCTCCATAACAGACATGCCACTATTGTACCTGTTGGCTCATTTGGCCTGGCTGGCCAAATATAAGGCTTACAGTGTCCATTGTTGAGTATCTTCACTGGTAATTTCTCTTTCTCCCATTGAACTGCATGCAGAATGGCTTCTTCCAGCTTTCTGTCAGCTGGTCTACATGGAGGAGGTTTTCAGCTCAGTTCCAGCAGGCTTTCTCAGTGGCCTTGCACCCCAAGTATATGGAGTCTTCAGCAATATCATTTAGATTATCTTTATTGCTATGTCTTTAAGTGATTAATCTCCATCTACTGTTAATCCAACCCAGTGAAGTTTCCATTTCAGACATTGCAATTTTTAACTCTAGAAGTTCCATTTAGGTTATTTTTTTAAAATCTGCTGTTTTTGTTCTCCCTGTGTTTGTTTTAATCTACATACTTGAATGTGATTATAATAGCTATCTGATAATTCCACCATCTCTGGCAGTTTTGTCTTAGGGTGTGTCTATTGGCTGATTTTTCATCTGACTGGGGCACCTATCATCTTTCTTTGTAGCATGTCTGGTAATTTCCATTGAGCAAGGGCCATCATGAGTTATGCCTTGTCGGGTAACCAGTTTGTTTTGCTCATTTAGAACGTTGGATTTAGTTCTGGCGAGCAGCATTTGCAGATTTGTTTGATCCTTCGGAGGCTTGTTAAGTCTTATTACAGCAGGTCTCTAATATCCCTGAATCAGCAGGTTGTAGATCTGCCGTGGAAAAGCTTCAACAGACTCTCCAGGACTTATGACTGCCCGGAGTAACCAACAGGAACTCTCGCACAGACTTGTTGGAATTCAAGTGCTTCCTGGCCCTGTCCAACTTCTGGAAACCATTCACTATTCTTTGCATGTCTTTTGTTCAAGCTGGTAGAAGTTCAACCACCCCCTCCCCCGTGTGCAAACTTCAGCATTCAACAAAGACTCCAGGGGACAGATCTCCTGAGCTTGCATTTCATTCAGCTTCTTCCTGCCCAGAGCACTGCCCACGAATGTCAGAGAACACCGTTTCCTGAAGTAAGATCTCTGAGCCTTCCACTCAGTGAGGCCACCATGCTTTTCTTGAGGTCCTGTCCCTGCTTGTGATTTAAGTGCACCTTATTTAGAAAAGCCAGGGAAGGAGTAGCTGCCCTCATTTGTTCTCCTGGGATCACAGCTCTGCACTGCTTGGTGTGCAGTGTCTGCAAGCAGATATGTCATCTTATCCTGTTCAACTTCCCAGTGGTTTACAGTGGGAGCAGAAACACCATTTCTGCTACTCCAGCACATGGCCGTGTGTGTGTGTGTGTGTGTGTGTGTGTGTGTGTATGTGTCTCGCCCTGGTCTGAGGAAACCATACTCTTCTTACTATATTTTTCCATTATCTGGATTTCGCTGTTATATTCTAATGGTGTCACTTAAAATGTTTCTCAAAAGTGAGAGATGGAAGGCTGGAGAGATGGCTCAGTGGTTAAGGCACTTGCCTGCAAAGCCTAATGACCCGAGCTTGATTCCCCAGTACCCTCATAAAGCCAGATGCAGAAAGTGGCACATGTATATGGAGTTTGTTTGCAGCAGCTGGAGGCCCAGGCATGCCCATATTCTCATTCTCTCTCTCTCTACTTGCAAATATATATATTAAAAAAGGAAGAACCAAATATCTATCTTCTCTTTCCCTGATATATATATATATATATATATATATATATATATATATATATATACATTTTTTTAAGTGAGAGGTGGAAGCTCATACCTATAATCCTAACACTCAAGAGGCTGAGGCAAGAGGATTGGGAATTTGCCTCCGGCCAGTTTCCTATACACCCCCTTAGATCAAGGCTTCCGAGGATTCAAGTTCAAGCCTTATTTCTTAGCAGAAATGCTTCAGAGGCATGTTGTGCCTTCCTATCAGAAAGCACTCTGTCTGGTTGTCCTGGGATAGTAGCAGCAGTTGATATTCTCTGTCTAGGTCACTGATTTCTAGGATGCAGAATGGTGGCAAAATAATTTAGCAATTCCTTTTTCATTATTTTCTGGAATACTTTAAGAGACATTTCCCCTCATCAACTATTTGGTTACCCCAAAGTACATTGATCAGGGAAAGAGAAGATAGATGTTTGGTTCTTCCTTTTTTTAACATATATTTTTTATTGACAACATCTATACTTACAGACAACAAACCATGCTATTTCCCTCCTCTCCCTCACTTTCCCCTTCATAACTCTGCTCTCCATCATATCCCCTCCCTCTCTCCATTAGCCTCTCTTTTAATTTGATGTCATCATCTTTTTCTCCTATTTTGAGGGTCTTGTGTGGGTATTGCTAGGCACTGCAAGGTCTTGGATATCAAGGCCAAACTTTGTCTGGATGGTTGTATGTATGGAGTGGTACCCTTCCTTTGGCTCTTACATTCTTTCTGCCACCTCTTCTGCAATGGACCCTGAGCCTTGGAGGGTGTGAGATGTTTCAGTGCTGGACACTCCTCCATCCCTTCTTCTCAGCACTATGTTGCCTTTTGGGTCATCCCAGTGGTTACTGCCATCTGAAAAGAGAAGCTTCTCTAACCAAAAGTGAAAGTAGCATTAATATATGAGTATGAACATTAAGTGTAGTGCTTTCAGGGCAATTTGTTTAGAGTAATATATGCATTTATCCAAACAAGAGCAGGCTTTATACCCCTAAGGCTCATGACCTCCCCTGCCATAGGCTTTTGATTAGGTTTTCAGTACCAGCACATATTCCCTCCCATAAAGTGGGCCTTCAGTCCAATTAGAGAGCAGTTGGTTTCCCCCAGAGCAGACACACCACTATTGCACTCACTCAGACATTTGGCCTGTCTGGCCAAACTTGAGGTTTCCAGTGTCCACTGTTTTCACCACTGATGACTTCTGTCTCCCATAAGACTGCATACAGTGCAGCTTTTTCCAGATTTCAGTTGGCTGGCCTACAGGGAGAAGGTTTTCTGCTCAGCACCAACTTGATTTCTCAGTGACTTTGCCACTCAGGCATGTGAAGTCTTTAGCAATAGGGTCTTACCATCTTTTTCTCATGGGAACCCAAGGGCCTTGGCAATAGCCTATAATGTTTTGGAGGCAACAGGGACCTCTCTGGCCAACAAGTCACTGGAAGGTATCCCATCCCTGGCACTGAAATTTTTCTAGTAACAATCTATGGCTTCTGGATGTGCCATTATTTAAGAAAGTAGATTTTCATATATCTTATTCAGAATATCTTGCATTTTTATTGACCTTCCCTCCACCTTTCTTTTATATAATCCCTTCCCCTGACCTCACTTAGGCCTTTCCCCTCCCTGTAATCTGTTCTTCTACTTACATATATATAATACCATCCCCTCAAGGCCTTCCCTCTCCTCCCTCCCTTATAGCCTTTTTCTAGCTTGTGGGCCTCTGCTACTGATTTTTGGTTCCAGATCACACACAAGTCTATACATTTGTAGCTAGGATCCACATATGAGAGACAACATGTGATGTTTGGCTTTCTGGGCCTGGGTTACCTCACTTAGTATAATCCTTTCCAGATCCATCCATTTCCCTGCAAATTTCATAATTTCACTTTTCTTTACCACTAAATAGGACTCCATTGTGTAGATGTACCACATCTTTATTATCCATTCATCTGTGGATGGACATCTAGGCTGTTTTTTATTTTATTTTATTTTATTTATTTATTTATTTATTTATTTATTTATTTTGGTTTTCTGAGGCAGGGTCTTGCTCTAGCTCAGAGCTGACCTGGAATTCACTATGTAGTCTCAGGGTGGCTTCAAACTCATGGCAATCCTCCTACCTCTGCCTCCCCCGTACTGGGATTAAAGGCATGCGCTACCACACCCAGCAGAATTAATTAATAATAATAATAGCTATTATTATTATTATTTTTGGTTTTCTGAGGTAGGGTCTCACTCTGGCCCAGGCTGACCTGGAATTAACTATGTAGTCTCAGGGTGGCCTTGAACTCACAGTGATCCTCCTACCTGTGCCTCCCAAGTGCTGGGATTAAAGGCGTGCGCCACCAGACCCAGCTGTGGTTCTTCCTTTGAAAAAAAATATTTTATTTTTATTTATTTATTTATTGGACAGAGAAAGAGGGAGAGAGAGAGAGAGAATGGGCTCACCAGGGCCTCCAGCCACTGCAAATGAACTCCAGACACATGCGCCCCATTTTATATCTGGCTAGTGTGGGTCAATAGGGAATTGAACCTGGGTCCTTTGGCTTTGCAGGCAAATGCCTTAACTGCTAAGCCATCTCTCCAGCTCTGGTTCTTCCTTTTATTTCTTTCCAAGTGAAGAATTGGTTCTCCAGCGTCCTTCAACGGATGACAGGTTTCTTCAGCACCATGTCAGCCTCGTGGGCATCCGCATCTCTGTGGTGGTTATACTGACTGGAGTGCGGATTATCCACATGTGCTCAGTGGGAGCCTTTTCTGGAAGATTCCATCTGCCATGGCCCTGGTCGGTGTGAGAAGCTTCTCTACTTTCAGCTGTGACAAAATGTTCCAGTCTCAACTTGCACATTTTCTCCACAGGCCTGACATAAGCCTTAGTCCACATTAGCCATCAGTTCCTCTTTATTCCTTCGTGTCTAAGTTTCTATCTGGCATTATTTTCCTCTGTCTGCAGAGCTTCCTTTATCATTTCTTCTTTTAAAATTACTTATTTGAGAGGAGAGAGAGAGAGAGAGAGAGAGCGCCAGGGGGCCAGGGCCTCTTTCCATTGCAAATGAACTCCAGATGTGTGTGCTACTTTGTGTATCTGGCTCTACATGGGTACTGAGGAATTGAACCTGGACTGAAAGGCTTTGCAAGCGAGTACCTTTAACCACTGAGCCATCTCTCCAGCCCTTTTTCACTATTTCTTGTAGCACTGATCTGCTAGCAAAACATTCTCTCAACTTTCGTTTGCCTGAAAAAGTTTTCATTTCATCTTCAATTTGAAAAAAAAAAATATTTTTTTCTGGGTACAGACTTCTGGGTTGGCAGGTTTATTTTTCATTCAGTAGTTTAAAGATGCCATTCCTTTGTCTCCTGGCTGCTCCATTTCTAACAGGCAGCCTGTGGTAATTCTTATCCACACACTTTATCTAATGAGTATTTAAACAAACCCTAGATTGGTTTTAAAACTTTGTTTGTTAATGTGTTTTAGAAATTTATTACATACCTTGAAGTAATTTTTTGGTGTGTTCTGCTTAAAGTGTGCTGATCTTTTTTTTTTTTTTTTTTTTTTTTTTTGGTTTTTCGGTTTTTTGGTTTTTCGAGGTAGGGTCTCACTCTAGCCCAGGCTGAATGGAATTCACTCTGTAGTCTCAGGGTGGCCTCGAACTCATGGTGATCCTCCCACCTCTGCCTCCCGAGTGCTGGGATGAAAGGCATGCGCCACCACGCCCGGCTGTGTGTTGATCTTTTTGAGTCTATATAGGCTTATAGTTTTCATCAAATTTGGAAAAAAAATTCAACGAGGTTCATTATGTTTAAGTGAAGCAAGTTTTCCTGAACTTTTGGGGTTTGATGGGGAGGGCTAGGATAGCTTTCTAGCCTGTAGGAACAGCTGTAGGGGAAGGTTTCCATCGCCTCTGTAGCTTCCCGAATGGAGTGGTCAAAACATGACCGCGGCCCCTCCCTCACCTGCTCCATCTGGATGCTTCTTTGAAGGATTTTTGTCTTGGGAGGGTGCTTGGGGCACTCACTTTGAGGCGGTTTACAGGGCCTGGGCTGCTGGGGGGTCCCTCAGACGTCAGGTAGCATTTCCTCTGGGAGCGAGGCAGAGCCGGCAGTGTGTCTCTGAGTCAGTGTCACGCCTGACATGTCAAGCCTCTGCTGGAACCCGTGGCGCATCCTTGCTGCGCCTGGTGTCTCACCGGCGTGTCCCCGCAGGGATCTCAGTGTGGACGCTGGCTTGAGCCCCGCGCAGTTCCAGGTGCGGCCCATTCCTCAGCACTATCAGCATTACCTAGCCACTCCGCGGATGCACCACTTTCCCCGGAACTCCTCCTCCACGCAGATGGTGAGTGCCGGGGGGCCCTGGGTGGAAATGAACTCCCTTGCCTCGGGTCTTCTGGCCCCAGGCTCCCCTGACTTCTGGCTCTCAGGCCTCCCGACTGCAGCGCTCCTCAGTCAACAGCCATACTTAGGCTGGCTTGTTGGGAATGGAAGAAACTAGGCCAGAAGCCAGTATTGCTGAAGAAAGCTGGAGTGGAAGAGGCAGCATGGTGTGCTGTAGTCTATGCGGAGACGCCTGTCCCTGGCGCTAGGGAGGAAAAACTCTGTCCCTCATATATATGGCCTCATTTAATTCCCTGGGCATGTTTCTGAGATGGGAATGTGAATGCTGGTCTGATGTGAGGGTCAGAGAAGATTCCAGAAAGAGCCCTGGACCTTGGCCTGCAAGCCCAGGTCACCTTCATCCCCAGGGGCAGGCTGTCTTAGACTGCAGAGCCCAGAATGTGTGCGAAGAATCAGGTTAGCTCTGGGATTCAAACCGCATGGGGTGTAAGTGAGGGTGTCCAGCCCATAGAAGCGGAAGACTGAAAGTCTTTCTTCTAAATAGTTCATGTGGTTGTCCAAAAGCAGAACCTACCTTCTCTACCTTGTCTGTCATTTAACCACGCAGCTTCTTATGCCCTTAAATTCTTTTTTTTTAATTTATTTGAGTAAGAGAATGGGCACACCAGGGCCTCTAGCCACTGCAAATGAATTCCAGACGCATGTGCCACCTTGTGCATCTGGCTTACGTGGGCACTGTGGAATCGAACCTGGGTCCTTAGGCTTTGCAGACAAACACCTTAACCTCTAAGCCATCTCTCCAGCCCTCCTTTTTTGTATAATAATGTACTTAGAGGAGCAGTCTGTCACTCAAGTACATGTCAGATCTGATGTTCCGTGGCTTATCTTTGACACTGTCATTGAACACTCAACTGCATCAGGCACAGTGATTAGCACCATAACCATTTTTCCTTCCTCTTCTCAGTCCCTCCACACCACGTTCTCCCTATCTTAAAGACTGGCAAGCTGAGGTTTAGAAGGGCTAACTAGTCCCCAGGACATGAAGTGAGTAGATAGAGGAGCTTGTCGGAAGTTGGTTCCTCTGACTCCTAGCCACGGTTGGAGAGAAGTGAGGAAGAGCTGAGCCAGTTCAAGGCTGGAGTCTGTCTTTACAATGCCGGCATTTTGCCTAGCATGGGCTTTTTTTTTTTTTTTTTTTTGCATTTGTTTTGTCTTAAAGATACTGCACCCCAATAGTGCTTACCTTAATTACCGACTCTTTTGTGTCTCACCTGGCTCAGATGGTGGTGGAGAGGACTCCTGTTGTCCAGCTGCCTAGATAGGTGTCCTGGCTCTGTAACTTGGTTGCATGACATGACTCAATTATTTATAGGTCTCTGTGCCTCACTTACCCCATCAGTAAAGTGAGGATTGTAATTTCACCCACTGTTCCATCGGGCAAGGTCATTAACTGGTTAGTCAACATGGGGTACTCAGAAGGGTGCTGCTGGGCAGTGGGTGTCCCATCAGGGTGGGCTGTCACTTTATGGATAGTCCTTCCTAGACTAGTTCAGGCACAAGCTTGGTTCTTAGTGAAAAAGGAAGGATATAAGAGCACAAGGCACAGTGTCATGTGTGCTGGCTGATGGCTGTGGAGGATTCCCTGCTGGGTACAGAAGCAGCCTGGGATCCTCTTCTATCCAAACCATTTTCTTCTCATCAGGTCGTCCACGAGATCCGGAACTACCCTTACCCCCAGCTTCACTTCCTTGCTCTCCAGGGACTAAATCCCAGCAGACACACCTCTGCCGTGCGGGAGAGCTATGAGGTACGTTACTCTGCCAACTAGCTTGGTGAGCTATCATTATCACCCATCATTTTCTCTGCCTGTCCCTGCTGGTGGGTAGGGCATGGATAGTGGGGATCTCCAGGGACCGAAAGTGAGTAAGACAGAAAAAGAGAGTGTGTACAGAAACTGCAGCCTTGCCGTATCAACCAGCTGCTTCCCGGTGGAAATGTGGGTGCCTCCTTCTCATATCTTCTACACCCCTCACCCGCTTCAGGCGCAGATGGTATTTGGTTCAGCGTGGACTTTTTTTAAAAAATTATTTATTTATTTATTTATTTACTTGCTTTAGTTTTTTAAATTTGATTTATTTATATGCAATCAGAGAGAGAGAGAGAGAGAGAGAGAGACCGAGACTGAGCGACTGAGAGAGAATGGGCACGCCAGGGCACACGAACTCCAGATGCATGTCCCCCTTGTGCATCTGGCTTATGTGGGCACTGGGGAATCGAACCTGATTCCTTTGGCTTCGCAGGCAAATGCCTTAACCACTAAGCCATCCCTCCATCTCTGGACTTTTTTTTTCTAAAAAAAAACATTTGTTTTGTCTTAAAGATGCTGCACCCCAATAGTACTTACCTTAATTACTGACTCCCTTGTGTCCCACCTGGCTCTGATGGTGGTGGAGAGGACTCCTGTTGTCCAGCTGCCTCGATTTGAGTTTGCGTGTGTCCATGCTTCCTTCCTTGCAGGAGCTGCTGCAGCTCGAGGACAGGCTGGGAAGTGTGACTCGGGGCGCCGTACAGTTTGTCTACTTGACCCTACTATGATTGTCTACAGGGGGCAAAGCCTGTTGTCCAGAACCCTTTGCTCTGGTGGGCTGCTCTGCAGCTAGAGTGTCTCTCCATGGCCTCCTCACTTGCCTGTGTCAGGTGTGGTCAGTAGGGAAGATGGAGGCTTCTCACCAGTGGAGGAGGAGGGCAGAACCAACAAGATGGTACAACATAGTGAACTGGAGCAGTGGGGGCGGTAATGTTAGCTTCTCCATCCGTGTGACAAAATACCTGAGAAAAGCGACTTAAAGGAGGAAGGCTTGTTTTGGTTTTTACATGTTCAGAAGTTTGTCCATGGTCACGTGGCTCTGTGTGTGTGGGTCTGTGGTGAGGCCCGGCATTGTGACATTGGGGCATGGTGGAGAAGAACTGCTCGCCCCATGGCAGCTGGGAAGCAGAGAGATGCAAAGGAGCTAGCAACAAGATATACCCTTGCAGGGCACACCCCCAGTGACCTACTTCCTCCACTGAGGCCTGACCTCCTTAGTTTCCACCACCCAATAATGCCATAAGATTATGAATGCATCAGTGGACTAATCCACTAATGAGGAGTCAATCATTTCTCCAAAGCCCATCAGTGGGCAGTCAAGCCTCTAACACAGGAGCCTTCAGGGGACATAACAGATTCAACCCATAACAAATCCTACTGTACGCTAAGGGACCTCGTTTGCTAATAGTCATTCAATACTGGGCCATCAGTTATTAGCAAGTATATGAGACAATGTGAGAAGGTAGTGTTGGCGAAATTGTGTGATACTTCTTGCTCAATTTTCATATAAAGTAGAACTGCTACACAGAGTCTAGTTTAATATAAAAATGAAAATAAGCAAGAAATTTTAAAAATTCACTTCCTAGAACCTAAAACTTTATGCAGGGTGGTTAACTGTTTCCAGGTTATTAGCATAGAAGTACAAATAGGAATATGAAAGTCAAGAGTAATGCACAGTGTGCCCACACGATGTCTAACCTCATGTAAAGCAGCGCCTGTCTTAAGGGGACATCCTGGATAGGGAGAAAAATCCAACAGCACAAGATCATTCATCATGTGCTACATATTGCAGGGGGTTAATGGTGGTGGAGGAACTTTGTGTTCATCTAGGACTGAGAGGGTAAGTGAAAGGACACTAGTTGAATGAATGAATGAATGAATGATGGAAGTGTGAAAGAAGCATGCTGGATCTGAAAGTTGACAGAGAAGCCTGGAGGCAGGGGTCCAGGTTGGACAAGGTGTGAGAGGGAGTGGACCGTGTGAGAACAGAGAGAGGTAGCTTGCTATGCACAAGCATAGCTTTGCAAAGAGTAGATCCATTAGGAGCCCGATTTGTTTCCAAGTGCTGAGGCCCTTGACAGTGCCTGGGACAGCAAAGATGACATCCACCTGAGCTCTTCCTCACTCCTCTTTAACCCTCTCTCTTCTGAGGCAATGGGGAGGGGCTGGAGAAGAGAACTTAAAGAGAGACTCACTCCCAAGGGAAGAGCAGGCTACGGGTGCAAGCCAGTGGCGTCACATGAGTCTGTCGCAGGTAACAAATGCTCCTCCCTCTGCTCTTGCAGCGAAGACCCCAGGATGGCAAGGGCAAGAAGGACGAAGGAGACGAGTCGGACACGGATGAGAAATGCACAATTTGTCTGTCTATGCTGGAGGATGGAGAAGATGTGAGGTAGGAGACTACTTTTTCCAGTCCCTTCCCTTTCTGTGCCCTAGTGTGTTTCATGGTTGCACAGAGCATGAGATGCTCATGCGTCTGGACTCATCAAGGCAAAATGTAAGGAGGCAGTATATGTAGGCCCAGATGGGTGTAAGACAAAGTCCAGGGCTTCACACAGGAGGGCCTTGAGACTTACTGCCCATCTTGACGTCAGCCACAGCCTCACTCCATGAACAGGGTTCCAAGAGTCCTCTTGGGCAATTCTCCAGTGGTCCTAGTTTGCCTGTCCCTGCTGCCGGTCATCTGACTTCTCTTCTCTTCTCTTCTCTTCTCTTCTCTTCTCTTCTCTTCTCTTCTCTTCTCTTCTCTTCTCTTCTCTTCTCTTCTCTTCTCTTCTCCTCTCCTCTCCTCTCCTCTCCTCTCCTCTCCTCTCCTCTCCTCTCCTCTCCTCTCTTCTTTTCTCTTCTCTTCCAGGCGCCTACCATGTATGCATCTCTTCCATCAACTGTGTGTGGACCAGTGGCTGGCCATGAGCAAGAAATGCCCCATCTGCCGAGTGGACATTGAGACACAACTGGGAGCCGACAGCTGAGGGAGGAGTTAGCCAGTGGACACCCCATTTCCTTCACCAGGTCCCCCCCGCCCCACGGCCATAGCCCTTGCAGCCAAACTTTGCCTTCTGAGCCATTTGACGTAGAGAAGACGCCTGCAAGCACATTTCGTGGAAAGAGGAAGTTGCTGGTAGCAGAGTCAGAGAGAGGAGGGCTGGGGAGGACCCACCCGTCCAGAATGGCGACTGCCCCATCCGCCTTGCTGTTCAGGAAGGAGGGAGCTGGCCGTGCCCAGAGCAGGGGCGGGAAGGGGGGGCCCAGCTGCTGAGAACTAGGTGTGATCCCGAGGGTACTAGCTGGTAAACCGGCCCCTCAATCCTGTCCTTTGAAGGATTGTGTATATACCTCTCGACCACGTAGAAACCATGTAGGGGTCTCTAGCTATTTCTGTGGATGGCAGCCGGAGCATGTTAGCTTAAGAAAAATGTCGTGTGTGGTGCTCTAGTCATCTGTGGTGGACATGTCGCTATTACCGAACTCGCACCAAATATTTCTCATTGAGTTTCTTGTTTTGGTGCCTGACCTAGCCAACCAACGACAGCCCCAATCTTCCCGTCTTTAAGAGAGAAAAGGAATCAAAGGTAAACAACAACAACAACAACAACAACAAACAACAAAAAGAGCCAAATCCTGTTTACGGTGAAAAAGATATATATATTTTTTCACCTAGGCTGGGAGGCGAGAGGGGTGTTGTGTTTTGTTGTTGTTTTTTGTTTTTTTCCTTGGCTTTTGGTTTTCTCATGTTTACAGTGCACGGAGGCATCTGGGAAAGGGGGCTGAAGAGAGTATATCTACTAGGGTCTCACTGGGGCTTCTGAGGGTGTCAGGCAAGGCAAGGAGGGCAGAACGCCAGCAAGTGAATGGGGAGTTTGTCTCAAGGTGGGCTCTCCAGTCCTAGGGCCCCAGCTGTTTTCCTGGGTTCCACCCTGAACCAGGGAGGACACTGCCTCCAGCTACAGCTGCCCCGTGTTTCCAGGAGCCAGAGGGTCCCTGCTTGCTCCAGCTCCTTCCTTCAGCCTGAGCTCTCGTCCTGTCACAAAGAGGCAATGTAGCCACTGCCTCCCTATGCAAAAAAAAAAAAAAAAAAATTAACCAGATGATGCAGATAAAACCGCATAGGTGATGCACACTTGGCCTTGGCCAAAGTGCTCCCAGCTAGCACTCAGGGCCGAGGCCAAGCCCATGCCCTTGAGAGGAACTTGAGCCTCCTTTCAGATGTCTCAAGGCTTGATTAGTCCCTCAGAGATGGTTCTGGCCCTGAGACCACTTGGCTGGGTGGGGAGGCTCCGTGTCTCTGGCCTCTTGCTCCCTCTCTGGCTCCTCAGTAACCTTGGGAAGGTCCCGTGATTTCTCTGTGCCTCTGTTTCTTTCTCCTTCCAGCGGGAGAAACAGTGCATCCCTGTTTCCCGTCCCTCGGCTTCACCTCGCTGTCCCGAGGATGCACACTGCCCAGCACATCTGTGCTCTCCGCTCTCTCGTGGGGCCTTTGGCAGGTTAGTGAGGAGTGCTCAAGGAGACACATCTGGAGACCCCCAGTGGCACCATACAGCGGGTTTTTATGCTCCGCGCCCCACAGTTTTTCAGAGCAGGGAGATGGGAGGACAGAACACTGGAGGTGGAAAATCCACCCAATTCCAACACAATCCCAGCTCTTACCCACGTACAGAAAACACTGGATCAGCTGGCATTCCGCAGCCTTCCTTGCCCGCTCGCCCAGGCTCCTCTTTCCTCATTTGCACTGTTCTCAGAAGCTCCCCTCACCTTGACCTCTAGCCAGTCTCAGTGCCCCCTTGTCAGTAAGACCAGAGGACAGGATGCCGGTTTTAGAAATGAAGAAATTCCATGACCAATGGATGAAAAATGACAGAGGCAGCTGGGTTTGAGATAGAACAACTGGTCGTGTCTCTAAGGAATGACCACTCCGGACACTTGAGATCAGAGAAGGAGAAGCGGCTTCCGGAGGGAGGTGATTTCAGAACCTTATCTACATGAGGCGTCACCCAGCCCCCATCTTCTGGTACCCTGTGGAATCTGTTGAGTGTGTACTGGAGCAGATGTTGAGAAAGATGATAGTTAAGAAGATGACGTCCTCGCTACAGGAACTTCCGGTGGGACTGAGGAGCAGCACGCATACAGGACAGCTTATGGTGAAAAGTCAGGGAGCCAGGGCCAGCGGTGTTGGGTGGTGGTGGTGTTGTCAACGATGGCTCCAGAGGTGGACATCCCCACAGTCGGGAAAGGACATCTGAGTGTGAGGACGCTGCTTACCAATAGTCACGGGAAGTTAGGAATGCTCAACAGCCAACGGCCCTGTGAAAAACGAAGGTTTCATCAGAGGATGGCTTCAGCCTGAAGGTAGCAAGGATGGTCTAAGCAAGTCGCTCCTTTCCTAGGTCACTCTTCTGTCCTTTCCTCTGAGGCTGGCCTCAAGGGCTGACCAGTCAAAACGGAGTGGGCAGGGAGCCAGGAAGGAACTTCTGTCGTTGGTATCCTGGGTTCCAGTCTAGACTCTTCACTGGCAAACGGTGATGCTAGAACCTCCCACACCCACCTCTTGCCTCTCGGGGTCTCAGTTTCCTCAGCTGCAACACAAGGAGGTTGGATTGGATGCTTGCCAGTTTCCTCCCAACACGTATTCTGTGTCCTCCGTAACATAAACACATCTTTCAAGTCAGAGAGCTGTGAGCTGCCCTGCTATTCCAAAGGACTTCTGTGGGCTTGCACGTCAGCTTCCGAGGCTGAGGGAGAGAGTGGGCCTGGTCCTTCTCATTCATGCCCACTCTTTGAGTGCCCCAGAGTCGTATCAGGACCTGGGCTGGAAAGGGGGTAGATCCTGAAGCCCCCTCCCCTGCCCATCTCCCTGGGGTCCTTGTGCCCTAAGTAGGCACAGGAAGGGTACTTAGAGTCCTTCCAGGTCCTGATTCCTTAGTGGGGCAGCCCACTGGATGGAGGAAAGCTGAGCAGTGTGCATGCGTCTGTTGCCTCGAGGTTCCTCCAACTGGTCAGGGAGCCTGGGGAGAGAAGAGGCAGGGCCAGGCCTCAGCATCTCACATCCACCATCTCCAGGAGGGAGACACCTGTAGTCCTCCTGCTTCAACTCAAGGGACTCAGACTCTTTCCTGGCTGAGACGCATGAGTGCCTTCTGGGGTGAGAGCGGCCCCGGGCTCAAGAGGGGCCTCTTAACTGCAGCCATGGCCCAGCAGGTCCACCGAGGTCGCCGGTCAATCAACTCAATGCCACGAGCCCTGCCAGGCACAGGCAGAGGGCAGCCGGGCCGCTGAGGGATCCTCCACCTGGCCAGGCCCCCAGGCCCGCTGTCACTTTTGCCCACCACCCGTGGCAGGACTCAAGCCAAGCTCCTTTCTGTAAAGGCCCCCAGCCTCCGTGCAAGCATTCTTAACTCTTTACGCCTAATAAACAAGCACAGTTTTTTCAATGGTGAAGAAAAACACCAGATTTTTCTTTTTTTTTCTTGAAGAAATCCCCCAAACCACCCCCCCCCTCCCACCGCAAGTCGGCGGGACAAACAATCCCCGTGTGGGGCTGTAGCAACGTCTGTCAGGTCCCTTCGTGTTTCATCCCTGCGCGCGCGTAGAGCAAATGCTAGAGCGATTTCAGCTGATAGAAAAACAAAAATGAAAAAAAAAAAATCCACAAAAAAATAAAAAAAAAAACATGGCACGTTGCTAGTTTACAGGGTTTTGTGAGTTTAAATGCCTTATATTTAACAATCATAATTTATGACTAACTTGTAGATATCGTGGATTCTTATTTAATTATTTTTATAGTTGTTTTGCATTTTTAATTATAATTTATTTATTTAGAAAGGATACTAATGTTTTTTTTTATTGCTCCTATTACCTCATTTTGGCGTTGTTTCTGGGAGTGGGATGCTTTGCATGCATTGGTACGATGACAACTATGAAAACAAACAAACAAACAAAAAAACCCATTTTAAATAAAAGTCTGCGAACTTTATTTCGTCCAAACTATCAGGGTGTGTGATTGCAAGCTGCCCTACTGTGGTGCTGGCCTCTTTGGATACATTCCATACGAAATGCAAACCTTTGATTCTGTACGCTGTGATCTAGTGAAAAAACTCCAATATAGTGACTGTATTTAGCACATATATAAATATAATTTGCACTCGTCAGCAGACTGGGGTAATCCTCTCACTTGCGACCCTTGGTACCACCCCCCCCCTTTCCCCTGAAGCCCTCTCCATCACCACAAGCCTGCAAGCCTGGCCTGAGCTGCTTTCCTTCCTTCCCTTTCCTACCTCCTCAGCCCACTCATCTCAGCCTCTAGCCCCTAAAGAGAGTCCAGGAAGCTATACCTGAGCTCCACATCTCTAAGGTTCTAGAACTGGGGCCCTCACACACAACCAGCAGGAGCATCTGAAATCCAAGTTTAGCAAAAAAAAAAAAAAAATTTATGAGAGAGAGAGAGAAAATTGGCATGCCAGGGCCTCCGGCCACTGCACTTGAACACCGGACACATGCGCCATCTTGCGCATGCATCACCTCGTGCATGTGGCTTACATGGGATCTGGGGAGTCGAACATGGGTCCTTAGGCTCTGCAGGCAAGCGCCTTCACCACTAAGCCATCTCTCCAGCCTTGAAAGTCAATTTTCTATGCTGGGGCAAGAAGATGACGGGATCTCTAGGATCCCTCTGGTTCAAAAGGTGTGACACAGCTCTAGGGAGATTAGCGAGCTAGATCTGTTCCCCCAACCCCCCCCCAGGGGAGAAAAGGGGAAAGGATAGAAGTAAAGGGAGGGGAGAAACGGAGAACAGAAGGAGCAAACTGAGAAAACATCTAGGGAATTCGCTCAGGGCAGAGGTCTGTTTAGATGCAGCATCCTGCACATGTCAGGAAGGTAAGTTAGGTGGATGCATCCACCCTTGGATATGAGATATGGTCTTTCCCAAGGTTGGGTGGTCATTCAGAGGGTGCGCTGAAAGCCATACCTGGTTGTCTGTGGCAGTGGGCAAATAGAATAGAAACCTCCTGAATGGGAGTGGCCCTCTTGTCCTGTCTTCTGGAACTTTTGTGGTTGGGACATCATCCAATGACAAAAGCTTGGGATACAGTTTGAATGTGCTTTCTCTCTAGTACCTTCTTTCTCCCCTCTGCCCCACAGGGACTGTGGCAGGAAGGCCTGCCATGGAAGAGAGCGTCAGAGGGTTTTGGATCCAGCCTCAGTGTTCCATAGAAGAGTGATGAGGGGGAGGCTGGGAGAAACAGGCCCCCAGAAGGAGCCTGTGGGTTGGCTGAGACCCGGGCATGTTGTCTCCCTTCATCTTCTCCTCTCTCTCTCCCTCTCTGCCTCCCAGCCATCCCTCCCTGTCTTGGCTCTTGATATCACTGCCTTTGCCTGGTGGGGAGCTCCACCTTCTACAGGAGGCTGCATGGGGTTTGCATGGTGCTGGCAGGAAGGAGAAAGTGGAGATCTGGAGTCGCCACAGTGCTTGGCTAGTCTTGCTGAGTGGCCAGGCCATGTATGGTCACCCAGCCTCATCTCTGTGATGGGGCCTCTTGCCTGCTGCTGCCCAGCTTCCCCTTCTGCCTCTACTCCAGAGCCTTGCTTTCCTTGGAGACACCCTGTGGAGTCACCCACCATGCTGGTGGGTACGGCCACCGCACTGCTGGGCCTGGCAGACACCACCCCTGGCAGAGCTCCTGATGGACATGCCTTATGCTGCTCTGTGAGGCCAGAGTGGGATGAGGACCCTGTGCCCTGGCTGGCCATGGCCCACTCTCAAGTTTCCCCCTTCCCAACCTGTCCCCTCCTCCCCACCCCCAGGCATGGATGTGGCTCGTCTCTCAGCTATGGAGCAGGCCGCATCAGGCCCTAGAAGGGGTAATTTGGTTGCCTCTGGTAAGTGAAAGGATTATCCTCAGTGTTGATTGTCCTTTTTTGTAATTCTCCTGCTGTTCTGTTCTGTGTGCTGTGCAACATTTTGCTACATAGACTATTTTATAGCAGAAAGCTAGAAGAATATTTATTATGAATATTAAAGCAATAGTGCATCAATGAAAAGGCAGAGACATTAGGAATTGTGTAAATGCTTAGATTCACTTTTGGTGGATTTTTTGTACTTTATTTATAACTAATAAAAATGAACTGCATTGCTAACTACATCTCACTTGTATAGGGTGTTTGATTTCATGCCTGTCTAAGACATGCTGGAGGGGAGCTTTGAACGGACTTCTTTCTTTGTCCCTGATATGAGTGTTGCAGTTATTTTCTTGTTGCTGGGATAAAGCGCCTCACCAAAAGCAGCTGATGGGAGGAAAGTTTTTATTCTGGCTTACAGTGTCAAGGGGAAGCTTCATGATGCCAGGGGAAAGCATAGCATGATCAGGTGCTGGATGTCACCTCTGCCACAGCAGCGGGAGAGTGGGCCGAACTTTGGCAAAGAGGAGCTGGCTATAACACCCCTAAGCCTGTCCCAAACAACACATCTCCTCCAGCAAGGCTCCATTTCCCAAATTGCCATCATCTGGGAACCAAGCATTCAGAACACATGAGTTTATGGGGGGCACCTGATTCAATGGGTAACATCATTACCCATCCTCTTATTTTTTTCACCTATTGCCTTCTTCCTTCTGTTTCTCCCTCCTTCTCTCTCCACTCTTCTTCTCCTTCTTGTCTCTTACCTGTTTCGGCTATGGTTTGAATCTGGGGTGTCCCACAAAGGTCCATGTGTTGTTTGGTCCCCAGCCAAGTGATAATGAGGAGTGGTGGAATGTTTAAGAGGGAGAACTTAGTGGAAGAAAGTTAGTGGCTGTACTCTTGAAGGAAGTATTGGGACCTCAGCCTCTTCTTCTCTCTGCTTCCTAAGCTATCACAAGGTAAGCATTTCCTCCACCGCACGCTCTTATCAGTGCTTTGCCTCCTCACAGGCCTAAGTATAACAAGCCAGCAACCATGGACTGAAGCCTCCAAAACCGTGAGCCAAAACCACCTTCCCTTCTTGTGTGCTGATTATCCCGGGCATTTTGTGTCAAGGACAGCTGAATGACACCGTATCTTTCTCCCCTCTGTCTCTCAAAGGATCAGCTATCTAACCAACCTGTTTCCTAAGTATTAGTTACAGACTTTCAAGGGGAAAGTTTCCCAGTTCAGTCAACTTTCAAATATGGCCTCCTACACATTCGAACAGAAGTGCTGTTTGCTTGCTCTGCAGCCAGAGGGACCTTGATTTTCACAGCTGGGGTGGATTTCCTTTCCCCTAGAGGAAGCCACCTTCATGGTCCCAAGACTGCCTAGAAAAGCATGGGCTCAAGGAACTGAAAAACCACTTTCTTTCATAAGCTCCAAACAGAAATCCAACCAACGAACTTCTTAAAAAGCAATAGGCACTTTTGTTTTAGAGCCTGCAAAAGAAAACATGATCGTGAGGTACAGAGAACTCCCACCTACCCTCTTCCCCCCCCCCTGCTATTAGCATCTCTCACTACTGCGATATATTTGTTAGAAATGATGAGTCAATAGTGGTAACCTTAGTGAAGTCTGTACCTTCCACTATGCTAATGAGCCGTTTAAAACCCTAGTTCGTGTCCAGCAAGGTGAGCCACAATACTGCCTATAGGTTTCCATGCATTTCATGCCTGTTTCTTTGGGCCCATAAACCATATGTAGTTCTTGCTCTGTCACAAGTGGTCCGCCTACCACATGAAAATGGGCAAAACACTATCCTTCCCAATGTGGCCCATCAACTAGGTCCCTTCTATGGGCCACAGGTTTCTGGTTCCAGGCCCATTTCCTCTGGCATCTGCCTACATTTGGTGTGAAGGGGTCCGGATGGGGACAGGGGAGAACGTGGGACAGGCTTCTTCCGTTGGACTTGTTGCCCACTGAATTCTCATCTACCCTTGGTCGTTTGCCCTTCCCCACTTTCCCACTGCACTGCCAGGAGAAAAAGGGGGGCATTCTCTCCACAGACACGGAGGACCCTGGTCCCCTCAATGATCCCCCAGAATGAGGAGGAGTGGAGTCTGCTCTCAGTCCCAGACCACACGGGTGCCGGTCCCAGAACACACAGGCAGCAGCAGAAGTCTCTAGCTGCTGCCCTCCCACCTTTCCAGCCCCAGAAACCCTTCTATTCCCGAGCGCTCGATCGCCAGGAGTTTACCTGTCCCACTCCTTTTGGCCGTCAGCCACATGCCTTTTCAGCACTCTCAAACCCAGCAAATAGCATGTCTTTGCCCACACTCTCTTGGCACTGAATGACTTTCTATCCTGGCGCCTTCTTCTCATGCCCCAACTACGCATAGCAGCTGTTCTTTCTTCCGCTTTGCACTGTCCCTGCCCTTCCTGTGACAGGGACACAGGTAGCTCCGTGACTTTGGGCAAGTTACTTAAACGCTCTGTGCCTCACGTCCATCAACTATAAAATGGGTAAAATTAATAGCATCTGCCTCATGGGTTTTTATTTTATTTTCTATGTTTCACTTTAGAATGTTACAAACAATCAAAACAAAAAGTATACAGATAATTGTCATAGATGACATAAGAAAATATATATTATTTACATAGTATTTACTACTTCTCTCTCTCTCTCTCCATATATACATATATATATAGTTTTTTTTTTTTTTTTGAGAAGCACAGGTCCTTATATCATAAACCAAACTTTACAGCTTGGTCACAGAATTATAGTTTAAAAATGGGAATTAAGGCTGGAGAGATGGCTTACCAGTTAAGGTGCTTGCTGTGAAGCCTAAGGACCCAGGTTTAATTTCCCAGTACCCACATAAGTCAGATGCACAAAGTGGCACATGCATCTGGAGTTCATTTGCAGTGGCTAGAAGCCCTGACACACCCATTTTCTCTCCCTCCCTCCCTCCCTCTCTCTCTCTCTCTCTCTCTCTCTCATCTCTCTGTCAAATAAATAAATAGATAAAATATTTTTAAAATTGGAATTAATATACTCAGCCCCATCTTTACTTCTCAGCTTCCACATGACTTTAAGTTTCAGTGTAGGGTTTCAGTTTAATACACTGCATTTTTCTGCCTCTTAACGTCATTACTAAGATGATGAAAGTTACATTAGGCTCATTATATACATAGAAACATCGCCACATTCACTAGTTAAGCAAATACTGCTTTGATTTTCAGACCTACTTTTATACCTCAAATGCTTAAAGCCCCCCGTTGTCACAGGAATAGCCCAGTATTAGGTGGTTCACTTCCTTCTGTTCAAATCTGAGCAAAGAGACACTGAAAACAATCACTCCAAATAGGCAGTCATACTTTCTTGAGTACCTAAAGCTTTGTCAGTGCTTTGCTAACTCTAGTGTAACTTACGAAGACATCACTATTATTATTTCTTATTTGAGAGCAGCAAGCAAGCAAGCAAGAGAGACAGAGACAGAGGGAGAAAGAATTGGCACACTAGGTCCTCAGCCACTGAAATCAAACTCCAGATGCTTGTGCCACCTAGTGGCCATGTGCACCCTTGTGCTTGCCTCACCTTTGTGCATCTGGCTTGCCTGGGATCTGGAGAGTCAAACATGGGTACTTAGGCTTCACAGGCAAGCGCCTTAACTGCTAAGCCATCTCTCCAGCCTTCACTGATTATCTCTAAACAGTGAGTCTGAATTTGTTTTCACTGAAAAAAAAAATCAAAAATATGAAAGCCCCAAAATATTTTTAAAATATTTATTTATTTTTATTTTTATTTATTTATTTGAGAGCGACAGACAGAGAAAAAGACAGAGAGAGACAACGGGTGCCCCAGGGCCTCCAGCCACTGCAAATGAACTCCAGATGCTTTTGACCCCTTGTGCATCTGGCTAACGTGGGGCCTGGGGAATTGAGCCTTGAACCAGGGTCCTTAGGCTTCACAGGCAAGCACTTAGCCACTAAGCCATCTCTCCAACCCACAAAATAGTTTTTTAAGGAATCAAATCCTGTGCTGGAGAGATGGCTTAGCAGTTAGGTGCACTTCCTGCACAAGCATGAGGGCCTGAAAAGCCCTAAAACCACCCAGTACAAATCTCCAGAACCCACACGAACAGCTTAGTGGGTTATGAGCACCTGTAACCCCAGTTCCTTAAGGGAGAAAAGACCCAGCAATCTCTGGAGCTTGTGACAAAAGCGGCAAATTCTAGGATCAGTAAGAGACTTCAGCTCAAACAGGAGCTGGTGGAAGAACAATGGAGCTAAACACTTGACTCCACATTCTGCTCCCTCCACTGTGGGCAAGCACACCCCACTGAGGTGCCTCAGGGCATACACATGTGCATGCACCCCCCCACACACACAGGCAAAAAAGAAAATAAAATCCTATTACCTATAATAATTAGCATATTTTTAATAATTTTGGCATGGATGATGTATTGACCCAATATGTGTAGCAATAAACATTGACTATACCCTATAAAAATGAATGAATGCCAGAACAAGACCATGGTGGCAGTCACATCCTGGAGCCCTTCCAGGTGGCCCTGTCAGAAGCTGAAGAGCACAGGGAGATGTGGCCATATGTTAATTTTGCTTCCAAATGAACTTCAGAAGCCGTTTCTTCTGCTGGTTGTCCAGCGCTGCGTGATCAGAGTGACCACTTTCCCACATGCACCTTGTACCTGGACAGGCAGCTTCTGTGTGAGCCAGGCCAGGAATCAAGGCACAAAAATCACTAAGACTGAATTTGGTAAGAGGTTATGTGCATTGTATGCTCTGGCCATAAATCTACATTAACTCATTTTTCTTTTCTTCTCTTTCTTTCCTTCTTTCTTTCTTCCCTTCCTTCCTTCCTTCTTTTCTTTCTTATTTATTTAATCATGTATCTCAGGCTGGTCTTGAACTTGCTTGTAACTGAAGATGACCTTGAACTTCTGATCCTCCCACCTGTACCTCCTGAGTGCTGGGTTTGTAGACACACCACCAGACCTGGTTTATGTAATGCTGGGGATGGAATGCAGGGCTTCATGTATGCTAGTTTTTACATTTTACCAACTGAGCTACATCCCAAGGCTGCTGCCCCAAGTTTTAAGCATCATTAAGTTGTTAGCCTTATTCTCCAATGTATTGAATTTTCAGATGTAAATAAGATGGCAGTAATGAGCTGGGTATAGTAGCTCATGTCTATAATCCCAGCTCTCAGAGGAGGCTAATTTGTGAGTTTGAGATCAGCCTGGGCTACAGAGTGAATTCTAGGTGTCAACTTGGGATAGAATGAGACCTTGCCTCAAAATTAACAGCAACAACGATGATGATGACAAAGATGACAGTAATGCTGGAGAAGAATGATTACCATTCTCTGAGTTGCGCATGAAGAGTCAACCAGACTCTTTAGTCAGTTTAAGTTTAGGACCCGGGTTAAAAGTATGAGGGGTAGCAGTGGGGAAGTGAGCTAAAAGGCAAGGAAAAAAAGAATAACATTATCCACAGGTCTAGATTAAAAGTGTTTTTTTAAAAAATATTTCCTCAGTTGTGTTCTAATCTGCATGCACAGATGCCTATACTGTCAAAGACACACTACATGTAGCCTTAAAAATAGCTCTTCTCTGGTGTCTCAGTGCTTTGTAACACTAGTCAAACTAGAATGACCAACATAGTCAAAATGCTCAGGTATGGGAGAAACATGTACATGAAGCTAAGTCAAGAATTATTACAGGACTGAAAAAAATGGCTTAGCAGTTAAGGCATTTGCCTACAAAACCAAAGGACTCAGGTTCGATTCCCCACAATGCACAAGAGGTACAAGGTGGTGCATGTGTCTAGAGTTCATTTATAGCAGCTACAGGCCCTGGCGTGCCCAATCACTCTCTCTCTCTCTTTCTCTCCCTATCTCTCTCTCTCTCTGAAATAAATAAAAATAAATTTCAAAAATTTTAAAAAGAATGATTACAGTGTGTGCAATCCTGTATCTCTAAAAGATATGCCTATTTCCAGGTTAAATTACTTTATTTTTTAGGTTAAATTATTATTATTATTATTATTTTTTTTTTTGTTTCTGAGGTAGGGTCTCACTCTAGTCCAGGCTGACCTGGAATTCACTATGTAGTCTCAGGGTGGCCTTGAACTCATGGTGATCTCCTACCTCTGCCTCCTGAGTGCTGGAATTAAAGGCGTGCGCCACCACGCCAGCAGGTTAAATTATTTTTAAAGGTTTGGGGGTGGTGCAATTTGAAGTGCTTGTCTTCAGCATCTGCACATCCACCTGTCACAAGAGCACTTCCACATGTGTTTATTACGTGCATTAGAATTTTGCAGCACTACAAAATGCAGCTTTGGTTCTAATAAACATGACAATGTAGGTTTTGTATCGTTTCCATTCTCTTGTCTTCAGTAAGTAGTCCTAAGTTCTCACAGTATGGCCGATTCTTGAACAACAGAAAGCCCTCTCAATTTCAATAGGGATGATGGAAGTGAGAGTCCTGCTTAATAATACCCAGTAGACTGGCATCTTCTTCAGCTGGTAACTTTTATAGTGGACCAGCCTGATGACAAAAACTGGGGCATTATGATCCTGAAAGGGTGCATGTCAAAAGGCTACATATTTTGCTAAACTGCCCCAGTAGTTATGGCTAGCACCTCAAGTGTGTGATTGTCCACACATCTCAGGCCTGTATGTCTAACAAATGTCTGACCATTTTCTTTCATCTGTTAAAGAATCCCTCAGAGGAATTCCAAATTCTAAATTCACTAGTGACCCTGAATTGCTCGAGTATCTCCCAGCACCAATATGAGCAGGAAGGACTCCTATTTAACCAGACAGTGGAAGACTAGAAGTTGAGCATCTGTAAAGATTTCGTTGGAGAAATTAAAAGAATAGAACCATCATATTTCTGGAAGGACTGGATCCCAAGGCTGGTCTGTGGTGACACAGAGCTTTAATGAGCAATGGGGTGGCGGTTTGGAGACTTTCCATGCTAAAAGGGCTTTGCTGTAGGCAGGTGGCTACATAGCTGTGGTGGTTTGAATGTAGAGTGTCTCCCATAGTCTCATGTGTTTGTGATTAAGCCTCACACTTAATCCCCAGCAGCGGAGCCTTTGGAAGGTCAACCCGGGATGGACGAGGTGTGTCAGCGGGGTGGACCTTGAGGTTTATTGGTCCAGTGTTCATAGCCAGTTTACTCTCACTATCTCCTCCCTGCTTCATATGGAGATGTGACTTCTGGCTGTCTGCTGCCTAAGAAGAGGTGGTGCTCCGGGGTCTGCTCACGCCATGCTTGCCTGCCATGATGAAACTTCCCCTCAAACCCATAAGCCTAAAATAAACCCTTTCCTACCATACACTGCTTGGTCAGGCGTTTTATCCCAGCAGTAAGAAGGTAATTGCCCTTCCACCTTCACCTTCCACATCCTCACCAGGACAGGTGTGTTACATAGCTGGGAGACTGCTTGTTGGGTACTTTTGATGAACCCGAGCCAGACTCAGCATGCCTTCTTGGATTGTTAGCGTCAATGACGGTCCTTGGACTTGGAGAGTAAGCCCTTTATGGTGCCTCAGCAATACGGCTCGGTTTTCCTTTTCACTCTCATGGGCTTTAATCGTACATACTGTGACACACTGTGCCAGGACAGTGACATAACAAGACATTGTCTTTAAAAACTAGTAAGGCGACCCGTTGCGCTTCACCAGGGCCCCAGCTGAAACCACAGAGGAATTGGGGAAATGAGCAAGAGTGCTGCTTTCTCGGCGAACCTGATATCAGCACAAGGGTGAAGGAGACAGACACGGAGGACGCTCACCACCTACCAAAGCAGAGATCCCGAGGCTCCTAAGAGCCCATCACTGAAGTAGAGTTAAAACACACCCAACGTGGCTCAGAGAATTTTGTGGAAAAGGGGGCAGAAAGATTGTTAGAGCTACAAGTTGGGACATTATTCACAGAGACATTGCCTCTCTTGCATAACTGATGGCCACCCCCACAATGCATGACCGTAATCCCCATGGTGATGACCTGCACCCCCAATTAGGAGTGTCCCCTTGGAGAGGGGGCAGGGATGAGGGAAAAGATGGTACCAACATGTGCTGCTTACATACAACTACTACTACTACTGCTAATAATAAAACTAATAAGGAGCAGGTGGCTATGTGTCTGGGACTTCCTGATCACTGGGCTCAACCTCCCCATGAACGTCCTCTGGGCTCCTGCATGGTCAGATGGCAAGACGGCTTCATGGATAGATAAAGTGCTTGCCATGCAACTTCAAGTACTTGAGTTCAGATCCTGAGACCCTCTCCACCTCCCCCCTCCAAACATAAAAGCAGAAAGCTATGGAAAGCTTCTGTAATCCCAGTGAGCTGAGGTGAGACAGAAGGGGACAGATATAGGAGAATTTCTTCAAAGCCCACGAACAGCGGTGAGCAATGAAGAGACCCTGTGTCAAGTTGTGGAAGACAAGGACTAACCCACAAGTTGTCCTGCGACATCCACATATACATTGTATGGATATGTGGCCACACACACTCTCACTCATGAGCACACACACCAAAATAAATACAGTTTTTAAAGTCTTGAATTAAAAGAGCTATGCAACCAAAGAGCTGGGAAAATAAGACCAGAAGGTGTTTTTTTTTTTTTTTTTTTTAACCTACTTAGGAGTGAAAGTGTTTTCAAGACTTTGTGCAACGGTTTGTATGTAAATATCTGGTGATAATAGCAAAGAAATCTTATCTTTTCTTTAAAGTAGGCCCTCCAGGGATGTTTATTTGGAAATAACTTTGTTAGTAGTTACTGGAAAGCGATACACTTATGGCTGTCTCCAAATCGTCTTTAATGTACTCATCTCTAAATCAGGTGAGGAAAGATGAAGAGCTTGTCACTCACTCCTGCCCGGATGAGGAAGCACTTTCCACCCCAGGGGCTCTGGGGAAGGAACAAGCAGCTGGGGAGGAAGAAACCCATTCTTTTCCTGTTTTGTTTTTTCTGCCATGACCCCTAGCAAGGGGTGTTGCCGGAGGGAAGCCACATGCCAGCGCACCTGCCCATCACAGAGTAGTGCTGCCGGCAATGACCCCAAGGGCATGTTGGCAGCAGGGGCCAATGGGTGAGACAGGTTGGGAGGGAGCGGGCACGATAAAAGGGATTTTTTTTCTTCTCACCATGGTTGACTGCTGGGCTCAGGATTAGGACAGTTAGGGTACAGGGTTCTGTGTGGATTGTAAATATTGGGGCCAGGACTGTGGTGAGGCCACTAAGATGTATGTGTAGGTGGGGGCAGAGAGTTCAAGAATTCCCACTTCCATGAGCCTGCGCACTTCCTTACATCTAGCCTTTGCTTGTGTGACCTTAAGTAAAAGGGTTTAGGCAAAGGGGCGCATTGAAAAGCAAAGCAGATGTGGTGAGGCTTGGAGCCAGGACTCTTCCTGAGGGCTTCCCATGGGTGTCTCTTAGTTTTTCTTTAGGACAGGGTGCAGGGATCAGGGATGGAGGCGGCAGCCAGGCCTGGGCACAGCCACCAGGCAAGACCAGAGTACAGCAGAGGCCCCGGTGCTCCAGGGAAAGGTCAGTTCCCAGCCCATAGAAGCTGGCCTATCGTCAAAAATGGTGAAGACAGGACCTATCAGATGACGGGTTCAGCCAGACTCCAGAGCCCTCTCCTAACCCCTTCTCAACCACCAGGTGCTTATACCACTTCCCCCTCTGAGGTTCAAGTCCTATTTCACAAGCGTTCTGTCTGGAACTCTCCATGGTGTGGCAGGCATCAGAAGTCTGGTGCCAACCCAACTTTGGTCCACAGACCCTTGGTGAGTCAGAGGCCTACCCTTGTCCTGTTTTGTTCCTGGCAGTAGAAAGGCCCGAGTAGCATGGCACCATGTGGCCAATAGGCTGTCTGTCTGTCCTGCATCTCTATCAGCAGAGCTGGGTGCCCTCTGCCTTCCGGAGGTACACCTCTGGGGAAGGTGAGTCTATGGTCTCTCACTAGTACCTAAAACAGTCAGACTCTAATTTCTCTTCATAGACCAGTGCTTACTGTGCTATTAAGAATCAGAAATGCATTTTTTTTACTATATATTTTGAATCTGTGGCTCTAATAGGCTTTTCTTTGTTTGTACTGCTTTTATTGTTTTGAGACAAGGTCTTGCTGTGTAGCCCAGGCTGGTCTTGAATTGATAAGTCTTCTATCTCAGTCTCTTGAGTGTTGGGATGTACCACCACACTCTGGTTTGAGGAGGACAAACAGCAGGAAGACACAAAGGACAATGTGTATGCTGGTTGAGTTTCCTCATCTGCCGTGGTTGAGACCAGAAATATTTTAGGTTTCCTCCCACCCTGCCCAAGATTTTGGAATATTTCCATATACATTTTATTCACTAAGCCATCTCCCCAGCCCTGGACTTCAAATTTTTTAAGTGGAGAGATGTGTAATCTATTGTTCATGTAAAGCCATAATGTAGAAATAAAAGTTGGAGATGATTCCACTTAAATTGGAAGATTAAACTCACTTGATCTGGAAATTGTTCAAAGAAATCAGAAAATATGAAACACTTTAAATCCAAAGGGCCTCGGAGACACACAATGTCAACCAAGCATTGCAAGATGGAAGAGGGTTAAAGGGATGAAAGTGGGCTGGAAAGATGGCTCAGTGGTTAAAGGGGCTTGTCTGCAAAGCCTAATGACCTGAGTTTGCTTTCTCATGACCCACGTAAAGCCAGATGCACAAAGTGGCGCATGCATCTGGAGTTTGCTTGCAGAAGCTAGAAGCCCTTGCATGCCCATTCTCTCTCTCTGCTTGTATATATATATATGGAAAGAGAGTGCGTGTGTGTGTGTATATATATATATGGAGAGAGTGACTGTGTGTGTGTATGGAGAGAGAGAATGTCTGTATATATATGGATATATATATATATATGTACATATATATATATGTATATATATATATGGAGAGAGAGAGAGGGTGTGTCTGTGTGTATGTATGTATGGAGAGAGAAGAGAGAAAGAGAGAGAGAGAGGGTGTGTGTGTGTGTGTGTGTGTGTGTGTGTGTGTTATGGAAGCGAGATGAAACAAATAAGCAAAGGAAAATTAACCCTGTAGGAGCCAGTGTGAAAAAGCACCTTAAGGGTAAGGGACACCAGAGCTGGGAGTCTAATGACAGACCCTTGGACTCTTTCCCCATCCCCCCGCTGGGTAACTTTCCTGCATCCCTGATGAAGAGGGCTTCTCTGCTGTCTGGAGAGCTTCATCGGAGACGCTGGACCAGGCACAGTTGGCTCAGGGATGGTGGGAATGAAGGCTGCAATGCTTTGCACTGGAAAGTTCTCACCTGCATTCCAAGACTCCAGTATGCATCTTCCCCCACACTTGCTTCTTAAGTGTGGGGAGCTTGTCTTGATCCCACCAAGATAATTCCTTGTACGACAATTTCTTGGTTCCAACTGACCAACAGGAAAGGCAAGAGGGTCAGGAACAGCCTCAGCAGGTCTGCCAGGCCATGCAGTGTTACTGTCCAGTGGAGTGAGGACATGGCTTTGAGGGACAGGGTGGGTAGTTCCGTAGGAGTCCAGGCACGGGGTGAAAGCGCTCAGCTGTCGGTTGATCAGGAAGCGTGCATGTGTGGATGCATTCTGTATGTATACCACACACGTGTACATGCATGTGAATGTATCTATGCATCGTGCATGCATGTGGGTATGTATGTGCACATGCACCTGTGGGTTTGTGTCTACATGCATGCACAAAGTCCTGCCGTCTCTGCATCAAGGTTCATGTCCTTCATCTTGTTCTCCCATCCTCTCTTAGCTCTCAATCCGTATGTTGCCCCTAGAAAGCCACAGGTGCCACTGGCTAAGCTGCCCTGCCACCTCATACTGATAGTGTTCAGGCCACCCCAGGTGCCACTCTCCCCCACATCACCTCGTGCCTGCCCCAACTGTGCTATCACAGGTTGGGCTAAGCAGCAGGCCCTCGCTCATGTGTTTTCTGTAAAGTGACTGAAATAATGTATCTACTTTTTGCAGGCCCACACACACCCCCACCCTCCCCAACACTTCCTCCTGATGTCTTGCAGCATTTGCCACTAGACTTATTGGAACTGGGGAAAAGCAGACATTTCTTAGCCAGCACATGCTAAGATGAGTGTTTTGTAGGGTATGGTTGGTAATAATTTAATTAGCCCAGCTTCTTTTTTTTTTTTTTTTTTTTTGGAAAAGAGTGTTAATTAGTTTTTGCTTAAAATACACCATCTGGGTGGCCTCTCCTTCCCCACTTGTCTCCCCTGGGTGAAGCCCTAATTTCCCATTCACATCCTGCAGCAAGACCCAGCCTAGTCATCACTACTAGTCTAGGAAAAGCAAATATCACAAGGTATTTTTGTACAGTCCTAGATTATGATATATGCAGATTACGATGCCTGTGAGACCAAGAGACTGGGGAGGGTTGGACCAGGGCCCCACAGATAGTCACTCACAAGTCTCAGCCTCTGAGGGGCCATGAGGGTCCCAGAGGCCCTCTGAGTAGATATCCCTGCTCCTGGAGGTCCGGAAGATGGCCGCTGAACACAGGGTGGAAGCAGGTAGATACAGCCAGGGCACCTCAGACAGACGGGAAAAGGTCCCTCCAGGTGAGCCCATCTCCCCGAGACTTGTCCAGCCACCTGCCACAGGTGAAGATGGTAGCCACGCCAGTGCTGGTGTTGGTGACCTCCACTCTGTCCACCAGCCAGCCCGCGTAGTAGCCACTGCTGTCATGCTCCAGCCGCACCTTGCGGAGCTCACCCAGCTCCAGCGTCTCCAGGAAGAAGCGGTCGGTGCTGCCCCGCTCGAAGAGGTTGCGCAGTTTCTGCTTCAGTTCGCGCTTGCCAGTGTCCCCGTTGGCCCCGAAGATGGTCACAAAGACGTTGGCGTCTGTGCCTGCACCTGGCTCGTAGCCTGTTGTCACGATGACCTCATACTTGACTGGCACCAGGCTCTGGATCTTGCTGGCAAAACTCTCTGTTGTCTTGGTAACCTCAAATACCTTGAAGTACTTCCTCTTCCTTTTGAGGGGGATGAGACAGTCACAGTTAAAGAAGTACCTGGCAGAGGGATGGCAGAAGGAATGGGGAAAGATCAGGGGACACCAACAGAGGGTCAGCTCCCATCCCGTAGCTTCCAGTCATCCATGAATGGCTCCTTCCCAGAATTCCACCCAAGATACAGAGGCTGAAATTGTCTGCAGTGAAATGTATGGGCTTTGTTTATCTGAAAATTCCCAATGGAGTGATACCTCACCCTTCCTCGTCTCTTCTACGTCTCTTCTCATCCCTTACACTACATATACAACCCATAGACAACACCTGTTTGGTCTTATCTTTAAAACATACCCAGAGCTAGCCCACTTGATCCGCCTCCCCAATATCTCCTTGTCTGCTCTACTGTGGTCCAAATCACCACTCCTCTTTTGCCCAATCCAAGTTGATAATACTTTATCAGTTTGGAAATAGCAGTCCTGGCTCATGATAGTAACTTCACGCATACAGCGTATTACAAGGGAGAAATCTGATTGGAGCCAGAGTCTCCATGGACTACACAGAGACAGGACCAGCATCTGTCCTTCACCCTGGAAAAGCTCACACAGAAACAGGTCCTGAGCTCATTTCCCATCCCAATGATGACTGGCACCTGTTCCCCTCCTACTCTAGAGCCCTAGAGAATCACACAGAGGCCAGACTGACACCCCAACCCTGCCTCTTCAAGATCTTCACGGAGAATGACCCAGGTCAAGCTTGGCATTGCATGCAGACCCTGCACTCCAATCCATTTCTCTTTCCATCCCTTTTATACTTCCCCTGGGATTATCTAACTTCATTTAATGGATCAGTGCTGTCTTGACCTTTCCTCTGCCTTCCTCCCTCATCTTTGGCTTTCTCAAAGAACACAGGATGGCCTGGAGGTGGGGGTCTCCTTGCCCCGGTCTCCCAAGTGCTGGGATTACTTTGAGTGGCTGATTGCCTTACTTTTCCTCCTTCTCTCTTTTTTTATCTGGAGCTGCCTTATCTCCTCCTTTTCTCTTTACTGTTCACTCCTTCCATTTACCTTCCTTCTCTATTTTATTCTCTGCTGTCCTAATACTACCACCAATAGTAACTAATATCTTAGCACACACCATACTATCCTTTCCCCTTATTCTCCCCCAAATTATTGCCACCGAAGGGGCAGGTTTTAAAACTAGCTATCGGTGAATTTTCATAGCAGGTTTACTCCGTCCGTGGTAGTTGGTGCTGTATGTAGGATTCTACTTCTCAGAGTAGTGCTGGGAATCACGTCTTGCTCCCTGAGCACACAGGCTGAGTGTTTAGCTATTTAACTACACACCCACCCAATGGGGATAAGTGAGCCCTCAACCCTAGTACAACCTAGCTACACTTAAACACGGCACATATTTCCACTTCAAGAATATGGGTGATTATAAAATTAGATTAAAAAAACTCATCCTACAACCTAACCATAAGTGCATAAGGTCCAATACAGGAACACAAGAAACATGAAAAATTAATGCAACCTCACTTCTCTGAAAATTACTAATTCCACAGTAATGCACTCTAGTGACAATAAATTGGATACAATCTCTGACAAAAATTTCAAAAAGATGATTATAAGAATATTCCATGGGGGCTTGAGAGATGGCTCAGTGGTTAAAGATGCTCACTTACAAAGCCTGCCAGCCTGGGCTTGATTTCCCAGTATCCACATAAAGCCCAGTGCAATGTGGCACACTCATCTGAATTTTGTTTGCAGTGGCAGGAGGCCCTGACGTGTTCACTCTCATTTCCTCTCTTCCTCTCTCTCACTCTCTCCTTGCAAATAAATAAAATATTTTAAAAATTGGAAATTAAAAGCTTAATAAATCAAATAAAAAGCTTTGTGGAAAACCTCATCAATGAGATGGATCAAGGAAAGACAAAATATCAGGGCTTGAAGATGGCTGAAACATTAAGACAATGAAAAAGATAAATTAATGAAAACCTACAAACAGAACATTCAAAATCTATGTGATACTATGAACAAATCAAATCTATGAATTATGGCTACAGAAAAAGAACAATTTCATGCCAAAGGCACAGCAAACATTTTCAATAAGACCACAGCAGAACATGTTCCCAATCTAAGGAAGAAGCTGTCCACCCAGGGAAGGACGCACTTAGAATACCAAACAGATAAGAGCTTCCCACATCGTATTAGAGTCAAAACATTAAACATATAAAACCAAGGAAGTAGATTGGAAGCTATAAGAGAGAAATACTGAGTCACATGTAAACTAGGCCCATGAAATAGCAGCAGAATTTTTCAGCAGAAACTTTAAAAGCCAAGACTTGGAATGATGAGTTTGAAGTTCTGAAAGACAACGACTGGCAACTGTCCCCAGCAAAGCTATCTATCACCATTGAAGAAGAAAGAAAATCTTCCCATGATTCAGATTAAAGGGATTCATGACCCCTAAGCCAGCTCTACCAAAGATACTTGAAGAGATCCTTTGGACTAAAAAAGATAAACAGATCCATGATCTATATGAAAGAATAAAGCACACTAGAACAGTGGTTAAGCTAACGAGAACCAGGAAAACACCAAACACTATAAAATCAACAAAATGACAGGAATTAATATACACCTTTCATTACTACTTCCGAATATTTTTTCTCTTAAAAATATGTATATATATATATATATATATATATGTGTGTGTGTGTGTGTGTGTGTGTGTGTGTGTGTGTGTGTATGTATATATATATGTATGTATATATGGGTTCTTTTTTTGAGGTAGGGTCTCACTTAGCCCATGCTGACCTGGAATTCACTATGTAGTCTCAGGGTGGCCTTGTATTCTGGTACTAAAGGCATGCACCACCACACCTGGTCTTTTGTATTTTTTTAATGAAAGAGCAAGAGAGGGGCTTAGAGAGAGAGAGTTTAAGCACCAGGGCCTCCAGCCACTACAATCAAACTCCAGATGCATGCATCATTTTGTGACCATGTGTAATCTTGCACATTTGTATCACCTTGTGTGTCTGGCTTACATGAGACCTAGAAAATAGAATGTGGGTCATTACACATCATAGGCAAGCACCTTAACCACTAAGCCATATCTTACAGCCCCAGAATATTTTTTAAATATTTTATTTGAAAGAGAGAGAGAGAGAGAGAGAGAGAGAGAGAGAGAGAGAGAATGGTCATGCCAGGGCCTCTAGCCACTGCAAACAAGCTCCAGACACATGTGCCACCTTGTGCATCTGACTTATGTAGGCACTGGACAATTGAACCTGGGTCCTTAAGCTTCATAGGCAAGCACCTTCACCACTAAGCTATCTCTCTAGCCCTTAATTCAGAATATTAAAGGTCTATATTCCTCAATCAAAAGACACAGACTAGGAGACTGGATTAAAAAACAGGATCCAGCCGGGCGTGGTGGCGCACGCCTTTAATCCCAGCACTCGGGAGGCAGAGGTAGGAGAATCGCTGTGAGTTTGAGGCCACCCTGAGGCTCCATAGTGAATTCCAGGTCAGCCTGGGCTAGTGAGACCCTACCTTGAAAAACCAAAAAAAAAAAAAAAAAAAAAAAAAAAAAAAAAAAACAGGATCCAGCTATTGGTTGCCTCTAGCAATGCACCTGACTACCAAAGACAGATACAACCTTAGGGTGAAACAAGCAAATGAACTAGGAAACAAATAAACATTGTAGTTCTAATATCTGATAAAACAGACTTCAAAACAAAACTAGTCAGAAGAGATAAAAAGGTAATTTCATACAGACTGAAGGAACAATCTATCAAGAGGATATTACAATTTTAAACATAGGGGTAGCCACATTCATAAAACCAATTATGTTAGATGTAAATACACAGATTAAGCCCAACACAATACTAGTGGGTAATACCAATACCTCACTCTCACCAATAGACCAACAATCCTCATCAAAAACAGCATTAAAAAAAATAGAGAAACATCTGAGTTAAGTGAAAGTTAAGATCAAATGGACCTTACAGACATCTATAAAACATTCCTTTCAAATGCTTCAGAATATACATTCTTCTTAGAAATTCATGGGACTCTATCTAAAATAGATCATAAATAGGTCACAAAACAAGTCTTGACAAATATAGAAAAATTGCTTGTATTCTATCTGAACATGGTGGAATAAAACTAGAACTCAACAACAAGAACATACACAAACATATAGAGACCAAACAAACACTGATGAATGATGAATAAATCCTTGAAGAAATAAAAAAAGGAAATTAAAAATACCTAAAATTTAAAGTGAAAACACAGCATACCATAAAATGAAAATAGCCTTAAGAAGGGGGTTTATAGCCTCAAGTACCTGCATTGAAAAATCAGAGATCTCAAATTAAGAAAAAAAAAAAATAATGCAAATTAAGAAAAAAAAAATGCACCTGAAGGCCTTGAAAAAATAAAGAACAAGTCATATTCCAAATCAGTAGATAGGAAGAAATAATTGAGATCATGGTAGAAAATTGAATTGAAATGAAAAAAATCACAATGAATTGATGATCAAATAGTTGGTTATTTGAAAAAAATAAACAATGGGCTGAAGAGATGGCTTAGTGGTTAAAGTTCTTGCCAGCAAAGCCAAAGGACCCAAGTTTGATTCCCCAGTACCCATGTAAGCCAGATGCACATGGTAGTGCATGCAGTTAAAGTTTGTTTGCAGTGGCTAGAGGCCCTGACATGCTCATTTTCTCTCTATCTGTCTCTCCTTCTTTCAAATAAATAAATAATTCTTTTTTTTTTTTTTTTTTTTTTTTTTTGGTTTTTCAAAGTAGGGTCTCACTCTAGCCTAGGCTGACCTGGAATTCACTATATAGTCTCAGAGTGACCTTGAACTCATGGCAATCCTCCTACCTTTGCCTCCCAAGTGCTGGTATTAAAGGTGTGCACCACCTCGCCTGGCTATAAATAATATTTTTTAAAAATTAAAAAACAAGATCAACAAATCATTAGCCAATCCAACCAAACACAATACCATGTGCAATGATTACAAACAGAAGTTTTAAAAATTAGAAAGATCACAAAAAACTTAATGATGTACCTCTAGGTCTCAGAAAAGCAAGAACATTCCAAACCTAAAAGCAATAGAGATGGACAGAAATACTAGATCAGGGAAGAGATTAGTTAAATGGAATTAAAAATAGCAATACAAAGAATCAATGAAACAAAATGTTGGTTCTTCAAAACAAGCAAACAAACAAACAAAAAGATTGAAAAACCCTTAGCCAAACTAACCAAAAGAAAGAAATGGGAGACCCAAATCAATAAAGTTAGAAATGAAAGGGACATTACAACAGACACCAATGAAATTCAGAGGATCATTAGGGCATGCTTTGAAAATGCATATTCTAATCAGTTGGAAAAATCTACATTAAATACATAAACTTGTAGATACATATAACCTAAAAGTTAAACAAAGTGGATATGAATAGTTTAAATAGAAGACCTATAACAAGCAATGAGATCATAGCAAAAATGCAGTCTCCCAACTTAAAAAAAAAAAAGGCCAGGTCCAGGTGGGTTCACTGTTAAATTCTTTCAGAGCTTTAAAGAACTAATACCAGAGCTGGAGAGATGGCTAAGTGGTTAAGGGGCATGCCTGTGAAGCCTAAGAACTCATGTTCAAATCTCCAGGTCCTATGTAGCCAGACGCTACTGTGACACAAGTGCACAATGTTGCACATGCACACAAGGGGGCACACACATCTGGAGTTTGTTTGCAGCAGGCTGAAGGTCCTAGCGTGCCCATTCTCTCTCTCTCTCAAAAATAAGAAAAGAACTAAAACCAATGTGCCTCAAACTCTTCCATAACTAGAAAAAGAAGGAATGCTATCAAACACAGTTTATGAAGCCAGTATTACCCTGATGCTAAAATAAGTTAACACAACAACAAATTATAGGCTAATCTTCCTGGGAAGCAGGGATGCAAAATTTTTCAATAAAATACTTGCAAACTGAGTTGAACTACACTTTAAAAGCCCGTTCACCACACCAAGTGGGCTTTATTCCACAGTTGCAAGGATGGCTCAGAATCACAAATCAATAAATGCAATACATCACATTAACAGACTCAAGGACAGAAATCACATGATAATCTCAATAGATGCAAAAAAAAAAAAAAAAGGCCTTTGTGATAGAGCTCAACATCCCTTCCTGATAAAAGCTCTGAAGAAACTCAGAAGAGAAGAATAGAAGGAATACCCCAACACAAAATAAACTACATAATCCAGAACTAGAACCAACATTTGTACTAAATGGAAGAAAAACTCAAAGCATTTACACTAAAATCAGGAACAAGATGAGGGTGTCCATTCTTCACTCTTATTCAACATAGTCCTTGATATCTTAACTACAGCAATGCGACAAGAGAAAGAAATAGAGGGGTATACCTATATACATAGGAAAGGAAGGAGTCCTAACCTTATTTACAGAGTATATGATCCTGTACATTACAGACCCTAAAGCCATTTAGAAAACTCTAGGAACTGGCACACACTTTCATCAAAGTAGCAGAACAGAAAACTAGCATACAAAACAATGGTTTTCTATGTACTAGTAATGAACATGCTGAGAATGTAATCAGTACAATGAATCCCATTCACAATAGCTTCAAAAATACTCAGGAATAAATCTAACTGTGGCAGTTTGACTCAGATGTCCCTCACAAACTCACATTTTGAATGCTCAGTCCCCAACTGGTGGCAATTTGGGAAGCAGAACCTTGCTAGAGGAAGTGTGTGGCTGGACATGGGCCTAGGGGTGTTATACATAACCAGCTCCCCCTTGCCATTGCTCAGCTGACTTTCTTGCTGCTGTTTTCCACCTGCTGTGACAGAGATGACGTCCAGCCTCTGCTCTACCAGGCTTTCTCCTGCCATCATGAAGCTTCCCCTGGAGACTGTAAGCCAAAATAAACTTTCCTCCAATTAGCTGCTTTTGGTTAGGTGCTTTATCCCAGCAATGAGAAATTCACACAGCACTAATTAATGAAGTAAAGGACTTGCATAATGAGAATTTTAAAATGCTGAAGAAAAAAATTGAAGAAGACTCTAGGAAATGGAAAGATCATACAGCAGTAGAAATAATTCAGTGAAAATGGACATATTACCAAAAGTGATAAACAGATTTCAATGTAATCTCCACCAAAATCCAATGACATTCCTCATAGAAATAGAAAAAAAGGCCAAAAATTCATATAGAAATACAAAAGACTCCAGATAGCTAAAGCAATCCTGTATAAAAGGGATGATAGTGGAGGCATCACAATACCTCCTGTCAAGTTATACTGCAGAGCCACAGTAATACAAACAGCACGGCATTGGCACACAACAGACACATAGATCAGTAGGAAAGAATAGAAAACCCAGAATTCAAGTCACACAGCTACAGCTACCTGAATTTGACAAATAAGTAGAAAACATACATTGGGGAAAAGATCACATTTTCAACAAATGGTGCTGGGGAAACTGGTCATCCAATGTAGAATAATGAACTATGTCTTTCATTCTGTACAAACATCAACTCTGAATGGATGGGAAATCTTAATGTAAAATCTGAAACTCAGAAATTGTTAGAGGAAAATGTAGGAAAAGCTCAAGATTTAGTTATAGTCAAGGAGTTTCTCAAAAGGACTCTAATAGATACCAAGAACTGAAAAATTAGAGTACACGAAATTGAAAAGTTTCTACATAGCACAGGAAAAATCCAGCAGAGTGGAGATGTTGATGGGAGAACATCTTTGATAGCTGTACATCTAACAGAGGATTAGTATCCAGAATATATTAAAAACTCAAAACACCAACAACCCAATCACTAAATGGGCTAATAAGCTGAGCAGCTCTCAAAAGACTTCATATAAGCGGCCTGAGACATGAGTGGGGGGAGTAGTCAACATCCTTACTCATCAAGGAGATGCAAATTCAAACTTCACTGGGGCTCCATCTCATCCTGGTCAGAATAGCTAACATATAGAAAACAAATGCTGGTGAGGATGTGCAGAGTGTGAATTAGTCCAGCCACTATGAAAGTCAGTTCCTCAAAGAAAACTAAAAATAGACCTGTCATTCAATCCATCTGTGTCATTTCTGGGTATGTACTCAAAGAGCTCTTAGTCAGCATACCATAGAGATACCTGCATATCTGTGGATATGCGGCATTATTCATAATCAACAAGTTATGGAATAAGCCTAGGTGAGATTTCAGAGTTGCAGATCTTACATTAAAGAAAATGTAATGTATATATACCCAATGAAGTTTTACTCAGCCATAAAGAGAAATGAAATGATGTCATTACTGGAAAATAAATGCTAGTGGAATTCATCAGAGTAAACAAAAATAATCCCAAATCCAACAGAGAGATGTCACATTTTCTCTCTTTGGTGGATCCTATGTGTGTACATGTGTGTGCATGCACTTGCACAAGCATGTGTGTGTGTGTGTGTGTGTGTGTATACGTATAAGGGGACAGAAGAGCAAGGGAGGTGAATATCACCAATATATGTGATATACTTGAAAAAAATTGACTCCATGGAACCCAATACTATGTACAACAAATAGAAGCCAGTAAAGCCATTTTTACAGAAGAAATTTTAGGGCTAGAGAGATGGCTCAGTGGTTAAGTGAGCTTCCTGCACATACATATGAGCCCGAGGGGCTGTGAGACCACTCAAGTTCAAACCCACATAAACAGGTGGGTGTGGTCATGCACATCTTTTGGGGAGTGGAGACTGAGAATCAGTAGGGCTCATGAGCAGCAAGCCCTGGAATCGGTAACAGACCCCATTGCAAAGAAAAAACAGGTGGGTGAGTGATGGAGGGGGAAACCTGATGCTCTTTTCTGGCATTTGCAGAGAAGCCCACAGGGTGTCACATCAGCATATGCACATGCAGACACCACACCACACACACACACACACACACACACACACACACACACACCCCTCCATACAAAAACAATTTAAAGGGAAAAGAAAGATGCTCTGCAGAAAATTCTTATTCTGTTTTGATCTCTCTCTCCCTCAATGTATCATCGATACATTCACATTGTTATTACATACCATGATTTCTTCATATGTGGTGTATGTGAATTCTTTGTTTTAAAATGTCTTTCTTCATGCATGTGCAAGGTGCTCAGTGGTGTACACAATTACATGCAAATGCTCTTCCTTCGAGTTGGTTCTGTCTCCTTACTCTCTCTTTCTTTCTTTCTTTCAAAGAAGGAGAGAGAGAGAGAGAATGGGAGCGCCAGGGCCTCCAGCCACTGCAAACGAACTCTAGACGCATGCGCCCCCTTGTGCATCTGGCTAACGTAGGTCCTGGGGAATCGAGCCTTGAACCGGGCTCCTGAGGCTTCACAGGCAAGTGCTTAACTGCTAAGCCATCTCTCCAGCCCATCTTTCTTTCTTTCTTTTTTCTTTCTTTCTTTCTTTCTTTCTTTCTTTCTTTCTTTCTTTCTTCCTTCCTTCCTTCCTTCCTTCTTTCCTTCTTTCTTTCTCTCTCTTCCTTCCTCTCTCTCTTTAGTATTTCTAACCCTATTTATTTTATTTATTTATTTATTAGCAACAGGAAGAGGGAAAGAGAGAAAGATAGAGAGACAGAATGGGCATGCCAGAGCCTCTAGCTACTGAAAATGAACTCCAGACACATGTGCTACCATGTGCATCTGGCTTATGTGGGACCTGGAGAATCTAAACTGTGTCCTTAGGCTTTGCAGGCATGTGCCTTAACCAGTAAGCAATCTCTCCAGCCCTCTTTCTTTCTTTTTTGGTGTTTGGGTATTTCGAGGTAGGGTCTCGCTTTAGCCCAGGCTGATCTGGAATTCGCTATGTAGTCTCAGGGTGACCTGGAACTCACAGCGATCCTCCTACCTCTGCCTCCCATGTGCTGGGATTAAAGGCACGCACCACCACACCCAGCTTACTCTTTCTTTTAAAAATATATTTCAATTATTTGAGAGAGAACTAGAAAGGCGCGGGGGGGGGGGCATGGGTTGCTAGGGCCACTGCAAACGAACTCTAGATGCGTGCACCACCTTGTATATTTGGCTTTACATGGGTACTAGGGAACCAAACCTGGGTCCTTAGGTTTTACAGGCAAGTGCCTTAACTGCTGAGCCATCTCTCCAGCCCTCTCTTTCCTTTCTATTGCAGCATCCTACCTTCACCTCAGATAACCTATGTGATAGTCGAGTGTGCAGCCTGCCAATTTTCCCTCCATGCCACCCAATCCTGCCCAGCCCCACCACATATAGACATACGGTGATGTCAGTGTTCGCTTTTCTAAAAGCGGCATATACGACATGCTTTCCCACATCTTGCTCTTCTCACTTGATAATACTTCCAGGGAGTTGCTCCAAGCCATCTGGTACACATTTAGTTCCTTATTGTCAAAGACTGAAAAATGTTCCCTGGTAGAGAAATAAGGAAATGTTTTTTTTTTTTCTTTCTTTTTTTTTTTAAGTGTGATTGTATGTGTAGTGATTGTGGGGTGTGTGTGTGGGGGGGTGTATGCTTGCATGTGTGTGCATGCCCTGTGCACACACATGCAGAGGTCCCATAAAAATGTCGGGTGTCTGCCTCTACCACCCGTTGTGTGTTTCCTTGTGACTGGGTCTCTTACTGAACCTGGAGCTGTTGTTTCGGGTCAGACTGGCTGAGCAGTGACTGGGCCCCAGAAATTCTCCAGTCTCTGCTCCCCATAGGACTGAGTTTATAGACATGTGTGACCATGCCCAGCGGTTTATATAAGTGGTGGGGAATCAAGCTCAGGGTGAATCAGACCCCTCCAGCCTTCATGCTTTTGAGGCAAGCGCTCATACCCATTGAGCCATCTACCCAGTCACATAAGAAGATGTCTTCTAATAGACATAACTAGAAGATCACCAAAATGTGGGGCTCAAAGACAATGGAGTAAGGGTGTGGCTGGAAATGGAGGCGGGGGGGGGGCTCATAAGAATAAAGGTAAAAGCAGAGGATGGTGAGCAAAAAGAAATGATCTGTCTTTAAGATCAAGCACAGTACAATTACACATCTACGAAACTTGCATATGAGATATTAGAAAACTTCAGAAGACAATGTGGTCCCCAACGTATTCATGGTAGCCACCTCTGATAGAGCATTAGCGAATTACCATCTTTTACTTTAGTCTTAGTTGAGTTTTTAAAATGATAATGCACTAGATAAGCTATTGGGATAAAAGAAATGTTTTAGAGGTTTAAGAAAATAAGTAAACGTCCCTCTATGTGTCCTTCCATTGGAATTGTGAAGCTATTAATGACAAGAACTGGGGAGAAGGGTGGGATGTAGTTAGGTGGTAGAATGCTTACGGAGCATGTAAAAAGCCCGGGGTTCCATCCTAGCGCTGGAACAACAGGAAAGAAGGATAAAAAATATAAATTCATGGCTGAAGAGATGGCTCAGCAGTTAAGGTGCTTGTCTATAAAGCCTAAGGACCCAGGTTTGATTCCCTAGTACACATGTAAAGCCAGATGTATTAGGTGGCGCATGCATCTGGAGTTTGTTTGCAGTGGCTGGAGGTACTGGCATACCCATTCTCTCTGTATCTGCCTCTTTCCCTGATAAATAAATAAACAAATAAATAAAATATTTTAAAGAATTAAAAAAAAGAACATTGAAAAACTAGAGTCAGAGGCTGGGAACATGGCCCAGTGGTTGAAGGCACTTACTTGCAAAGCTTGATGGCCCAGGTTCAATTCCCCAGGACCCATGTAAAGCCAGATGCATAACTTGGTGCATGCATCTGGAGTTTGTTTGCAGTAGCAGGAGGCCCTGATCCACCCATACTCTCTCTCTCTCTCTCTCTGTGTGTGTGTGTGTGTGTGTGTGTGTCAAATACATAAAATATTAAAAAAGAGAAACAAAAACTAGAGTCTGAACTGGGAAAGGCTGGAAGACTGAAGTTATTATGCTTATAAGGGATTGAGATTAAATTATTTTAAAAAAAATATTTTTATTTACTTCAGGGGGGCTGAGGGGGGGCTCACAAGGCCCCTTGCTGCTGTAAATAAACTCCAGATATACGTGCCACTTTGTGCACCCAGCTTCACATAGGTTCTGGGGAATTGAACCCAGGCTGACAGGCTTTACAAGCAAGCGCTTTTAACAGCTGAGCCATTTTCCCAGTCTCATAAACTAATTTTCATTTCACAGAAATTCAAATACGGTTAACGTGGTAGCCGGAAAGAAGCTATTGACTTTTACAGTGTGAAGCACTTTTTGTGGCATGGGGGTGTGATCAAACTGGAACTTGAGCAGCCATCTGCAAAGAGCCCTGCTGGATGAATGTGCGGTTGCTGGCACGAGACAGGCCCTCATTCCTCAGAAATCACAGGCCTGAGACCCATACAGACAGGCAGAGTGGGACTTCTAAGAGGGCCCCGGGTCAGGACCCCCTGACCTTTCGGGCCAGACATGAGGGGGAATCCTCCTAAAGGAGGAGAGAGGAATAGAGAGGCGATGGACAATTGCCCAAGGCACACGGCTGTCAGATGGCAGCTCTAGTAGCCTGAGGCTGGACTCCTGCGCCCCCTCAGTTCTAGAAGAGCCATCTCCCCACACAACCTCCTCCCCCCTCTTCAGCCCCAGCGAGCTGCCCACCACATGATGCACAGGATGTTCCATTGGGTGAGGGTGCTTTTCTCCTCCAGGTACAAAAGTCCCTCAAGTCAGCCCCGAGACCGTGGGTGGAAAGCTCAGGGTATAGGCTTGGTCCACCCTTACCCCTGAGAACAGAAGATGCCAGAGGAGCTGGGGTCCTTACGTCTGTTCTCCCTCTCTCACTGCAGACAGCATCCTACCTACAGCGATGGCTGATTTCAGTCAGTCTGGCATTTGCGGAGGTGCGGGTACAGCCATGCTCCCTGTGGCTGGGAGGCAGAACCAAGGTGAGTCTCCTGCCCTTCAAATCCTCATCACTTTTGACCCAAACAACCACGCTCAACAAATCCTACACGGTTTATTACACTCTGGATGGATTTTGTCTAACATAACAATGGATATTGCAGGGAACTTATATGGACTCAATTGGGTACCTTTCAAAATCATGTGTTGAAGTTTAGCCTTAATGTGATGGTATCTGGGGCCATTGAGAAACAATTGGGGGGCTGGAGACATGGCTTAGCGGTTAAGGCACTTGCCTGCAAAACCAAAGGACCCCAGGTTTGATTCCCCAGGACCCACTTAAACTAGATGCAGAAGGTAGCACATGTGTCTAGAGTTCGTTTGCACCAGCTGGAGACCCTGGAGTGCCCATTCTCGATCTCTCTCTCTCTCTCTCTGTCTCTGCTTCTTTTTGTCTCTAAAATAAATAAATAAATAAAAATTTTTAAAAAGAAAGGTAATTGGAGGGGGCACAAAAAGATGGCTCAGCAGTAAAGACACTTGCCTGCAAAGCCTAATGACCGGGGTTTGATTTCCTAGGACCCATGTAAAGCCAGATGTACAAAGTGGCAGATGCATCAGAAGTTTATTTGCAGTAGATAGAAGCCATGGAGGGCCAATTCTCCCCTCCTCCACCTCTCTCTCCTTGGAAATAAATAATAAATAAATAAAAACTTTTAACCAAAAAAGAGATAATTGGGGTTAGAAGGCACAATGAGGGTGGGGAGCTTTTGATGAGATTAGTGCCCCTAAGAGAGAGAGGCACAAAAGCTCACTGTCTATCATGGTGATAAAGTAGCCATCCAAAGGCCAGGAGGAATGCCTTCACCAGACCCAGACCATGCTAGGCACCTTGACTTTAAGACTTCTTGCGTCCAAAACGGGGAGACATCAGTGGCTGCTATTTAAGCCACCTAGTGATATTTTATGGCAGTCTAAGATGACTGAACAAGTTCAAATTAGAATCGCTTCCTGCTCAATTTCAAAAGAGAAGCTTGGGTTAGCCGGGAGTGGTGGCCCTCACCTTTAATCCCAGCACTCGGGAGGCAGAGGTAGGAGGATAGCCATGAGTTCAAGGCTACCCTGATGCTACCTAGTGAATTCCAGGTCAGCCTGGACTAGGTGTAACACCCTACCTTGAAGAAAAAAGAAAAAAAAAGAAGCGCAGGGAGCTTGCTGATCACAGGCTGGGTGTAGACAGAGCTTGCTCTGAGGGGCTTGGCCTTCTGAGGGCCAGAGCCTACAGGCAAGGGACCTGCCTGCCTGGATTCTGAGGCCTATGCCTGGCTGCTGCTTCTGTGTGGACAGTGGCCATCGTCCAGGCAATGGAGAGATTCTAGTGTGCGGATGAGCCAGGCCAGCCCCAACCCCAGAGGGTCACATGGTGGGAGAGGGGCCAGCAATGGCTCTGAGCAGGATGCCCCAGCAAACAGGGGCTGGCTGGCCTTGTGGGCCATATATATCTCTTCCTCATTCTCCCCAGGCAAGCCTTGGGCTTGGCGACCCTTCTCACTCTCCCCGACTTCTTCCAGGCCTTCCAAAGCCTCAGGGTCCTTTCTGGCTTCCTGTGTGGTTACCAAATCATTTCAATTACACCAGTTGACAGCTGTGCCTATATTGTCCAGGTAACGAAGGCTCCTAGTCCTCAAGAAATGGCCAAGTCTGTAGAAGGTCCAGTGGAGAAATTCAGAGCCTCTCACTGCAGGTGCCCAGAAGCAGGAGTCCCTGCTCATAGGAGACACTTTTACCAAGACCTCCAAAGCAGCGGGGACAAGAACAGCATTTCTGTGTCATCGAGGGCAGGGAGGGAAAGCAAAGAAAGGCTCTGCTGGGGAAGGGACACCGTGTGACTGTCATAGTGTTCTTGCACATAAGCCTCCCTGGGCTAAAAGGCGGGACACACCCAAGACCACCTAGCTTAGTCCCCGGCCTCTAGTTTAGATACATAGCTCAGATAGCCCTAGTGTAAGACAGCTGCCTCTCCCCGTTCTATCTCCTGAATGGAGTGAACTTGGCCTTGAAGGAGAGCCCTTCCCACATCCTCATACTGGGGGCAGCTCCATACTTACACATTGCCGTACTCCATCTCGGTGATGGTGATTGTCTTGACATGCCAGACCAGCTCTCTCTTGGGGATGAACTTGTCCTCCCTGGCAAGGTGGCCCACACAGAGGGAGACAATGTCTCCCAGGAAGATACTGTCAAACTCGAACGTGTCTGTGGTCCCCCTGCAGGAAACAAAGGTGCAGCCAGTGAGTGTAAGCATTTCTTGAATGCCTACTGCACTCCAGGGTAGGATGGAAGGCAAGACCTGATGCCAGTCCTGTGTCCCCTGAGGGCTTCAGACTAGTTTTCAAATGAGACGACAATGCAAAAACCCTGCCAGTTGCCTGACCCCAAGAAGTGGCAGTGTAACTCGGAAGGCTGGGGCTGGGAGAGGGTGAGAGGCATCTGGGGTGGAGCTGTGGAGTGGGCTAAGACTTAAAGGACAGAGGAAGGAGAGAAAGGGAAGGATCCCCTGATGAGACCCTGTCTTCACAAAGTCCTAGCATGGGAGTCATGGGTCGGGGGGGGGGAGGTAGTTTGGGTTCTAGGAGGGTAATGGTAAAGGTGAGGGTGAGGGCAATCTCTGATGATCTGTAAGTTCCCATCTCAGAAGCTCAGACTCTGTTTTCATGGAAGGAGAACTTGAATACAAGGCTGTCATAAACTAAATACATGTGCCCCTACCAAATTCATATGTTGAATACAACCTCCAGTATGATTGTCATTTGGAACTATGCCTTTCGAAAGTGATTAGGTGGTGAGAGTGGAGCCCTGGTGAACGGGATTAGTACTTTTATAAAATAGCCCCAGAGAGCTCCGGACCCCCTTCCTCAGTGTGAGGACACAGCGAAGGGATGGCTGCATATGAGCCAGAAGGCAGGTGTCATGAGACACCAAATCTGTCTCTAGCTTGGTCTCAGATATCCAGCCTCCAGAACTGTAAGAAACAAGTTTCTTCTGTTTATCAGGCACTATGCCACATGTAGTAGACTGAATAGATGAAGACAAAGGGGACGGCAGAGACAAAGCGAGTTCTGGTCAGAATAGAGATGAAGTGAGCAGCTGGACAACAGCTGAGGTGGCCCAGTGGGCACAGGACAGCTCTGGGTTGCACAGTGGGATGTTTGTGATGATAGCACAGGGCTGGCATACAGTGGGTACTCAGTAAGTACTTGCTGGTTAGGCCCATTTGCAGACCTATGGCTCCACTCAAGGAGGGAGAGATTCTCACCCACTCACCCACCCCTATTCCACTAGGCAACCCTCTTCCTACTTCCGGAAGGCCCGTTGTCTGGAAGAATTTTCCACAAGGAACTCTTTGGATCGGTTCTTCCTGCCCTCCAGGATGAGCCAGACGTTCTCCCTGGTTTCGCCTCCATTGCCTGTTTCTATGACAATCTCGTAGGCTGCAAGGGAGGAGGTGGGAGAGGGTCAGCAGCAGAAGTCAGCCAGCCACCCACCACCAGGAGCACAGCAGTCTCTTCCCTGGGCTTTCAATCTGGTCTCAGGCTGTAGCCTGGGGGTGGGGAAGGAGGTCAGCATCATGGTGATCCAGGCACTGTAAGCAGGATCGACAATTGTGGGGCTTCAGTGAGCAAACTCGTTGCTGGGAAATAGAGGATTATGGGAGCCACTGAGGATGAAGTGGGAGCTAGGGGTAAATTCTCAAGAGATGATGGGATCTGGCCTTCAGAGCTGGATGAGTCCCTCACATAAGATGTAGCACAGCAATAATCCGACCAGAAGAGAAGGGAAGAGACAACCACAGAAAGCACAGGGTGATGGCTTAGCAGGCCAGGGACCCCAGAGAGCCCTGAACTCACTCGAGCAACAGCCCCACCCCATCTGCCTCAGTGGTCCTTCCGTCTGCCTCACAGCAACCTCCTTGCCCTGCTGCCCTATTCAGCATGTCTACCCTGGTGACTGGTCACCACCCTTCATCCAAGAGGTGCTAAGTGTGAGGAGATCAGAGTCTGGGGAAACTAAAACTCACCCTCTAGCCCAGGCGTAACAGCAAACATGCACAGTACGGAACACGATGACGTTGCTGCGAAGGGCTGAGAGCCTTGGGGATGCGAGGAGACCTTGACACTCACAGCCCCTCCCATCTCAGCTCCTATCCCCTTGCCTCTGTGCTCCTGCCTTGTAACTATGCAATGCTCCCTGCTCCGTCTGAGTGCCCCCCACCCCAGTGTGGCTGGGCTCATTCCTTGTGTCCTTCTTATCCCTGTTATCCTCTCACAGAGGCCTGCGCCTAACACTTTAAAATGTCAGCCTGGGGCTGGGCAGATGGCTTAGTGGTTAAGGCGCTTGCCTGCGAAGCCCAAGGACCCATGTTCGACTCTCCAGATCCCATGTTAGCCAGAAGTACAGATGTGAGGGAAGTGCAAGGTCGCACATGCCCACTAGGTGGTGCAAGTGCCTGGAGTTTGATTGCAGTGGCTGAGGCCCTGGAGTGCCAATTCTCTATCTCTCATCTGTCTGTCTCTCTCTCTCGCTCTCTCTAACAAACAATTTTTTTTTAAGTCAGCCTGGTCTCCCCACATGTCTCGTCGGCCTTGTCTCACTGTATTATTTTCTCCTGCCCTATCACCTTCTAACATTCCACGTCATTTATTCATTCATTATTTTATTGTTTATTGCACTTTCCCCTCGTCCTACTTCAGTGTAATCTCCACAAAAGGGGTATCCTCATTTTGCTCATTGATAGACTTCCTGACTGCCTTGTCGAACAGTGTCTGGCACATGGTGGGCTCTCAGTAAATATTTATTGGAGGAAAGAATGAAAGACTTGACGAACCCCAAGAAGCTTCTCTGAGAAGGTAGCTGTTGAGCATGGCTTTGGAGAGAAGTGCAATTACAAAGAACAGAAAGAGGAGGAGTATTCTCAGGCAGCAGGAAGAATGTAAGCAAAAGCGACTGAGGGAGTGTGACACGTACTCCAGCCCCTCTCTCCAGGGACCGAGCTTGAGATGGAGGAGCTGGCGCACAGGAGGACACCATGGTTTGCAGTGTCCCTGACACACACAGCTCTTACCTAAATCAATGAGTCCTTCAGAGTTTGGGGTTCTGTCACTGTGCCTTTAGCCAAGACAGAATCAGGTCAAGCAAGTGGTGGGAGACTGTGCCTACAGCCCAGTGTGACACCAAGCCCAGCTCCTCAGCACCCATTTGCCTTTAAAACTCCCTTAAACAAGCAGAACAAATTTGCGCAGGCTTGGGTAACCTAGGATCAAGGAAGAAACCCACAGATGGCACATGACCCTGTAGGAGGGAGGAGCGCTGAGGTCATATTCCAAACAGATTCCAGCCAGACGCTGAAGCCCCATAGTGAGGGGGCCTGCTAGACTGTGTTCCAGCACAAGTTAAGCTATATATGGCAAACAGACCCAAGGAGTCCAAGGTGGATGCTGGGCATGTGAAGACAAGCGGTTTGTTACCACCGAGGAGAGAAGGCTAGGGGGCACTAGGAACCTACGTGCTTGCTCATGGTGATGCCCTTAAGTAGGAGATGCAGGAGAGGATGCAGGTGGAAGCAAATACACTCGTTATCAAGCTCTGCCCTGATGGTCCGGAGGGTAGGATTTGGTAGGGCACACCGGCAGGTTAGAAGCAGAGGTTTCCAGGTGCCTCACATCTTTGGAAAGGGAAACTTTTCAATGCGCACACTTTCCCCTTGCCCTCTAGTTCATAACCTCAATGGTTTGCTAAAAAGGTGGAAGGAAAAGCCACCGGGTGTGGTGGCACACGCCTTTAATCCCAGCACTTGGGAGGCAGAGGTAGGAAGATCGTCGTGAGTTTGAGGCCACCCTGAGACTGCATAGTGAATTCCAGGTCAGCCTGGCCTAGAGTGGGACCCTACCTCGAAAAAACAAAAATAAATAAACAAATAAATAAATAAAAATTACAAAAAGGTGGAAGGTGTGGCTCTCAACTTTGCCCGTTGTTGTTGAGGGAATAGGACAGGTGAAGGAGACTAGCCCAGTGTGACGAACATCAAGGAACAGCCCCAGGGGTGGGACAAGCCCAGCTGGAGGGAGGGTCTCACTGTCACAGGAAGGAGTCACAGCATGAAGGGCAAAGCTATGGAGGGCTCAGGGGGCACGAGCAGTGGTACATGAGCTGGGATGGTGAAGGGGAGAGCCGACCACCCTTGAAATCTTGTCTTTGCCCTGGGCCTGGCATCGACAGAGCATGAACAGTAAGTTTGTGCTGGGAAGGAGTGGATGGGATATAGAGAAATCCCAACAATATATTTTGTGAGGAACTACAGAATAAATAGGTGAGTGGATGTTGCAGTCAGGTTCGCATGGCTGGCAGAAAACACCCAACCAAGAGCAGCTCATGGGGAAAAATAAAGGGGTTTATTTGGGCTTACAGACTCAAGGGGAAGCTCCATGATGGCAGGGGAAAATGATAGCATGAGCACAGGGTGGACCTCACCTCCTGGTCAACATCAGATGGACAATAGCAACTGGAAAGTGTGCCAAATACTGGCAAGAGAAAGCTGGCTATAACACCCATAAGCCCTCCCCCCAAAAATACACTGCTTCCAGGAGGCCTTAATTCCCAAATCTCCATCAGCTGGGGGCCTAACATTCAGAACACCTATGTTTATGGAGGACACCTGAATCAAACCACCACATTCTGCCCCTGACCCCCATAAACTGATAAGCACTCATGATGTAAAATACAATGCATCCAGTCCAACTTTAAAAGTCCCCATAGTTTTTATCAATTCCAATGATGTTCAAACATCTCCATAGTCCAAGATATTTTAATTGAGCTGTAATCCCCCCCCCACAAAAAAACCATAATGGTACAGAATAAATATTCACACTGCAAAAAGATGGCACTGGGCATAGTAGAGAAGTATTCAACCAATTCAAGATTTTTTTTTTTAAAAAAGAGGGAAAACATCAAACTCTATAGCTCCAAGTCCAATAACTCTAACCAGTGACAAGTCTCCAAGTCCGGTAATTCTAACCAATGATGAGTCTCGGAGTTCCAATTTCACCCCTCCAGCTAGGCTACTCACAGTCCTGGAAAACTTCATCTGGTGCCGGCAGCTCTCCTTGGCAGACATCCCATAGTCCTGGCATCTCCCTTGAGTCTCCAACTGCAATCCGTGGTTCATCCTCATGGCTCCATTGGGCTCCACACAGGCAACCCAACAAGCCTGATTCATGCTGCCCATGGCCATTTCCAAAATACCAAACCATGGTGCAAATTCAATGACCCTCTCTTTCCTGCATTTCTTATACTCCATAATACCAGGTGGGCTGTGAATTTGTTAACCCAGGGGGGAAAATAAAGCAGACCTTTTTTCTTTGAGGTAGGTTCTCACTCTAGCACAGGCTGACCTGGAATTCACTATGTAGTCTCAGGGTAGCCTCGAACTCACGGTGATCCTCCTACCTCTGCCTCCCAAGTGCTGGGATTAAAGGCATGCGCCACCATGCCCGGCTTAATAAAGCAGATTTTGAAGAACAGGACACTCTTTCAGCATTCAGATCCCTTCAAAAGAGTCTGCATTCTTCCTGTTGTCCCGTTGCAGGTCAGCTGACCCAATCTCAAAGGTTGTAATCTCTCAAACAATTGCAGCTGAATAGGCAGAAGTTTCAGCCTAAACATTTATTTCTGTGCCATATCCCTCTGTTCACACCAGTCCATTTCTATGCAATGCAACCCTGAACAAGTTCTGAGGACACAGGCATAACAGCAAGCCTCTCACACAACAGCTTCTAGCCCAGTCCAGGCAAAGCTCTTTCTCATGCTCATAAGCCAAACCTCACAGTCCATAGTTCTTACTGCATTCAGTTACTTATAGCACTGCACTATAGTGTAGCTATAAGCTTACTTCATTCAGGTACTTATAGCACTGCAAGGCATCTCTTACACCAAGGTTTCAAATCCTCCTACATTTCTCTCGAAAATCAGCTCCAAAGGCCAAGAGCCACACAGTCAGGTTTCTAGCAGTAGTGATTCCACATCTTGGGACCAATATTACTGTTGCAGTTAGGTTTGCATTGCTGGCAGAAACACCTGACCAAAAGCAGCTTGTGGGGGAAAAAGGGATTTATTTTGGTTTGTAGACTTGAGGAGAAGCTCCACGATGGCAGGGGGAAATGATGGCATGAGCAGAGGGTGGACATCACCTCCTGGCCAACATCCGGTGGACAACAGCAGCAGGAGAGTGTGCCAAATGCTGGCAAGAGGAAGCTGGCTATATCATTTATAAGCCTGTCCCCAGCAATACACTGTCTCCAGGAGGATTCAGTTCCCAAATTGCCATCAGCGTTAAAAACACGTAGTTTATGAGGGACACCTGAATCAAACCAGCACAGTGGTCTTGAGGCCAGAATGGCAGAGGCACGCAACGGCCATGGAGGAATGACTGGCGGAGGACAGGTGTACTTGGACATCTGGAATTTACTGCCTTCTGTTACCAGGACTCTTGTATACCGGGGAGCTCCTATCATATGGCTGGGGTGGGCTGAGAGCTCCGGGCCTGGCCAATCAGCATCTTCCCTCTTCCACCTGGATATTTAGCCAGAAGGGTATGGGGCTCATACTGCCAGCAGCAGGGGAAACTGACAGTAATGAAGTTGACATACCAGGGAAAACACAGCTGAGAAGAAAAGAGGGACAGACACACAGACTCCATCTGAGAGACAGCCAAATCCGGGCCACAGCCACTAAGGCTTCCTTGGAGCCAGAGTAGATGTGTCAGGCATGTGCCACCAAGAGCCCTAGCCACACCTGAAAAACTTCCGTCTGACTCTGTGGGAATGACCAATGAACGGCAGTTTCAAGAACATGCGTGTGAAGACGGATGCTGGAGGACAACTCCCCAGGGAGGCAGGGAGAGGAGCTCCTTTCCTGGACCGCACTGGGACCGGAAACCTTACAGGTCAGCTACAGGTAAGCTCGGGAAAGGCGTCAGAGTGTGGGGAGAGGGAAAGAAGGGACTGGAAAGGAGAAGGCATTTATGCAGCCAGAGACGGCCTAGGTGTGGGCGTGTGCAGGCGTGTGCGCACATGAGCGTGCGCTCTCTAGTGAAGCCTGACCCCGGGTCAACTGCAGCGGGATTTCCCGAGGCTCAGGCACGAGGATTACACGCGAAGAATGGTAGTGGCTCTAGGCTTTGACTGCATGTGTGGAGTCACCCACAGACATGGATGCTTGCACAGAGCTGGGAGCAGCTGGGGCTGCTTCAGAGACGTGGGGATGAAGCCTGGAAGCAGGAGGCTGAGTGAGATGGGGGGGGAGCGATCACTCAGGCTGGAGTACCTGCCAGGCCTAATAAAGAGAAGACAGCCTGGGGCCCGGCAGAGAGCCTTAGGTATGTTAATTAACTTTCTGTTTGTTTGTTTTGTTTTGTTTTTCCTTATCTGTAACACAGCAATGTCAATTGCCCTCTACCTACCTCTAAGAGTGGGCGTGGTCTTTCCAGGGCCTTATGAGAACGTGGGTGTGGAACACTTTCACCCTTATGTTCTAGCACCACAGGCTGTTTGTGCTCAAGGCCCAGAGCCCAGAAGTGATTCTGGGTCAGTGACACCAAGAATAAAAGTGTCATGAGGGCTTGGGCGTGTCCTTTACAATCACGGCATTTCGGAGTGCTCAGTATGAGCTCGTCACACAGTTGACATGCAGGTAGCTGAGGGTTGAGATCAAGGTCAGGTGCATGATACCCGCAGAGCCAGCTGTGAGCCACGTGAGAGCGCAGGTAGAACCACCTGTTCCCGCGTGGTCAGCCTGGCTGGCACCGAGTTGCTCCCTGCTGACTCATGGCAAAGACAGATGGCTCCAGACCCTCTCCCGGCTCCCTGCCTAAGCTTTCCTGTTTTTCTACACCCATAGCACTTACCTTCCCTCAGCAACCTCCCCATGAACCTGAATGCTGCAGATCCCGGCAGCTACTTGGTTGTTTAGAAATCGGGGAGAGAGACTCAACAACTTTCCCTCAGGCCTTTCAGACTTCTCCGTTATGGAGTACCAGCTGCGTACCTCAGCTTCTGCATGAGGGGCGCAAGCTTCTCCCTTGGACAGCATTCTAAGCCCCTGATTGAAATGTGAGTACATCTTCCATTCACGGAGCATTGACTCAACCCTACCGAGCCTCAAGCTCCACAGCTTGGCAGAGGGTCACCATGTGAATGATGCTGGCCTTGACCTGTGGAGGTCACAACGCGCATCACTCACAGCATCCAAAACGGGTACCCAGTAACTCCTTAAATGGTGCGATTATAGAAGCTTTGGAGCACGTCCTACGAATCAGAGCAGGAATTTCTTCTCCTTCATGGAACAACAAATTGGGCGCTCAGCCAACAATCGGATGCTCCTAGGCATGAAAGACCCCTCAAGATGGCTAAATTCACCATTGGGAAATTTGGGTGTCCTGAAGAGATGGCAGGTAGCTTCCAACAAAGATGCATGCTTCCCTTCTAGCGTACAGTGGTCCCCAGAAAGGAGCTGCCTTGCCAGGAAATGGTTCCCAGGTGCCCTTGTATCTAGCAGAGCTATGCAAGGCAAACAGAACGCAAGCTAATGGACTGAGACGGCAGGGGAGGGCCTTCCACTTTCCCTTCTAAAAGAAGTGTGGGAGCCAGATGTTGGAAACGGCAGAGACGCAGATGGAAAGCGCTTGGGTCCCTAAGTCACACCATGAAAGACATCCCACCAAACACCCACACTGGACTATACATTGCAGAAGTGAGAAAGAAACCGTGTGGTGCTAAGACATGCTGAGATTTGGGGGTTGTCTTAATAATTAGAGTTGGAAAATACCTCATGCACAGCAGACTCTGCGATCAGTGAGCCTTCTTCTAATTGGTTGGGCCCAGATGCTGGCATGTGTATTGAAGAAACACCCTGCAAGGCCTCGATGGCCATTTGCTTTAGGAATCAGTCACTCTTCTCCCTTTACATGCCCAAAGGAAGGGACAATGCAGGAGGGGCCCCTGCTGCCCTGAAGTCTGCTTCTAGTAGTGCTGGGTCAGCAGCCATTGTCAAGACATCACCTAAACTTCGTCCATGATATGAAGATAAACAGGGGAGCGTCACACCAAGCTGCCCAGCCCAGTCTCGCATTGGGATAGCTTATCCCCAGTGGGTTTTCCTGTAACCTAATAAGTCCTTGTGACTCAGAGCCAAGAGCATCTTAGGAGGTCAAGACATTCACTTTGAGAGGACTTCTTCAGGATTTCCCCCACGAGGCGCTTCCCTCATCTGCACCAAACAACCCACAGGACCCTCTCATTCTCATACTATTCCCAACCTCCACCTGAGCCGGCCCTTTAACCAGAAGTGCCCACCCTGGTGTCACAGTGGGGATGGGCCAATGTGGTCTTTCCACGTACTGGTCTCCTCGAGCTCGTCACGGATCTCATTGTTGGCACATGCGAAGTCACGGACTGTCTGCCTGTCGCCTTCGCTCTTGGAGAGCCAGCAGTCACACTGAAAGCGGAAGGTCTCATCGCGAGAGTTGTCCTTCACATCCACATAGCTCAGGTGCCAGCCAGGAAAGATCCCTGTGGAAGAGGTGTCATGGGGACTGGGCAAGGGGAATGTCCTCTCTCCATGAACAGACCTCCTTTCCTCCACCCATGGCTGTGTAACCCTGGACAAGCTTTCTGCCCTCTCTCTCTGAGCCTGGTAGCCTTGTTGATGGAGTGACAGACTGGGTTAGGTGGCCTCTGAGGACTCTTCCAGCTGAGGCCATGTAGATGTCATGCTAGCAAAATTCTTAGAGAGTTTCTGCATGAGATTTAAGAGTTATGGGCTCCAAGAAATTGTTCTACTTTATTTTTTTAAAATATTTTTAGTTTTATTTATTTATAAGGAGAGAGAAAGAGAGAGAGAGAGAATGGGCATGTCAGGGCCTCTTGCCACTACAAACTACACATGCATGTACCCACAACTTTGTGCATCCGGCTTTACATGGTAACAGGAGAATTGAACCCAGGCCTTCAAATTTTGCAAGCAAGTGCCTTTAACTGCTGAGCCATCTCTCCAGCCCTGTTCTAGTTTCAGACTACAAGTTTCTCCAACTAAGCACCTATCCAGCGTGGACATTTTATCAAGGGAAGGGCTTGTTGTCTCCATCTGGTTCACAGTGGAGTTCCACGATCCATAAACAGACTTTTCTGGAAATCCCGAAAGCTGAGAAATGGCCTCTGTTACTTCCTGACGTTCGTTGAGCAAGCTCATGCCAGTGACCTTTCTCCACTCAGCTCAGGCACCGACTCCACCAGGAAACCTTTCCCATCACTCCCCATCGCCCGGGAGACTGCATCAGGGTTTCTCGGCCCCATGCTCCCGTGGCACCGGGCATCTGTCCTGGGGGCACCCTGACCTTCTTGTATCATCACTGTTTACACAAGACCTGAAACCAGGAGGCTTGAGAGCAGAGACTGGGGGTTTGTTTCCCAGTGCCTAGCATTGCAATGGGCAGGTCAACGGTTACTCAATGAATGCTGAATGAGTAAGATATACCTGGAGGCTTCCTGGTGGAACTGTTCAGCAGCGACAAAAGAGCCCAGACGCTACCATGTCTTTAGGAAGTGTTCCTGCATTTGACAGGCGCTGGGCTGTTCCTGAGCATGGAGCTCTGTTGTAACTGGCAGGGCTTCCCTCAGAAGTGTTCCCACCACAGTGCAACTGGCACGTGTGGGCTGATGTGCCTTTGCCATGACAGCTGACTGAGTAACTTACATCACATACTGCTACCATGTCTCCCCACTCCTCAGAGTAGCCTTGAGTACTTCAAACACCGCGGGTCCCCACAGAGAGAGTGAACCCAGCGCTCTGCCAGGTTGTAGTGACATTAGAAAATGTCAGAAGCTCACAGTGTGTCCACAAGGCAGTCCTACAGAGGACACATGGATGTGGTTTACTCTTACCCTTGTCCTCTTCAGCCACGTGGAGCTTTGAGCCTCACTGTTCCCGTCACAAAATCTTTCTCTAGGATCAGACATTGCCTAAAGCAACATCTTCAGAGATCGTGCCTCTGGTCTCGGGCACTTATAGCAGAACAAAGAGATGTGCAAAGTCTCCCAGATTTCAGGCAACCAAATTTCAAGGGGAAGATGACACTATTCTAATGGTGAGATGAGTTAGTTTGTCACAAAGTTGAATTTTTAAATGTTTTATTATACTTGTTGAGAGACAGAGAGGGAGGGAGAGAGAGAGAGAATGGGAGCATCAGGGTCTCTTGCCACTGCAAATGAATTTCAAATGCATGCACCGCTTTGTGAATCTGGCTTCACTTGGCACCGGGGAAATCATACCCAGGTAGTCAGGCTTTGCAAACAAGTGCCTTTTACCACTGAGCCATCTCCCAAGCCCACAAAGTTGTTTTGTTTTGTTTTGTTGACTCAATACATCCTTTTCACTTTTCTACAATTAGACCGGTTTCATCCACAAGTTTGCAAATTGGCTGCTTTTGGAGATGGTCCCTGACACTCTCATGAAACTGACGAAGGATGCAGCAAGCCCCAGTGCATTCAGTGTGAAAGCAATGCAGCCAAGGTTGGCGAAGGCGTTTCCTCAAAGGCGTCTAAATAGAACACAGGAAGGGAGAGGCAAGCAAGAGGGAAATCAAAACAGACAACAACAACAACAACAACAACAACAAAACCAAAACACTGTTGATTGTATTGGAAGAAAACCAAGTGCAAGAGATTCCTGGTCTTTCCTTCACTCTCTACCCTCTGGGGTGTGTGTGTGTGGAGGGGGGATTGTCTCATGCCATGCCTGATACTTCTTTACAGTTAGTATTCAGCAATGAAACTCCTGTACTAAACAGCAGACTAACCTCAACTCCTTTTAGGTAAGCAAGGCTTGTTTCTCAACTCCACACCCTGCTGTTCCTAGTTAGCCTGTTTTGGAAATGTTGGGTGTGATTGGCCCGCTCCCACGAAGAGCCAACACGCAGGTGGAAACAGGCAGCTCTAGGCGAACTGATGTCACCAGGTTTTGCTGGTGAAGACAATAGGATGGTAAACGGACCTATAGTACAGCAAGCCTAACTGCGAGGCCAGCACGAGGCAGGAGGCAGACGCCCTGCGCAACCTGTGTCTCAATAGGGAACCACCTGAAACTGGCTGTTAGAGAACCCACTTTCTTACAAATCGCCCTCCCTTACTGTTTACCATCACTGTAGCCCAGGCTGACCTGGAACTCACTCTGTGGCCCCAGGTTGCCTTCAAACTCACTGTGATGCTTCCTACCTCCTCAGCCTCCTGAGTGCTGGGACTAAAGGTATGTGCCACTAAGCCCAGCTTTGCTGTTAGTTTTTACACACAGGTAGCAAACTTCTCACACAATTCACTACCTTGCTTTTGTACACAGTAGAATGTGAACACGTGCCCGTTCTTCATCCTATCTGCCTGGTTTCCACTGTATGCACAGCCGACAAATTCTCCCCTGTACCTTGTTGATGGATAAGCAGTTGACCCCTGCCCCCCGTCTCTCCCCCTGCACACCATGCTCTCACCAGTGTGTTTCTCATACACGACAGTGATCTTTTACAATCCCATATCAGACTTTGCCATTTCTCCGCATGAAGGCCTCCGGTGCCTTCCCATCAGCCCCAGAATGAAGTACAAACTACTCACGCAGCACTCTGTAGATGGACACCCTCAAATCCCTTTCTGCTTCTCTGATCTCCCTCCATACTGCTCACAATCTCACTGACTGTCTTCCACCTATGTCGAGCCTCTTCTGATACCTTGACTGATGAGACCCTGATTTGCCTGGGGAGCACTGCATTTATTGTCCCGTCTGTCTGGAGCGGCGTTCCCCAGAGTCTAAGTGCCAGAGCTGCCTCTCTGCTCAAGCATCAAAGCGTCGAGATCCACCTCTGGGAAAGTCCTTGTCGATGGGACACTGTCTGCAGGGCCTTCCTCGTCTCTGGTTACTTGCTGTCAATCACTTTACCCACTTGACAACTAAGATGCCCATTTTTATTTTATTGCATATCATATTGATATATGATCTCAAATAGCTGTTTTGATTTTATTGTAGATCATACTGTCTATCTCTGTCCATGAAGCTGTAAGCTTCCTGAGATCTAAAGACTGGCCTGATGTGTCCACTACTATATGCCAGGACCTAAAAGAGTGCTCATTGTGTTACCCAATAAACGCTTATTGTTTGCACGAGTGTGTACTATGAGTGTGCGCTAGGGCTGAATGGGAAAGAATGAGGAAGAACAGTGATGGTGGGAATTTTGCAAGCGGAATTTATAGCCCCACCTGGAAAGAATGGCCTGTTCTAGTACAATTGATTATTTTATCCTGGAAGTCCTAAAATTTATTACCAGGAAAAGGCTTGGGATCCCTGAACCAATATGGGTCCTAATCTTCCCGGGTAGGGAATGACATCACAGCTGGCAGCAGGATGCCCTGAGATCTCAGCATGTCACCTACTCTCTATAAGTCACCAGCGGCTTTCTGCACTTGGTAGGGCGAAAGCCTTGGCATTTATATCTGCATGTTTACACACTTGGGGCCTTTGTTAGCCTGACTCCAACCAGTAAGGAAAAGCCCTTATGTAATCCCCTGTCCCAGTGAGATGGATTCATAATTGCCTTTCTCCTCATTATGGCTCCAAGCTACTCCCCTTCCTGTGCTCTGGTCAATTTAGCTCTCACTGCATCTGTGAGGCCCTCTAGTACCCCCCAGGCCCATGCTGTTCCTGTTGGCTGTATAAGATACTTTCACTGACACGGTGAGCAAAATACTTGACAGAAACAACTTACAGATGAGTTCATTTTGGCTCATGGCTTCAAGTCCAGGCTATCATGACAGGGAAGGTATGGTGGAGCTCTTGATGGCAGGGACATGACCACAGTTCCTGTAGAGACAGCTCCTGGAGCCAGGGATAGCCGTAACCATCCCATGCTCCCTCTACTGACCTAGTTCCACCTGCCAGGTCCTCTCTTCCAAAGGCTCCAAAGCCTTCAAAGTACACTACCAACTAGACACTGAGTATTCAAAATATGAGGCTAGGGGGGCAAACCCTAACACATGCCTGTTCCTTGCCATGAGCAATATCTAAGGAAACCTTTGCTATTGAGGTCAAGACTGTGCCCAGACTTTGTTAGGACTATTTTTACACGCACGTCTGACTTCTCCATTCAGTTTCAAGGAGTGGAAGCCCTGTCTTATGACTTCTTAATTGTATCACAGGGTTATGGACTTAGCATTCAATAAACATAGATGTGATAAATTATTTTTACATTCAAAAGTGAACTGTTAGTTTCTTTTTTATTTCAGTGAAAACTATTGAAATTCTTCTCAGGTAGAAATATTCACTTCACCAAGCAACACCTTCCTTAAAAATAACCTATGGGAGCTAAGAGCCCATCTGGGTGACTCACATTTCTTCAGCGAGATCAATGGATGGTTTGAAATGAGATATGGAGTCATTAGTGAGCCATAGCTATGGAAGAATACAAGACTCTATTTATTATCTTTCCTAAACACACACAGGTTCATTGCCTAAGAGGTTTCCCAGACTAATCCTCTGGAATTTGACAGATCTGGGTTCCAGTCTCAGGATATTCTCCTAACTGAACATCTTAAAACTTCCCCATGTCTCAGTTCCCTAACTTGTACACTGTGGGAATTAAAATGGATAATTTTTGAGGCTCTTCTATTTTCTGTTTTGTTTTGGTGTGCGCGTGCATGTGCGTGTGTGTGTGTGTGTTTTTGGTAGAGTCTCACTCTATCCCAGGCGGATCTGGAAATCATTCTGTAGTCCCAGGCTGGTCTCGAACTCATGGTGATTCTCCTACCTCTGCCTCCCAAGTGCTGGGATCAAAGGCGTGTGCCACCATGCTCAGTGAGGCCCTTTCTATTTATAGGAATTTATATTATTCAAAAGAAAACACATCCGTCTTATTTGTGGTTAAAAGTATTTTTTTTACTTGTCAGAGTTTTCATTTAAACAGAGGGAGCAAGGGGAGTCAGATGAATTGGAAAATAAGCGCTTGGCTTATAAGTTGTTCAGTCTTGTAAAAGCTATCTGAGTCATTGAAATTAAGGGGACAAATTAATCATCTATCTTGATTTTCCTTCTTTGAACTGTATCTCATGGTAATCAAATAACCATAGGGACAATTTTTTTTAAAAGAAAACTTCCAGCTAATAAGTGGATAAGAAATGACAGAATTATACAATCACATTTGGAACTCTAATTGATGTTCACCAGGGGAAGCCATTAGATGAGAAGCTACGAAGAAAACTGACAAAGGAACAATCGGGCCAGAATCCAGCACTGGATGTCAGCATCAGCAAAGACTTCTGCCTGCCTCGCGATACGTCAGTACCCAGCTCTTCCTCACCGCTGGGGAAATTTACATTTCTGTGTAGTCCACACATATCACTAATGAAATTTACTCACCACCACACTGGGAAAAATTTCTATGAAGTAGAAATTAAATAATACAAAGACATCCTTGTTAAGTGTGATAATGGTGGTGTGTCTGGTTTTTTTTGTTTTGTTTTGTTTTGTTTTGTTTTGTTTTGTTTTGTTTTGTTGAGGTAGGGTCTTGCTGTAGCCCAGGCCAACCTGGAATTCACTATACAATCTCAGGCTGGCCTCAAACTTACAGTGATCCTCCTACCTCAGCCTCTCAACTGCTGGGTTTAAAGACCTGCCCCATCATGCCCGGTGGTGGTGTGTTTTTATAGGAAAATATCCATTTTCAAATGAGAAACACACTAGTTACACTTGGAATGAAATCAAACAAAGTCTAGGACTTAATATCCTACCTCTAGCTACCGAAAAGAAGTCAAGAATGAAAAAGCAAAAAGATTGAAGTTGACATTTAAAGCATGGTAGTTGTGGTACTGAGGTGATAGTCAAGTGGGAATTAATTTTGCTATTTCCTTCACTTTTGTGAATTTTAAAAACTTTTTTTATTAAATAAACTATTGTTTAAACCAAAAACCCAGAAAGTAGATTCACGGAGTGAGACAGAGGCTTTGCTTTAATTATGCTATACATTTGTAAACTCATTTGTGCATTTATTTAGGAATCTTTGGCCTTTGTGGAAGGAAATATATTTGTCCTCATACAATTCAATGCAAAGGAAAGCTACAGCTGCAAGAAACTTTAAACTAAATATGAAAAGAATGTGGCAAAGAGGAAACGTAATGACATGATTAGTAGTCTTGACGTTTAAGCTTTCATCCCCAGAGGAGAAAGTTACTGCCGAGAGGAATGGAGCATAGGATCTAGAGTCTCTATTCCTCTCATAACCCTCGAATCCTCTCCCCGCTAAGACTCAAGACCCATCAATGGTATTGTCCCAAAGTCTGGCTGGAGAGGAGGAGGCCCCCTTCTCTGTCTCTAAGGAAGAGATGAGCATATTAATGTCACGGGATTTCTTGAGAGGATTTCTTGAGACCAAAGAACCATTATGGGACCAAGGCTATCAGATAGTCTTTTTTTTCCAAGAAAATATTTTATTTTTATTTATTTGAGAGAGAGGCAGAGAGACAAAAAGAGGGAGAGGGAGGGAAGGAGAGAGAGAGAGAGAGAGGGAGAGAGAGAGAGAGAGAGAGGGAGAGAATATATGAATATGGACATGCCAGGGCCTCCAGCCACTGCAAATGAACTCCAAACGCATGGGACACCTTGTACATCTGGTTTACAAGGGTCTTGTGGAATTGAACTTCCACCCTTTGGCTTTGCAGGCAAACGCCTTAACTGCTAAGCCATCTCTCTAGCTCATCAAATAAGTCGTTGATAGCCAAGTCCTGCACAGGGGTGTGTGTCTAGCTCTTTGGAGAGTCTGACATTTAACTGGTATGAGCAAGCAGCTAGGGGTGGGAGTCGCGTGGCGCTGTCCGCTGTCCGCGGTGCTGATCACGCCTGTCCTCTGCAAGGTTTGGACAGTAATGAGGGAACTGGCTAATCAGTTCTCAGGAGTTCTCACAGTAGTAACATGAGTCAGGAAAAACCAGGGAAGTCTTTCTACATGCACAACCAGAGTCTGGAGGAGGGGAATTGGCTACTGGAGGACTTAGTCATGGGCCTGAGGTTTATGGCCAGGGCACAAAGAAAACTCCAATTCTGGAGAAAATTCAATTCTCTATGACCGAGGTATGAAATGACAGGGAAGGATCTGAGAGCCTGAAAGAAGACTGTAGTGGTTTAAGGTGCTTGCTTGCAAAGCCCGAAGGCCTAGATTCAGCTCTCTAGTGCCCACATACAGCCAAATGCGCAGAGATACACACATCTGGAGTTCATTCGTGGTGGCAGGAGGCCCTGGCCTTGTCTCTCTCTCTCCCCAAATAAATACATATTAAAAAGAAGAGTATAGGCTGGAGAAATGGCTTAGCAGTTAAGGTGCTTGCCTGAAAAGCCAAAGGACCTAGGTTCGATTCCCCAGGACCCATGTAAGCCAGCTGCACAAGGTAGCACATGTGTCTGGAGTTCATTTGCAGTGGCTGAAGGCCCTGGTATGCCCATTCTTTCTCTCTTTCTGCCTCTCTCTCTCTCTCTCTCTTTCCCTCTCTCTCTGTCTCTCTCAAGTAAATAAATCAAAAAAAAGAAGAGTGCAGTTAAATTCTATTAAACTATACTAATTCCCTGTTACATCATCTCTAGTGTGATAGGTCTCAGAGAAAGAGGACAAAGAACAATACTGTGGAACCCATGGAGCTAAGCGTTGAGCAAAGGAGACAGAATTTATGGTTGAATTACACAAATGCCCACTGTTTTTGGTGGGGAGATTACATAAGGTCGGGCAACACGAAGAACTTTCAGTAAAAAAGGTGAAGACATGAGAGAGCTTGTGTGTTGCTCACGGGCAGGAGACATCCTCATGGTGGGATACACTCTGGGCATCAGGACACAAGGCAGCCATCTCGGTGGCTGGAACTAAACGGCAGGTGCAGAGTGGGATCTGAAGTCAGTCTGTGATGCCTAGCAGCCCTAGACCTTTTCCCTTTCCATGCATAGGGAATGGTTTGCTCTTGTTTCCTAGTTACCACCAAACGCATCCCTCAACTACAGAAGTCAGCAGCAACATGTTTGCCAGGAGATCGCTACTGGGCACCACCTCGAGTGTTAGGATGGGGCACCAGCCCTGCTGTGCCTAAGGTGAAGAAGTTGACCCTTCTGATATTGAGCCCAGTGGAAATGCACTCTGGCTCAGTGTATTTTGCCTTGGTCCAGTGAACTTGACTATCTTTTCAGCGGCTCCTGAAGCAGATTCATTGCTTCAGACATACAACTGGATGGAACCCCTAGGGAAGTCTTTACCATTCCCCACAAGGTTTCCCCTACTGCTTTATTTTTCCACAGCTGCAAACAAAATTACCACAGAGTTGGTGGCTAAACACAATAGGAACATATTACTTCAAAGATCTGAAAACAGAAATCTTAAGGGAAGGTGTCTGTGGGGCCATGTTTTACTCTGAACACTCCAGCACTGAGTCCCTTTGTCTCTTACTGGTTTTGGTAGGTACTAACCATCCTTGGTGTTCCTTGGCTTGTAATTGCTAGTTCTATCTTTGTTCTGTAATCTTTCTGCATCCCTCTGTGGTCTCTCATCTTGTATGAACACAGCTACCTTTGGGTTTAAGGCCCACTCTAAATCTAGGATGATTTTATCCTTTAAAACATGCCATTTACTGGCCTCAATATCCATGACCTCATAGTGCCTGAAACTACCTACACAAGACCATCATAAGAGGAGGGAAAGAACATGACATCAAAATCAAAGAGAGACTGATTGAGATGGGGATGGGATATGATGGAGAATGGAATTTCAAAGGGGGAATGGGGGGAGGGAGGGTATTACCATGGGATATTTTTTTATAATCATGGAAAATGTTTTTAAAAATTGAGAAAAAATTTTAAAAATGCCATTTACAAATATAGTCACATTCTGAGTTCAGAGTGGGCAATAATTTGTGGGATGGAAATACTGTTAGAACTTTGACACCTACCCCTAGAGATTTAAAAATACCTTTCTAAGTGTCAGGGGATGTGCTACAGCCAGAGACCTTTCAATTACTTAGAGAGGAGAAAGAGATCTCCATGGATGTTTAGAAAGAGGGAAGTCTGCAGCCATCTGTCCAGGAATCAGAAGCTGCTACAAGCTGATGCTTAGCATCAACTCATTCATTCACTCACATAATTGCAAAGACCTGTTAAGTGCAAGGTATTCAGAATACAAGTGTCAATCAAGCAATGTCCTTACCCTTGAGATACTCAAAGTCTGACAATTGTAATTGGAAAGATAATTGCAATTCAGTACTGTGCTGCAAATTGAGGTATGAGCAGAATGGTGAGGATATGACTTCATTTGTGATAGTCAGGGAACTTCACAGAGAAGTTAGTAGCTAATCTGAATTTTGAAGGTTGTATAAGAATTAAGCAGCAGAAAGAAACTGCAGGTGCAAAGTTATCTCACCAGTATCTACTTATAAAAAACTGTTAGCTTGGCCAAAAGATGTGATTTCATGCAAAGTAAAATTTAAACAATAGCTGGCCTCATAGTGCAGGGAGCTATTAAAGAGGAGAGTGAGGAAAAGAGAAAGACTTTAGAATGGAAACGGCTACACATAGAGACTGTGTCTATTGCTAAGCTCAAAGTACCACATCATTCTCTGATTGGAGAGGAAAAGTCAGGAAAAAAGGGTGATTCAACATGACAGTAAGAACCACAGAGCAAAGGTGGCTAGGCAAGAAAGGTCTCCTGACACTTTATGTGCGTGTGTGTGTGTGTGTGTGTGTGTGTGTGTGCATACACACATGCTCATGCCCATGTATTGAGGGAAACACTTGGAGAAACAATGATGAACTTTAAAAAATTTTTAATTAATTAATTCATTTATTTGACACACAGAGAGAGAGAGGCAGATAGAAAGACAATGGGTGTACCAGGGCCTCCAGCCACTGCAAGCGAACTCCAGACACAAGTGCCACCTTGTGTATCTGGCATATGTAGGTCCTGGGGAATTAAACCTGAGTCCCTTGGCTTTGCAGGCAAGTGCCTTAACCACTAAGCCATCTCTCCAGCCCATGAACTTTTATCTGATAACCCTAATGCCATAAATGATAAAAAGGTTCATCTTCATTCTCTCCACTATAATGATTTAAACGTTTGCTATGTCAAAATTTCTAATCCAGAGACTTTGGGAATTTCATGGGAAGAAGTGAGTATTTTAAACACTTTAAATGTATTTGCTATTTGATAATAAATTTAGTTTTATGCTTCTGCTATTAAAAGTATGTCCAAGAAGCCATGGAGCCAGGTACCAATATACCACGTCTTCAGATTTTATTACAGGTGAACAATCTTTGCATTAGAGATTTCTCCTTCCCAAGCACATTCCATTTTGAAAGCAAGAAACGTAGAGAGATGGCTTAGTGGTTAAGGTGCATGCCAGCAAAACCAAAGAACCTAGGTTATATTTCACAGTACCCACATAAAGCCAGATGCACAAGGTGGTGCATGTGTCTGGAGTTCCTTTGCAGTGGCTAGAGGTCCTGGTAATCCACTCTTTCTTTCTTTCTTTCTTTCTTTCTCTATCTTTCTTTTTCTTTCTTTCCCAAATAAATAAATAAACTTTTTAAAATGTAGAGATAAATTCTCTTCTCCCTCCTCTCTCTTCCCTTGAGTTATCTAACACAAATGCTGGGCTTTTCAGGAACCAACTCTAGGCCACCCTTGCTTTTCTCAAGTTTCTCGTTCTGCACAGGCTTCCGTTAGGACTTATTCATGATGTCAGTACTGTCTGCTATAGTTTGGATCTCAAATGTCCTCTGAAGACCCACAGGTTAAAGGCCCAGTCCCCGGAATGGTGCTAATGGGAGGCAGGGAAGCCTTAAAGATGTGCAAGTCCCTTAGGTGGGTGAGGATGTGCCCTTGAGGAGATGGCGGATCCTGGCTCCTTCTTCTCTCTGCTCCCTGGGTTCTGATGAGGGTGTCCTTGCCCTGCCATGCACTTCCACCATCATGTGCTTCCCTGTCACATGTGCTTCCAGGTCCAAAACAATGGGGCCAATCAATCACGGACTGGAACTGCCCAAATAGTACATCTACCGTGCATAATAAGAACCAACTGCCACTGGCCTGTTAGTTGATATCAACATAACCACAGGGGTTTTTACAGATGTGGTAGTAAAAAGGTCTGAGCTGTTTATTTTGTCTGAGGAGAAGTCATATTAGGTAAATAGAAAACAAAAACAAAGGAAGAAGCCGGGCATGGTGGCGCACGCCTTTAATCCCAGCACTTAGGAGGCAGAGGTAGGAGGATCGCCGTGAGTTCGAGGCCACCCTGAGACTACATAGTTAATTCCAGGTCAGCCTGAGCCAGAGTGAGAGCCTACCTCAAAAAACCAAAAAAAAAAAAAAAAAAAAAAAAAAAAAGGAAGAGGTAAACTTGGACATCACTTGGAATTAACATTATCCTTAAATCCTAAAATGCTACTGAATTACCTTTGGAACATTCTTGTCAAAGATGTGAGCCTCTATATTCTTAGGTGGAAAGGAAGGCTATGCCAGGGAGGTAGAAATGCCCAGGAGAACTCTAGAAGGTTCTTTTTGAGAAACAGAATGGGATGGAAGAGGAAGACAAACCCTGTGGGGACAGCAGTCCCAGGAGAAATCAACTCAGCTTAAGTACAAAGCCTAGTTAGGTGGAGATTGGAATTGAATAAAACGAAGCTGGAAAGGCGAGCTCAGATCTTTGACCAGCATTCCCGTGCCTTTTTGTTGTTGTTGTTGTCAGTTTGCAGTAGGATGCATGTAATCTGGACCACACTGACAAATACCTGAGAGTCTATAGCAGGCCAGACCAAAAATTATCCATATCCAAGTGTGGTGGATCACACTTGTAATCTCAACATGCAGGAAGATGAGGCTGGGAGATAGCTGAGTTCAAGGACAGCATGGGCTCTGGCATGAGACCTCATAAACAAGAAGGAATGGAAGCAAGAACAGGGAGGGAGGAAGTAAGGCCAACAGGAAGGGAATGGAAGGAAACAGAGAGGGGAAAGGAGGGAGGAAGAAAACAGTGAGCCACCAAGGCAGGAACCTCGGGTCAGGCTGCCGGTGTCCAGAGTCAAAAGAAACCAGAAGAGGAGTCAGGACCTCGGATAGCTCCCTAACAGCCAGACACTGCCAAGTGATTTCTCTTGAAGCAAAGGTTTTTTCTAAGCACACACAACTCGAGACTGTCTGGTCATCCTCATCCCTTAAGCGAAATGGTCACATTGTGAATGGTCCTGGCATGACCTTCTCTTCTTGGTAAGGGGGGGGGTCTAGTCTCCATAAAATTCTCTGCCCACTTTTCTGCTTAACTGCGAGGTGATGAGGGAATCCCTAGCCCTCTGGTCTCCTAGTATCTCCTAGTGGGTTAGCCTGCCTGGTAACTCTATTTATTCCCCTTTAAGATCCTATGCTCCCTCAGTTCTACTGCTTGTGTGGTAGAGAGAATGGCAGAACAGGATTCTGGTATAAAGAACCTGGCGTGTTTAGCTTTTTCCTGGTTTGGCAGGGGAGCTAATGTCGATGGAGTACCCACTGTGCTCTCCCCTCCTTCCACGCTGGCCCCATCCAGCCTGTGCTTCTCACTAGGCTTGTGCAGACACGTGCACGGGCCCCGGGGCCTGCACACTTGCCTTTGCCAGGTGATCCATTGTTAAGTACCATGCCAAAGGCTCAGTCTGATCATTTCAAGTGTCTGGAACAGAATATGGTCTTGGAGACTATGGTGCTCATTCAGTCAGAACTTTTTAAAAATAAGTTTTTAAAATAATTTATTTGTTTTGAGAGAGAGAAAGATAATGAGAATGTCAGGCTTCCAGCCACTGCAATTGAACTCCAGATGCGTGCACCATCTTGTACACCTGGCTTTACGTGGGTCCTGGGTAATCAAACTGTTAGGCCAGACCATGCTCAAAAACAAAGGACCTAACATGGTGGCCATGCCCTCGAGTAACCCCTCCTCCCACATTCCTGGACATGATTGGGACCATCAGTTTCAAGACTCCCCTGCTGGCCAACGGCTGGTCCCCCTCCCTAGTTGGGACCTTATAAGGAGACCTCTGCTCCCTCCCATCCTTGAAATAGTTACTTTCCTCAGCCTGTCCCTGGTTCCTAGTAACACAACATCTTCCCCCGCCCTCCCCTTAAAAGACCTCGATCTTAGGTCATGGATGTGACTTCTCTGGCCTCACATCTTAGGGCCAGAGAGCTGATCCAATAAACCTGAACTAGCTTTACTGATCTGGTCTTATCTGGTTCCTCGCATCTGGTCAAGCCTTTCATGAACCTGGGTCTTTAGGCTTCACAGACAAGTGCCTTAATTGCTAAGCCACCTTTCCAGCCCTCAGTCAGACTTTTGTCTGCAGACAACCTGTTACTAAGGCAATCATAATGGACGATGGGGATGATGGTGGGGAGGAAAACTCAGGGTCTTTGTGGTGTTGGGATGCATTATGCATATGTGAGAAGATTTTACTGGTACATTTCTCCCCACCAGACTCATGCTGCCCCTTGAATGATGTTGTTAATCTTGACTCTGACCTTGACTGGATTGAACAATGCCTACAAGATCAGTCAGGCCCACCTCTGAGTATGTTTCTGTCCAAAGAGCTGGATCATGAGAAGGTTCTGCTCTAACGGGTTCAAAATTTGATTGGACTACTGAGGAGGCAGTGGGACTGTGGGAGATAGGGTCTGGTTGAACAATGGGTTGCTTGGGATGAGCCTTAGAATGCTAGCTCTTGGTCCTCATCTCTTCTTGTGCTTGTCTACTTCTGGTTGTCATGAGATGAGCGGTTTTCCTCGGCCACGCCCTTCCTCCATGAAGCTCTGCCTCACTGAATCCAAGAAACAAAGGAGCCAGCTGACCACTGACTGATTTCTCTGAAACCACGAGCCACAATAAATCTGTCCTCCTTTACATTGTTTTAGTCAGATACTTTGTCACAGTGACAAAAATGTCTAACTGATATAAACGGACAGCTGAGGAAGAAGAGTCCTCTACCACTGCACCCTTTTCTCCACACACCATGATGATGAGCACATAGGGAGGCACAGCAAACAGAGATAGAGGAGGCTGTCTCTCACTGCCTTGTCTTCCTTCTTGCTCTGTGGCAGTTGAGGGTGCAGGACTGTGACAGGCAGGATGGGCACCAGAAACAAAGCCCTAGAAAACCTCAAATGGCTGCTGTCTGCATCCCTCTGCTGCTGCCTTAAGTAGACTATCCCTAGGCCTCAATACTGTTTAGGCTACTAAAGCACCTTTGCTGCAGAAGTTCACCAAGTGGATTCAAGGGTCAAACCTTTGTCTCTTTCATACCTCTCATACCTCACAGACTCATCAGGAACACCCCACATCTAGGACATGAATGCCTGCATGAAGACACAGGCAATCTGACAGCTGTGAAGTGCTGTACACAGCCTCACTGTGTTATTGCTTCAAACGATGGCTATTCTATCTGTATTGGATCTGGGTTTACTGTGTTACGGGGAATGTGTTGTCCTAACTCCATGTTAGGACAACATAGCATCACTCCTTCTAGAAGCAGTGCTGGCTGCTGAGTTGGGTTTCATCAGTGGCCATGGTACACGGGCAGGTCTGCAGCAGGATTTGGAAGAGGAGAAGAGACACCAGGCCAGCTCTGGCTAGGGAAGGCTGGGAGCGGCATGGCAGAGGCTAGCTTCAACCCAAGATAAGAGAGACGAGTGAGGGAGGCAGTGCACCAAGGAGGGTAAATCTGAAAATGAGCCCTTCACTCTAACCCATCAACTAGGTGTAGACCCAAAGTCAGAAAAAGAGAGAAGCCTGCCAACAGCAAAATGATAATCAAAAGAATATTGGGGGGGGGCTGGACAGATGGCTTAGAGGTTAAAGCGCTTGCCTGAGAAGCCTAAGAACCCACGTTTGACACTCCAGATCCCACGTTAGCCAGACGCACAAAGGTGGGGCAAGCACAAGGTCTCACATGCCCACTAGGTGGCGCAAGCGTCTGGAGTTCCATTGCAGTGGCTGAGGCCCTGGCATGCCAATTCTCTCTCTCCTTCTTTTTCTCTGTCTCTCTGTTTGTCTCTCTCCTCTTCTTCTCTCTCTCAGTAAAAAATATAAATAAATAAAATTTTTTTAAAAAACAGAATATTGAGGACATGAACATTTTCACAGTTACAGATGTGACAAAGTATTCCTTAATATTTTGAGTTTGGATGTGGGGCTGGAGACATGACTCAGCAGTTAAGTGCACTTCCTGTACAAGCATAAGGGTCTGAGGGGGGCGCACACTGCCCAATCCCACATCTATCAGCTGGGCATGGTCATATGTGCCTGTGACCCAAGTCCAGCAGGGGAGCAGAGACCCGAGCATCCCTGGAGCCCAGTAAGCTCTGGAATTAGTAAAAGGGGACTCCAGCTCAAAATAAGACCAGGCAGAAGACTGATGGAGTGGTTCACTGGATGTCCCACTCCGGACTCAGGTGAGCATATGGGGCCCCACAAGGGTGTGTAGATGTGCATATACCACATGCACCACACACAGACACACATGCACACACAAAAACAAAAACAAAATTTTAATAATTTTTTTCACTTGGCTGATATCTTATTTGATAGTTTATAGGTGATATAGTTACTTTTAAGCTCAGTACTACAAATGAACAAGTAAAATCTTTTCTAGAAAAATGCATAGGAAGTGAATTTGGTGACATCCCTACCTCCTCCCTTGTTTTTCGCCTCCCTTCCTGCTTGCTGGGGATGACACACAGGGCCTTGTGCGTGCTAATCAAATATTCTACTTGCATGTCTCTGGTTCAGTAGAATTTATGTCCTGACATCACAAACACTGACGAGCCACTAATCTTCCAGGGAGGAAGCAGGAGGAACAGAGCTCCCGGTGTAATAAGTGCCCGTGGACATCGCCGGGGTAAGTAGAGTCTACACGCCCAGGGGACAGGGGCCCTGTGGAGCACGTCCCAGCGAGGGCTGCCCCTCGCCACCCTGGCCTCAAGCAAGAAGGGGGAGCTACCTTTGTTGTCATGCCAGACCCTCAGCTTGCAGAGGTGGCCCAGACTCAGCATGTCGGCGAAGCTGAACGTGTCCGTGTTGTTACGCTCAAACTTGTTCCAGTTGGCCGACTGCTTCAGGGCCAGGGTCCCGCTGTCCCCGTTCTCCCCGAAGATGATGATAAACACGTTGGCATCCGTGCCCGCTCCTGGGGAGACACAAGGTGAGGATCTGACAGCGGTCACTCGCACAGTCCTCTGCTCTGGGTTTGCTCCTGGACCCCTGGAAAGAGCTGGGGTGTAGGGAATGGAGGCCGGAGTTGACAAGGCTGGGAGTGACGTCTCCGGTTCTGTCCTTTACCTTCTCTTTGCATGCTGTTAATGTGGTCCAACTGCAGTCACAGGAACTATGAGTGTTCAAGCCAAAAATGCATCTATTTCTGTGGAAATACTTCACAAATTTTAGAGTCAGGCTGGAGGGATGGCTTAGCGGTTAAGGTGCTCTCCTGCAAAGCCTAAAGACCCAGGTTTGATTCCCCAGGACCCACATAAGCCAGATTCACAAGGGGGCGCATGCTTCTGGAGTTTGTCTGCAGCAGCTGAAGGCCCTGGCATGCCATTCTCTCTCTCAAATAAATAAATTTTTTGAAAAATTAAGTCATGCCACTCACGCTCGCTTTACAGTTTAGATGCAGGATATCTCCTGCACAGTGTAGGGTCAGAAGGACTCAGGAAAGTTCCTAACTTCCCTAATCTGCCTCTGATGGATACTTCCATACAGCTTCAGATCATTTGCTTAAGTCAAATAGAGGCACGGGTCCCGGTTAAAAAGCGGATGCTCCTGGGATAGGGATCGGAGATGCTCTTCTGACACTCACCCATCACTGCCAATGAGCCTAATTGTTTTCTAAGAGCACATCACGAAGGAGCAGAGGGCTCCAGAGCATGTGGACACTTGGGACTTGAAGCAATCACAAGGAAAGCTGCACCACGAGGAGAAGGAATGTGCCCAGAATAAACTCCACCAGACTTACTGACCTGTCATTTGCACCTAGGAATCTACCACGAAAGCTTCATTTCTCTGGCAAACGGCTGTGTTGGAAATGTAAGCTGCCATAGGCCAATAGTCATTCACAGTCAGTGTGAGTGAGCCTGCCAAATTCTTTGCAATGTCCTCTGGAGAGTATGCTCAGTGTCGGCAGAGGAGGCAGGAGCATGGCCTCCGTGGCCAAAAGAAAGGGTGTTCTCTGTTAGCTCCCAGCCTTTGACTCACTAGCTTGCACTTTTTTCTCTTCTTCTGAGTGTCCCAGCTGTCCAATGGCTCTATTTTTTTTTTTTTTATCTTCCTGTACTTGACTTTGGTATCTCCTCTGGGAAGCCCCGATGATCTCAGCCCTGATCCCAGGCAGGTGTGAGGCAGGCTCCCTCAGACACCCGAGAAGCACCTAGGGCGGTACCTGGCAGGGCCTTGCCACAAAGCATTGTGTCGGTGCCACCAGGGTGGCAGACCTTCAGGGGCCCCCGAGTCACAGCTCTATCCTAAGACTCCAGGCCAGAGGCGGCATTCAGTGGGTGACTGTGAACTACTGGACATGCTGAGAGTGCACAGCATGGGAGTGACAGGCAGCAGAGAATACAGGAAGCTAGAGGGCTTAGAGCAGAGCACAGGTGGCACCCCCAGAGAATGCCCTCCCCAGTTCTGTGAGGGACAGGGAAGAAGCCAGTTTGGAGAGGAAACAGAAGGTGACAAACTGGGTATGATTTGGATTGACTAGATTCTGAAGGCCATGTGAAGAAAAACGACCAGACCAGAAGCCAGGTCCTAAACCTCCATTGGAAGGTACGCGGCAAGAGTGCAGGGAGCTGGAGAAACGCCAACCCACCCAGGATGTCGCTGGTCTTCACTGAGACGGTGTAGGACGTCCACTCCATCATCTCCTCCCCGTCGATGACGGCACACATCTCGCACACCAGCGTCTTCTTGCCCTTCCTCTGGGACAGCCAGTCTCCATAGTAGAACATGGTCAGGTCTCCTGTGGTCATGTTCTTCAGTAGGATCTGGGGAGAGACCAAGTGGAGATGTCTGCCCTCCCTCACTCCAGAGTCCCTGCCTAAACCCCAGCGACCCAGGGTCCCAGACCCCACGAGCTCCATGACTCGGACTTGAAGGTGTGGAAAAGAATCTGCCCTATGTGTTATGCATGAGTCTGAAGGCTTCATGGATTTGGGAACTGGAAATTCATCTTTAAAAAAGCTTCATGAGGTTGGGTGTGGTGGTGCACACCATTAGTCCTAGCGTCTGAGAGGCTGAGGTAGGAGGAGCACTATGAGTTCAAGGCCAGTTTGAGCTTCAGACTGAGAGTTCCAGGTCAGCTTGGATTATAGTGAAACTCTGATTCAAAAACTAAGGCAGGTGGGCTTCCTGAGTGGTGCACAGGTTAGGTTGGCTGAATAAACGACAGGAAAATGACTAATCAAGCCACTGTCATCCACAGACAATTGGGAGCTCAATGCTGACTCTGGCCAGATTGTTGTTGGCATGGATGCCATATTGTTGGCTCGAGGAAAGTCTGACAGTGGCTAAACAGGGGGAGGAGGATCCTGAGGGGACACGGAACAGATGGCCTTGAGTGGATGAGGGATGAGAAGACTCTCCCAGGCAGGCAAGCGGAAGGCGTAGTTACGAGTTGAATTGGGTCCCTCTCTCCCCTAACCCTTACTCTCTCAAGATGTGACCTTATTTAGAAAGAGAGCTGTCACAGGTGTAGCCTGTTGAGATGAGGTCACCAGGGTGGACCCTAAGGGAAAAGAGATGGGCAGTTGGATTCTGAGTGTCATGTGATGCTACTGCAGGCCAGGAGTTAGCAGAGCTAGGACAGAGACCTAGAGCGGATCCTCCCAGAGCCGTTAGAGCATGCACAGCCCAGATGTGCGAGAGAAGGGATTTCTGCTCTCCGGAACCCTGGTAGGCAGTACTGATCTTGATCACAGCCACACGACACTGCCGCTTGCTGTACAAAAGGGGAACCACAGACTGGAGAGCCCAGGGCCCGTGTGACTTGTGAGACTCTCATCTGTGTCGTCAGTACCACTGTCCTTCAGCTTTGGGACTACACACAACATGGAATACGCAGGGAACACTCTCATCACAGGGGTGCTCATAAAGTGGAGCATGCTGACCGCCCTCCTCTGCCCCAGAAACATGAGGTTCAACGGCGCAGGGCACCCTGATACTACACAAGAATGGAGCGGGTGAGCAAATTATAACAGCAAAGTCCTCTGAAGGAGCCAGCTTCTTTTATCAGGAGAACCCAACTATGTGACTGTGTGTGGTACGTGCCCATGTGCTGGGAAGGGGGCAATGAAGGCAGAAAGAAGAAACCTCAGGCTGCCTTCAACCTAAGAGCCCAGAGACTGGGCTCCAGCCACACTGCTGGGTGGGATCAGGCTCCTCCCAGGACAGAGAGCAGAGTGGGAAGAGGCAAGCCACCTCGGTCACTATGGGATAGCAGGGACATCTGAAGCTCACTGCCATCAGGCTAGCCTCTTTCTGCCTATTTTTCCATTCCTCTCTGTCCCAGAGGAAGCCTACCCCAAGCTTCCCTCGCCCACACTCTGCCCACCATATTGTATTCTCTAGCAGCCAATTTAGCTTTCTCTGGACACAAATCAATAAAGCCTCATTTTCTGATTAATTCACTCTGAAGGGTCCATCGGAGTCGATGGCCTGGTTCATGCATTACTTCTCTCCAGTGATAGCTGTACTTTAACAAGGTCACTGATAACCCAAGAGCAGGGAGGAGCAGAGACAGGGGCTGGCAGGGAGAGGGGGCCACACTTTACCCTCTCCAGGAACCACTCTGGCCGGCTGCCCATGCCATCGATGCGGATGCGCATCTTGGTGAAGGGAGCGATGTCCAGGATCTCCATGATGAAGGTGTCGTTCTGCTCCCGCTCAAACCTGGAGGAAGGCATGAAGAAGGAAAGCTGGCCTTGGCCAGGTAAGGGGTGGGGAGGCCTTTCTCAGCCACCTCTCTCTCTGCTCCTGGCAGCTCCCCAGCAGCACATCTCTTGCACCCCAGATGGGCTCCTAAAAGACCAGGTTAAGCAGGCTTGGCTGGTAGGAATATCTATGAGCTATCAGTTCTGGGTTCTAATTTCATTTACTAGTTGCCTAGCCTCCTTTTGGGATTTTAGAGGACTTTCCCATAGTCTGGGGAGAGTGACGCAAACCCCGTGAGCTCCCAGAACCATCCTTGTGACCAAATAGATATGACATCAATTCATCTGTTTATTTATTGAGAGAGAGAGAGAGAGAGAACAGGCATGTCAGGGCCTTAGCCACTGCGAATGAACTCCAGACACATGCGCCCCCTTGAGCACATGTGTGACATTGAGTGCTTGCCTCTGTGTATCAGGCTGCCTGGGACCTGGAGATTCAAACATGAGTTCTTAGGCTTTGCAAGTAAGCACCTTAACCGCTAAGTCATCTCTCCAGCCCAATTAAAAAAATATATTTTATTTACTTAGTTGCAAGCAGAGAGAGACAAAAAGAAGGCAGAGAGAAAATGAGGGAGAGAGAGAGAGAGAGAGAGATAGAAAGAGAATGCCATGGCTTCTAGGTGTTGCAAATGAACTCCAGATGCATGCTCCACTTTGTGCATCTGGCTTCATGTGGGTACTTGGGAATCGAACCCAGGTCATTAGGCTTCGAAAGCAAGCACCTTAACCACTGAGCAATCTCTCCAGCCCATGTGACATCAATTTGCAAGACGAAAAGGAATTTCACACCTGCAAAGTTCTGAGTGCTATCCTGTGGGTGACAGAGCCACTGCGTCGCAGCAGGGCACGCTGTACACTACACGACTCTAGAGGGCACCAGTCACATCTTTCCGTGGGCAAGCCATACAACGGAACACCCAGGCTCTGGACTGGGCAGTGCTCCTGAAGACAGGAGAGTGGCGGCAGCAGCGTTGCTCTTGCCGCTGCTACGCTTTTCCTTCCCGGGGACCTGCCATCACCTCAGGGGTGCCCCCTCTATGGTCAGTCCTCACTGCTCTGTCCCACGGAGTCACCTGAACACTGAGGCCTCCAGGGTGGGCTGCTGGGCTGCGGACCGACTCCAGATGCCGCTGCACTGCGGATGGCCTGCAGTGGTGCAGGTGGCCTAATGGTAGTTGCTATGCTACCTTGGGGACAAGCCATACTTCTAAAAATAGGCCACGCCCAGTGGCGGCCCGGACTATGAGGCCTGCACAGTGAGAAGTAAGCCCTGGTGAGAATGCGGGCCGCCACTCCCGTGACAATGTGCTCATGCGCCTCTTATGATGAGCACTACGCAGGTGGGGAGGTAGCTCAGGACAGGGGTTGACTTGCTACTGACTTTTGAGCTTTGGCCTCTGTCTACAGCACCTGATAGCAGGGGTGCACAGATCGCACCCCACAGTGCCCTCTGCGTGTGCATGTGTGTGTGCGTGAGTACACACAAGCGTGTGCTGGCCTCCATCCTGAGCACACAGCTTTGCTTGGGTGAGGTGTCTCCCTGCACAGCCCGTGCCGTGTCCATGACACATGTGTAGCAGACTTTCTTTCTATCTCTTCCATGGAGACACGGACCCCCAACAAGGACCCTCAGGCATAGGTGCGGCAACGTGCGGATGCAACACAGCAAAGTAGGGTGCTGGGACAAAGCCAAGCTTGCCAACCACACTAAGAAATGCGGGCTCCCCTCCCAGAATCAACCCTCGCCAGAGAAAGAAAGTGCTCTTACTATAAGGTATGTTGAAGCGTTTACGGTGTGGTTGCCTCTCTTCCTTCCCCTCCCTCCCTCCCCTCCTTTCTCTGCTTCCTCTCTCTTTATTCCCTACTCCCTCCCTCCAGCAAGGGCTCTGGACATCTGCCAAGCAGAACACAGGAGTGAGAGGATCAACCGGAGAAAAGCTGGGAGTTTGGAGTTGGGTGGGGTTCAGCATTGGAGTAGAGAGGGGAGACTAGCAGGCTGAGGGGCGATGGCCAGACCATGGCTGAAAAAGAGAACTCTGACCCACAGCCTCTGCAGGAAATTTTAGTCTTGGTTCAGCACTTGGCTGAGGATGGCCAGGACTTAGTCAGAGACTGCCAGCTTCCTGTCTGGTCTCAGTTCTCAAAACGGAACCAACAAGCAAAACCCAACCTGCTCTTTAATTCAGTCACATAGGATGTCCTATGTATGTCCTGTTTACCCAGCTTTCCCTTTAGATCCACAGTTTCTGTTCTCTGGCCCAAATTTTTCTCAGCCTTACCATGCCACAAATAATGCTCCACTATATACAGCTTTCCCACCCCTACCATACTTAGTTGATCTCCAGGTTCCAGCAGGCTTTAAATAAAATGTTCTCATTGGCGCTCTGTTTCTTCCTACAACTGTCTGGGTCCAAATCTCAGTTCTCCCACTTACTAGCTGGGTAAGTTACTTCATCTCTCTGTGTCTTGGGCACCCTATGACCTGGGCATGACAGCAGTAACAGTGCAGACTAGAGGGAGTGCTGTGGGTTAACATAGATGGAAAAGCACTTCCAACAGTGCCTATCCTAGAGCAGGTGCTCAGAGATAGTCATTTTTTTTTATTTGAGAGATAGAGAGAGGGGAGGGAGAGAGAGAGACAGAGACAGAGAAAGAAAGAAGATAGTCATTCTTAGTATCAGCGCCATTGCTAGCTACTGTAGGGGGATTCCAGGAGAAAATTATGGAGTCACATGGCCAAGAGCGGAAATACAAGGCAAAGGCATGTAGAGCTCTTCTTGTCAGACCTCTGAGATGAGAAGGAACACAGCACCTGCTCTTGTGAGCTGCTTTGTCCATGGGAAGAAATTCTCTGCCTGGTCCCTAGTAGCCTCACCTCCATCATCACCTTCATCACTATCATCATCATCATCATCATCATTTATCCCCATCCAGCATTTCTTTTTTCCCTGCCTCTCCTTCGACATTCTTAATGTTTGAAAATTTATCACTTTTATTTTGCAATCATTTTAGATGCATAAAATTTGCAAACATACAAGAGTTCTGGGATGGGGAGATGGCTTAGCAGTTAAAGGCACTGGCTTAAAAAGCCAGCTACCCTGGGTTCAATTCCTCAATACTCACGTAAAGCCAGATACACAATGTGGTGCATGCATCTGGAGTTTGTTTACAACTGCAAAAGGCCTGGTGTGCCCATTCTCAATCTCTCTTTCTCTCTATGTGTGTGTAAATAAATTAATTTAAAAAATAAAAGAGGGCTGGAGAGATCGCTCAGTGGTTAAGGAGCTTGCCTACAAAGCCCAACAACCCAGGTTTGTACCATGTAAAGCCAGATGCACAAAGTGGTGCATGCATCTGGAGTTTGTTTGCAGAGGCTGGAGGCCCCGGTGTGCCCATTCTCTCTCTCTCTCTCTCCAAATAAATAAATAAAATATTTTTAAACTAAAAAAATAGAAGAGTTCTTACCCTTCACCCAGCGTCCCCTGTTGTCAACATCTTACATTATCACAGTGTGGTGGGCAATGATGCAACATGCCAATAATGTGTAAACATGATTATGATATATGATATATTTGAGAGACTGGACGAAAGAACAAAGGAAGGAGTTGCTATGGACTGAGTGTTCAGGGCTGGCTCTAGAGAGAGAAAAGTGTTGTGTTAGAGCAGACAAAGGTGTGGCAGCACCAAGACCCCATGATGTGCAGCTGAGGAGGCTGAGGAGAGAGTTGGGTGGATGTGAGGCAGGAGTAGGTTTGGGCCTCTCCACGTACCTGGCCTTCTTTTTGTCCAGTTGCACCTCCTCTGTGCTCCCATTGATGCCGTAGAGAGTCATAAAGATGTTGGAGTCAGTTCCCCCGCCGACCACGTCACCAGTCCACACCGTCATCTCGTAAAGCACCTGTCGTGAGAGGGACTTGCTTTTGAGCCTCAGCTCTGCCCACAAACCCATCTAACCCTCCTCAGTCTTCCCAAGGATGCTCTTCAAACTCTGCCACTCTGAAAGGAGCCTGCTCTGGTCAATTACATATGCATGGACAAGCAGCACCTGGCCTGCTGCATTCTGGGCCTTTCTGAGCCCACCCAGCCAGGAAGGAGTCTGCTTCTGACGGTCACTGTGTGACATGGAGATATGTCAGCCCAGCCCTCACCAACCCGTTGCCAGCCCATGCATCCTAGGTGTCCATGGTGTATTAGGGTAGTGCTTTTAGGAACCTCCAGAGCTCCATTTAAATCCAGGTCTGGGGCTAGAAAGATGGCTCAGCAGTTAAAGGCACTTGCTTGCAAAGTCTGATGGCTTGGGTTTAATTCTCCAGTACCTATGTGAAGCCAGATGCACAAAGTGATACATGCATCTGGAATTTGTTTGCAGTGGCAAAGGCCTTGTCATGATGTATCTCCTTCCTTCTATTCCTCCCTCCCTCCTTCCTTCTCTCTCTCTATCCCTTCCTCCCTCCTTCCCCCGCTCTCTCTCTTTACAAGTAAATAAATCCAGGCCTTCCTTCTGCCAGACTTTGACCCTGGGCAGATAGCACCATTACTTCCCCTATCTGGAAACAAGGGTTCACTCCTTGCAGAATCATGAGAGCTACAGATGGTTCTCCTCCAGTGGATATTGGTGCTTGGTCTGCCATAGGTATGGATTCAAGAAGCAGCAGTGAGGCAGGGGAGATTGCTCAGAGGCTAATGATGTTTGCTTGCAAGGCCTGATGGCCTGGGCTCAAGGGCCAGATTCAACTGCCAACATCCACACAAAGCCAGTCACAAAAAGTGCTGCAAGTATCTGTCATTTGCTTGCAGCGGCAAGAGACCCTGTTGTGCCCATACACAATAACACAAGCATACAAATAAAAATATTTATTGGAAAAAAATAGCAACAGTGGTTAGGGTGTTCCCTACTTCCCCTCCTGCCAGCTCACTCCTGGAGTCTGTGAGGAAGGAGAGCCATGGAGGAGACATTTAAGAGGAACCTGCCTTGAGCCACTGGTGAAGCAATCAATGTCCTGCTTGACCAGTGTTCCCCTTAGATCCTCATGTTTTATTCTTTTTACCCAAAGTTTGCCCCCCAAAAGCTGGATTTCCTTTGTCTGTGTCCCTTGGAGGGAGGAACAAGCCTGTCTTCCCTGCAGTGGCAGGCAGTTCCTGAAGGGGGTGGAGACTCTGTTTCCATTGCTCTCCTAAGCATCCTCGGGTCCTGGCTCTTTATAGTCTCCCCTCTCACCATGTGCCCACAGACTGACAAGCAGCCCTAAAGGTTTAGGGGAGGCAGAGGAATGGCCAGGCTGATCGTCTCTCTTCCTGGGCCTGGTGCCTGGCTTGGATTCTGTGCCATTCTAGATGCCTTGAGTCCCAGAACCCGAGCTATTTGTCACCTTGGTCATGTCTCAGCCACTGTGCCTGGTGGGTCTTATCCTGGACATGACAGGGTCATAAACAGCACATGCAGACCTGGCCCATGGGAGAGCACAGCACAGGGATCCCCAGAGATTGCCCACCAGAGGTCCCTGAGGGCTAGTGGTGAATGTGTGGTTACTGGGAACAAGCAGGAATTGACCCTTTCTTGCCCTTATCCAGACAGGCATGAAAAATAGAATGATGAAAAAAAAAAAAAAGTGCCTTGACGACCCCCAGGGAAACCAGCCCCTAAGGCCCTGTGTTCTCTGCGGCCATCAGTTTCTCCTTTTACACAGACGTCTCTCCCTTTATGTAATCAGCGTGTTTCCAAAAACAGACGGAAGCCAGGCTCCTGTAATTCCGGCCTGGTATCAGGTGTCCTGGGGAGAGGGGCCAGTCCAAAGGGCACCGTGGTCCTTTGTACAGTAACAAGCCTGTGTTCTTTTGTTCTGTGAATAGCAGAGCTATGGATCTGGATTCTCCTGACCTAGCGCTGGGAGGAGATGCAGCTGCCCTGAATGGGGTGGGGGTGTAGGCTGAGGGTGGCACACACAGACCCGCACAGGCTGGGAAGTGGGTCATGGCGGAGGCCCCCAGTGAACGGCAGGCTCTCCCACACCGTCCATCTGGCTGCAGATAGAAATGTCTGCGAATGAGGAGGCTGTCGGTAATGCAGAAAACTCTGCTCTGCCCTCCCACAGAGGAGGGGCGGGCACCCAAATTGCTGTCTGTCGGGATCTTAGGGTGCGAAGTGCTGCCGGTCCTGCTGTTTCCACACACAGGACGGCCGGGCCCTGCTCTGTCCTCGCCTTGGGGGCTGCTTCACCTGGCCTGGACGGTGCCTGGCTTGGATTCTGACAGAGCCAGAGTGAAGAAGTGGGTTACTGCTGGCCCCACAGCTCATGAGAGAGAAAGAGAATACCCAAGGCAGGCTGACCCCAAGGCCTCTGGGCTTCTGTATGGACTTGACCTCCAGCTCTCCACACCTCTTTCCTCCGGCCTGGGCCTGACCTTTGAGGAGAGCTGACTTGTCCCAGGTCCTGTGGGACAGGAAAGGAACTGAAAGCCCCTGCCTCCTAGCTTTTCCAGCTAAGCAGGCTATTATTGTGTGGACCCAACTATTGCACCCTGAAGTCCAGAGGCTTGAAGTCTCCCCAGGGCCCTCTTCTCCCATCACTATGGTGCGGGTGTGGTACAGAATGATGACCCGGCATTTCTGGGCAGAGCTGTTACTGTCCATAGCTCTTTAAAGACTGCTTGTGATCTTTTTAGTTCTGCCCAAGATCGAGCACCCCAAAGGTCATAAAGAGAAGCATTATCTCCACGTGGTAAATGAGAAGACTAAGAGCCAGAGAGACCAGATGACTTGTCCAAGGAAACACAGCAGCTGTTGGACAGTCATCCTGGCTCTGCACTAAGTCTCACCACTTTTCCAGCCTGCAGCTCTGGCCGGCACCTCAACGATGACTTCTTCCTCCCCTCATTTCCACCTTCCTTGCACCCCCTACCCGTAGGGAAGGAACATGCGCATACCTTCACCCCAATATTCACCACCATGGCATCCAGCAGGTCAAAGACGCGAGAGGTGACACCATCGCCTCGGTCCTTGGCAAGCCAGCAGTTACAGCGCAACGTGTACTTGGTGCCCTGGGTGGGTACTGCCAAACATAACTCTTCCACCAGCCAGCAGCTCTCAGGAGAGGCCCCATCATGGCCCAGCTGTTGGGGCACAGCAGGCCTGTGAGGATCTGCACGGTCACGGCTGTGAAGAAAGTCCCCTGTGCCTGGTGTCCCTGCCTTGTCTCGTGCCCCCATCCTTACTGTCTCCTGCCAACACGCCGGGCAGACCTAATGGAAGTCTCTAAAGCACTCAATTCTGGCTAGGTCTGACCTCACCAGGTGAGGAACTAGATATTATTGGGGGTAGGGTGGGAGTCGGAGGGGTCTGAAACAGAAAAGTTCATCTCCTGCTGGCCTGGATCAAGGACACTGCCAGGTTTTGGAGAGTGCAACATGGTAAGCAACACCTGGGAACTGAAAACCCCAGACCTGCAACACCAAGAGAATGGGTGTGACCAACCACCAGCGTGCTTGGAGGAGGCTCTGCCCCTCCCACAAGGATGAAGCTGATTACACCTTGCTTTCTTCCCATTGGAACTTGAGGAGTGGCCCTAGAGAAGTTACATCTGGATTCCTGACACCCCCCCACACACACACCTACGTTGTTTTTAGTTACCCAACTTGGTGGTAATTCCTAACAGAGGGATAAAAAAATGAATATGCAGGGGATGGAGAGATGGCTCAGAGGTTAAGATGTTTGCCTACAAAGCTTAAAGTCCCAGTTTCGATTCCCCAGTACCCACATAAAGCCAGACGCACAGTGTTGCATGCATCTGGCGTTCATTTGCAGCAGTTGGAGGCCCTGGAATGTCCATTCTCTCTCTCTCTCTCAATCTCTCTCTCAATCTCTCTCAATCTCTCTCTCTCTCTCTCTCTGTTCTCTCTGCTAGAAATAAATTTTTAAAATATTTTTAAAATGAATACACAGGGCATCTCCATTTTGTATGTGGAAAACAGAGATCCAGAGGGATGCGTGACTTGGCCAAGGTCACCCAGTGCGTTGGTGCTGAAGCTAGGACAATTTTCTCCACTAACTGCTTGGAGAAGCTCTGGGTCATGTTCCATGTACTACCCCCAAGTACTGGCCAGCTCCTTCCTTCCCTGTGGTAGTCACATCATGGGAACCCAAGACCAGCACCTCTATTTTCTTGATGGTGCCCACATCCAAGCCTCCAACGTAGAACTCCTCCACAGAGCCACAGCTGAAGCCCCGCTTCCCTTGGGGGTAGTCCAGCCAGATGCGGTTACTACGTTCATCATCCTCCCCGATGAGTAAGATGAAGGCTCGGCTGTCGGTGGCCGCATCTTTGTGCTTCCCAGTGGTCACGGACACATAGTAGGGGATAACTGCAAGAGATGGTGGGAACCAACTTCACAACAGGCTGGGCAGACAGGTGCTGCCTTGGAGCCTTGTGAACTTGAAGTGACCTCTGTTCCCTGCTCAGAGACCAAGTGCAATAAAGCCTTCCAGGCTGGCAGCCAGTTCCAGAGGTGAAGGTGTCAGTAACACCTAAAGTAAAGACCCACGAGACTGTCCTTGTGACCCGCGTGGGCAAAGGCCTTTTGGTGAGTTATCTTACTTGAGCCTCACCTTGCCAGACAAGGAAGGGTAAGAACAGCAACCCCTCACCGAGTCTAGGAGTTCCATGCCTGAAACATCAGCAGGAGTGGGCGGAAAGAAAGTCCCATAAAAAGCAAAATTTGTGGGCTGCAGAGATGGCTTAGTGGTTAAGCGCTTGCCTGTGAAGCCTAAGGACCCGGTTTGAGGCTCGATTCCCCAGTGCCCACGTAAGCCAGATGCACAAGGGGGCGCATGCATCTGGAGTTCGTTTGCAGTGGCTGCAGGCCCTGGTGCGCCCATTCTCTCTCTCTCTCTCTCTCTCTCTCTCTCTCTGCCTCTTTCTCTGTCTGTCTGTCGCTCTCAAATAAATAAATAAAAATAAAGAAAAAAATAAAAAAAGAAGCTCAGACCCCAAGCCAAAAAAAAAAAAAACAAAAAACAAAAATTGGGGAGGAATAATAAAAAATGCATTACACATGTAACATGGTAGAAAAAAGTCTAGGAACACAACCCTTTCCAAACCAAATCAGATCAGTCAACATAAAAACCTATTCACGGGCTGGAGAGATGGCTCAGCGGTTAAAGGCACTTGCTTGCAAAGCCTGATGGCTGGGGTTCAGTTCCAGAGTAACCACATAAAGCCAGATTCACTAAGTGACACACGTGCCTGGAGTTTGTTTGCAGTGGCAGGAAGCTGTGGCATGCCCAATACACACACTCTCTCTTGTCTGTCTCTCTCTCTCAAATAAATAAATAAAAATAAGTGGGGCATGGTGGCTCACACCTTTAATCGGTTCTGAGGCTATATAGTGAATTCCAAGGCAGCCTGGGAGATAGCAAGACCCTACCTCTAAAAGCCAAACAACAACAATAATAATATTTTTTTTTTAAAACTATGCATGTTGGAGTCATTTAGATTTCTAGATACCCACTCTGAGTCCATTCTTCTTGCAGCTGGGGTGGGGGGGGAGGTTCTAATATGTATGCAGTGATTGTGAGGTGGGTTTCTGGGAAAGACTCTTTAAAGGGTCGGATGCTTCTGGAAAGAGTACCCTTTAGCCTCTTACCCTTAAGTTCATTCTGCTGGGACTATGGATATGGTGGCTGGAGCCTTACCTGTCATCTTGGGATAAGAATGACCTTTAGAAGCAGGGTGTGGTGGCACTAGGGAGGCAGAGGTAGGAAGATCGCTGTGAGTTCGAGGCCACCCTGAGACTACACAGTGAATTCCAGATCAGCCTGAGCTAGAGTGAGATCCTACCTCAAAAAAAGAATGACCTTTAGGATGGAGGTTTTTATAACATTGTCAGAGTGACCGTGTTGAAAAAGCCTAACTCCCTGACGTCACTGGAGCTGCTGAATTTCCCTTGGATGGCTTACTTTGGATCTTCTATGCAAGACAATAAAGTTTGGTGGGGCTGGGTGTGGTGGTGCGTACCTTTAATTCCAGCTCTCGGGAGGCTGAGGTAGGAGGATTGTTAGGAGTTTGAAACCAGTCTGGGTTTCAAGCAGAGTGAGTTCCAGGTCAGCCTGGACTAGATTGAGACCCTATTTCAAATAAAACCAAAAATAAATAAAAGTTCTGACGTTTCTGCCGGCCTGTTATTTGCACTTAGTGATCGACAAGGCCTGAACCGTCACCTCGGGAGATGGAGACACTGTCCTCTGCGGTGGGTTTAGGCTGTGTCATCTGAAATCTCCAATCCAGCCCCTGCCCTGCCTGCAGCTACCTGAGTTTTCCTCTGTGCCTCTACATGGCCTTCTTTCATCTTTCTGGCTGCTTCACTGGCAAGAAGAACCACTTCCCTTGTGGAGCCTCCATTTTTCACAGAGTGAGAAGGTGGCATGTGGACAGATTGCCAATCTCTGCCTGACCTTACAGACCTATGCCACAGTCTCCTGGAGGGGGCCATGGTGGTGGTCACATGCGTAGGCATAAGAGAATAGTAACTGAATAGAAGGCAGGGCATGTACATATGCAAGAGACAAATATAGAACTGCCTTATCTCAAAAATCAGGTTGGCGAAATGAGTTCACTTGTCAGGGAATTAGGATTTTGTTTTATGGAGGAAGCAAACATCAGGACCGGGAAACTGACTTATCTTTTTCTTTTCTTTTCTTTTCTTTTTTTTGTTTTTTGTTTTTCGAGGTAGGGTCTCACTCTACCTCAGACTGACCTGGAATTCACTATGTGATCTCAGGGTGACCTCGAACTCACAGCGATCCTCCTACCTCTGCCTCCCGGGTGCTGGGATTAAAGACGTGCACCACCACACCTGGCCTGACTTATCTTTTTCACCATCAGAACCAGAAATGGAGTTTAAGTCCCTAAAAACCAGCTTGGGACACTTTTTCTTGGCCCTGAGCACACACTGCATGACATGATGCTGTAGGTGGCCCAGGGCACCCCTGCTTTCTGTCAGATTGTCCTAGACACTCTGACCAGAATCCATGTCTGTGTGAGGGCAGAGTTGAGGACAATATCCTCTGGTGGGGGGGGGGAGCCAGTGGGTGAAAGACGCCCTCACCCTAACACCTATGCATGGCTTCTCCATCTATGTGGTGGTGGGCTTCTCTCGGTCAGCACACTTCACAGGGCCTGTAGCAATTATCAAGCATTCAACCCACTTCATATCAATGGTGGGATTACAAGACAGCCTGTCCAAGAACAGTTTAAAGCTGTTTCTATGTGCCTGCTTGTCATCTGAAGAACTCCCTGTCCCACTTACCTGGGCCCTCTTGAACATAGTCAGCCATGGGCCCCGTCACTGTATCAATGTCCACGTCTGCCATCTTGGAACTCAAGGCAATTTCCCAGAAGTCAGCAGGGCTGCTGCAATTGCTACTTCGGTCCCCAGTGTACTCCTGCAAGGAAAAAACACAACTCCGACCTGTCACAGCTCTGACAGGTCTGCTCCAACGATCTGCCCCCGGGTAGAAAGAGGGCAACAGGCCCCCAGTGCCCTTCCTTCACCGTACCTTCTCATAAAAGAGCCTCTCCAGCCGCCCATCCTCCTTCTTCAGGGACAGCCAGCGTCCACACAGGAATAGGAACTCGTCCTCGTTGGTGTCATTCCAGATCTCCACCTTCTCCACATACCAGTCTGCACACCACTTGGTGTTGTCGTGGCGGAGCTTGATCTTGTAGATGACTCCCAGGTCAGCAGCCTCAATGATGAAGGTGTCGGCCTGGGGAGTTTGCGTGTGGGGGATTTGGGTGGGGCAGCACCCCGTTCCAATCCCCTTCAACTCCATCCTCAAAGACCTTCTCCTGGGATATGAAACTGAACAGACCTTTCTAGCTAGGGACTCCCTCCTCCCCCAGACCCAAATCACTACAATCAGTGCTTGGTGTCCAAGTTCAAGGCTTCTCTTCCACACTGGCCCCATTTTATAGTCCACTCATGTGTGTAACTCCTTGCAGAAGAATGCCTTTGCCCAGATTTTTCTTGGGATGAGTTGGAGTGTTTAGAAGATACAGTCTGAAGAGTTGTGTGAGTAGGGATGAGACTTGAATGCCCAAACAGTGACAGATGAGGGATGCCCAGGCCAGTCTTGCTAACCTGAAGCACCAACAACTGACTGAGGTCACTAGAGTAAAACTGGGAACACCCCATGACAGAAATTCCACCTCTTTCTATGTTAAAGGAAGATTTTAATATTACCAAGAGGATGTCTGCTGAGAACAGCTTTTACAGTGGGAATTCTGAAGCTATCCAGGGACTTAACTACTGGGGAATAGCTAAATAACTCTGGGACAGCCTTCCCTGGGGAGTGGACTTGTGTGGTGGTTATAATCCCGCCTATATTTGAACAGCTCAATGTAGAATGATCTCCAAGGCCTTCCGCTTAATGCCAAAGGCAAGATGAGAAATATTTATATACAATGATGCCTTTTATGTAAAAAGAAAGAAAGAAAGGAAAGGAAAGGAAAGGAAAGGAAAGGAAAGGAAAGGAAAGGAAAGGAAAGGAAAGGAAAGGAAAGGAAGCAAAGGCAGAGAGCAACAGCATTTCGTTGCTGTGAGCGCGTGGGTGGACAAGTATGCAGAGAAAATGCTTGGAAAAGTGTAGAGACAGGAAAAAGTGTGAGCGCTCTGGAAAGTGGACTCAGTGGTCTGTTGGGAACAGTCCAGGCCGGCCATACAGGGCAGGTCTACAAACACCATGGAGGATTTCGGTGCTGTGTGGGACCCACGCACCCCTGAGGGACTGAAGGAAGGGAGCCGCTGCATCCGTGTTAGGTGAGTTGCTGAGTTGACCGATGGGCAGGTGGTGTCTGGAGCTGGGAGATCAGGCAGGTTCAGCAAGGAGTCAGAGGAGGAAAGGCTGAGTGGCGATGAGCTGACTAGGCTGACATCTGATTGGGTGTGGACAGGGACAGGGTGCTGGTAGGAAAGGGGGTGCCAAGGAAGATTCCTGAGCCAGTGGAGAGACAGAAGCTTTAAGATGCTCAGAAGTGAGTTTAAGACCATATACGTGGAAACAGAGCCAGGCATAACTCTAGCTCTCTTGATGGGGCATAAAACCAGAAGAAAGTGCTGAGCAGCATGGCTCACATCTATAATACCAGCAGGGTGAGGCAGGAGGATTGCCATGAGTTCCAGGTCAGCCTGGCCTACACAGCGAATTCTAGGGTAGCCTGGGACACAGAGTGAGACCCTATCTCAAAAAAGGGGTCGGGGAGGACTGGGGAGAAGTCTTAGTGGTTAAGGCGTTTGTCCGCAAAGCCTAATGGCGTGTTTGATTTTCCAGTACTGACTTAAGTCTAGACGCACAAAGTTGTGCATGCATCTGGAGTTCTTTTTTTGTTTTTTAATTTTTATTTATTTATTTCAGAGCAACAGACACAGAGAGAAAGAGGCAGATATATATAGAGAGAATGGGTGCGCCAGGGCCTCCAGCCACTGCAAACGAACTCCAGATGCGTACGCCCCCTTGTGCATCTGGCTAACATGGGTCCTGGGGAATCGAGCCTCGAACCGGGGTCCTTAGGCTTCACAGGCAAGCGCTTAACCACTAAGTCATCTCTCCAGCCCTGGAGTTCTTTTATAGTGGCCAGAGGCCCTGGTGTGCCCATTCTTTATTTTTCTCTCCTTGCAAATAAATAAATACGATATTTTTTAAGATTTTATTTTTTTAATTTATTTATTAGAGACAGAGAGAGAGAGTGAGAATGGGCACACGAGGGCCTCTAGCCTCTGCAAATGAACACCAGATGCATGTGGCACCATGTACATCTGGCTTATGTGGGACCTAGAGAATCGAGCCTGGGTTCTTAGGCTTTGTAGGCATGTGCCTTAACCGCTAAGCCATCTCTCTAGCCCAAATAAAATATTTTTAGAAGATAACAAGACAAAACAAAAACAAACAAGCAAATAAAAAAAAAAAAAAACAGGAGAAGGAGGAAGCCATGGGGCAGAACAGGGCAAAGAAGTCTTGTGATGTCATAACTGCTGAGAGAGACAGAGCTGACCCTGGGGAGGAGAGACCACATCACTTTCATTTATATCTTAATTCATTTGTTTGCTCAACACACATATATATGTTGAGCATCTCTGCCATGCTCTGTGAAGATAAGCATGAACAAAAGCCCATCCATCAGCTGCATGACACACTGCTACTTCACCAATGCAAACATCAGTGCGGAGTGGGACAGGGGAGCTCTGCCAAGCCTTAACAGGGCTCTGCACAGAAGACTGCTCACCAGGTGCTAGGCTCACTTTTGACCATCACAATACTCACAATTAGTTCTATTTTATGGTGGAGGAAATTGAGGTACAGAGATGTTAGGTAATGTGCCCAAGATCATATCAGTAATATCAGACCAGCATTTAGACTAGTGATCTAACTCCCCTGTCTGGGTACCTGATTAATCATGTCCCCGGTATAGAGTCGGGGACACACATGAATCCCCTGGACCACTCTGGCTTCCCATTTTTTCCACAATCAAAAGAAGAAGACAGACAGGTCCCCTCTTAACTATTGTACACGGGCAGTGAACAGTTATACCTCATACGCCGTGTGTACGTAAGTGGTTTTCCATAGTACAGAAGAGCTCTTACATCCCGTCCTCTGCCTCAGCTCAGAGGTCTGATTGGCCATCTTATTACTGTTCCCGCCCACTTTGGAAGCAGGACACTGAAGTCAAAGGCAGATGGCCTTTCTAAATGACGGGACAATGAATGGCAGTACTGGGCCGAATATCTCCATGAGGCTTGCACGGGGTCACCAGCCATTGCAGACCTATCTGAGGATATCCACTTTTCTTCTCCCAGGGCTAATTTTCTCCTCCTAAGTAGAGAGTGGTTCATCACAAAGGCTCATGCCTGGCTGAGGGTCAGGCTCAGGACACCCTTGGGGCAAGATTGCAGATGGACTAACAGCCAATGTCCTCGCTGCTCTCCTTAGGGATTGCCTGGGCCTGTGAGGTATTGGGCAAACATGCATAGAGAGAGAGAAGAAAAGAGCTGCGGAGAATGTGAAATGGCACAGGGAAGGGAGAGGAGACGAGGTTGGAGGGGAAGCCAAGCTGGTGGGAAGCGATGTTTGGACCCCTCTGGAGAGACTTTGTCCTTTTTGTAAATGGCCAATATATGAAAGCTGTGGTAGAGGCTGTTCAATTGGTTTCAGGCTCTTTCTCAACACCACAGTACCTTGTGCTTAACAGAGAGCATGTTTGGCACCCCCATAGATAAGCCAGGTCAAGGTGATTCTACCTGGGTGGTAGTGAGGAGTCTCCCTGTTCCCTCTTTCATCCCCATTGTTCCTGATGGCCTCAGTGCTGCCCATGGCTCTGCACAATAGAGTTCAGCCAATTGCTATCAGATTCCTCATGCTACAGACAGGGAAACTGAGGTCAGTGAGGTTGAACCAGACGAGGAGTTGAGGGAAAAGCCAGGCTTTCCGGGCTCCAAGTGCTATCCTCACTGCTCTATAGCCTTCACCCCATAGGCATGGACAGCCTACAGGGAGCTGGTCTTCCAAAGAGAGGATAATCTGGAGCTCAAGCCTACTTTCTGTTCCACCCCACCCCTATGCAGGACCCAGAGCAGACACACTGCTAGAAGCTATGCTTAGAGAGGAAAGGCAAGGTCAAGACAAGCCCAAAGGAGGGTTCTTGACACCCTACAGACTTCAGAGACACTCTCTTTTATTCAGACGAGCGAAAGGGAAATGGGGTTCCCCAGTTTGTCCCTCCTACCGTTCCTTTCTCAAACTTGTTGGTGCGGTTCTCTGACTTGCCAAGGTACCGCTCCCCGGTGTCCCCAAGGTCTCCGTAGATGGTGATGTAGACTTTAGCGTCTGTGCCCGCCCCAGGAACGTTCCCTGTGAAGATCTGCACCGAGTACAGCACGACTAGGCACCAAGTTGGACAGACAAACAGACAGAGGAAAGGAAGAAAAGGATGGCGGCACGTTAGACCTGGGGAAGAGGGTTTGTAGGTTTATGTCTTCCTGTCGTTTTCTTGGTTATGGAGTTTGCCCGTGTGATCTGTACCCAGGAGGCTCTTAGACAAGCCAAAGATGGAGACTTCAAAACCCAGGAGACTGCCTGAGGTGTGTCCTCACTGTGGACAGTGACTCTTCCTGTTGTTACACACTGACAATACGAGGCCTTTGCAACTGACCAGTATCAATGCCAGACTCTTCTAACTGGGGTATGGATGTGGAGATGCAGTACTTTTTTTTTTTTTTTTTTGGTTTTTCAAGGTAGGGTCTCACTCTAGCCCAAGCTGACTTGGAATTCACTATGGAGTCTCAGGGTGGCCTCTGCTTCCTGAGTGCTGGGATTAAAGGTGTGTGCCACCACGCCCGGCACTGCAGTATTTTTTTTAATGTAGTCCTTCCTTATTCTTCAACCCATGGGTACCCCTCACATGCCCCTACATTCCAGGCAAACTTCTCTCTCCAAAAGCACAGTGACTGACACCTTCTCCTTTGACCCTGTGGAAAGGACTCAATACCTATTGGGTGACCATTAGGCAAAGGTCTTAAGGAAAATAGAAATGAGGGTTGTCTTGTTTTTCTTCTACTGCTGTGAGCTCAGCAAAGAAGAATATAGCTCCTTTCTTGGTCAATTTCCAGCTCTGTAGACAAAGAACTCTTTTTTTTTTTTTTTTTTTTTTTTAAGGTAGGGTCTCACTCTAGCCCAGGCTGACCTGGAATTCACTATAGTCTTAGGGTGGCCTCAAACTCACAGTGATCCTCCTCTCTCTGCCTCCCAAGTTCTGGGATTAAAGGCATATGCAACTATGCCCAGCTTTCTTATTTTTATTAGAATACAAAGAACAAGCTTTCAATATGGTGTTTTCAATCAACTTTTTTGTTTTTCTTCCCCCTTTCCTCCTCCCCACTCTCCCCTTGGGCCATTCCCCCACTAACTTAGCCTACCTTACTTATATATTTTTTTTCAGTGCTAAGAGGGCTCTGTTCCCCTCTTGCTAACCCTCTGTCCTTGGGGACTTGGAGTTTAAGGCCAAGGACCAACCAGGGAGACACTTGGCTGAATTGTTCCCAAGGGAGCAGGGTGGGAAGGAAGCTTCGAGGTGAAGGGAAGCACCGGGCAACTGGGAGGATGGAGAACTTGGGCAGTGATGTTTTTGCCACCCAGAGAAGTGACTTGATTGTTGGTACTGAGCCAGAGCGCCAGTGGCACCGCCTGGCAGAGGAACACAGGGCGGCAAGGTGCCCACTCAGGCCAGGCCTTCCCTATGAACCCCAGGGATCTTTTAAAACCTCAGAAAATGGATCTCTTTCCTGTGGTGGCTGAGATGAACTTTCCTACCAGCCCCTTTAGCTGGGCTCACAGCCACTTCTAACTCAATTTAGTACTGTGGGCAGCTCCCACCCACAGCCATGGACACATTCACACCGGGACGTGATTCCTGGCAAGCTCTTCTTTCCCCCTGGATTCCACAGCCTCACACCTCCTTTTGCCTCCCTTGATACTCCTTCTTGACGATGTCCCGGGGTTTGTCATCATCTTCTCCCAGGCCCACAGGCACCAAGTTCTCTGGCTCCACCTGTAATCCTTGAGTATCATCTCTCACGGCCTGGCCCGCACGGAGCTCTGCCCCTTCTGAACCCCATCCCTTTTCCAAGCCTACTCTACCTTCCTTCTCTCTGTCTCTCTGTAGCCCCATGATCCCAGGCCCTTATTCCAAGACTTGCTGGTCAGAGGCATGCCCCTCACAATGAGCAGGCGCCAGCAACTAATTCCACTTGTCCCCACCTCACCCTGCTCAGCTTGGTGCGGAACCAGCCAGCATTTCATGTACTGCATTAACAGATGAAATCAGCTCTTTGTTGCTTAAAAGAGCCAGCCTTATGTCTGTCAGGCCAGTGCCAGCATGAGGTAATATTAAGAGTCTTGTCACAGCTTAGACACAACAGTTGACTGTCCTTCCCCCCCCCCCACCCCACCTCCCTTGCTCATGCTTCTAACTTTCTTTAGACCTGCTCCACATGCAAAATCATCACAGGTGGGTGGACCTGTTAAAACACCTTTTCTAAGAGCTCTTGTCCCAGAGCTGGAGGCTGTGTCCCCAGGGCTGTGACTAAATGGCCTTCCACCTCTCCCACGCCACCTCCACTGCTTTCTCTGGTCCTTTGGGGATCAGGAAAACTGATTCAGCTTCTGGGTGCTGAGCAATGCAGTTCTGCGGGATCCAGCTATTTCTGGATCCTCCTCCCTTCCTCGTCCCACCCAGGCCACACAGCTCGTCAGGGGAAAGATGTTTCCTTAGAAACATCATCAGGCTCCAGGCGGGTTCTGTGGCGTGTGGTTCCTACAGAGCAGCCCAAGAGTCCCACTGCGACAGCTGTCCGGGGGTGTCTTCTGGGGTCCAAGTAGAAAAGAGACACATCTCTGATTAAACAGCAAAAAAAAAAAAAGTCTTGGAGAAAGGGGCTGTGGTGGGGGGGGGGCACACTCCTGGGTAACACACATTATTTTCTAAGTACAACTGCTCAGAATAAAGACATGCAGGAGGGACCACTGTTTTACTTCCAGAGATACAGAAGGAAAACAGTCTTTGTCATTTGTCATTGTTATTTTGACCTTTAACAGCAAAAATCTCTCTCCTCTAGTTGCATACGGGAATCTTTGGGTTTTATTGGAATCTTGAGGCTTGCTCCTGCTCCAGTTATTATTTTTTTTTTGAAGGCAACACAGTATATTTGGGCTGAATTTCCAAGCTCTTGGAGCTTCTCTGGCTGTGGTAAAGGATGGGTGTGTGTGTGTGTGTGTGTGTGTGTGTGTGTGTGTGTGTATGCATGCATGTGTGCATGCAATGTAGAGAAAGAGGCTGAGGAGTCAGCCTTGAAAAGTGCCACCAGGCACAAGAAAGGAATCTAGCACTCTGGACTATTCAGGTAGGTAGAAAGACAACCGGACTGTGATGGTGTCACCAAGACCAAAGGAAGGGGAAGCATTAGAAGTGAGTGGTCAGGCAGACGCAAATCCTGCGGAGAAAATGACGTCCATGAAGATGGCCAATGCTGACTGGCTCATACAGAAAACACGCCCGTGACTTTGGACAACCAGGAACTGCACCCAACACTAGAAACATGTCAACCCAATAGGTTTCTCTTTTCCTTTCCCCCTCCCTCTTTTTCAGTGCTGGGGATCAAACCAGGGGCTCACATGTTAGGCAAGTGCTCTCCTGCTGACCTACACCCCCAGCCCCAGAATGTTTCTTAATTCCTACTTGGAGCACTTGGGTCCATCGAGAGCAAAGAGGACTGTGCCGTTCAGACCCGCAGGCTCTTCCCAGATAAAGCTATGAGTTTGGGATGGCTCCTGCTGCTCCTTCCTCCCTGACCCAGAGGAGGCTCAAGTTAGACCTCCTTGCTGGCTACTCAGATTTCAGAGCACATGTCCAGGGCAGAATCTTCTAGAGCCTGGCTCAATGGACAAGAAAAAGAGTACAGGCAATCATGTGTCTGACCTCAAGGCCACATGATCAGTGAGTGACCAGCATGTCCTTGCTTCTTATCAAGGTCCCCTCTAGAAGAAAATCCATCATGCACAGCTTGAAAAACATTCTAAAACTCAGGTTCCTCCTACATAGGGAAAAAGCTAAGAGCAGGGAAATGCAGACAGTGGACAACCCTGTTAGGCCAGCATGGGATATGAGCATAAAGCTTCCAGTGAAACAGGCAAGACTGGACACTGCTTGCCGCCTATCAGCTTATGCGCTTCGATGGGTGGTGTAACCATGAGCCTTGGTGGGGCAGCGTTAAGAGACCATCCTCCTGGGTGAGGAGGCTCACCTGGCATGAGGCAGGGGCTCTGTGAGGAAAGGCTGTAATCCTGGAGCTGCCTACGGTGATGCGGGTGACCATTCCCACACACTTACTGTCCAAAGGCTCCTCAACTTCCTTGTACACTTGTCTTAAGGACCCATCTTTCATGTATTTCTCGGTGAAGATGTCATAAGGGACCAGTTCTCGGATGGTTTTCTTGTCGTCCTCAGAAGTGGCAAGCCACCGATCACATGGGAAAGTCAAGGTCTCTGTACCCTGGGTTGAAGACGAAAGAGAAAAATTAGCTTTGGAATGTGGAAACGGCGAAATCTATTAGTTCGTGGGCATGTTAATTCTTATCAGAACCAAGGACAATGACGATGGGATCTCAGAGAAGTACAGAACCACAGGAGAGCCTTCCTCCCCAATTCCACAAGAACTACTCTTAAACACTGGTATAACCATAAGAGTTGGCTTTTGATGGCTGGGCTCCCAGACTCACTTTAAAAGGGTGTCTAGCTGGGCATGGTGGCACACGCCTTTAATCCCAGAACTCGGGAGGCAGAGGTAGGAGGATCGCCGCGAGTTCAAGGCTACCCTGAGACTACATAGTGAATTCCAGGTGAGCCTGGGATAGTGTGAGACCCTACCTTGAAAAACAAAACAAAACAAACAAATAAAATAGGGTATCTAAAACCCCATCCTGGAGAGCTGGGTTTAGTAGGTAAGGGGAGAGTGCTCTGAGCTTTTAAATTTACCTCAAGTCATTTTTTTTTCCCCAGCTGTGACTAACAGCTAGCTATCTCCTAATTGTGGAATTTTGTGGTTTCAGAATGTTTCCCAAAGTTGTTCAGGGTGGATTTTCTTCTAGAGTACCTTGAGTAGAAGCAAGGACAGGCTGGTCACTCACGGGTCATGTGACCTTGGGGTTGGGAACAGAGTTGCTTGTACTATTCTCCTGGACCACTGAAGCAGGCTGTAGAAGATTCCACCTTGGATACATGTTCTAGAAGTCTGAGTAGCCAGCAAGCGAATCTGCCTTGAACCTCCTCTGGGTCAGGGTGGGAAGAGGAGTAGGAGGAAGCTGTCCCAGACTCACATCTTTGTCTGGGAGGAGCCTGCGGATGTCCACGTGGGAACAGTGCCACCCAGGGTTGATGCCCGTGTTATCATGGCCAATGCGGATTTTTTCAATGATTTCACCCACATCTTCCAACTGTGGAAAGGAGAAAAGACACTAGATGTTGGCGGAGTCCTCAGCCACAATACCTCCTCAGGCCACCACCCTCGGGTCCTTTGTTTTCCTTTTAAATTTTTAATTTTTTCCCTATTTTTTAAAAAATAAAAATTTATTTGCAAGAAGAGACAGAGATGAGAGAGAGAAAGAGAGAGAGAGAGAGAGACAGAGAGAGAGACAGAGAGAGAGACAGAGAGAGAGAGAGGGAGGGAGGATGAGTGTACCAGGGCCTCTTACCACTGCAAATGAACACCAGATGCTTGCACCACTATGTACATTGGGTTTTGCATGGATGCTAGTGAATTGAAGCCAGGCCAGGAGGCTTTGTGAGCAAGTGCCTTTAACAGCTGAGCCATTTCCCTAGTCCTGAGTCCTTTGAACTTTCAGGGATCATTTGCTTCCCAAAGGTCTCCATTTGTCCAACCAGGCCAGGCCCAAACTCTACACATGACATGGTCATGCTTTATTTTCCCAACCCCACTTAGTCAGCCCTGTCTCTGATACCCTTGGTTCATCTCACTCATCTTGGAGGTGTCTCACTCTTCAAAGTGCCCCTCTCTCACTGCCTCTCTCCATTACTTGAGAAATCCTCGTTTTACTCCTGTCTCTCTAGGCAGACAATGTTCAAGTCCTCTACCCGACCCCCGCTCAGAGTCTCTCTTTTTTCTGTCATTCCTCTACTATGCTCCCACAAATTCCACTCCCTCAAGCTTGACCTCTTCTTGCAATAGGCCTTTATATATGATCTACCTCCACCCACTCTTCCTTCATCCTTACGTTATCCCGTGCCTGCTCAATCTCATCAAGTCTCAGCTCAAGACTCACTTCCTCAAGAAAGCCCTTGGACTTCACCAAAGTCAAACCTCTCCTGATAATGCTCTCCCAGCTTGGTAAATAGCTCCTTCTGAGAGCACTCCTCATAGCCACATGTTTACTTTTATTTGTAAGTCATCTGTCTCCTCTGCTACCTGACCCTAGTCATTCTCTCATCCACCACTGGAAACCACAAGGGCAGCAGCCTCGGGCTCACTGTGGTATCCCCAAAGCCCAGAACAGTGCCTGTTACCAAGTACTCAGCAAGCAGGCAATGAAAGGACAACATGAATGTTACATATCTGAAAAAAACGGTTATGGGGCTGTAGAGATGGCTCAGTGTGGTGGTTTGAGTCAGGTGTCCCCCATAAACTTAGGTGTTCATCATTAGGTTCCCAGCTGATGGAGATTTGGAAAATAATGCCTGCTGGAGTCAGTGTATTGTTGGGGTGGGCTTATGGGTTTTATAGCCAGTTTCCCCATGCCACTGTTTGGCACACTCTCCTGTTGCTATGGTCCACCTTATGTTGGCCAGGGGGTGATGTCCACCCTCTGCTCATGCCATTGTTTTCTCTGCCATCATGGAGCTTCCCCCTCGAGCCTGTAAGCCAAAATAAGCCTCTTTTTCCCAAAAGCTGCTCTTGGTCAGATGATTCTGCCAGCAATGCGAACCTGACTGCAACACTCATCAGAAATTGATGACACTTGTTTTCAAAGCCTGTTGGCCCAGATTCGATTCCCCAGTACCCATATAAAGGCAGATGCACAAAGTGGCACATGTGTCTGGAATTTATTTGCAGGGGCTAAAGGCCCTGGAATTCCCATATCCTCTCTTTTCCTCCTTTGTCTATCAAGTCAATAAATTATATATATATATATATATATATATATATATATATATATATATATATGTAATATTTTGTTTATTTATTTGCAAGCAGAGAGAGAGAGTGGGTGTGCCCTAAGACCTCTGGACCTCAACATCTGCATCCTGAAAGTGGGGAGAACAGTATCTTACTCAGCCAAAGGCAGGGGCATGGCTAAGGGAGTCCCTTGAGAGTATATCTAGGTCAAAGATCACCAGCATGGCTCTTCTGCCACCTGCCTGCCACTGTGTTACTACTACTGCAATTAACATGGGTGTTACAACTACAGTGACCCTGTTGCACTCCCTGATGCCCCAGTGCCCGCTCTGCTCTGAATTGGAGAGCGGAGCCCACATCTATGGTAGTCCTTTGTGGCCCTGGGAGCCCTTAAGACTCACCAAACAAGGGTCAGCGTTTTCAGGCTGAAGTCAACGTGGCAGACATTTTTCAGCAGACTCATCTGAGAAGTACTGAAGCTCTGGGTGAATTCCACACCCACGGGATCCCCACTGAGGACCTCCCTGCCTCCCAGGACCAAGAAGTGAGGAGCCACCCTCCTCTTCGAGGTTCTAGATGTGTGGCACCTCTGTGACCTTAATTCTCCAGCCACTGAGAACCATGCATCAGGTGGCCATCTCAGCCACCCACCCCGCCCGAGAACAAGGATGACTGCTAGTTATGGGTGCGGGCCTCAGAGGGTGGCTCAGAGGCCCTGAGCATCAGAAGGTTCTGGTGTTCCCTTGGGAGGTGAAAACATCACAGAGAAGTCTCCAGGAGCTGAACTGTTGACTGTCAACCCATTTTGCCACTTGATGTCACTTTAGCAAGTTTCTGACCTTCCTTGCTGTGTGGGGTGCTGGGGCAGGGGAGTGCTTATCTTCAAGATAAGGATGGTTCCTGAGTGACCAGAGCCATTCATCAAAAACAAAGCCTCCATAGCTATAGAAGGAAGTGACCTCTAAATGAGCCAGAGTTGCTCCAGTACTGGCTTCCTCCTGCTCCACCCTACTTGCCGTCAGCCAAGAGGCTTGCACCACCAAGACATGGCAGAGTCGGCCCCGGTGTGAACGGACACTGTCATACTGCCGTTTGGAAAGATCATGAGGACTCCATGAGTCGATCCATACCAAGTGTTTAGACCTGGGCTGGCACGTTGGAAGGACTCGGTGACTCCTAAGCTCTTCTTTTCCTCCCAACAACCCTTCATCTTCAGACGGGCCACAGAGAGAAGGAGTAGCTTGCCAACGGCTGAGGCATGAGCCAAGGTATCAACTTGCCGTTCAGTGCCTGACCCCTCCTCCGAGACGATGCGTCAGAAGAGAGAACTAGAGAGACGGGGCGACACCGGCGGGAGAGACATGGTGCTCTCTTGGCTGAGGTGGGCACTTGACGTCAGTGGCTGGAGGTCACAGAAGAACGACCAAAGCCACACAGACGTCTTGTCATTTGTTCCAAGCTCCCACACTCCCCTAAGACCCAGATAGTTGTGGAAGGAAAAATAGCAGCAAATTAATGGAAAATTAGGGCTGTCTCTTAGTGAAGGTCTCATTGATGAACATCCCCAGAGGTCCCGCTGAGGTCTAACCACAGCCTCCAGCCACGGATGGCATCAGGCTTCCTGACTCACACACCAGGCCATCCCGGTGGAGAGAAGGCAGCTTTGTGTGGATAAATGAATCAGTCCTGGATTGTTCCTCTTCAAGGCTCAACGGAGGTGACAAACCTTCCCACCAATAACAACTCCTCCCACAGAGGGTTGGGAGGGAGGATGAATTCCCTGGATAGCAGTTGGCTAAGGATAAGGACATGCTATGAGCTTTGTTTCCATCAGAAAATAAGGGACACGTCACCACCACTATCTACTACCTGGAGAACCAAGTTTCCAGAGGCTTCTCACTCGTTTCTGAGGCCAGCTTCATCCTTACCCTCTATCCAAGTCCTATGATACTCCTCTTGTGCCCTTTGGCCAAGCCTCAAGCCCTACACCATGCCTACTTCCACCTCTGGACCACTGGGCACACGGTTCCCCTTTTCCTCCTTGTCCTGAGAATGTCCCATTCATGCCCACCTCAAAGACACCTCTTCCAGGGCCTTTTCTTTCTCTGAATACTCATGGCCAGCTCAGTCCACTTGAGTGTCTACTACAGCAGCCAAGAACAGTGGCTGGTGCTCCTGGACTTTGATCCTGTTTCCAGTGCATTCCAGGTGGTTTAGGGAAGCCACTAACTCTGCAGTGTCTTGGTTCCCCCCCTCTTTTCCCAGGGACAGGTACAGCACAGAATGGTTGTGAGAATGATCCCATGAGTAAGTAAACCCCATGGTGAATGCCTCTGACCTCCAGGACCAGATATGGTGACAATCAACAGACCTTCTCTCTACCTTGTGTGGAGATCTGGGGTTCCCAGCTACACTGCAAGTCTGGGCTCTCCCCTGCCCACATAGCAGAGGACCCAAGGCAGGTGCAAAGAGCTTGTACTGCACAAGATGTTCCAGATTCCAAGGCACTGGGACCCACATTCACAGTAAATGTCAACAGAGGAACTCCTGGCCCAGGCCTGATGGGATGGAACATACAGGGAGTTTTTCAATTTCAGACAAGCTGCCACTTGTCACCACCTTTGATCCTGACACCTGTCCTGGTGGCCAAGCCAGCTTCACCGTCCTCCTGTCTGGCTGGGCATGGAGGCCCAGGTTAGGTGAGCTTCTCATTTACACCCACACTCAAATAAAGAACCTCTCTGATCTGCCCCTCTGCGGGCAGCGTGTTGAGCCAGATACCTCCACAATGAAGCGGGAGGCCGACTTCCTCTCGAAGAACAGCTTCTGCTCCCTCTTGTTGGTGCACAGGAATTTCTGCCGGGTGCACACAGCATCAAGGCCATAGATGACGATAAAGATGTTGGAGTCAGTCCCAGCAGCAAAGACATCACTGGTGTACAGGATGATCTCGTAAGGGACAACTGAGAGGGACAGCCAGAGGATAAGGCCAGATGGGAGAAGAGAACAGAAGACAAGCGCAGGTGAGGTCAAGCTCCTCACCAGCATCTGTGACCTAGGTAATCACGTGAGTGCCTAGCAGTTCCAGGTGTGTGGGGCGGGCAGTTTCTCATGTCAAGTGCTCACAGAAAGTGTCTGATCCTTCAGACCAGGGTCTCTAAGTCTCACACACCAAAGGATTACTACAGCAGACAGTCTGCTATGGAATTCGACAACCTAGGTTCAAATCCAGGCCCTAATTTGACTACCAGTATGATGTGGGCTAGTTACCTAAGAGCCTTGTTTTCATTGAAGTGCCCTCACCATGAGGCGTAGCAGACTCTCTGTAACTAGGAGCATTTGGTTTCAGAGACAAGTCACCCATCGGGTCAGCCGGGATGCAGTAGCAAGAACTCACTTTTTTTTTCACCCTGTCTTCCACTGCCAGCCCTCCATTTGCTCCAGGCTGGCCTGTCCTCCTGAAGCCACTCATGCCTCGCCTGACTTCCCACTCAAGTTCCCTGGCTTTATAGAGGTCTCCTATAGGGGAGTGACCTATAGGAGGAGGTAAGAGATGCACCAGGGTTCACTCAGTATCCCCAGGGACCATCTGTCCTTAAACAGAGTTTGACACACTGGAATTAGTAACTAGCAGCTCCCCAGAGCAGTTCCCAGCATGTTGCCACATGGACTGAGGATCCTTCATTCTTAAAGGAGCTTCTTAAAAATGCAGATCCCAGGCTGGAGGGATGGCTTAGCAGTTAAGGCACATGCCTGTGAAGCCGAAGGACCCCAGTTCAATTCTCCAGGTCCCACATTAGCCAGTTGCACAAGGGGGCGCATGCATCTGGAGTTCATTTGCAGTGGCTAGAGGCTCTGGCGCACCCATTCTCTCTCTCTCTCCCCTCTCTGTCTCAAATAAACAAATAAAAAAAAATCTTCAAAAAAACCCGCAGATCCCAGGATTCATATGCAGTGGCTAGAGGCCCTGGCGTGCCCATTCACTCGTTCTCTCTATCTGTCTCCTTCTCTCTCATAAATAAATAAATAAATAAAATATTTTTAGAAAATGCAGATCCCTCACTCCCTCCTCAGACTGTCTGCAGGGTGGATCCAATTCACCCTTTACACTGGAGTTTGAAGCCAGCCATCTGAAACTATGTGGTGCCAACCACAGGTTGAGGTTCACTAGCAGGCACGAGATGAGGTTAGTAAGTGGTTAGCAGTGTGTTGTACAGAAAACACCACTGTCCATCACACAGAGCGAGGGTAACTGTTTGTGACATGTTTATTTGTTGCACATGTATATGAATGTGCAAACTTACTCTGGGTCCCAAGAAAGGAAAAAATAAATGAAGAGAGGAAAGGAGGAAGGGAAAGAGGGAGAGTGAGGGGGGGGGAAGGAAGGAGAGGAAGGGAAGGAGGAAAGAAAGAAAGGCAGGGAGAAAAGGAGGGAGGGAAAGGAGGGGAGGAGAAGAAAGGAGGGAGGAAAAGATGGAGAGACAAAGGGAGGGAGAGAAGGAAGGAAGAGGAAAGTAAAGAAATAAAATGAAACTCAGAGAACGCATTCACTAGGAAATCTACCGTGTCCTGCAATCTGGACCCTTAAAAGAAGCCACATTAGGAGCTCCCATCTTTCAGGTGGCCCGGCCTTCTCCAGATGAGGACATTTCCCCCACTGTGTTTAAAGGGATTCTTTGCAGCAGAACTGTGTACGGCGGTGCCCGCAGCTGAAACAGTTCTCACTCACCACGAGCTTGCTACGTGCCAGGTTCCACACTCTGCAGTCGGCTAGAGCTCTTTTCACCCTAATGATGGGTGATGGGGAATTACTACACCCATAGTTTCACAGGAGAAACCAAGGCTCAGAGAGACAAAGTAACTTGCCCAATATTATATAGTGTAACTTAAACCCGAATCCAAACTGGTCTGAGCCCAGCGACGGCATAGTCTACTTCTAGTGATGAACTGGAGAAAGTTACGACTACCTACTCAAAAACAAGCCACGCAGGGAGAGGCGGCCCGTGGAGGTGAGCGCAGATCCACAGGAGTGAAGGGGCCCCTGCTTGTAGCTTGCTGGCAAACAGAAGTCCCCACCACTCCTCAGCAGTGATGGAGGGTTTATGTGCAGCGCACCCCCACCCCACCCACCGAGTCCTTGGAGGTTTCTCCCTGGCCTAGGGCCTGGAGGCCTCAGAGCAAAGCCAGCCAGAGTTTGGGCTTTCCTGACACCAGCACACAGGAGGAGTAGCCCTGGAAATTTCTGAGCAGGAACAGCAATTCTTTGGCTCCCTCACTGCTCCAGGCCTGAGCCCAGAATTGGTTCCTGCCTTCCACTTCTGCCTCTGCCATTCCATAGCTGTGTTTGGGCCTTTAGCTGTAAAACAAGGAGGTTCAATTCCATCTGTGGTTTCAGTTTGCCTAACCATGAGAGTTTTACAAACAGAACATTCAGAGAGAACTTGATTTTGGAAGTGAAGGAGCTTTCCTGGTATGGTTTTGCCTCCCTGAACCATCTGCCTTGACACACCCTCTTGACATCATGGCCCCTCAGACCACAGTGGAAGGAAGGTCTCTCTCAGTCCTGTCATGGCATGGCTTTGACATTCAGAGCTCTAGTCCCCATTCCTCCACCCACAGCCTCGTACCACCCCAGAGGCCCCTTCCCAGGCACTGGCCCCTCTGGTGTGCAGGTTGGTCTCAGGGCAGCCCTGAGCAGCTGCGCTGGGTCTGTTCCTGAAGGTTTCACAGGGACTGGGCAACCTTAACCAAGTGCCACATCTGGCTTCCAAACCCCTTTTTGGATCCCACAGGGACACCCACCCTCCCTGGGATCAAAGCTCCTGGTTCCCTGGTGCTTCATGGCTGCGGAGCTGAGACTGTCTCCAGAAGTGGGTTCTGAGCAGCAGACCCCTCTTCCCTGGTTGCTCCTCTAGATCACACATTTAGCCTATAGCTCAATTCTGGAAAGTTCTCTGCCCCTAGTCCATCTCTTCCCTCCCTCTTTCCTTCCTTCCTTCCTCTCTCTCTCTCTCTCTCTCTCTCTCTCTCTTCCTTCCTTCCTTTCTTGGCATACATTAGGCATTGTGTATGGGTTATACACAAATGCTATGCTAAGGAACTTGAGCATCTGTAGATTTTGGCGCCTGCAGGGGTCCTCAAAGACCCAAGGGATGGCTGGACGTTCAAAGTGGGTCCATACCAAACCTTGAATGGTTGCATTGCACAGAACAAGGCCTGTCTTAGGGTAGGAAGGAGGCTGGGTGTCTCTCCCCTCGGGGGTCTCTCTCAGGCCTGCTTCTACCTTGGCTGCCAATTCAGAGTCTGTCCACACCACGGGAGCTCCTGGGGCAGGAGATGGATCCAGGGCTTCCTTGGCACATGCCTGCCCAAGGCTTCAATAGAGGGAGGATCACTTCATTTCAGGTTTTGGGCCAGAAAATAGTTGATGATCTGTTCATTTCCATTTTAATTGTTTTAAGGAAACAAAGGCACGCCACTGACTCATACTGTGAGGAAAACCTTTCTTTAGTTTTTTGGTTTTTTTTGAGGTAGGGTCTCACTCTAGCCCAGGCTGACCTGGAATTTACTATGGAGTCTCAGGGTGGCCTCGAACTCATGGTTATCCCCCTACCTCTGACCCCCGAGTGCTGGGTGGGTGTGCCACCATGCCTGGCAGAAAACCTTTTTTTGTATACTTCATTATTTAGCTAGAAAAAAAAAATTAGAATGTTCTGGGTTGGATTCAGATTTCATCAAATTCAGATAGATTCTCTCTCTCTTTTTTTTTTTTTTTTACAGTATTACTCACTTCAGTTTGATTCCTAGTACTTAGTATGAACTTACATGTATATAAACATTCAATATGAACATCTGGATAACAACAATGGAAGGGAAGTAGAAAACATCACCAAATTGTGCCTCTTCCTCTTTGCTGTATCCAGTAAAAGAAGTTACATTTACTCTCTTCTTAGTTCTCCTCCCTCCCCACTCACCCACCAACAGAAGAAAATCTTAAGGTGGGGATTTCTTGGGCATGATTACGCTGGAGTAAGAATTGGGTTGGCGCCGGGTGTGGTGGCGCATGCCTTTAACCCCAGCATTTGGAAGTCAGAGGTAGGGGAATCAGTGATTTTTTTGAGGCTACCCTGAGACTACATAGTGAATTCCAGGTCAGCCTGAGCTAGAGTGAGACCCTACCTCAAAAAACAAAACAAAACAAAACAAAACTGGGATGGTTCCTTACAATTTTCTCTAACACTACAATCACCCTGCATCATTATCTCTCTTTTCCTGATGAGGAAACAGTCCCAGAGAGATTGAACTCTCTGCATATCATTACCAGCCACTTTAGGGGAGAGTTTGGAATAAATCTCAAATTATCTTCCTCTGAATCCAGGACTAGGCCTATGGTACCAGCTCAGGAAACGACTGGCCCTATGGGGGAGGAACTGGGGCTGAGTGGGGTGGCAGAGAGGGTCCCCAGGAGGGCCAGCCTTGCTGCGTGTGGCTCCTACATGGCGTGTACAGCCTCGTCTGCAGCTCTGCATGGAAGAGGTCCCTGACGATGCTCCCATCGTCCTCATTCTTGGCCAGCCAGCGGCCACAGGGAAATGTCATAGACTTTCCAAGAGATGGGGCGTCCACTTCTACCCAGTCTACAAACCAGCCGGGGGCCTTGCCTGCAAAGAGACACACAGAGAGAAACAGTTCATCCAGAGCTTGTGCAGAGACGGCTTCCTGTGGGTAAGTCCTGGCACTCCCAGCATCCTTTGCTTCTGGATGGCTGACACCTAGAGCTCCACCAGCTCTGTGTCACCCTTTTGCTGCCAGCAGTACCAGGACATTGCCTACGAAACTGCACCACGCCCCAGGATGGGCCAGTAGAATCAGTGACAGCGCAAAAGCACGGGGAGGAGGTGACAGGGAAGCAGGGGGGCCTGAGTAAGGGAAGTAAGGAGACAGTCCAGGGTGGGTGAGGCTTCAAGCAGGGAACCTAGGGAGGGCAAAGTAAGCCTGCGGCCATAAAAACTTGATCATTGCACCCCCTGGCAAAAATCATGCTCACAGCTCCCTGGATGGAAGCCAGACAGAGGAGACCCCTAGCCCCACAGTCCAGATAGTTTCCAGTTCTAGCATAAGGGTCCCCTCCTCAAGCTAAGAGGAGGTCTGGGGAAAAACAAAGAGTCCTATGTTACCCAGAGAACAAATATGGGCACACTTTGCCTGGCTGTAGTTTCAGTATTAGCCAGGAACATGGGAGATAAAACAGATGCTCAGAACTACTGAGTCAAAGGCTGACTGTGGGGTGGGCCCAGGAATCTGTGTTTTAATACCCTCGCCCCATCCCAGTGATTCTAATACACACTCAAGCCAGAGGTCCATTGAACTGTACCAGGGGTTTTCCAAGCCAGCTGCACATTAAAGTTACTGAGATTGGGAACTAGGTAAAGACTTCAAAAATCACTGACATCCAGGTCCCAACCCAGACCACCTAGACCAGAAGCTCTGTGTGCACCCTGGGCTCACAGCAGGCTGGGGAGTGAGACCCTGTATTGTCAGAGAAGGCAGCAGGGAAGCAGACCTGTGTTGTCATGGCCGATCCTAACTTTCCAGAGGTCTCCCAGATCCAGCGTCTCCACTGTGAAGATTTCAATGCTGTCTCTCTCAAACTTGTCGCTGTTGGTCTTGGAGGATTTCAGGAGGGTCATTCCTGCCAACCAGAATGACCCCAACATGATGGGCTGGCTCTGAGACCTTTTCCAGCCTGATCTGACCCAGTCTGCTTCAGCCTACCCCTTGTTCCAAATGACCGAATTTCTGAACTTCCATCACCCATCAATATCACCCATGAGGCCCCTCTGTACACTATTTGTGTGTGTTCTTTTATTGATCCTTAAAATCTCTTTCATGTCTGCTTGTAGTTTTCAGTATATATCCAAAGGAAAGCCTGATCCATGCTCACCCAGGGGAAAGGGTGTGTGTGTGGGGGGGGGGCTCTCAGTTATCTGTTCTTCTATAACCAGTGAAAAGCCATGGTCTTCACACTTTCTTGGCCAATGGAGTCTCTTTGGAGGACAGACTTACCTGGATGGCAGAAGGAAGGGTGACTTCAAGTGGCCCCCAATGGCCACCCCACGTATGGAATCAACCTGGAACTAGCTATGGTGTCAATCTGAAATCTGAGGTGCCCTCAGAGTCATTGCCATCCTTTCTGACCTCAGCAGTACTATGCTGTCTCCAAGTTACCCTCCAGTGCCATCTCATGTAGAAAGCCTTCTGGTAGTCACAGCCTTATTGCAATCTGGCTTAAGTTCTCAGACAGCCAAACAGAGCCTGTTTCAATGACTGGCTGCTCCTCCTACTGGGATCTGGTTGTCCTGGGCAAATTACTTAATGTCTCTGATGCTTGATTTCCTCAAATATCAAAAAGAGGCCATCTGTTTCTTTTCCTGTAAGGTTTTTGTGGAGACTGAATAAGATGATGATGTTGAATGCTCAAGGAAGTGTCTAGGATCCCAGAACTTGGGAGGCAGAGGTAGGAGGATCATCGTGAGTTCAAGGCCAGCCTGAGACTACATAGTGGATTCCAGATTAGCCTGAGCTAGAGTGAGAGCTTACCTCGAAAAAACAAAAAAAAAAAAAAGTGTCTAGGGCTTGAGAGAGGGCTTAGCAGTAGAGGTGCTTGCCTCTGAAGCCCAAGGACCCATGTTCCACTCTCCAGATCCCACATAAGCTAGATGCACAAAGGTGAGGCAAGTGCAAGGTCACACATGCCCACTAGGTGGCACAAGAATCTGGAGTTTTCAGTGGCTGAGGGCCTGGCATGCCAATTCTCTCTGTGTGTCTCTTTCACTCTTACTAGCCCTTAAAAAAAAGAAAGTATCTAAAACATGGACAAGTAGATGTAATTATCAGGGCCCATGACACAGGAACCATCACAAACACATCTTTTATTAATTTTTTTTGTTTTATTTATTTATTTGAGAGTGACAGACAGAGAAAGAGGCAGAAAGAGAAAAAGAGAGAAAGAGAGAGAATGGGTGCACCAGGATCTCCAGCCATTGCAAAGGAACTCCAGATGCTTGCGTCCCCTTGTGCATCTGGCTAACATGGGTCCTGGGGAATGGAGCCTTGAGCCGGGGTCCTTAGGCTTCACAGGCAAGCGCTTAACTGTTAATCCATCTCTCCATCCCCCTTTTTTCTTTTAAATCAGTGATGACCTATCTTTTATTAAGTATGATTTGCTTTATCCAACCTATAAAATAATGACAACTAATGTTTATTGAGTGCTGCTTTGACCCAAATATCTTACATATTCAATGTCACTCAATCCACAGCTCTGTGAGGCACATATAGTTTGATCTCTATTTCACAATATTCACACAGAATGATTGAGTAACTTTGTGGTCACACAACTAAGAGTAGAATAAAAATTTCAAGCAGCTCATCAGACTCCAGAGCATGCTTTCTATTAAGACACCATTGAACTCTATGCATGCATACCCCACAGGCAGGAACTAGGTCCATTCATTCTTCAGCAAGGCTTGGCACAAGGCTCTACACCCACAGGTCCAGCTAATGCCTGAAGACTGCTTGAGGGACACGCTCCTCTCTAGACTCAGACAGAATGGCTAAATGGGATGTGAATGGACGGTGCCTTAACACTACATGCCACCTTCTGAGTTCCCGTGAAGTCTCTGGAATAACTCTAGAACTCTGTGTGGGTCTCACAATGGAACGTCGGAGCCCCTGGGCTGGGTGTCACTGGAACTGGAAAAGCCCCTTCGTCCAGATTGTTACTGGGATGGGGTTAGGGCAAGGGCTCCTCTGCTATTCCAACAGCAGAAAGATGGCCTAGACCGGAAGAAGTTTTGCAGGAATAAAGGAACTGCCTTTCTCTGGTGGGGTCTGCAGTCTTCTTGGAGACAACTGTGGTGGACAGAGCTTCCCGGGACCCTTCTGCTTAGTTTGCCAAAGCCCCCAGGAATATTGGTAAACTCCAGTCCAGTATTTCTTTCTTACCATTGTCATCCTGTGTGCCAAAGAGCGTGATGAAAACATTGGCATCTGTGCCCGCATTCTTCTTGTCCCCAGTCTTCACGGTCACTGAGAATGTGGTTGATTTGTCTGCCAGGAGAAAAACACAGAGAAATGAGCTGGGGCTCACCCTGGGGTCACATGGAGGGAGGAGAGCCTCCCCAACCTGCCCACTCTAGCCTGACACTTGAATCCCTTCCCTCCTCATTCAGCCCTACAGCTATGAGCCCTGAGGCCAGCAATAAACATTTCTGTGTTCACGTGGCTCAGTTCCACGAGTCACTTTACTTGTGGTGTTCGACAGCGGTCTTTGGGTTGGAAACTTCCTGAGGGTAGACATAACGCCCCTGGCCCAGCCTCCTTCAGGAAACTCTCATTCATAAGAAGTGACAATAGATCAGGAGGGACATGGGGTGACCATATGAGTCCAAGGCTTATAGCCTGGAGCTCTGGTCTGCCCCCTCCAGGATGGGAGGAATTTCAGGGATGTGAGACTCAGGGAAGGGGACACAAGTATTAACGGCCTCTTGAAGGCCAGTGGTCATGGTTTTCCTTGGTAAAAATGCCTCAGGTGGCTAAAATGTGCCTGGAGGGAGGGCGAATGGTGAGTTAGGACTGGCTCGCTCCTAACAATAGCGCCACCCTTACTCCAAGCCCTTTACTACACGTACAGGGACATACCCCCGCCCTACCCTGACCTCCCAAGTGTCTCTGGGAGGAATGAGAGGACACAGTGGCTAGAATGTCAGAGGAGGAGCTACCCAGAGCCCATTGGAAGGGAAGAAAGGTAGACACCAGGGAGCAGGAGGAGGAGAGGGGAGGTATGTCGGAGAGAGAAATCAACTCTAATTTAGGAAACCTTTTTGTTCCAGGGCCAGGTTGTCAAGGGGGTTACTGTCACCGTGTCCCCCACCCTCCTCATCTTCGCTGGGCAGCACATAGGATTCGTCCACTGGCAATAGCTCCCTGGACAGTTGGCCATCATCCTCCTCTACTGCCAGCCAACGTTGGCACGGGAAATAGTACCTGTGAGGGTGGGGTAGGGAAAGTTGGAGTGTCCTCTTGGAAAGGTCTCATGCTGGAGTAGTTACAAGCTGAGAATGAGGGCTCTTCGTGGGGTCCAGCGTCTCCCTGTCTGCCTCTCACATCCCTCCTGCCTTCCCCAGCCTGGGAATTACCTGTGAGCCATTTGCCTGGGATGAAGAGTGAACATGGGTCATTGTCTCGAGGCACCCCATTAAAGATAACGAGGTAGCATGCCTTGAATACAGCAGACCCTCAGTGGAAGGACTGAGAAGGACTTATAGAGACTATCCTCACCCTTTCTGGAATGGTCTATGTTCCAGAGACACTCTGGCAGGGTGGTGCACACGGCAGGTGCTCCACACACGTGTACGGAGTTCGTGGATTTTGAGGGCACAAGCCAAGCGTGCTTTTGGAAGATGAAGAATGTGCCTAAGGAGCGGCAGTGATGCCCAGGCCTTCTATGGAAGGGAAGCACAACAGGCAGCGCCCAGTGTGATGACGGGGCCTGGACAGGAGGCCAAGCTGGAAGAAGGAGCATTACGAAAGACTGACTCCTACGGTTTGACTCTTTGGGTCTAAACCCTGGCTCTTCCATTAATTGTTGTATGACCTTGAGCATATTCCTTCTTCTCAGATCTAAGGCTGTCAGATTTAACCAATGGAATGCCAGGACCCCGAGTAATATTGAATTTTAGGCAAACAATGAATCCTGTTTTTGTGTGTGCCTCATCTGGTATTTGGAACATGCCTGTATGGTAAGCGCAGGCTCTCAGTGAGAATTTGCATGATGTGATCCCCGCTGACCCCTTCTTCCTCTTCAGCTACGCCTGGGCTCTCTGGGGGTTGTGGGCCAGTCTCTAAAGTCCAGAACAGCTCAGGATGTCTGAGAATGCAGCCCCTCTGTATGCTGGGGCCATCTACCTCATTTGCATCTCTTCTTTCCCTTGATGTGTAAGGGGCATTCTAGGACCAGCCCAAGGCTGAGTGTGGGCAGTACACTCCGAAGGTCTTGCCTCTCTGCCTGGGTCCATGTCCTAAGCACCTCTGGATGTCAGCATGTTAGGAAAGCAGAACCAGAAGGCGCCAGGCCAGCCCACACACTCAGATGGGTGAGGAGGGGTAATTTTACATCCAAGGGCAGGGATTGAAAGAGCAGGACTCCATCCAGGGTAATATAAATTAAATACCATTAAATCAGTATTTCAGCACCAAATGGACACTATTCTATTTCTTCGTCTTTAAATATATGGATGGGAAAGTTAAAATTTTACTCAAACCAAATAACTTAAGCATAATAGACTGAAGTTCTAAATTGTGGCCAATTAAAGGGAAAAAGGGGGGATAAAGGAAGGGGTGGGGTTGGAGCAGAGAGACAATGAGAGCTTCAAGTCTGCAAGGGCAAGAGCAGAGGCAGAAAGCCGCACAAAGAAAGACGTAGGGAAGTGGAAGAGAGAGAGGGAAGTTAGACAGAGAGGAAGGGCACATCCCTCCCACAGGTGCCGGCATGGGCGCAGGCGGCATGCAGAGAGGCTCCATTGTCCCGAGACACCTGCAGCAGGACTCGGAAGGCCCTCAGCACGCTCCCAGCTGCAGCACCAGCCAGCAGAATTCCCCTGCAACCTACCCCCTACAGACAGAACCAGAACCAGGCCAGGGCTGGGAACTGAACATTTTGCCCTGTTCTCCCAGTGCCACTGAGTGTACATGCCAGTCCAGAGGGGCTGGGCTAGTGACCCTTCCATCCTCCCTTGGAAGTAAGTCCTACTCAAATAGGTGTCTGGGTCCAGGAGACAGAGCAGGCAAGGGCTTGTAAGAAACAAAGGAGAAGCCAGGCGTGGTGGTGCACGCTTTTAATCTCAGCACTCAGGAGGCAGAGGTAGGAGGATCACCATGAGTTCAAGGCCACCCTGAGAATACATAGTGAATTCCAGGTCAGCCTGAGCTAGAGTGAGACCCTACCTCAAAAAGCAAAAAAAAAAAAACAAAAAGAAAAGGAAACAAAGGAGAGAAGCAAACAAATAGGTGTTCTGGGCTATAGAGGTGTACTACAGTGCTTAAACCAGGGTATGGAAGGGTAAGATAGCTGGAGGAGGTTTTTAAGAATACTGAATCAAAGCTTGGGACCAGTGAAAATAATCTCCCTGGAAACTACAAAAACTGACCGAGATGATTGCAAAATTGAGTGGTATAGGATGTAAATAATTAGCTGGGTCTACTTTGGGAGGCTAAGGAGGAGGATCAGAGGTTCAAGACTAGGCCTGGCAACTTAGTGAGACCATATTTTGAGTTAAGAGTAAAAGGGCATTAGGAATACAGCTTAGTGTAGAGTGAGTTCCCAGTATGTGCTGGGTCCTAGGTTCTATTCCCAATACTGCCATAAAAGTAAATCATTTCAATGTAAGAGCCAAAGAAAGGGTACCACTCCTTACGTACAACTGTCCGGACAGAATTTGGCCTCGATATCCAAGACCTCACAGTGCCTAGCAATACCCACACAAGACCCTCATACTAGGAGAAAAAGATGATGACATCAAGTTAAAAGAGGGACTAATGGAGAGAGGGAGGAGATATGATGGAGAGCAGAGTTATGAAGGGAGAAGTGGGGGGGAGGGGATGGAAATACCATGGGTTGCTGTCTGTAAGTATAGAAGTTGTCAATAAAAAAAATAAATTTAAAAAAAGTCAAGCATTTCACATGGCATTTCCTATTTCTGTGTTTTTGCTAGTTGTGGTAGTTAGAATGTCTGGCCCCATAGACACAGATGTTTTATTAAAATGGAGTTTGCAACTTCAGCCCCTAGCAGGCAGATTCCTGCTACAGAGGGGTGTGTCATTGGGGGAAGATATGATTCCCAAAGGTGCAGAGAGCAGATTAAGCCCTGGAGGTTCATGTTTGTGGTGCCAGCTGTTAGTGGATTCTCTCTGTTTGGATCTGTGAAAGGGATCCAACTTTTTCTACCACTGATGAAACTTCTCCTGTGTCCATAAGCCTGAAATAAATCCTTTCCTCCAATAAACTGTTTCAGGTTGGGTATTTGCCCAGCAATATGGAGCTGACTGCAATAGAAATGGATAATGGAGAGTTAGGGTTGCTCTACAATGAATCTGACCATGTGGATTTTGGTGTTTGGGAACTTGTGTGCTGGAGAAATGTGCCTGAACTTGGTACTTTACACTTGACGCAGAAGAACACTTACAGAGTGGTAAGCCAAGTTTTATGGGCTAGTCTGGTAAGAGTTTGAAAATGCTAAATACTGAGAGAATTGTGCTGACTTAGGAATTTTCAAGGGGAAGGAAAGACAGCAGAAAGCCCTGTTGAAACTGGACTGCTCTCATAAGGGCTGGCTGCATTCTGTCCATGCCCAGAGTTTGATCAAGGTTGAATTTAACAGTAATAGACTGGTATGCTTGGCAGAAGTTATAGAACTGAAAAATGTATGATTTATCACAGGAAAAATTCAAGCAAATTTAAAAGTTACTGGCACAGAGACTGATTTAGGTTGTTAAAGCTACCATTGTTAAAGAGATGACTACCATTTAAGAACGGCCCAAGTGCTCTACATTGAACAGAGGAAAAGATGCTAAGAGTGAAGTCCACCCAGGAAAGTCTCAATAGGAATGCAAATTCTTTTGAAAGATGACTTGAAGGAAGAAACCTGCTCCTCAAGGTCATGACTTACTTTCTCCCCAGATTAATGAAATGGCTGTGTCACTGCACAGCTGGTATTGGTTTTGGAAGCATGAAAATTGCATGGAAGCGAGTCATGAAGTACACACAGTTCCAAGACCACTGTTGAGATGCAGCATGTAAAGCAGGGTGATGCCCCTGGTAGAGAGACCAGTGAGGCCATTGCAGTGGTGACCTGAAGATGTTTTGGATATACCAGGGCTGTGCAGTGGCTACCATGAAGCACTCATGGCTCAGGATGAAAGCTTTCCCTTGGCTACTCAGCCTGCTAGAGGGGTAGCAATCGAAAACCCAGAGACTATTGCCACTGGTTATGGATGCCAGACTTGAACTACAGATGTCTGATGTTTACCTGATGGTTATTGATTTTGTATTGGTCTATTCTCTCTTGGCCAGCATCAGGTGGACAACAGCAGCAGGAGAGTGTGCCAAACACTGGCAAGGGAAAGCTGACTATAACACCAATAAGCCCACCCCAACAATATATCACCTCCAGGAGGCTCCAATTCTAAAATTGCCACCCGCTGAGGATCTAGCATTCAGGACACATAAGTTTATGGGGGATATCTGAATCAAACCACCACATTATGCTCCTTGCCCCCATAAACTGGTAACTATCTATGATGTAACATGCAGTCCAACCGTAAAAGTCCCCATAGTTTTTATCCATGCAAATGATGTTCAAACATCTCAATAGACCAAGGGCTTTTAACTAAGCCATAATACCAAAAAAAAAAAAAAAAAACCCATAATGTAACCTTGCATAAGTTCTCAGGACACAGGTAAGCAGAACACAGCAAGCCTCTGACACAAACTGCTTCTAGACCAGACAAAACAAAGCTCTTTCTCACACTCATAAGCCAAACTTCACAGTCCATAGTTCTTACTGCATTCAGGTCTTTCAACTCTGACCAGAATAGTCCATCAAGCTTCAAGACATCTCTTAGACCAAGGTTTCAAATCCTTCCACATTCCTCCTTCAAATCAGCCCCAAAAGACCAAAAGCCACACAGTCAGGTGTCTAGCAGCAACAACCCTATTATCACTACCAATTTTACTGTTGTAATCAGCTTTGCATTGCTGACAGAAAGTACTTGATCAAGAGCAGCTTGTGGAGCTGGGCATGGTGGTGCACACCTTTAATCCCAGCACCCAGGAGGCAGAGGTAGGAGGATCACCGTGAGTTCTAGGCCACCCTGAGACTACATAGTGAATTCTAGGTCAGCCTGGGCCAGAGTAAGACCCTACCCCCCCCCCAAAAAAAAGAGCAGCTTGTGGAATGAAAGGGTTTATTTTGAGGAAGTTCCATGATGGCATGAGCAGAGTGGATATCACCCCCTGACCAATATCAGGTGGACAACAGGAAAAGGAGAGTGTGCCAAACACTGGCAAGGGGAAGCTGCCTATGACACCCATGAGCCTACCCCCAATAATACACTGCCTCTGGGAGGCGTTAATTCCCAAATCTCCATCAGCTGGGAACCTAGCATTCAGAACACCTAATTTTATGGGGGACACCTGAATCAAACCACCACAGGGAGTTTTAATTGACTCTTGAGTGTTTGGTGCTATTAACATCCAAGCTATGCCCACCCAGAGCCCACAAAGGCTCAGTAGCTCTTAAACCCCACAAAAATAGGAGGGTCTGGGTAAGACAAGGGGGTGAATCAAGAGGGTATGACCAGAAGGGTGGGGTGATGAAGATGGGGACATGGGGTCAGACTCATGCTCTTCTGAGTCAAGATTCACCACATTCTACCAGTGGGTTTGAAGTGGATGTAAAAGAGAAGGATTAAGGATACCCTGTGCACAGGGCGGTTGCTGCCTGAGTTCCAGGGGAGGGATGGTGTCAGCATTCTGGAATCTTCCTGGCTTCAAAGCCCCTCTTCCTGAGCTAGATAGGCTAGAAGGGGCCAGGAAAGGCCCTGGACCCTCTTAGCAGAGGTGATGACTTTCCAAGTAATGTGAGATCGCCTGTTGTGATTCTGTATTCAGCAGTCAAATGCTCTACCATTGCACTATATCCCCATCCATCTTCTTCTTGACTGTCTGTGAAATTATATCTCTCTACCAGAGTGAGCTGTGCTGTGTTGGTGTGGATGCTGTTGAAGCCAGCTCACTACAGAGCCCTTGCTGAAGATGGTTTCTTATAGATGAGGCACAAACCAGTGACAAGAACAGAAAAGGGTGGGGCACGCTGAAGAGGAAATGAGGAAGAAAGAGCAGAGGACTCTCTCTCTCTCTCTCTCTCTCACACACACACACACAAATAAAATAAAATAAAAAGTTTTAAAAAGGGGGGGATGGAGAGATGGCTTAGTGGTTAAGGCACTTACCTGCAAAACCAAAGGACCCAGGTTCGATTCCCTAGGACCCACATAATCCAGATGCACAGGTGTTACATGCATCAGGAGTTAGTTTGCAGTGGCCAGAGGCCCTGGCATGCCCATTTTCTCTCTCTCTCTCTCTCTCTCTCTCTCTCTCTCTCTCTCTCACACACACACACACACAAATAAAATAAAAAGTTATTAAAAAAAAAAAAAAGAACAGGGGAAGGAAGGGGGAAAGAAAGAGCAAAAAATATAGAACAATGACAAGATTTAATTCACAAGAGCATCATCTGGACATAACCCTAACAAGAATGGTAAGCATTATGAATAGAAAAATGCTAAATGGGCATGTGGGGCTGTGGGAAAAGCTCAGTTGATAAAATGTTTGTTTTGTAAGCTTGAGGGCTTGAGCGTGATCTCCAGAAATGACATCAAGTAAAAGACCTAACTGGGAACACTTGTAATCCCAGTGCTGGGAGAGGCAGAGACAGGTATTCCCCTCAAGCTCACTGGCCATCCTGTCTAACCCACTTGGATGAGTTCCAGACTAGTGAGAGACTCTGTCTCAAAAAAGGTGGATAGCACCTGAGGAATGACACCTGAGAGTGTCCTCTGTCCTCCACACGCACGTTCACCTGTACACACACAAACATGCAAGTCTACACACACACAAACACATACCCAAAGAATTACCAAGATATATAAAGGAGCAGTGGGACAGAAGGGAAATGTACCTGGGGGCGGCACTTAATATTCTAAATATGCAATTCTCCACACATATATTTAATGGCAGAACAATCAACATTCAAAGAAGATTTTTTTTCCCCAAATCATTTCATGTCTTGATTTGAAAAAGGTAAGAATAGCTAGTATTTTTAAGGGCTAATGAAAGAGGACAAGAACTGACAGATATTCAAGTAGATTATAAAGCTACAATAATTTATAAATTGGTGGGCTGGACCACAAATGTCACATCAATGGAACAGAATAACTGCCCCTGGCTGAGCTGGAAAGAGAAGCATGGTGTTCACAGTCTGTTTCCAGCCCATTCCAGCAGCACTATCCCTTCAGCTGAAAAGCCCTGGGTTTTTAGGAACATCTTAAGAAGTAAGCTGGGCTGGCATCACTAAGCCCATTTGCTAGAAGAGGCGATGACAGCAACGACTTGCCCAAGGTGACATGGCACAATTCTGGCAGAAGATCCAACACAGGTCACGAGCCTGGTCTCCAGCCAAAAGATTTAGGCCTTCTGTGCCACCACAGTGACTTCATGACAACCAACACTGAGCTATCTGTGAGCTGTGGTTGTGTCCCCTTGGGATTGTGCGGCACAGTACGTTAAGAGGGGGGTGAGCTCAACTAGCCCCTGTCCTACACAGAGCATAACCCTCCAAGAGGGCATGCTTCCAGAGGCTGCAAGCAATACATAGATTTCTTCAATGAGTATTGATCTCATTAGGTGTTCACTAAATTCCAGACACCATCAGGCCGTCACCAGCCCTGACTAAATTCCAGACACCATCAGGCCGTCACCAGCCCTGACACCCACTCAAAGGTGGCCTGGTTTCCTCTGTCCCACCGCACCCCACGTGGAGGGATTGTCTTTCGTCTTGATTACTTCTTCGAACCAAGAGGCAGCGTTTCCTAATGGTGAGAAACACACCAGACCACACATCAGTGGTCTGGAGTTCAGGTCTTTTTCTGGCATTGACTAGCTATGGGGTTGGATCTTCACGTCCCAGGGAACAGGACCCCTTCATCTGTGGGGAGGACCTAACACCTGCTTCCCGGACTGGCTCAGGTGGTGGCGATGAGTTTCCAGCAGGGACCAACCTGGCTCACCACCTGCTTACATACGCCAACCTAAGCAGGGCTTTGCAATGTTAAATAGTTGGAGAAGATGCCTAAAGACCAATAGTATTTTGTGACATGAAATTCACATTTCAGTGTTGGTAAAGTTTTGTTTTTTGTTTTTGGGTTTTTTTTAATTTAATTTAATTTTATTTTTTTGGCTTTTTGAGGTAGGGTCTCACTCTGGTCCAGGCTGACCTGGAATTAACTATGTATTCTCAGGGTGTGACCTGGAATTAACTATGTATTCTCAGGGTGGTCTCGAACTCATGATGATCCTCCTACCTCTGCCTCCCAAGTGCTGGGGTTAAAGGCGTGCACCACCATGCCCGGCAGTGTTGGTAAAGTTTTATTGGAACACAGCTACGCCCGCTCATTTAAGTGTAGTCTATGACTGCTTTTGTACTCCACCACCAGTAGTTATTTCTGCAGAGGACAAATAGCCTGAAAATCTGAAAATGTCTCCTATGTGGACCTATCAGAAATGTTGTCTATCTCTTTTTAAAAAAATTAGCCGGGCGTGGTGGCACACATCTTTAATCCCAGCATTCGGGAGGCAGAGGTAGGAGGTTCACTATGAGTTCGAGGCCACCCTGAGACTACGTAGTGAATTCCAGGTTAGTCTGAGCTAGAGTGAGACCCTACCTTGAAAAACCCAAAAGAAAAAAAAAAAAAAAATATATATATATATATATATATATATATATATATATATACACACATATATATGATGCAAGCCCAACAGACTGGCCTTTTTATGCTAGAGAGATAGAGGGAGAGAGAGAGAACAAATGGATGTGCCAGGGCCTCCACCCACTCCAACAATTAAACTCCAGATGTGTGCGCCCCCTCATGTGCATGTGTGACATTGTGTGCTTGCATACTGTGCGTCTGGCTTATGTGGGACCTGGAGAGTCAAACATGGGTGTTTAGGCTTTTCAGGCAAGCGCCTTAACCACTAAGCCATCTCTCCAGACCATGTTGTCCATCTCTTGTCCCATGAACATTAAAACCAGGTGCACTTCTCCATGGAGAGTGCTGTAGGTGAGCTAAGCCTGGATACAGAGAGCAGACAGGTGGAGTCCGACAGGGACAGGAAAATCTGACCTCTCAGAATTGTTGGGCATGAGCTGCTAGACTGAGTCATCTGACAGGGTACAAAGTCTAGGAGGGAAGAAAGAAAAGCAGTGCCCATCTGGACTGTGACTTGGGCAAACCAATCCTGTCCAGAGCCTCACTTCACTTTCAGACATCACCCTCTTCACCCGAGGCCCTCTCTTACATGAGTGTGGTGGTTTGAATCAGATGCCCTTCATAAACCCATATGTTTTGAATGTTTAATCCACAGCTGGCGGCAATTTGGGAGGCAGAGCCTTGCTGGAAGAGATGTGTTACTGGGGGTGGGCTTATGGGTGTCATAGCCATCTTCCCCTTGCCAGAGTTTGACACACTCTCCTACTACTGTTTTCCATCTGCGGTGGCAGAGGTGATATCCAGCCTCTGTTCATGCCATGCTTTCCCCTGCCATCATGATGCTTCCCCTCAAGACTGTAAGCCAAAATAAAAATTTTCCTCCCATCAGATGCTTTTGGTCTGGTGTTTTTGTTTTTTTTCTCCCAGCAATGAGAAGGGAACTACAAGAGAAATTGGTACCAAGAGTGGGGTCATTGCTGCTAGACCTTCTGGACTTTTGGAACTGATTTTCAGGAGGAATATGGGTAGATTTTAAACCTTGGAATAAGAGGTGCCTTACAGTGTTATCATGGTGGACCATTATACTTGATGGACCGTTCTGGTCAGAGTTGAGAGACCTAAATGCAGAATTATGGATTATACAGGCTTAGCTTATGAGAGGAAGAAAGAGCTTTGTCCAGACTGGGCTAGAAGCAACTTGTGTGAGAGGCTTGCTGCCTTCTGCCTATGTCATTATAACTTGAGCAAGGTTGAATTTAGAAGAAATAGACTGGTGTGAGCAGAAGGATATGGAGCAGAAATGAAAGTTCAGGCTGAAGACTTCAGCCAGTTCAGCTGCAATTGTTTGTGAGATTACCACCGCTGCTATTGGGACAGCTATTCTGCACTGAGGCAGCAGAAAGAATGCTGACTCTTTTTGAAAATAGGGGCCTTGCTGGGCATGGTGGCACACGCCTTTAATCCCAGCACTCGGGAGGCAGAGGATCGCCAAGAGTTCAAGGCCACCTTGAGACTACAGAGTAAATTCCAGGTCAGCCTGAGCTAGAGCGAGACCCTACCTTGGGGGGGGGGGGAGAAAGGAAAAGAAAGTAGGGGCCTGAATGTTAAAGTAGTGTCATGTTCTCAAAGTTGGCTTTCTCTACCTCCCCTGGATTAACAATGTGCTATCCTATCTGGTACTATCAGAGTACAACAAATTCAGGAAAGAAAGGGTCATTGGATTTGCAATGCATTTTTATTTTTGAGATGGCCACTGCGCAATTTGGAAGGTGGAGGCCTGCTGGAGGAGGTGTGTTATTGGGGATAGGTTTTGGGGTGTTATAGCCAGATTCCCCCTTGCCAGAGCTCATGTCACTTCCCTGCTGCTGCTTTCCACCTGCTGTGGCAGAGGTGATGTCCAGCCTCTGCTCATGCCATGCTCTCCTCTGCCATCAGGAAGCTTCCCCTCAAGACGGTGAGCCCGTGTCGTTTGAATTAGGTGCTCCCCCATAAACTCACGTGTTCTGAATGCTAGGTCCTCAGATGGTGGCAATTTGGGAGTTGAAACCTTGCCTGAAGGAAGTGTGTGGTTGGGGTGCATAAGTGTGCTTATGGGTGCTATAGCCAACTTCCCCTTGCCACTGTCCAGTGCTCTCTCTCTCTTGCTGCTGTTTCCATCTGCCATGGCAGAGGTGATGTCCAGCCTCTGCTCATGCCATCTTTCTCCTGCCATTGCGGAGCTTCCCCTCGAGACTGTGAGCCAAAAATAAAATTGTTCCTCCCATCAGCTGACTTTTGTCAGGTGCTTTTTCCCATCAACAAGAAGGTACCTACAGCAATGGGCAAAGCCATCCTGTCCACAGCCTCACCTTCAGACATCACTCTCCCTACCGGGCTCTGTCTCCAGGACTATCTTAGTGCCAAGCATGGCCTCCCGCTCCCTCTCTTCCAGTCTCACTCACGTGATCTCATTGTTCATGTCAGTGATGTCCACTCTGTCCAGGAACCATCCTGGCCTGTTGCCTGTGTTGTCATGGCGAATCCGAATCTTGGTCAGAGGCCCCAGGTCAATGGCATAGATGGTAAATGTGTCTGTCTAGGGAGAACAAAAGCAGCACTCAGAGGGGAAAGAATATTGCTCCGTCTTCTGCCATCAGCTCTGCCCTTTCAAGGACCCAAGCACTCAGAGGAAGACAACACCATCCAAAGTGACCAGCGATGCCAATGACGAGAAACACAATTCATTGTTTTGGTGTCACGTGCTTTTATTTTTGAGACAAAGTCTCTTTATAGCTTAGGCTAGCCTTGAACTTGTGATCCTTCTGATCTTGCCTCCCAAGTGCTAGAATTACAGGTGTGCACTGCCTCTCCCAGCTCTTGCATTATTGTCATTTTAACCTCTGCCTGCCAGAGGCATGTCTCACTCTTGTATTGAGGAAGGTGGAGAGAGAAGAGAGATGATGACCTTGAGGAAGACAAGTGGGCCGCCTGGCATATGTGTGGGGTGTGGGGGAGCGGTGCACTGCGCCCCTGTTCTCCTCGCTGTGCACATGTGCACAATCTCCTTCACCCAACAGCTGTGGCTAAGCACCTGCCATGAGCCAGTCCTCAGCAGGTCCAAAGTGATGGACAGGAGACAGGTGCTCGCTCGGCATCGCAGCGCAAAGGTGGAATGTGAACCACACACCCCTGAGGGCTACCTTACACAATGGAGAAGAAGATAACAACCGAGACCCCCAAAGTGAATGGAGTTGTCTGGATATACCTTTTTTTTTCTTTTGACTTTTTAGTTTGAAAAAGATCTTAAACTCTCAGAAAAACTTTAGGAATAGTCCAGTAGAGCTTCTCACATTTCCGCCTGGCTTCTGCCCTCCTAGGCAGGGTTTGCTGAATTACTCTTCTGCCTGTCTTGCTCCCTCCTGCTTACTCTCCCTGCCTCCCCCCCACCCTTCTTCTCTGAGTCCGTTAAAAGCAGATGGCAGATACTGTGGTCTTTTACCCCTAAATATTTCAGCGTGAGTTCCTAAGAACAAGGACATTCTCATATAATCATAATGAAATGAAAATGTAGTTTCAACACAATACAGTTATGGGTCACTTAACAATAGGAATAACGCTGTAAGAAATGTGAGTATGTCAGTTGTGCCATTATGCAAACACCACAGAATGTGTTTACACAAATTAAGATGGTTACAATGTCACTAGGGCATATATAATCTTATGGGACTACATCATATATGCCAGTCACTGTTGACTGAAATGTTTTGTGACACATGACTACTATTAGCCAACTGCAGTCCATGGTCGCATTTTGCCAATTGTACTGTGCCAATATTGTCCTCTACGGTGATCTCCCTCAATATGATATAATGGCCACAATTTTTCCAGGAGAGCACAAAGACAGAAACAAACCCTAGTGCTGAGGTCCTCTGAGGGAGTGCTGAAGGAAAGTGTAGGGTGGCGCCCAAAACAAATCAAGTGATGAGCCTGGAAGTCTTGCAATGGATTTACTCATTGCTCCCTCCTGTGTTGATGAGATAACCCGATTTGGGTACAGGGTTGGGGACGAAAGCATGAGAGAAGCGACAGAGAATTGTGTCAAACCTTGAAGGACCCATCAATAGCTTTATTTTTTATACTTTTCTTTGAAAACATTTTCTTTTATAAATGCAAATTTTTTTATTAAAAGGATATTCTAAGCCAGACGTGGTGGGGCACGCCTTCAATATCAGCACTCGGGAGGCAGAGGTAGGACGATCACCATGAGTTCAAGGCCACCCTGAGACTACATAGTGAATTCCAGGTCAGTCTGGGCTAGAATGAGACCCTACCTTGAAAAAGCAAAAAAAAAAAAAAAAGTATATTCTTTTTTTTTTTTTTTTAACATTGGAAGGCTGAGGTGTGTGTGCATTTCATTCATGGTTTCCACAGACCCAGCAGAAGTTAGGCTTCTCAGCCAGTCTTTCACCCACCCACCCACATGCTCTACACCAGTCTTAGCCAAGCTCAGCCGCCGTTGGGGAGCCTCAGCTCAGGAGGGAGGCGCACTGTCCTCGCACTGGCCTTCTGTTCTCCCTCCTCCGCATACAGCTATGCTCTGCTTGGCTCAAGTTGCTCCCTTCCACCACCCTTCCTAAAGGGCCCACCTCTCTGTGTTTGTTTCTTCCTTGCTTGAGACAGGGCCTCACTAGATAGCTCAGACGGACCCCAACTGCTAGGATGCAATCTAGTGTCAGACAAGAAATTTGTTTTTGTTTGTTTTGTGGTACTGGGAATCAGATCCAGGGCCCAACACACGCTAAGCAAGTGTTCTGCCGCTGAGCTGCACCACCAGGGCTCCTCTAGGTAGTATGTTATAGTTAGCCCTTTCTTTATAGCTAACCCTTTCCTCAGGAATTCCACTCAGCCCACTCAAGGCCTGAGGTCTGCTGCCACACACTATTGCCTGGCTGTTCTGGAGGAGCATGGGATCCAGGAGTGGGGATTCACAGGTGCGTCTCCACCACTCACCACACAAAGCATCAGTGCTTACAGAAGAGTGGCCGCCGCCAGGTCTCACTGGACTGAACAGTGAGGCGTCCTGCGAGACACCCAGCGGGCAGTGGTGGTGGTGGCCAGCGCTGCCCTGGGATTCATCAGAGGGCGCCACGTTCCCTGCGGCAGTGTCTGAGTTCCACCCACCCGGGGGACCAGAGAGCCTCCACTCTACCTGCCCCTGCTCAAACTTGTTGGACTTGTCTGAGTTCTTCAGGGACCGCTCGCCAGTGTCCCCGTACTCCTCGCCGTAGATGGTCAGGTAGACGTTGGCATCAGTGCCAGCCTTGGGCACACTCCCCGTGATCACTTGGACCTCGTAGGTATTAGCTAGAGACACAGGAAGATGCGGGGTTGAAAACATGACAGCCGGGGGATAGGGCTGAAGCCCAGCCTGTCAGATCCACTTGGATCCTGGGATCAGAAAGGATCTACAGATATGTCCACATCAGCCCACTCTCCTCCCACCCAAGACCTGCGATCCAAATACGCCTCCCATATTTGGCTATACCAAAGTTGAACTAGGCTCTTCCCAAAGCTACCGTTTCCTCGTGAGGGGGGCAATACTTAGCACAAAACAGAAGGATCAACAGTGGCTTCTCAGATGCAGGTTAAAGCTATATGTGAACCCCAATAGGGCCCCACCTATTCCACCTCTATGAGAGGCAGGGCGAGTCACCCTACCCCCCCCCCCCGCCGTCCCTTTAGGGGACGTGGAACCCTCGTCAGGCTTACGCTCGGGTTCTGGCTGTCCGGCCGGGATGAGCTCCACAACAAGCTCGTTGTCCTCCTTGCCCCGGGCTAGCCAGCGGTGGGCCTCGAACTTGTACTGCTGGACCACCTCCTGCATGCCTGGCTCCAACTCCTCCTCCTCCTCCTCCTCCTCCTCAGTCTCCTCTTCCTCCTCTTCTTCAGACGAGGACTCCTCCGACGAGGACTCCTCCTCCTCCTCGCCCTCGTCCTCCTCATCACTGCCCTTCTTCTTCTTCTTCTTCTTCTTCCTCTGAAGCCTGGCCTTCAGCCGCTCCTTCTTGAGGACCTGCCGCAGTTTGTCCTTCTCCTTCTTCTTCCGGGCCTCCTCCTCGGGCGTGAGGTTCGCTTCCTGGACCACCAGGTGCCGCAGCCACACGGTGTCCACGAACCAGCTGGGCCCAAAGCCCTCACCCGTGTGCCCCAGTCTGATCTTGTAGACCTCGCCAACATCCGCCGCTTCCAGCTGTGCAAAGCGCAGGGCAGTGGCTAGGGCGGCCTTCGCGGCCACCCCCAGGAGCCAGGGCACCGGGCTGCTGAGCCACTGTGTGCGGAGGCCTGGGCCCTCCACCCACGCGTTCCCCAGCCCCTCTCTCCCACCGCACCCAGCATGGCCCCAGCCTTACCCACACCTATTTTCTGTAACTGCCGGGATGGCCAAGTTGGTCCCTGTTGTCCACTCTCGCCTCCTATTGCTGTTTCCATAGCTTTTCTGTTTCCGTATCTTTTCCATGCACCTCCCCGACCCGGCCTGCATTTGTCCCCTCCTTACTCATAACTGCCACCGGTACAAACTTTTGTGCTTTGAAAACTAATCTTGGGCTGGACAGGTGCCTTGGCAGTTAGAAGTGCTTGCTGGCAAAGCCAAAGGACCCAGGTTCAATTCACCAGTACCCACGTAAAGCCAGATGCGTAAGGTAGTACGTGTGCCTCTGCAGTTCATTTGCAGTGGCTAGAGGCCCTGGTGAGCCCATTCTCTATCAGACCTCCACCCACCCCCCACACACACTGTCTCTCTCAAATAAATAAATAATAATTTTTTTTGTTTTGTTTTTCGAGGTAGGATCTCACTCTAGCCCAGGCTGACCTGGAATTCACTATGGAGTCTTAGGGTGGCCTTGAACTCACGGCAATCCTCCTACCTCTGCCTCCCGAGTGCTGGGATTAAAGGTGTGCGCCACCACACCTGGCTATAATAAAATATTTTTAAAAGAAAAAAAAACTAATCTTAAAAAAAAAAACTGTGTGTCTTTCTGAGCTCTCTTTGCAAATATGTTCCCTGTTAAACTGAAATTTTGGTAACAAGCAAAAAAGGTATTTTTTCAAGACAGAATCCTCACCCATTTCCTCAGAAGTCACAATCCCTCCCAAGCACACTGGCTTTCCTGCCTATCCCTTCCTCAAGCTCAAAAGGGGTCCAGGGCTTATTTTAGCTTTGCTCCTGACCCGACCTGTCCTGGCCATTGCCTTGGTTCTCTGGAACTGTGCTGCAGTTTGAATGTGAGATGTCCTCCGGAGGCTCATGTGTCTGAACACTTGGTCCTCAGCTGGTGGTGCTGTTTCGAAGGTTGTGAAACCTTTAGGATGTGGAGCCAGGCTGGAGGAAGTGGGTCACTAGGGGCAGATCGAGAAGTTCTGTAGCCTGGCCCCACTTCCCGTCTGGTCTCTGCTGCCTGGATGTAGATGGCAACCCTCCCCAGTTGTCTCAAGGGCCTGCCGCCGTGCCTTCCCTGCTGCGATGGACTGTGTCCACTCAAACTACAGGCCAAAATGAGCCTTCTCTTCCTTAAGTTGCTAGCGTCAGGCGTCTGTCACAGCAATGAGAACAGTAACTAACACAAGCTTTGAGTTTCTTTAAGGGCAAGGGCAATCACTCTGTGTCTCTCCCCACTGCGTGGTGCACACTGGCTCAAAGTGTAGTGTGGATGGATTCTCCAGGCCTCGGATTGCACTGTCTCTGTGCCCTGAGTCCCGTGTTCTCAGGAAGGACCTGAACTGACATGTGGCACTTAGAAAGAGGCTCACGTGGGGTCCTTGCAAGGGTTCCTCTTAGGTACCTTGACATGGATGAGCCCCTGTCTGTATTTTGGTTTTTTGTTTGTTTGTTTGTTTTGTTTTATTTTGTTTTCTTCAAGGTAGGGTTTTACTCTAGCCCAGGCCAACCTGGAATTCACTATGTAGTCTCAGGGTAGCCTTGAACTCACAGAGATCCTCCTACCTCTGCCTCCCGAGTGCTGGGATTAAAGGCGTGCGCCACCACGCCCGGCTGTATTTTTGCTTTCAAAGCTCAGGTATCCCATTTGAGTGTCAGGGGAAACTGAAGCCTAAGGCTACCCAATCATTACTCAGTGTCCCAAAGTTCAAGACCTAAATAAGAGCACAGCTCTCCTGACTTCTTTTTAAAAAGTTTTATTATTGACAACTTCCATATTTATAGACAATAAACCATGATAATTCCTGACCCACCCCCCACTCCTGACTTCTTTTTTTTAAATTTTTTTTGTTCATTTTTATTTATTTGAGAGTGACAGACAGAGAGAGAAAGAGGCAGATAGAGAGAGAGAAAATGGGCACGCCAGGGCTTCCAGCCACTGCAAACGAACTCAAGACACGTGTGCCCCTTTGTGTATCTGGCTAACGTGGGTCCTGGGGAGTCGAGCCTTGAACCGGGGTCCTTAGGCTTCACAGGCAAGCACTTAACCGCTAAGCCATCTCTCCAGCCCAACTCCTGACTTCTTAATCATGAATCCAGAATGTAGGCAAACCAGCTTTGTGAGAAAAAAAAAAAAATGGCCAGCCACGGTGGTACTCAGGGCCTGAATGAAGCAGAATTTAGCCTTATTTGCTACTTAGGGAATGGGGACCATGCCTGGAAAGTCATTTCTTTTTGTTTTTTCTTTAGCACATTAGCTCTCCTCTCCACAGAGAAGTGTCCTGTGATCCCCCACCTCAGGGAGGTCGCTTTGCCACATCTGCCTGACAACTGTGCCTGCGACCACCGCACCCAGTCCTCTGACCCCTACCTCGAAGGCGCACTGCTCACTCAGTCACATCTCCATGACGGCTCACTCTCCCAGGTGCATTTTCTCAAACTGACTCTTTTTTTATTCTTATAGGGACTGGGAAGCCAGCCGGGTAGGTATTACAAAGCTAAGCTGTAATGATGTGCTTGGGAGGGGTGGGGAATTCTGAGGAGATGGGTGAGGGTTTTTTTAAAAAAACATTTTTATTTTTATTTATTTATTTGAGAGAGAGACAGAGGCAGACAGAGAGAGAGAAAAAAAAAGAGAGAAAGGGAGAGAGAGGGAGAGAGAGAGAGAGAATGGGCACGCCAGAGCCTCCAGCCACTGCAAACGAACTCCAGATGCATGCACCCCCTTGTGCATCTGGCTTATGTGGGTCCTGGGGAATCAAACTGGGATTCTTAGGCTTCGCAGGCAAATGCTTTAACCACTAAGCCATCTCTCCAGCCCCAGGTGAGGGTTTTGTCTTTTAAAAATACCCTTTTTTGCTTATTATCAAAATTGTCTCAGCCTAATAGTGAAAATATTTGCAAAGACAATTTGCCCAGAAAGACACATAGGCTTTCCTTTTTTAAGATCAGTTTTTGAAGCTGGGGCTCAGAGAGGTTAAATACACGGGCCTGGTCCTCATCAGTAGTGCACAAGAGCATTTGACCCAATATGGCCCCTCTATCTCTAACATCCCAGACACCTGTGGTACCCGGCCTGAGCTCAGTCAAGACATTCTGTGGATACCGGGGAACGGCTCTTCACTAAAGGCCAAGGGTCTGGTGTAATAAGAACATACATGAAACATGACCTGGTATAACTTAAATAATAAGATCTGAGAATGTCCATCCTACCTCCAGAGACTAGCCTGAGGTGTGACTAGGCAGCACATTTTCTTAACAAACCCTAGGTGGTTTGAACATGAGTCCAACAATCAGAACCGCTGGTCTAGCCCAATCCCTTTATTTTGGGCCAAAAACCTCGGGCCCAGAGGGAGCAAGCCCAAGTCTGCAAAACAACTTGGTCAAGCATCTGGGTCTCCTCATTCCCAGTTCAAAAGTCTACCCCTGCTTGTTGCCCTCAGAACCTCCTAGGAAGTCAAGGGAACCCTAAGGCCACCTGCCCTCAAGTCAGTATCTCTGGCCCAGCTGGCATCCTGGTCCCCTGTGGGTGTGGCTAATGAAATAAGATTACTCAGGTCACACCCTTGAGCCTCTGTCAGCACCCTCCCACCCCCTCACCCTGCTGCCTCACCCCGCGTACCTGGAACGTGTCCTTGGATGCCCGATCAAACACTTTTGAGCGACTGGAGAGGAAGAGTACTTCGGTCTTGCCTTCCTCGCCATAGATCTGCACGTAGACTCGGGCAGTGGTGCCTGCACCACCCATATCCCCTGTCCAAACCTCAACCTCGTAGTGGACCACTGGGTGGACACATGCAGGAGAAATGGGATGTTTAGTAATAATAACAACAACATCAACAAACATTTCCCCTAGCCTGCCCAATCCGCATGCCTGGTGCTCCACGGGATCGGCATGTGTAACCTTCTCCCCAACACCATGGGAAAGTGACATCATTCCCGTTGTCCAAGTGGACAAACCAAGGGGTAGATGAGTTGAGCAGGTGGCGAAATGGTGGATCTACGTAAGTTAGTGTCTGTCCCTGGCTATCTAATGCTCCACCTGTGTCCTTGGGGACTAGGGATGAGGACACATTGTATCAGCAGGCACTCCCCACTGTCGGCCTACCTGCTGTGGTTTCAGACTTCCTTCCAAAACTCATGTTGAAATATAATCACCACAATAGGAGGTGGAGTCTTGGAGAGGCAACCTCCTGCCTGAGATTGCTGTCATTTAAAAAAAGTAAGTTTCTGCCATCTTGTAACGCAGCAAAGAAGGCCCTCACCAGGTGCCAACACCTTGACACTGAATTTCCCATCATATAGGACCATGAGTCAATAAATTCGTGTTCATGGCACATTATCTAGTCTGTGGTATTGTGTTATAGCAGTAAAAAAAAAAAAAAAAAATACAGTTAGCCTGGGCAGACACCACCATAGTGAGAGAGGCAGGCCCCGTGGGGCAGGAAGAAGCATTCCATGTATCTCTTTGCTTCATTTCAGTAAAGGACAAAGGATTGAATGAGAGTTCTCTTCTAAATATAGGCAACCTGCAGATGGTACTAATGTATAGAAAGAGTCGTTCATATTTTGAAGTAATACTTATCAAGACATTAGAAGGGGAAATGAATTACTGGTATGCACCGGTAGAGGGCGCTTCCCCATAGAGCGCAAGGTGTTTCCCAGGAAATCTATGGCACCAGACTTTCTGTTAAAGTGACTAATATAGGACTTTGAAGTCTTGGTAATGCTGTAAGACAATGTTGTGATTTCTTTTCAAGGAGAGAGTTATTTTCAATAGAACAATTTTCCATTCCCAGAGCAAGGTGAAAAACTTGGGGAAGACTAAGTAAGAGTCTGAACTGGAGATGCTAGGCCCAGCCAAGAGTGAGGCTGGGAGGTGCGTAGACAACAGGAGGCCAGAGAAAGCTGGCAACCCCTAGGGAGAGGAGACTAAACTCCTGGTGCACCATCAGCGCTCAGCCCCACAGGTGATCATGATTCTACAATTAGAACAATGAGCAGCCAGAGAACAAGGTGAGTTTTGGGGAATTAAAATCTGGTGGCCTGACATGAAATGGTCAGCAAGGGTAATGTCAAGGTCATTTCCTAAAAGCAAAGAGTAATTCTTTTAAGATCAAATCAGAGGAGGACCACTATCTAACAAGAGTTCAGTGTTAGAAAAACTCGGGGAATATGCCTCTAAGCCAGGCGTGGTGGCACATGCCTTTGATCCCAGCACTCGGGAGGCAGAGGAAGGAGTATTGCCATGAGTTCAAGGCCACCCTGAGACTACATAGTGAATTCCAGGTCAGCCTGGGTTAGAGGGAGACCCTGCCTTGAAAAAACAAATGCCTCTAAGACTGAAGGAGCACACATGTTTCCAGAAGAATGGAGAAATGTGCAAAGAACGGCAGTGAGAGAGCAACACGGTTTCAGAATGTCGGGGATAAAGATGGACTCCTCTGAGCTTTTAGAGAAGGTAACACCAGAGTTATAAGAATGACACCAGACTTCCCAACTGCAGCCTTGGGGGGGGCTAGACAATGGTAGAATGAACTCTAAGGGAAGTGAGGGAGTTGTGTCACAGGATTCTGTAACAAGCCAAACTATGCATTGATTGTGAGAGCCAATGAGACAGGTGCAGATGGACCAGGTCTGGAGAGCTCTCTTCCTTGCGCCTTTCTCTGGAAGCTTCTGGTAGAGAACGTGCTGTGCTAAAGGCAGAAATGAAGCAGGGAGATCAAGAAATGAGAGATGAGGCCCGGGAAGAAACAGACAGAGCTGCTTTGGCCTGGGGTTGCTCTCAAGAAAGCTCCTGTGATCTGTGAACCACGGCTCTCAGGATGGACGTGGAACCGCAGTGGCCAGGAAAGAACATTTTCTTGCCAGGCTCTGGTCCTACTGTCTTCCCCAGCCTCTACACTTCCTCAGGAGCCTGTGACCTACTGGGATCCAGGACGCCCATCATATGCAAATGTGGTGTAGTTCAAAAATAAAATGTCAGGCCAGGCGTGGTGGCGCACGCCTTTAACCCCAGCACTCGGGAGGCAGAGGTAGGAGGATCACTGTGAGTTCAAAGCCAACCTGAGACTACATAGTTAATTCCAGGTCAGACTGGGCCAGAGTGAGACCCTACCTCGAAACACCAAAAGTAAAAAAATTAAAAATAAATAAAATGTCCTTCCCTATGGAGTCAGGTGTTTGGTCTCTAGAACGTGGTGCTGTTTGGGAAGGTTGTGGAACTTTCTGGAGGTGCAGTCTTGCTGGAGGAAGCATGTGACTGGGTGTGGGCCCGGAGGCATTACAGCTCAGCCCTACTTAATCTTCTCTCCCCCCACCTCTCCTTCCTTTACAATGCTGTGAAGATGTGACCCAGGCTTCCTGCTCAGGCCTGACATAATGAACACTTCCCCTCAAAACTGTCTTTCTGAAGCTGCTTCTGATTGGGTGTTTTGTCTTAGCAACCAGAAAGTAACTGATACAGGAGGACAGGTTGCCTTGACTTTAAGCATCAAAAAAAGGAAAAAAGAAAAGAAAAGAAGCCTGTCCACAAAGCTCCTCCACCGCCAACGCTTCACCCTGGTCCACTTTTCTTGGCACTCTCCTTTCTCTGTTGGGTTCTCTGTTCACTGTCTTCATGGTGGAACATGGAGCCAGTGAGGGCAAGGTTTGGCTTGTTTTGCTCATGGTTGGCTCTAAGAAGCCTCAAGAGAAGTTTACTGAATAAATGAAATTTATTTTCTCAGCCAATCTTCCCAAGGAAAGGCATGGACTATTTCCCTAAACTCTTTGCCAAAGGGTTGAAAATATACATTTCCTTTTTTTTTTTTTTTTTTTTTTGGTATTTTTTTAATGGGCGGGAGAGAGAATTGGCATGCCAGGGCCTCCACCCACTGAAATCGACTTTCAGATGCGTGCGCCACCTTACGTGCATGTGCAACCCTGCACACTTGCATCACCTTGAGTGTCTGGCTTATGTGGGATCTGGAGAATAGAACATAGGTACTTAGGTTTGCAGGCAAGCGCTTTAACCGCTAAGCCATCTCTCCAGCCCCAAAATGTACACGTCTTAATATTATTTCCTATCTTTCCCCAAGAAGAATAGTTTCACCCACTTTACATCTATAAAACAAGCCCTTATTGCACCCCCTGCCCCAACCACAGCAAAGATGCAGCTAGACGCCCTCACTATCTTCCCACAGAGCTCCCCCCCTCCCCCTACCACTTGGAGAGAAGACCCAGCTAGCCCATGGTCCCGCCTCCTTCTGGTCAACTCTGTCAACCCCACTGCAGGTGGGGTGAGGTCAATGCTAAGGTCCCACCCAGCCTCCTGCGTACATTTCTGGATCTCCACGACCTCGCTGGGGTAAAGCTCCACCTCCAGGCGCCCATCTGCCTGGTTCTTGTCCAGCCAGCGGTTGGCAGGGAAGGTGTACTGCTTGCCTTGGCGGGGCACACGGATCTGGACACTGCCCAGGAACCACCCTGCGTGCATGCCTGTGCTGTCATGCCCAATCACCAACCGGTTAATCTGCAAGGAAACCCCAATACGGATGCATAAGGAGCTGTGCGAGAAATTTCCAAGCGCCTATCCCCGTCTCCCTGAGCACCAGGGAAAACAGCTATCCTCTACTGAAGCCTCCAGCTCCCCAAAAAGTGGAAGGTTCTGAAGAAGAGTCTGGATTCTAGGCCCGTCCCTGTCATCAAGGTACCTGCTGCCTGGGTGGCCCTCTCCTGCCTGGGGCCTCTCCAACCCCTTCTCCTTGGCCTCGCTCTCCTCTTGGGGCAGCTGTGGAGAAGCTGAGGGGTGGGGTGGGCAGATGGGGCATAGCCTTTGAACGCTCTGTTAGGTACTTAGAAATGAGAAGTTGTGGCCACATGTACTCCACGTGTTTACCAGTTCCCTCTGACAGCTGTTATTGATTGGGCTTTAATTTTAAGTAATATGCTGTTGTACGTGTCTCTGCATTCCCTCTTTGACATGTCCACCCTGTAGGTGATAGGATATGCAGACAACCTTTCAGGACCTGGTGGTTCTCTTACTCTTAGACTCAAACACAGTTCTCTGCTCAGTAACACCCTACAGTCACCTACTTTGGGATGAGAGCACAGATGATCCTACTACCGTCCTTATGTGTGGTTGACTGTTCAAGGTTCATACTGCTTTGATGTTCAGTGGAGATGCTGTATACAGGATAATTTTAACGTCAGATAAGATTATCAGGTGTCACATGAGAATCTCCTGGCCCTGAGAGTTGTCTCTATAATGGCTTAGAGGGGCAATGCTACTTATGCCTGGTGCCTGAAGTCCAGGTTTACTTCTACTTGGAGTGCTAGGGATGTAGTTCAGTTGGTAGAGTGTTTGCCTAGCACTCATGAAGTCTCAGGTTTAATTCTGAGCACCACGTAAACTGGGTGTAGTGGCAAACACCTGTAATCCCAGCACTTCAGAGGAAGCAGGAGGATTATGAGTTCAAGGCCACCCTGGGCTACATCAGATCCTGTTTCAAAAGAAAAAAAAAAAGAAGTTGTCCACTTGAGCCTTGCTTTTGCTAGCAGTCTCTTTGCAGCTGGTCATAGAAACACTGTCACAGCCAAGTGCTTGAAGCCCAGTCCTCTGAGATTTCCAGCAGGAAGCCAGCTAAGGTTATAAAGCCCACATGCCTCTGGATGCTGCCCTCATTCTCTCTTTAAATGCCTTATAGACCTCTGCATAGACGAGCTGAATTGAGTTCACAGTGGCCCCTTTCCCCTGAGGCAGTAGTGTGTTACTGATCAGTCTGCCTTCCCGGTGGTCTGATCAGCGACAACTCAGTCTGTTTTTGATGCACTGAGATGACCCACAGCAGGGTCTCATGGAACCAGGAGAGATGAGATTTGAATGTAAAATGTCCCCCATAGACTCTTGTGCTTAATCCCCAACTGGTGACACTGTTCTGGAAGATTTTGGAACCTTTAGGACATGGAGGCTACCCAGAGGAAGCACGTCACTAAGGGTGGACATTGAGGTGTTACAACCTAGTCCTGCTTGCTCTTCTCTCTCTCTCAACTTTCTCCCTTTGGGAATGGGGATGTTTACTCTGCGCCCTTATATATTGGAAGTAGGTTATTTGTGTTTTGATTTTACAAGGCTCACAATGAAGAGATTGCCTTGAGTATCAGGTGAGACAACGGACTTTTGGACAGTGTTGGGACTGATAAAAGCTATGGAGACTTTTAAAGTTGGGTTGAATGCATTTTGCATCATGCGATGGGCATGAGTCTATGGGAGCAAGGGGCTGAATGTGGTGGTTTGAGTGTAAACTATTCTCCCTAACTCATGTGTTTGAATACTTAACTCCCAGCTGGTGGTTTTGGAGTCAGGTTGACAAGGGGTGGACCTCTGATGGTTAAACTTTGGTTGTCAACTTGACAGGATTTAAAATCACCATGGAAATAAATCTCTAGTCATGCCTGGTAAGGGATTTTTCTAGATTAAATTAGTTGAGGTGAAGCCAGACATGGCGGCACACACCTGCGTTCCCAGCACTTGGGAGGCAGAAGTAGGAGGATTAGCCATGAGTCCAAAGCCAGCCTGGAACTTCAGGGTGGGTTCAAAGCAGCCTGGGCTAGAGTGAGACACTGCCTTAAAAAAAAAAAATTAGCTGAGGTGAGCAGACCCACCCTAGTGTGGGCGGCACCATACCATGGACTGAGTTCCTAGAGTGTATGGAAGGGAGAAAGCTAGCCGAGGGCTCGGCATGCCTTGCTCTCTGCTTCCTCACTGTGCTGTCACGAGCTGTCTCAAGCTGTCCTGCTGCTGCGCCTTCCCCACCATGATGGACTCTACCCTCTGGAAATGTAAGCTGGAATAAACCCTTCCTTCCTTAAACTGATTTTTGTCAGGCATTTTGTCCCACCAATGAGAAGCTGATGAATAAGAAAGATGCTGTGGTCCGGCCTCCCCACGCAGCATGTCTCAGCAGTGATCCTGAAGCATGCAATGAAATTTGAAGTATACAATGAATAATTTGGAAGCACACTGAAATCTGGAAGTGGAAAATATTGTCATCCCCTCATTTTGGTCCTCCCTTCCCTCTTTTCCTTCCCTGAATCCTGTCTCCCCCTTTCTAGTACCCAAGACCTGAGTACACTGGTCCTGGGCATGTAAATTAAACATTGGGGTTAAAGTTACTAAAAGTAAGTATTCCATTCCCAAAGAGGTTCTGGAAGCTTGGCTACTGTCCACATATCTACAGCTGCTCTGGTCACAGAGGAAAAAGAGCACACCTCACCAACAACTTCTAAGTGCATTTGTTCTTCCTTCAAAATGAGCTTACCTATGCACACATGCATGTACATGTTTGTGCGTGTACATGTGGACACTTATGTGGATCTGTGCGGGGCCATAGCTGAGATGATGTCACCTGACTCTGAGAAGGATACTTACAGTTCCAATGTTCAGAGTCTCGAGGGTAAACTCATCCACCCGGCCACGTTCAAAATAATCCTTGAGGTTGTTGTCGGAGACAAGAAGAATTTGCTTGATGGTGTCAGATTTCTCTCCATAAAGCTTGATATAGACCCTAGAGTCTGTGCTGGCTCCAGAGAGATCCCCAGTTTTTATGCTGATGTGATAGCGGAAATCTGAATGTGCCAGGGCAAGAGGAGAAGGTGGGAGATTAGTGCAGGGGGCAAGTAGTGACCAGGAGGGCAGTCTGAAGACAGGGGACACATGGGCCAGGAGTCAGGGAGCTCTAGTCAGGAATCCCTATCCTGTGACTTGGGAATGGGAGCTCCCTCCCTCTTGGTGGAGTGTCCTCATCTACAAAAAGGATCCTTGGGCTGGAGAGATGGCTTAGCAGTTAAGGCGCTTGTCTGCGAAGCCTAAGGACCCATGTCCTACTCTCTAGATCCCACATTAGCCAGACACACAGAGGTGAGGCAAGCGCAAGGTCACACATGCCCACTAGGTGGCACAAGTATTTGGAGTTTGATTTCAGTGGCTGAGGCCCTGCCATGCCAATTCTCTCTCTCTCTCTCTCTCTCTCTCTCTCTCTCTCTCAAATAAAATAAAAAAAGAAAAGGAAAGGAAAAGGATCCTCATCGGTGCCCTGCCTGCTCCATAAAGGGTGAATATAGGAAATTATTCCTATATTCTGAGAATAGGAAAGCAAATTGTAGACAAGCATGTCCAAATTTCAGAGATTCAAAGTGCCTCCAGCAATCACCTGATCCAGATTCTGATGTGTAAGGAAATTGAGGCAAAAGTCACATGGAACTCTCCAGTTTTTAGCACCTTATATACGCAGTGGTATTACTGCCAAGTATTCTCAACCTACAGGCAAGGAATCTAGGACTAAGAAGGTCACCCGTTTGGCATAAGATGTTGACAGTTAAGAAGTCCCTAACCAAAAGTAAAATCTTGACGTAGATGCTAAACCCCTTCCCTTAGTAGGAAACCATGTGGATATCATTCCATTTTGCCACCCAGAAAGGTCTACACTGCCTGTGTTCACCAGCTCCAGAGGAAAAACAGGTTGCTTTGCTGTTCTGTTTTGTTTAATATCTTGGACAACATGGACCAAGATAAAGTCTTCCAGGTTGGTTCCAAGGGATGTATTTAGACAAAGAAGAGGCCTGGTAGTACATGAAGGTCTTCCCACTGGACAGAAATTGCTGGGCAAAGTGAGCTGAGCACCCCTTGCCTGGGGCCAGCCCTTCACAGCAGTCCAGCCCAGGTCAGAGCAGCTCCACCAGGCACATCCAAGGGCATATGAGAAAATGGTCTGTTCTTGCTGTTAAAAGATGGAGCAGGGGCTGGATAGGTGGCTTAGCGGTTAAGGCACTTGCCTGCAAAGCCAAAGGACCCAGGTTCAATTACCCAGGACCCACTTAAGCCAGATGCACAGATGCACAAGGGGGCACATGCGTTTGGAGTTCGTTTGCAGCAGCTGAAGGCCCTGGTGTGCCCATTCTCTCTATCTGCCTCTCTTTCTCTCTCTCTCTCAAACAAATAAAATGAATAAAATTTTTAAAAAGATGTAGCATGAACTAGAAGACTTGTTTCTCACACTAGTTCTTATGTGAACCCTTCAAAGGTTCTGACTAGGAAATCAGGGGGGGCGGTGAGCCCAGTCCATACAGCATGCACTGGAAACCAAATCCCAGCTCCATCTGCAAACACAGACTTAAATGTTCTGGGAACAGAGTTGTTCCCTAACCATAGGCATGGGTCACCACTCCTCCTGAGTTCCTTCACAACTCTTAGGTTCTATGACCCTGAGCCCAAACAGTGCACATTCGGAGCCCAACTCTGACTCCACCTTAGGAAAGGTTAGATAAAAATACCTGGGTCTTCTAGACTTCAGTTTTCCTTTCTGACAAATAGACAACCTCAGTTCTATCTCCTTTTCAGGGTATTGCAGGGCTCAGGTGAGATAGAAATGGTAAATAGGAAGTGCAAGTATTGTTGGGATTCTGGAGATATTTAACTTTGTCTAAAGCTCATGATCAAACCATGGCATCTGAGGCAATATCGCCAGTAAGGAAGCATATGACAATATACGTATGAAGTTATAATAGGATAATGCCTAGCAATTGAAAAGTCCTTGGCTCACTGGTTGAGTACTTGCTCCTTAAGCATAGGGCCTGGGAGAGCCTGAGATAACTCTCAAGTCCGACTCCCTCAGAACCTGTGTAAAAAGCTGGGCCTGGCTGTGCATGTCTGTGACCCAGCCAGAGAATTGCTGGCGCTCACTGACCAAAACCAGCTGCTCTGGGTTGAACGTGAGAGCCTTTCTCAAGGAAGTATGCAATTACCCTGTTGAGTGGAGAAGGACACCTGAAGTTCTGTGGCTGCCTCATGCACACACACAGAGAGAGAGAGTACATTTGCACACATGTGCATACACCACACATAACATACCACAACACACATACTCTATATACACATGCAAAACAAAAAGTCCTAATTTTGTAGTCCCTGCAAAGGTTTTCAATGTGTTTCTTCTCACAGAGGAATGATAGGCTTTGCTATGGTTGGCATCCATAGCTAGTGCTACTGTTCTTTTTGAAAATAACATCTTATTTATTTACTTCAGAGTAAGAAAGAGGGAGAGAGAGAGAAAGAAAATGGGCACTCCAGGGGCTCTATCCACTGGAAATGAACTCCAGATACATGTGCCACCTTGCGCGTCTGGCTTTATGTGGGTGGGTACTGGGGAATCAAACCCAGGCCAGCAGGCTTTGCAAGCAAGTGCTTTTAATTGCTTAGCCATCTCCCCAGCCTATTGTTCTTGTCACTCTGTTGACCCATTCTTTTTTTAAAAAAATCTTATTTATTTATTTGAGATAGAGAGAGAAAGAGGCAGATACAGAAAAAGAGAATAGGTGCACCAGGGCCTCTAGCCACCGCAAATGAACTCCAGACACATGTGCCACCTTGTGCATCTGACTTACGTGGGTGCTATGGAATTGAGCCTGGGTCCTTAGGCTTCCCAGACAAGCACCTTAATCACAGAGCCATCACTCCGGCCCTGTTAGCCCATTCTTATCTTGAGAATCTCAACAAAACCACACACAGACTGTGCACACAAGCAGAGACATGATAGAAGTTTCCAGACCTCCCTCAGGGTCTCTTTTCTGTCTCCCCACTGCTGTTTCCACAAAAGAATAGGAAGACCCTTGTTTTCTTGATGGGCTCACTCTTGCTTAGCTGAGAAAAGGCTCCTGTCATACCAAAGAGTCACCCAGCACCACTTGGTCATCAGGATAACTCACTCTTGAGCGTGGCACTGCTGTCACTGGGCAGCAGCTCTCGAACCAGCTGTCCGTCATCCTTATCCTTGTCCAGCCACCTGGTGAGCAAGCGGTGGGGAGTAGGTCAGGGTTCTGTGAGGGGCAGGCAGACACAACAACTACCACACCATTCACGCCAGGAGGCTTAGGGCTTTCGGCGCAGCATAGGAAAGTGGGTCTGTGAAAGGTCTTAGCAAAGCACCCCATCCCAGAAAGGGAAAGGAAGACTTCTCAGAGTACATTAACAGTGGCTGGGATAGGAAGGATGATCAGATGCTGATCAGGAAAAGGAGGAGGAGGAGCATCTCAGAAGGAACAATGCATCCTGGGATGGAAGTCTAGGAGTTGACGGAAGGCCCATGAGGACAAAATGCAGAAAGTGAGAGTCAGAGTGCTGGCAGAGGAGGAAGGAAGGGGACAGACCACAGGATCATGATTAAAAGGCACTATCATTGTCAAGCAAGGCCACCCCTTCTTAGAGTGTGCACTATGCAGGAGACAGGGAGGAAGGACCCAAGGCTAAATAAGACAGCCCAAGATGCTGAAAGCCTATAATATGGTCAAGGAGATGGGGGTAGGATGAGTGAGATACAGAGACCCAAGGTGAAGGTGGGTTTTGGACCAAAGTAAGTGCCGTAGGGAATTACAGAAGGAAGAAGGGCTTGCTGCGAAGGGGCCTGAATTATAACCCTCAAAGATGGTGGAGTTGTGAAGGGGAAAGTTGGGGAGAGGGAATTATCATGGTTTATTGTCTGGAATTATCATGGTTTATTGTCTAGAATTATGGAACTTGTCAATAAAAAGCTTAAAAAGTAAAAATAAATAAACAAATAAAAGAAAGACAAAGAAGACTCTGGGTCTGGGCCCTGCAGGGCTGAGGTTTGATAGCTATGCTTTGTTGACCTGTCACAGTGAACTGTGGCCTGCCCCCCTGCTAGTCGTCCCCTAGGAAGAAGCATGGGTACTCTCCACCTGCGAACAACCTTCCTCACAGAGCACAGTGGCCCAGCCACAGAAACCAAACACAGTGCAAGCATGAGTTGTCCACATCCTACACTCTGCCTAGCGTGTGACCCAGTACCAACGGCAGCAAGACTGCCTTAGCGTTTGCAAGAGCCTAGCTCCATAAACTGTGGTCACAACCCCACGTGGGACCAAGTAACTAAGTGTGGGGGTCATGAAAACTTTAATGACAGTAAAATCGACTAAATGCCTAAAACACTGCAGCTCAGATTCAAGATTATTGTGCATCTGGCTTACATGGGTCCTGAGGAATTGAACCTGGGTCCTGAGGCTTTGCAGGCAAGTGCTTTAACCACTAAGCCATCTCTCCCGCAGATTCAAGATTATTGTATATTACAAATTGCAGTGTTTTTACTGCACACTAAGTGTTTTACTGCATACTAAGTTTTCTACTCTTATAGAAACATAATGGCTTTATTATGGAAAACAAAGACAGGTATTTTTCTATGGTTAGCTTTCAGCATGTAAGTATCAAAGAAGTATGTCTTTGGATTGTTCTGCGTTAGAACGTTTAAGTTTAGAAATTGCTATAGGAGTTGCTGACTTCAGTTTCATAAAAGAAAACCACTAAATGAATCCTGGCTTGAGATCAGAACAGAGTTTCTAACAATTCCTAACACTTTCTTAAAAGTTTCTGTTGTGATTTGAACAGAAGCCGCCCTCCACAAGTCCATGTGTTTGAATACTTGATCCCAGGCAGTCAGTACTGTTTGGGAAGGTTGTGGTGCTTTTAGAAGGTGCTGAATTGCAGGAGAAAGTGGGTCACTGTGGTGGGCGGGGGGCTTCAGGTTTTATAGCCTGGCCCCACTTCCTGTTTCCTCTTTGCTCTCCAACTATGAATGATGCAATGTGACCAGCTAACTTCAGGCTCCCTTCACCATGCCTTCCCTCCATAATGGACTGGACTCCTGGAACCAAAAGCCAAAAAAAAAAACCAATGTCTTCCATAAGCTACTTCTTGTCAGGTAGCTGATCACAGCAATGAGTAAAGTAATTAATACAAGCCCTAACCATACTTTTTCATATTTATGCAAAAACTGTACTACATATTTATGCAAAGTGGTATTTGTAACATCTAAATTCAAAACAACAATTAATTCTGAACAATGTTGAAGACACTCTATGTCTTGCAGAATCAAATATTCACACAAGATAAATTTTCTTCTTGATTTTATTTGCATCTGTATTATTTATTCATTTCCTTTTGGATGTGTGTGGTTTGTGTGTATGCATGTTAATACTGTGTGCATACAAGCGTGCACATATGTGTGTGGAGACCAGAGATTGACATTGGGTATCTTCTTCAATCACTCCCCTCTTTGCTTTTGTTAAATATTTATTTTTATTTCTTTATTAGAGACAGAGAGGGAGGGAGAGAGAGAGTGAGTGAGAATGGGCATGCCCGGGCCTCTAGCCACTGCAAACAAACTCCAGATGCATGCACCACCATGTGCATCTGGCTTGCATGGGACCTGGAGAATCAAACCTGGGTCCTTAGGCTTCACAGGCACGTGCCTTAACTGCTAAGCCATCTCTCCAGCCCCTCCCCTTTGTTTTTTGAGACAGGGTCATTTGCTAAACGTGGAGCTCCCCAACTTAGATAGACTAGCTAGTCAGCAAATCCTAGAGATTCTCCTATCTCTGCCTCAACAGCACTGGGATTACAGGGGTGCATTGCCATGCCAACTTCTACATGGGTGCTGGGGATCTGAAGTCAGGTCCTCATGCTTGCACAGGAAGCACTTTACCAATTCAGTCCTCTCCCCAGCCACAAGATCTAATTCTCTATGTAAAAATAAGCAAGTATACCCATTTCATTAGTATACAAAATTGTTTTTGTAATTAATAATGGTACAATAACATGTATATGAAATAATTATTTGTAAACAAAATTCTTCATGATTTATTATCAGTAGATGCTGTATTTGTATACTTATTTCATTCCTATATACCCAGGATCACGTAAAAATTTTCTCAGATGAAAAGGGGTCAGTCCCCAAAACAATGCAGGCTATTGCCAATGCTCTGTGTTGCCCACCAGAACTAGACGGTAAGGCTCACATCACCTGATTCACTTGCAAGACACTGAGAAATCAAGTTGGAATTAAGATAGAAGTTTCATCCCTGCTGGCCAGCCATCATTGCTGCAAAGGGCTATGTAGTCTGCTGGGGGAGAAGAGTCACCAACAGTCCTAACCAGCAGTGAATCCTGCAAGTTACACAACTGGCCAGGAGGGCAAGATGTGCCCACTGGTGCAATAGTGGCATGGCTGTTACAGGGACAACCAACTGTTCTCTGACTGGATTCAAGGCCTGCTCCATGAGAGGCAGTGCATGTGTAGTACTGAAAACCTAGTTGAAAGCCTATGAAGGCCACAGGCCCTGTCAGGAGGAATCTACTACTGTTTGTTTGGCTAAATGGATATGTTGTGACCATCAAATTGTCCTCTAAATATTTATGTTTATGCCTGCAGATTAGAGTAGCTCTGACATTTTGTCAGGGAAGCTTCCTTTTGCAGTTGGCAGTAGATACTGGGAAAATACAAAACTTAACAAAGTGCTGGGAAAAAAAAGTGACTGTTCAGTGTTCATCACTAAATGGGGACATTGGGGGCTGGAGAGATGGCTTAGCAGTTAAGACGCTTGACTGCAAAGCCAAAGGACCCAGGTTTGATTCCCCAGGACTCACATAAGCCAGATGTACAAGGAGGCACATGTGTCTGGAGTTCATTTGCAGGGGCTGAAAGCCCTGGCACACCCATTCTCTCTCTCTCTCTCTCTCTCTGCCTTTCTCTCTCTCAAACAAATAAAATAAAATAAAGCTTAAAAAAAAAACTAAATGGAGACATTGCAGAACAGGGGCAGGGAAGGTTTTGCGTTTGGCACGCTGTCTTCCAGACGTGAAGCAGCCATTTGCACTGATGACCTCACAGCACCTGTCTTTGCCTTGTGCTTGTCAACATTCTGTCATGAAGGAGGGTGGGGCAGACATCAAGACAGAATAAAGACTAGCTGGAAAGTGAAAGAGGAAGGTAGAAGGGGACAAAAGAAGATATCAGGAAGGGATTAAGGTTAAGATACATTACATATACTGGGGCTGGAGAGATGGCTTAGCAGTTAAGCGCTTGCCTGTGAAGCCTAAGGACCCCGGTTCAAGGCTCAGTTCCCTAGGACCCACGTTAGTCAGATGCACAAGGGGGTGCACGCATCTGGAGTTCGTTTGCAGTGGCTGGAGGCCCTGGCGCACCCATTCTCTCTCTCTCTCTCTCTGCCTCTTTCTCTCTCTGTCTGTTGCTCTCAAATAAATAAAATAAACAAAAATTTTAAAAAAAGATATATTACATATACGTATGAAGATTGTCAATAAAAAGCTTAAAACAAGAAAAGGAATCATGAGTAGAAAAAAATTTGTAAAGCCCTGTTCTAGCATATTGTAGAAACCAAGACACCTGCCTCCTTTTTTTTCTTTTAATTTTTAGAAAGAGAGTGAGAGAGAGAATTGGCATGCCAGGGTCTCAGCCACTGCAACCAAACTCCAGATGCTTGCACCACCTAGTGGGTATGTGCGACCTTGCACTTGCCTCACCTTTGCATGTCTGTGTAACGTGGGTTCTGGAGACTAGAACATGGGTCCTTGGGCTTCACAGGCAAGCACCTTTACCACTAAGCCATTTCCCCAGCCCAACACTTGCCTCTTGACCAGAGCATCTCCCCACTTTATGTCTGGTGCCAGTCTTTGCAGCCCACTCTGTCACACTCCCAGAGCAAGTCTCAAGCCCATAAAGGAAGCCAAGGCACTGTTTTCTCCCAGTCCCTCCTGACATGTAGCTCAGGCCTCCTTTCCCATCGTGGTCTCCACATCGCTTCTCAGGTACCTCCCATCCAGTTACAAGGTCTTCTATTCCTTTCGGACCTTGTCAACTGGCACTTATTAGCTAACAACAAAATACTAGCCAACAGCTAAGCTGTTGACTTCTGTGAGTTTTGGGATGGTGAATTCAGAACACTAAAGAAACCATGTTGAGACTCCAAGACATGAAGATGTACAGTAGAGTCCTAAGCATTGATGACAGGGTATTTGGGAACCAAGGTTGCTAACTAGAGTCCCTTAAATTGACCCACTGGACCCCCTCCTCTCTGTCCTGCTGGAGTCACTCTGACAACCCCCACAATCATGGAGTCTGCAGGAGAGATGGCTAGGGCATTCCCTGACCCTGTAGTCACAGGGAGATTGTAGATGGAAGCTGACAGGCCTTTGGCCATCAGAAAATCTCATCTGAGCCAGGCTTGGTGGTGCATGCCTTTAATCCCAGCACTCTAGAGGCAGAGGTAGAAAGATTGCCATGAGTTTGAGGGTATTCTGAGACTACATAGTGAATTCCAGGTCAGCCTGGGCTAGAGTGAGACTCTGTCTCAAAAGGCAGGGGGGAGGCTGGGGAGATGGCTTAGCTATTAAGGTGCTTGCCTGCAAAGCCAAAAGACCCAGGTTCAACTCCCCAGGACCCACATAAACCAGATGCACAAGGTGGTGCATGCATCTGGAGTTTGTTTACAGTAGCTAGAGGCCCTGGCACACCCATGTGCTCTCTCTCGCTCTCTCTCTCTCTCTCTCCTTCTTTCTCTCAAAAATAAATAAATAAATAAATAAATAAATAAATAAATAAATACTTTTAAAAAAAGAGAATCTCATCTGCTCTGCCTTCTCTCCTCCACTCACCATCCTCAGCTCCTCGCCAATAGTAAAAAGAAACTATAACATGTCTATTTTCTGCTCCTGAATATTTGCCAAGTATTGATAAATGTTTCAGGGGTAGGAAAGAAACCATTTCCTTTCAATTTCAAATGCTTTAGCCTAATTTTTCTCTCACATGTTGCTAAATGAATTATACAGCCTATTGGTGGCTCCATGATTTCCCCCTGAGCTCACAGGAGCATGTATACGCATGCACGTGTGTGGGCACACGCATGTGCAATTGCTCAAACCATTCCTGATCCTGGCAGACAAGGCCTGCTTTGTCCTCCTTGCCAGGGGCCTTAAGCAGCTGAGGCGGAGAAAGAATCGTGAGGCAGGCACCTCCCAGGTATTCCCCGAGGTGACTATGAAGGGCCACTTTGATTGTACAAAAGTACTGATATTACTCCTGATCTAAAATGCTTCAATCAGTGATTTCTGGGAAATTACTAGGAGCCTGAGCTAGCTCTGCAAGAAATCCAAATGCTGCCAGGCATGGTGGTGCACGCCTTTAATCCCAGCACTTGGGAGGCAGAGGCAGAAGGATCGCTGTGAGTTCAAGGCCACCCTGAGACTACATAGTGCATTCCAGGTCAGCCTCAACTACAGAAAGACCCTACCTCAAAAAAGTAAAAGGGAAAAGAAATCCAAATGCTTCACTAAAAGGGGAATAAAGAAACTTTACCTCCAAATTTGAGTAAAGGAAATGCAAACAAAGTCAAATACTTGGAAAAGTTGTTAACAGGAAAGAGATGTCAGACAGCTGTTGAAATTAAAAAATAAAAATAAAAATCCACGTTGGATTCACAAGCTTCATTCTGCATGTAACTAATTCTCTAATAGCTCTCATTTAAATTTAGAAATTGTCAAATTTCATCATGAAAAAAATACCAATGTTGGCACTTGAATAGAGCCAACTAGAAGTGTGCTTGAATGCCTCACACCACCAGGGGTGGGATGGGTATGTGAGGCTCGGGCCTAAGTGCCACCAGCACAGCCACCTCCTTCCTGTACCAGTTACCACTTTAAGCTACTGTTGGTCCAGGTAGGAGGGCAGGGGGTTGTTCCAACGCAAGGTGGAGAAAAGGAAAGCAGGAGAGATTCATGTACCTGAGACACGGGAACTCCACATTGTCGCTCTCGGGCTGGCCTTCCTCCCTCACCAGCACCCGTTCCACGTACCAACCGCTCCCCGAGCCTTTGCCATCGTGTCTGATCCTCACCCGCCTCACCTTCCGCATGGTGACAGACTCGATGGTGAACTCGTCAGCCTTTGGGACAGGAAAGACAACCGAATCATCATCTGGGTGGTGGCTACCCTGGGACCCCACCACCAAAGGGAGACACACCTTCCGAAATCAAAAGCCAGAGGTGACAGGTTGGCCACCGTGCTTTCCTGGGTACCACAGGGATGACTACGCAAGGGCGTTACCACCACAGCCTGCAGATGTCCACCACCCTAAGAATCAGGCAGCTTGGATTGGCTCAGAGGGGTGGGGGCCTCCACTTGCATTCTGTAGTGGTTTGAATGAGAGGTTCCCCATAGCTGCATGTGTTTTGAATACTTAGTCCCCAGCTGGTGACAGTTTGGGAGGTAGCACTTTGCTGGAGGAAGACTGTTGTCAGAGGTGGGCTTTGGGGTATTATAGCCCAGCTTCTCCATTGTCACACCTCAACTTGCTGCATTATGCCAGCTATTGTGTGAAGCCATGTGATGCCCAGCCTCTGCTCTGCTATGAGATGCCATGCCATGATGAAACTCCCCCTAGGGAGGGTAAGCTAAATAAACCCTTTACTTCCATTGGCTGCTTTTGATTGGCTGTTGTTTCAGCAACTACAACCCATTCCAAAAGACTCAGTCTGTCCTCACCATGGGTAGTGGGGGAAGGAGGGACAGAAAAGACATTTGCAGATCCCCTCTGCCTGGAAACCCCTCCAGCCTGATGTCTGTGAACTCCTCCAGCCTCGCTCCATTGCAGTGGCTCTTTACCGATGTCTGTGAACTCCTCCAGCCTCGCTCCATTGCAGTGGCTCTTTACCGATGTCTGTGAACCCCTCCAGCCTCGCTCCATTGCAGTGGCTCTTGGTGGGGCACCTACAGTGTACTGTGAGCCACATCTGACCCTGAGGCAGTACTTCCATTGGTCCTTCCTAATCTGCACAACAGTCAGTCACAGGTAGACATCCTTCCCCTCATTTTAGATCCAAGGTACTTAGGCCAGAGGGGAAGGGAGAGACTGGTCCAAGGCTGACTTTTCTCCAGACCTGCCTGATTCTTTGCTCCACAAGCCCCCTGCCACAGTAAACCTCTTAATGGCTATAGTTATAGTACCAGAGGGGTATCTAACACACTTGTCATATGGCTAAGAGACCACATTTCTCCCACATCCCTGGTCAGTGTCTTCCTTGGTTTCTCTTTCAAAAGAAGAGGGAACTGACTGTCCACAGTGGTCATACTTAGTGACAAATGCACACTGGCCTGCCCCCAGGTGCCCAGGTGCCCAGCTGCCCTCAGCCTGGGTCCTCTGATACCCGCTTGCAATGCTCAGCATTCTTCCCCTCTGTCCACCCTGAGGGTCCTTCCTCATCATTTCCCAAAGTTCATGGTAAGGAGAACTGGACCTCTCTAGGCTGGCCCTCCAGTTTCGAGCTACGTAGTACCAGGAGCCTTGTGCCTCTATCCTATATTTGTCATGTTAGCGAATGACAATGGGCCAAACTCTCAGAGATCCCATAAAACCAGCATGGCTTTGCTCCTCCATGGCTCCTCCAGTGATTCTCCAGTCCCTACTCCCTTTACCCAGAGAGAGACTATCTGATGGCTGAACTCCCAACAACAAGCCATCAGATCTATGTTTGAAGAGCAGAGAAAAGGAAGAGGACGAAACAGAGCAGCTGAGTGAGATGGGGCAAGAAAGGGTGGCACATCGCTGTCACTCACATTGCCCTTTTCAAACAGGTCAGTGTTATTCCTGCAGTTGTAAAGCAGCCGTTCTCCCGTGTCCCCCACATCACCAAAAAGGCAGAGATAGACATTGGCATCGGTCCCCGCGCCTTCGAGTTCCCCCGTGCACACAGTCACACGGTACCGGGCCACTGTCGGATAAAGAGAGGGACACCATTGATTGGCAACCTCTGCCCCCATCCTTACACTCTGCACCCTCTTCTCCCAGCTCTGACCTGCGCTGACCTTGTTCCTTATTCCAACCTTCCAACCCCCACTGCAGCGAGCCACTGCAGAGCTGACTCATGCAAAGCCCCTGGGCCTCGACCCATCAGAGGCCCCAGGGCTGGCCAGTTATCAGACTCCCGTGAGAAACTTTTATAAGAACACAAATTGTTGAGCCCCACTTCAAACTCTTCAAATCTTAATTTCCAGGGATAAGGACCTTGATATTAAATTGTTCATGAATTCCCTCTGGGGAGTCCAATAGAATTGGCCTGTGTGCAGAGATCACTGGCCTAATCTAAATATTTTTTAAATTTATTATTATTATGTTATTTGAGAGAGAGAGAGAGAGAGAGAGAGAGAAGCAGGGGCCTCAGCCACTGCAATCAAACACCAGACATTTGCGCCATCTAGTGGGCATGTGCAACCTTGCACTTGCCTCACTTTTGTGTGTCTGGCTAATGTAGGATCTAGAGATCAAACATGGGTCCTTAGGCTTCACAGGCAAGTGCCTTCACTGCTAAGCCATCTCTCCAGCCCCTAATCTAAGTATTTTGGACTTTGATAAACTCTTTTGTCCTGGGTCATTCTCCAGTTTCTGTGTTTCTTGCCATCCAAAGGAAGATTGCCCTTCTTTAGGAACAACTGGGCTCTGCCTTCTTCTCACCACTCCCCAGTGCTGAGGACACACCATGAAAGTGAAGAAGAGAGGCAGGAACAAAATACGGCCATTATGAGCCCACCAATTATGTTGAAAATGCACCACAGAGTAGGGGTGCCTGTGGTGGTGTAAGCTTACCACCACAAGCTCCATCGCTTAAAATTATCTGAAAAGTAGACTTTGTCACTTTGTTTCTTCATGTGTTCATGGATGTGCCCCACGTCTGCTTACTGAATGCCAGGAGGTGCAACTTCGCACTACCTTGTGCTCCCCACCTGGAGGGTCTGTCACACAACAGGCCCAGAAACATTGCAACCCAATGACCACGGTCTGAAACCTCTGAAACAATGCTGCCAAGAGAAATAATTCCACCTTTTTCTTAATTTTTATCTATTTATTTGAGAGCGACAGACAGAGGGAGAAAGAGGCAGAGAGAGAGACAGAGAGAGAATGGGCGCACCAGGGTCTCCAGCCACTGCAAACGAACTCCAGATGTGTGCGCCCCCTTGTGCATCTAGCTAAGATGGGTCCTGGGGAATCAAGCCTTGAACCAGGGTCCTTAGGCTTCATAGGCAAGCGCTTAACCACTAAGCCATCTCTCCAGCCCTAATTCTACCTTTTAATTCATTTATCTCAGCTAATTCTCACAGTGACAGAAAACTGACTAGCATGCACTCTCCATGATATGACATGCTGACAATAAAAGGAATGAGGATCATTGGCTGGCACAAAGAGTGGACAGTGGAAACAGGGGGCATCAAAGGAAAGTCAAAGACCCAAGCACCAAGCTCGCTTCAGTCTGAATTGTGATGGTCAGCCCTGTTTTTTTTTTTTTTTTTTATTTCTTAAGTTAATTTACTTGAGAGGTTGGTGGGGGAGAGAATTGGTGTGCCAGGGCCTCTTGCCACTGCAAATGAACTTCAGACACATGCCTCACTTTTGTGTATCTGGCTTTACATGGGTACTGGGGGAGTGAACCCAGACCAGCAGACTTTGTAAGCAAGTACCTTTAACCACTGAGTCATCTCTCCAGTCCCAAGCCCTGATTTTTAAGTTGCCATGCTAGGAAATTCACAAATGAATAATAATAAATAATTTTAAAATCTCTTGCTTGGGAATCCCAGCCCCATTGTACTGGAGATAATAAGGTCCACTCTGTTGGAGGTCCTCACTCTCTCCATGGTTTTTCATATGGTCTTAACTCATTTTGATTTTTCAACTCTACTTTTGAAATATTACTATTGAAAAATTAAGGGCAGTCGTAGCAATAACAAGTAGGTTAATTTTTATGTGTCAGTTCTGATCAATTGGTTATATCCGTTGCAGTGCTATACTGAACACTACAAAGTTCATTTCAGATTCAACGATAAAGAATGTCATGAACACTTGGTAATGTTTGCCCTAGGAAAAGGGCAGAACATATAGATTGCTAACACTCTGTTACTATAAAAGTCAAGGCAAAATGACTTTTCTTTGACTCTTTCAAAGTGATTCTGGACTCCAGATTTTTATCTCAGTCTTTTTCCTGCTGACCTCAAGTAGAGACCAAGCACTCACCAGGTAATAACCAAGTGTACCTGAAAGAACGCTGATCCAGCCTTCCTTTCGTGGCACACTCCCCAGCTCATGTGGGTATCTTGTGAATTGAAGCCAGGCCAGCAGGCCTTACAAGCAAGCACCTTTAACCACTAAGCCATCTTTTCAGCCCAAGTCCTTATTCTCTCTATGGGCCTCGCTCAGCCTGATAGCTACCGAGGTCCCAAACTCTGCCTGGCAAGAAGTCTATAAATAATTAAAAATAATTATATTGTTTGACATCAGCAATGAAGGACTTTAAACAGATGGGCAAGTACCAGAGTCTCTTGGGCTTTAATTTTAAAATTAACGGCTCAATCTGATTAACAAGCAGCGACAATGTTCAACACTCAAGTCTGATGGACTCTCGCCCACTCATCATCAGTGGTGTGTAATCACAGTGGAGGATGTGGAACTCATTTGTTTTACCATCTTACAGAGCTCCCGAGGGAAAGGCAAGGTAGAAATAAATTGCGAGCTGGCACGTGCTTCGTCGTGTCTCCCGGCCTCTCTTAATCAGTATGATCATTCCAGAAAGCCTCTCTGTGAGCAGACACAGCATTAATTGCTTATTTGGCTGACCATTATTTTGTAAGTAAACCGGAGACGACTTCAGACTCTGAGAATTGATTTTAAAGTGGTATTTACTCATTGTATGTGGATGTAAGACTTTCCACTTGCACATTACTCATCACACAGGGGTACCAACAGGGTATGAAGTAGGACCCAGCTCTGTTTAGTTCTAAAAAGAACAGTGAAGACCAGAAGAAGAAATCTGAGAGAAGTCACAGATGCATTCCAAGTGCAAGAGAAAAATGTTTGTGGTCCAGAAAGAACAGTTAGGAGAAAGGACACTGAGTCAGCAGGGGCTAGAAAGATCCCCAGAAGACATCAAGCCATCCTAGGTCCAAGACAGTCAGCCGTTCCAACCACGCCAATCACTGGAATCTTTTCATCATTGGAATGGTGCTTTCATAGAATCATGAGTACAAAAAAACAAATAATAGCTTGATAACTCCCTCTGTACATCACACATGTAAACTATGGAAATGCCCTCTCTTCCACGGTCTCTCCTTACCTGTCAAAGTTCTCAGCAGATCTGGCTTGGATAGCACTTCACATGCACAGTTTGGGAAACCAAACACAGGAGCAGGAAGTTAAGTTCCCACCAGGTTTCCAGAGCATTCACACTCCAAGCTCCACCAGTTCTACCTTCAAACAATTTCTGGAATTTACCTTCTACTCGACCTTGGCCTGGTTTCAGGGTCTCTTTTTCTCTCCCTGGACAATTTATGAGTGTGCCCTCACATCCACTCTCCACACACTCAAGTATGAAACAACTCTGGAATGCCAGAAGAAATGTGGAGAGGAGAGAGGGGTTCAAGGTGGAGTGAATCGGGTCAAGTGAGGGTTAAGAGGTTAGGGGGGTGTGCTTTATAAAATACACATTACCAGGCATAGTCCTGACAGAGTCTGATCAGCATAGCTGGGGTTGGGCCCAGGCATTTGCATCTTAGTAAACACTGGGCAATTTTGCTATAGATGGGCTCTTCACTTTGCTCTGAGAGATATTGTCTGTTATAGGCTACATTGTGGTCCCTACTCCAGAGTCATATGTTGAGATCATAATCCTCAGTACCTCAAAATGGGACCATTTAGAGACAGCACCTTTAAGAGTTAAAGTAAAATGAGGTTATATGGGAGGACCCTGATCCATTACAATGGGTGTCCTTATAAGAAGAGACTAGAACACAAACATGCATGCACCCAGCAGGAAGATAATGTGAGGACACAGTAAGGACAACTATTTGTAAGCACCCCCCCACAAAAAAAAAGATAGCAACCCTGCTAATACCTAGATCTTGATCTTGAACTCTAGCCTCCATCATACCCCAGAACAAATTTCTTCAATGTTAGCTACCCAGTCCATAGCATAGTGCTTCACATATGTGTGTGTGTGTGTGTGTGTGTGTGTGTGTGTGTTACACTTTCTTAGGTTCCAGTCAAGGGGCTCATACACTGCCTTTAGTAGAGAGGGGAAGTAACTAGAGATCACTAGAAGGTGGGACTGAGCAAGGGTATCTGGAAATTTTGTGAGATGGTGTGGGCCCCGCCATGGGGTGAGAATCTGGAGATGCAGGAGGGAATCAAAACAATGTTCCCTCCTTCCATGTCTTGGAGTAAGTAGTCATTAAATCAGTAATCAAAACTGTGAAATCCTAGCAAGAGCTCCCTCAGCTCCTCATTAGAATGAAGAAGAGAAAGCTGGGGAGACAGCTCAGTGGTTAAAGGCTCTTGCTTGCCAACCCTGACGGCCCAGTTTCAATTTCCCAGCACCCACGTAAAGCCAGATGTAAAGTAGCTCATGTGTCTGCAATCCCAATGCACCTACAATGAGGGCCAGCTAGTGCGATGTTCGTTCGCGGTTTGGCAGTTCGTCTGCAGTGGCAAGAGGCCCTGTCTCAAGAAAGGTGGAGCACAGACACCTCAGAGTGGTCTTCTGACATCATCCACACGTGCTCTGTGGTTCACAAGCCCACAACCCCCCCCCCACACACATTAATTAATAAATAAAAGTTTTAAAAGGATGAACCATAGTGTAAAGGAAACATGATGCCAATGAAAGGCACTGCCTACTTAGACTAAAGGATGGTTTCATTTTAGATAGTTGCTATTTGGGATGTGTGTATGTGTGTCTGTATGTATGTATGTATTTGAGGATTTAATACTAATCAAATCATTTCAATAAATATATTCAAAGCTTCTCCTGGGTGTACAACTGCAGAGCGTTCTGAGGTATCACACGGTCACCTATGAATTGTCATTATCAAAATATTTAGTAGGAGCCGGGCGTGGTGGCGCACGCCTTTAATCCCAGCACTCGGGAGGCAGAGGTAGGAGGATCGCCGTGAGTTCGAGGCCACCCTGAGACTCCATAGTGAATTCCAGGTAAGCCTGGGCTAGAGTGAGACCCTACCTCGAAAAACCAAAAAATATATATATATATATTTAGTAGGGCTACAGGAACCATAGATGACATACTTATCTATATAGTCTTAACTTTTTGTGATTTTGCAATACTACTGTTGAAATATTGCTATTAAAAACTGGGCACTGCCACAGTGATAATAAGTAGGTTTATTTTTTAATTTTTTATTGGGGGAGGGTTTTGAGGCAGGGTCTCACTCTAGCCCAGGCTGGACCTGGAATTCATTATGTAGTCTCAGGGTGTCCTTGAACTCACAGTGATCCTCCTGCCTCTGCCTCCCGAGTGCTGGGACTAAAGGCATGCACTACCACACCCAGATTTTTGAAATTTTATTTATTTATTTGCAAGCAGACAGATACAGACAGGCAGACAGAGAATGGTCACACCAGAGCCTTTAGCCACTGAGAACAAACTCTAGACATATGTGCCACTTTGAGCATCTGGCTTTATGTGGGCACTGGGAATCAAATCCAGGCTGCTAGACTTTGCAGGCAAGGGCCTTAACCACTGGGCAATCTCTCCAGCCCAAATGGGTTTATTTTTAAGTGTCAATTCTGATCAGTTGGTAATGTCTGTTTCAGTGCTATATTGAGGACTACAAAGTTCATTTAAAATTCACGATTATTTAGTAATAATGCCTGAAAAAGGATAGACACGCAGTGTGGATTTGTAACACTCTGCTACTATAACCTCCAGGTAAAATAATTTCCCTTTAGCTCTTTCAAAGTGAATTCTGGGCTCCATATACAAACCTCCGTTCACCTCCTATTGGCCTCACGTAGAGATCGAGCACTCATCAGGTGGCAGCTAAGTATGTCTAAAAGAACTGAGATTCGTGGAACATTCCCCAGTTTTCTTCATGTGAAAGGTACAAGATGGTATTGCCCTTAATTTCAGGGAGGCTCTGGATAACTACTGTGCAGTGCAAGTTCTTTTCATGGCCAATTTGAAGACCCATGAGTCTCCTCTTTCTCCACATCTCACCTACTATAGTAGAGTTCTAGCATATGCGCTGAATGGCTCCTTCAAGCCAGTCTTGGAGCTAGAACCTTCTGTGTCCTCTGTGCCATTCACAGGGGCTAATGACACACAGAAAACAAGACTAGTGGCTGGTGGGTTGGTCCCCCACTAGCATCCCAAGCAGGAGTTCTACTGCCTCCCCAAGATGAGAGCTGGCCAGTACTTACTGCCCATTATCCTCCGCACTGTTGGGCCCTCAGCAGTCATTTCCCTCACGATCTCATTGTCATCTTCATTGGCATCCAGCCAGCGGTTGCAATTGAAGTTATACTTGTCCTTATTCAGAGTGTTCATCAGGGTCATCTGCAATGAGGTAATCTGGTGAGTCTACCAGATGTTTCCATCCATGGCTTGGAGGGTCCATTCTGCTATATCATCTCAGGGTGGCCAAAGCCACCTCCTGTAGATGATCCTTGGGGAAGGCAGATGGCCAGAGGGATGCTCCTCTTCCTGGTGCCTTAGAGACCTACACTTGCCTAGTATGTGGGTAGCTGAGCAGGAGGAAAACCTTGTGAACACCTGAGCATTTTCCCAGTCTACGTTGAAAAGCTTCTCCCGCATCCATGTTCGCCCTTCTTCACCCCCAAGCCTAATAAATCCAGAGGGAAATGCACATGACCCAGTCATGAAGAAAATTAGTTCTGGCTCCTCTCCCAGATCCCAAGGTGTATCTCACCCTTTCTAGATGCCATCCAGAGCCGAGGTTCCTCCTGTCATGCCATGCCCGAATCTTATAAAATCTGCCAAGATCTGGGAGCTCAATCTACAAGAAGTAATGGATAGGTCTGTGTGGGCACAGTCAAGGAGACACTTGTCCTCACAGCTGACCACAGCCAGGTGTGCGCCTGCTTCAGGCTGTGTTTTTCCCAACAAGAATGGGCTTGCTTCTACCTACCCTCACATACTCAGTCCTGTCATATTCCTGGTAATCAGCAGCACATGGGACCAAAACAGCCATGAGCAATCGGGGTTCACTCTGGGCCGGTAAAACTGAACAAAAATAACTGACCCACAGTGGGATCTGCCAAGCAATAAACTTTCAGGAACAAACTCTATATGGATGCTTTACAAATTAGCACAGGTCCACCGCTCCAGGACCCTACTGGGCACCAAGACAGACAAAAAGATCAGTACAGCAGCCATGCCCTTTCCCCAGGGGCTCAAGTCTGGCAGGAAAGACAAACACGTAAAGAGCAATGGACTTGGTGGTGGAGCAGAGGTGCCAGTGCTTGCCTGGAGCGGACAGCAGCAAATTACACATTATTCCTGCATAAAGGTCAAAGCAGCACTGTGGGGGTTGGACAGACTTGCTCCAGTTATGTACATACTGAAAAGTTTTAAAGGTGGATTTCCTTTCAAATGTTTCAAAATTCATGCCTTTCTCTTAAATTTGTTCCTGACTCTGTAATGCAGCCAGACTGGGCAGTCTCACTCCAACTGCTTGGGGTCTCTGACTACACAATACCCCAAATCACCCCATTTGTGGATGCTCTAAACATTCCACACTGACTGTCTCCCAGCCTCGTTTCAATCCTGCACTGCTTGCTTCATATGAAAGGCCAGATATAAAGTGTACTCCTTTCAACAAATTGGCTATAAATCACCAAATCTGTCACTCTTCGCAGGAGTCTTAAGTCTCCAGTGCATCTTTTTTTTTCTCTTCAAACTTGACCCAAAACCTGGCTTAGAAAATGAGAATCCTCGTGACTCATACCTCCTCCACTGCTTTCTCCAGTCTGCCTCCCGCCCCACCACATTTCCCTCCTACCCTAAACTTCTCGATGATGCCTGGTTTGAACCACTTGTTGTTGGGATTCAGAAGAATCTCATCTGTCCGCCCCTTCTGCCCATAAATCTGGATGAAGATGGGCGTGTTGGTGCCAGCTTTCTTCAGGTCAGTCGTCCAGACCCACAGGGACCAGGGAAATTCTACAACACAGGTGAAGTGCACCATCAACTCCCAGTGAAGAGGTTTTCATGTGACCAATGGAGAAAGAGGGGAGTATGGAGTAAGTAGGGATGACAATGTTGCCACGTGTGTTTTACTTTCCTATTAAAAATAAGATGTCTAGGGCTGGAGAGATGGCTTAGTGGTTAAGGCACTTGCCTGCAAAACCAAAGGACCCAGGTTCGATTCCCCAGGACCCACATAAGCCAGATGCACAAGGTGGCACATGTGTCTGGAGTTTGTTTGCAATAACTGTAGGCCCTGGTCTGCCCATTGTCCTCACCCCCTCTCTCTTTCTCTCTCAAATAAAAATAAAATATTTTTAAAAACTAAGATGTCTAATGAGCAAGAGTGCTGCTTTCTTGGCAAAAACCTGATATCATCACAGGGATGAAGGAGATAGACACTGAGGACACTCAACATCTACCAAACCAGAGATCCAGAGGCTTCTAAGAGCCCATTACTGAAGTAGACTTAAAACATACCCATCATGGCTCAGGGAATTTTGCAGAAGAGGGGGCAGAATGATTGTTAGAGCCACAAGTTGGGACATTATGAATAGAGACATTATCTCTTCCCCATAACTGACAGCTACCCCCACAATCCATGACCCACAATCCCCCTGGGGATGACCTGCATCCCCAACGAGGATGGTCCCTTTGGAAAAGGAGCAGGGATGAGGGAAAGGATGGTACCAACATATGCTGTTTACATACTAAGTATGTCCATAACTAATAAAAGAAAATAAGATGTCTTGGGCTGGAGAGATGGCTTAGTGGTTAAGACACTTCCTATGAACCCATGTGCTACTCCCCAGGTCCTACATAAGCCAGACATACAAAGTGACGCAAGCGTGAACTTGCGCACAAGATGATGCACATGTCTGGAGTTCAAGTGCAGTGGTTGGAGGCCATGGCATGCTAATTCTCCCTCTCTCTCTCTCTCTCTCTCTTTCTCTCTCTCTCTCTCTCTCTCTCCTGGCTCTCTGCTTACACACAAATAAATAAAAATATTTCTTTAAATAAGGTGCCTTGATGTTTCGTTTAATGAAACATTTTAGATGTGGGGAAGAGTTGACCACCCACGCCATGTCTGGCATATTTGGGGTTCACCGTAGTGAGTGTCTCACTTTAACTCCTTTTTTATCACAGTAGCTTCTTCCGTGTGGGGACACTGGAGTCACGGTACCAGATATGCAACTGTGTATGGCCTGTACCTTGGACAACTGAGTTCCCCAGAGGGCTCGCTCCTCTGCTTCTAAAGGAGAACTGAGAAGCAGAAGTGATGCTCCTCAAATCTCCGTGCCCAGTAGTCTGACATCCTGGTCTTGGTACCTGTCTGAGGCGCCCCGGATCTGGGTCCTCTGCACTTACTTTTCAGTCGCTTCTTCCTCAGAGACACCATCTCGTAGAGTTGTCTCTCAATCAGCCCGTCTGCTTTCTTCTCATCCAGCCAGTTACTACAGGGAAAAGTCTGCTGGATGCCAGTGAAGGGGCACAGAATCACCACCTGGGAGGGCAGATGGCAAGTGTCTTGCGGACTGGGTCCCCCCAGTGGGACCGACTCACAGTGCTCAACAAGCTCCAGTGAACAGATATCTACATTAAGACCCTCAGACTTCTTCTCTTACCTGTTTGTATTAGGTCTTAATCAAGAAATACCTCCTCCATGAAGTCTTTCAAAGTAGGTGTCACAATCCACCAATATGCTAGCTCAAATCCCAGCCCTTTCCCTCTACACATCGCACCTGCTTTGAATACCTCATATCTTCACGTCCACACAGCAGTTCATCTCAGCCAAATGACCCCTACACTACCAAATTAATCCTTACAGGAAGAAGGTAAGTCATATAAAAGCTAATTGATTAACTAGAATTTAATAGAGAACCAGCTGCCCTCTTCTAGGCATCATGCATATTCGATCCCATTTCCTAACCTTCTCCATCTCCACCACACTTTGAACTATTGGACTTGCAATGTGCAAGTCGATTCTCCTAGGTGCTCACAATATGGATGTCCAAAGGACTATGCCCAGCACACTACCCAACCTTTTCTAGGTAAAGAAAGCCTCACTATGCACATTGCTAGATTTCAAACTTTGCCTTCTTAGGTTTAACTTAGGAATGATTCTGACCCTCCCATTGGTCAAGCATTTTTACAAACTATTGACAACTGCTGTCAGCTGTTCACAGTAATCACAATTGATTACAACTTCTATAGCTTGAGCAATTACCTTTATGTTGGACAATGAAAAACTGAATTCATTAGGAGTCTCAAACTATACCCAGAAAAAATTGATAGTTCTAGAGTAATAAATTGATTCTTTGCTTTTTTTTTTTTTTTTTTTTTTTTTTTTTTTGAGGTAGGGTTTCACTAGTTCAGGCTGACCTGGAATTCACTATGTAGTTTCAAGGTAGCCTTGAACTCACAGTGATCGTCCTACCTCTGCCTCTCAAGTGCTGGGATTAAAGGTGTGCGCCACCACACCCTGCTAGAGTAAGAAATTGAAATAGCGCCATTAAGATGAAAAGTTCCAAAACACTTTTCTTAGTAACTAATGGATCAAACAGAAAAAGATATATTCGCAATGACACAGAATATTCAAATAACTCATTCAATTTAAGAAGCAAAACCAAAATCTTAAATTCAGCTCTTGGTGTATAAACACACAAGTAATTCTCAACATTTTAAAAATGCATTGTACAGAACATGTTTTCTTAGTAAAATGGCATTGAATAATACTTCAGCAAAGCTGGTGTGTGTGTGTGTGTGTATGTGTGTGTGTGTGTGTAGTATGTAAGTATGGGCATGCATGCCACCATGTGTGTGGAGGTCAGAGGACAACCCTGGGTATCGATCCCTGCCTTCCACCTTGTTTGAGGCAGGGTCTCTTGTCCACCTGTGCATATGCCAGGGTAGCTGACCCATGAGCTTGCAAGAATTCCTAGTACATTAAAGATGTAAATGGGAAAACCAAAACCTTCCTATTTTTAAAAGAGGACATAGGAAAATATTATAGGTTTAAGATAAGCAAGTTTCTTTCAACAACAAAGAAGCATTAAACATTGAAAAAGCTTTTTTAACTATAAATTTTTACTTATTTTGACAATTTTATACATATATATTACATTTTGATCATAGGCATCCCACATTACCCTTATCTACCCCCAGTGGGGGAAGCCCAGGGTGACTTGGAACTCACTATGTAGCTCAGGTTGGCCTCAAACTTGAGTCAGTACTCCTGCCTTGGCCTTCAAGTGCTGGGATTACATGTGTGAGCCACCTGCCTGGCTACTAAATTACTTATGAGTTAAATCTCTTCTTCAAAGAACATTGTAAACAAACTATACACTACCAGCAAATAGCTAATTTTTAGATTAAAGAACTCCTAAACAATAAATTCAAATATAGAGCATTCAATAGAAAAATTAGCAAAAATCATGAGCAGGCATTTTACATAAAAGGAAATAAGATGATCAATAAAGAAATAAAAAGGGGCTGGAGGGATGGCTTCATGGTTAATATGCTTGTCTGCAATGCCTAAGGACCCAGGTTTGTTTCCCCAATATCCACGTAAGCCAGATGCACAAGGTGGTGCGTGCCTCTGGAGTATGTTTGCAGTGGCTGGAGGCCCTGGCACACCCATTATCTCTGTGTTTGTCTCTTTCCCTGTCTTTCAAATAAATAAATAATTTTTTTAAAAAAAGAAAAGAAAAGGATGTTGTCTGGTGTGGTGGCACAGACCTGTAATCCCAGTGGTTGGAAGGTGGAGACAGTAGTATCAGGACTTTAAGATCATCTGTGGCTACATAGTGTGTTCCAGGCTAGTTTGGGCTATGTGAGGCCTGTTTCAAAAAAAAGGGGGGGAGTGAAATTGACCTTAGTAGCGACAATAAAATTTTAAACCACAATATGACCATTTCACAAGTTTCAGAATGGAGATCATTAAAATTTAGGTGATGTTAAGTGTTAACATGAGCTATAGAACCAAATGTCTCTTACACATAGTTGACAGAAGAAGAAAGTGGTAGAAATACTGTGGGAGACAATCTGGACTACTTTGAAAATAAAAACAATCCTGAAAGCCAAAGAGTCTCCTGCCATGTGGCCTTGACCTTCCATCCTGAGATGCTCTACACACATGTGCAAAGATACAGGTGCAAGGACCACATGATAGCACCATTCACCGCAGCAAAATACAAAAGTAACTCCACACCCATCAACAGAAGAGTGGAAAAATCAATCTGAATCAATTCTAGAAGGCAGCGGGAAATGGATGAACTACAGCCTCTGTTATCATTTGAATGAATACTTAAAGTATAATGTTGAATGACAACTTCCAGTTCAAAACAATTACATACATAGACAAAATTCATAAGTGTTTGCCCTTTGGGGAAGAATATTTTATGATCAGAAAGGACACTGAGAAATTTCAGAAGCATGGAAATATCTCATTTTTCAAGCTGGATGGGAAAAAAAATTGAAGTTTTAAAAATCATTGTCTATGTACTAGTTATATTTTTATTACTGGGACAAAACATCTAACAAAAATCAGTTTAAGGAATGAAGGGTTTATTTCAGCTGAAAGTTTCAGGTTACAGTTCATCATGGTGGGGAAGGCCTGAAGGCAGGTGCTTAAAGCAGAGCTGGTCACCTTCATCCACAGTGAGGAAACAGCGCTGCATGCTGGTGCTCAAGGAGTTCTCTGGTCTCTTTTAAATACAGTCCAGGATCCCAGGCCATTGGAAGGGTGGCACCCACAGATAAGATAATTCCCTCACAGGCCAGCACAGAGGCTATCATAATCTAGGTAATCCTTCACAGGTGACTCTAGGTCCTGTCAAGTTGACCATCAATATAAACCATCACAGTCTGTTTTTCACTTTATGTATATTTTATAGTATCAGCATTCCATACTCATACATATATTTTAAAAACACTTGTTGAGAGCTGGAGAGATGGCTTAGTGGTTAAGGCGCTTGCCTGCAAAGCCTAAGGACCCATGTTTGACTCTCCAGATCCCACATAAGCCAGATGCACAAAGGTGATGCCAGCACAAGGTCACACATGCCCACTAGGTGGAGCAAGCGTCTGGCGTTCTATTGCAGTAGCTGAGGCCTTGACATGCCAATTCTCTTTCTGTCTCTCTCTCTGTCTCTCTCTCTCTGTCTCTCTCTCTCTCTCTCTCTCTCTCATTCTTTCTGAAATTAAAAAAAAAATACTTGTTGATTGAGGGTTTTATAACCTGGGATGAACTCTACCAGGAATCAGGTCCCTGTTAAATGGCAACTGAATACCTATAGTAACCATCCCGTATTTGGAGACAAACCCTATTCCCACAAGCCTCCAAGCAAGACAAGATGGATGGACGCAGTATTGAAGGAACTGCCCAGCTATGGTCCAGGAGAAGCGGAAGTAGGAATCATGATAGAGTTTGTACTCGCAAGTTAAAGAGGAGAGGGGTTGAATCATTTTAGGTCTTATGGGTGATGTCCCTTACCTTCTCACAGTACCAGCCTCGGTTGACACCCACATTACCATGCCCGATGGAGACCCGGCTCAGTGGACTGAGGAGGACAGCCAGCTCAATGTGGAAGATGTCTGTGCGGCCTCGATCAAACACACCGCCTTCCAGGAAGATTTTCCCACTGTTCTTATTCCCTCTTGCCCCATACATGACCAAGTAGATTTTGGATTTGGTCCCGGCTCCACGGATGTCCCCAGTAAAGACAGTGACAATATAGGTGATAGCTGATGTGGAAACAGGGAAGGAGAGGGTTCAAAGGGAGCTTCATGAATCATGTCCCATGTCTCCTATCCTGGCTACAGCACACTCTTCCACACACACCCCCTACTTCCCCTCATGTCTTCCTCCCTCAGACCACATCCAAGGCTCCTCAAAACCTCATTTTATTTTTCAAAGTTTGTATGTCAGTGTATCTAAGTCTGAGGACAAAGTGCATCTATTATTACAGGAAACTGTCAGTGCTGATTGCAGGAAACTAACACAGAGAAGGAGGAACTTGAGCTGGCCGAGAACAGTACTTATTATTAATGTTAATTACCATGTGCACATTATTAATAGCTGCCAGATGAATTCTCTTAAATCTAATTTAATTATAATAGTCAACTCCATTACTAGAGATTTATATCTGAGACGATCTGGTTCATTAGCTTACTCTTTTGCTGATAAGTGAAAAACATTACTTCTGAGAGGAGACATTAACATCTTCTTCACCACCTGGACTGAGGAAAGGAGAGGGGGCGCCGTAAGTCGGACCATGCTGGGTTTTGATGAGTCAGGAGGCACTGTGAGCATTTGGAATTCTGGGGATGAGCTAGGGAAATTAAGCTTTTTTTTTTTTTTTTTTTTTTTTTTTTTGAGGTAGGGTTTCACTCTAGCTCAGGCTGACCTGGAATTCACTATGTAGTCTCAGAATGGCCTTGAACTCAGGGCAATCTCCTATCTCTGCTTCGTGAGTACTGGGGATTAAAAGCGTGGGCCACCATGACCAGCTGAAATTAAACTCTTAATGAGGCAAAAAAAAAAAAAAAGAAAGAAAAGAAAAGAAAAAAGAAAGAAAGAAAGAGAGCAAGCATTTGAACTGAAAATTACGCTAAGGTCTGTCTGCATTCAGTCTGTCTTGGAGTTTAAGGCAATAGGCGTCGTAGGCCTTGCTAATTCCTACCCCCCACCCCTCAGCCCACTCTATCCCACATCCACATCCTGTGAGCCTAGAGGACTGCATATGCGGAAGTATTTTAGGGGACAGACGCCACCGAAGGGGGCGCATCATTCATTCATACGTTCACACCTTCTTTGGTTCTGCAAACATTTATTGAACGCATGCTAGATGCCAGGCCTTTGGGAGTATATGACGATGAAAGGATGTTCCCAAGCTTCACTTCCCCAAGGCGCAGGGATCCATGGCGCTCACGCTAGATCTACTTCCACCACTTGCATTAATTCGCGTTGGTTCCCAGCTTTTGACATTTCTCTTTCCCTCCATCATATAACACGGCCAGTGCCATCATGGTAAATGTTCTCTAGTGTACGTTTATAATAAATTACACACTTGCACCGTGACACCTCGCCATGAGCAGACCGTGAGGCTGAGAAGAGGAGCTTTGAGCAGCGGCAAAGCCTTTCCAGGCTGAGGGGGCAGAGAAGAGAGAAGTTGCTCAGTGTGGCGAGGCCAGGGAGGGCTCCAGGGAGGTGAATGGAAGCAGGAATTTAAAACACAGAAAGGGGCTGGAGAAACAGCTTAGTGGTTAAGACACTTGCTGGCAAAGCCAAAGGACCCGGGTTCGATTCCCCAGGACCCACGTGAAGCTGGATACACGAGGTGGTATATGCATCCAGAGTTTGCAGTGACTAGACGTCCTGGCATGCTCTCTCTCTCTCTTTCTCTCTCTCTCTCTCTCTCTCTCTCAAATAAATAAATAAAATTTAAAATGCAGAAAGAAGGGCTGGAGAGATGGCTTTGGGCTGGAGAGATGGCTTAGCGGTTAAGCACTTGCCTGTGAAGCCTAAGGACCCCGGTTCGAGGCTCGATTCCCCAGGACCCACGTTAGCCAGATGCACAAGGGGGCGCACGCGTTTGGAGTTCGTTTGCATTGACTGGAGGCCCTGGTGCGCCCATTTTCTCTCTCTCTCTCTATCGGCCTCATTCTCTCTCTGTCTGTCACTCTCAAATAAATAAATAAAACAGAAAAAATGTTTTAAATAATAAATAAATAAATAAATAAAATAACATGCAGAAAGAAGAGAAATGGCATCATACACAAGAGAAACCAGGCTTGAGAACAAAGGAAAAATTGATGTGAGCAGGAAGAGAGGAGGAAGCAGGAAGGGGTGTGAATACAGTGAGGGCAGAGCGAGGGTGTTACACTAGAAAGAGTGTGCAGATGCAGGAGATGAGACAGAGGGTCTGTGGGAGTGAAAAGAGAACATTGAAAGATGCTCCCGATTACAACCTGGAGACAAACTGTGGGGGTAATCTGCATGTCACATGACCAGACATGGACTTCACTCAGGAGTGAGCGATGGAATTCGGGCAGAAGAGCTACCTTCCCAGGTATGCACAACACCCATGGGTTTTCTGGAGCCCCTATGGTCCACTCAGGCAGGCTGAGAGTTGGAGGTTTTTCTCAGAATTCACAGTGGGCAGAGGCCTTTAGGAGACAGACCAGATACTGGATCTGTTGTTTACAAGCCGTGTGGTCCTGTGCAGGTTTCTTAAGTGCACTCAATTGCCTCATCAGTGAGACAAAACAATGCCTACCTACACCATGGGGGGATTGAGAGGACTAATGGAAAGTAGGTGGGTCACAAATTATCTTTGTGGTTTCTTCATATGGATAGCTCCCTCAGCCCGGGCAGTAGTTCTGCCCTGGACCATTTCCCTGGCTCCTAGGACATCACTGGCATCCAGGCTGCAACCCAGGGGACCAGAGCATTTTCAAGGGCCACAGAGACGCTGTCTATAAACCCATCTGGCTCCTGCTTGATCACAGCCCCAGGTGCCCACAGACATGAACACTGATCCTCACGCAGAAGGTGAAGGATTGGCCAATGGGCCTCCCTTTTCCCCAGCCTACCTGTGGTCTCAGCTCCGCCCACTAAGATATCTCTTTGGATTTTGCCATCGTCTTCATCCAAGGCCAACCAGCGGTTGAGGGGGAAGTCATACTTCCTTTTGTTCCCAAAGTCCTCAATGACAATCTGGGGAGAAGAAAAGAGGAAGGACTGGACTTAAATGTTACTGAGGGTACACTAGGGGATCTACCCACCCCTACCAGTCACCAGAGTGCACTTCAAGAATGCACTTAGATCTCCTCTCTGCTCAAGGACAGCTGGTCACGGGACATAGCTGCTACTAGGACATCTTCAAAGTTACCCAGGGATGATTGACCATGGTTTCCTACTTGAATCTCCAGCCACTTGCTCCTCATTACTACACGGCATTTGTTTTTTGTTGTTTGGTTTTTGTTTTTGGTTTTGGTTTTTTTTTTTTTTGTTTCTGTTTTTGGTTTCGAGGTAGGGTCTCACTCTAACCCAGGCTGACCTGGAATTCACTATGTAGTCTCAGGGTGGCCTTGAACTCATGGCGATCTTCCTACCTCTGTCTCCCAAGTGCTGGGATTAAAGGCGTGCGCCACCACGCCCACCACGCCCAGCTACTGCAGGGCATTTTTGAAAACTGAAGCAGGGGTGGAGAGGTGGCTTAGCTATTAAGGTGCTTGCCTGTGAAGCCTAAGGATCCATATTGGACTCTCCAGGTCCCACATAAGCCAGATGCACAAAGGTGAGGCAAGTGCAAGGTCACACATGCCCACTAGGTGGCACAAGCATCTGGAGTTAGAGTGCAGTGGCTGAGACCCTGGTGCGCCAGTTCTCTATCTCTCTCTCTCTCTCTGTCTGTCTCTGTATGTCTGTCTCTGTCTCTCTCTCTTAAAAAAAATGAAGCAAAGATACCCAATGAGACTGGGATAAAAGAGGCCTGGATCTGTCCCCTGGGGTGATGATCATTTTCTTGTTAAAGGTGGGGCATCTGACCTTACTGGTGAGAAGTAGAGGCCACTCAAAGAGAACTCCAAGCCTCCAGATCAGACACCAGGGATACAAGGACCTGGTGGTCAGGAAAACATCATCCACAGACAATGAGGTGAATGAAATGGTCATAAATGAACTGTCACCCAGATTCCCATGTGAACTAGGCTGGTGAGGCTGAGATAAGTGTATATCCTAGAATATACCAGGAAGCTGAGAAGCCCTCCCAAAGGTACCCATTAAAAAAAAACAAAAACAAAAACAAAAACAAAAACAAAAACAAGGCTGGAGAGATGGCTTAGCTGTTAAGGCACTTGCCTGCAAAGCCAAAGGACCTAAGTTCAATTCCCCAGGACTCACATAAGCCAGATGCACAAGATGACACATGCGTATGGAGTTTGTTTGCAGTGGTTGGATGCCCTGGTGCACCCATTCTCTCTCTCTCTCTCTCCGTCTGTCTGACTCTGTCTCACTCAAATAAAAAACAAAACAAAACAAAACAAACAAACAACAACAACAAAAAAAAAACCAGAAGCAGCTGGGCATGGTAGTGCATGCCTTTAATCCCAGCACTTGGGAGGCAGAGGCAGGAGAATTGCTGTGAGTTCGAGGCCACCTTGAGACTACATAGTGAATTCCAGGTCAGCCTGAGCTAGAGTGAGACCCTACCTCAAAAAAAAAAAAAAAAAAAAAACAGAAGCATCTTCATAATAAACAATGGAACCACATGGGTAGTGTGTGTATGTGTGAGTGAGAGAGAGAGAGAGAGGGAGACCAACTGACTGACAGAACAGAAACAATGATCTAATAAAAAGTGCAAGACCTGGGCTGGAGAGAAAGTGGTTAAAGACGCTTGCTTGCAAAGCCTGACAGCCTGGGTTCAATTCCCCACTACCCACGTAAAGCCATAATGCACAAAGTGGGACATGCACCTGGAGTTTGTTTGCAGTGGCAGGAGGTCCTGGTGTACCCATTCTTGCTCTCTGTGTCTCTCTGTCACATATATACATACATACACACACACATACATACATACACATATACATACATACATACTAACAAAAAAATCAAGAGCCTTTATCTCTGAGGAGTAGTCTCTATTGATTGACAAGCCATAGGTAGAGCTCGTCTTCTGAGAGGTAAGAGGGAAACCAGCTGTGTCCTGTAGGTAAGGCCATCTATATTCTGTGGCTGCAGGGGCACAGCCACACAAGGCAAGACCTCCCAATGCGAAAGCCAAGAATGATAGGACCTCCAAAGAAGGAAGCAATGGGGGAAACGGTGACGCTGATAAGCGTAGTTATTTCTTTCTTGTCTTTCCACAGATGGGCCCCAGACACACCACATCACCCCAGACTGCACAGCCACTCTCCGCACACAGGCTTAGAACATAAGTGAGCACATGGCTTGGAGTCCATACGTTTAGGTCAACATGGAGGGTCAGCTGTGGCTGAGCAGCAATATCTCTCCACGATACTGGAGTGACTTCCGCCACTTTTATATAACCTGAATTAGGCGCGCTGCACAGATCAGGGAACTGCGTGTGTGTGTGTGTGTGTCCACTGTGGAGCCCAAGGGACGGGCAGACTCTGGTGAGCCCCAGGCAGAGAAAGCTTCATGGTAGAGCTTTGAAAAATGGTTGGGCCCTGGCTGGGTCAGAAGAGACAGCCGGGCTTGGAGAAAGGTTCTAACAAGGACAGTGTTTGGAGGCCCCCAGGCGGGTAGTGTGATTGGCCTGCAGACTCAGGTAGCAGAGTGGAGGCAGACAGACCTAGAGAGAGAAGCTGGGCTGAGCGACAGGCCTCCGAAGATCCAGCAGCTCCCCACTCAGCTCGTCCTAGGCCCCAGGGGACTACAGAGAAGCCCTTGAACCCACCTTGGACAAGAACCAGCCTGCAGATCCCCCCTTGTTGTTATGGCCCACATTGATCTTCATCAGCTGCCCTAAATCCGGGGCATCCAGCATGAACTTGTCTTCGGCTCCCTTTTCAAAGTTGTCCTTTTCATTTTCCAGCCTACGCTCCCCTGAATACACAGAGGCAAGAAAGTCACACAAAGACCAGAGGAGAAGAAAGAAGCAACTCCGAGCCTGCCCGGTCTACCCACGGAAAGGGGCCTCGCAAAGTCGAGGGCGGCTCCCCACTGAGATCTGAGGGCTCCTTCCGTCCTTCCAGCCCTGGCAAGGCCCAGTTTGCCTCTTGTGTGGTCAGTGCCCAGGTCTCATAACTGGGTTTCTGATTTCAGCCTTAGCCTAGAGTCCCCATCCCCGTATCCTATTCCAGACACATGAGGCCCTGTCTTGCCTTTGCCCACAAACAGCTCTAAACCGGAACAGTGAGCACGGTAGTTGGTACAGGGACTGTGGCTGGGACCCTACCCTTCTTACAGTGACCCCCTTTTCTAGAACTCAGTGCTGCTAGCCATCGCTGCACTCTGCCAGCTGTTGACATGATTTCTTTTTTCTCCTTTCTCCTTGCCACAGACCAAGGAGGTAGTACTAACTCGGGCTTGCAAATGAAGAAACTGAGACTGAGAAAGTTAAATAATTTCCCAAAGTCATGGGTGGCCAGTGAGCACAAAATTAGCATTCCCATTTTAACCTGTTCTCTCTGGTTTATTTTTTCTGCCATTTTCCAGTATCATGTTTCTGTGATTATGTCTGTATAACTCAGATTAGCCCTTCTCATCCCCCCCCCCTACCAAAGCACCAACCTTGTGCTCAAACCACTTGGTATTCTCCCATTTTCTAAAATTTACATTTTGATATCCCAAAATATAGAAAATAATACCAGACATTCATGTACCTACTGCCCAGATGTAAGAGTGACAACAGGTATTAGCAGATTATCCGGTCTGATTCAGACTATTTTTCAGAAAATAAAACACAATATATTTGACCCGTATTTGTCTCCCCGCATAAACATACTTATAGACAAACCCATCAACATAGAAAAGTAACCCAAAGTGAATATAAGGGGATGAGCTGACAGGCCTACCAAGGCTCAGGGAACACGGCCAAAGAGAGGGCAGAAAGATCGCAAGAGCCACAGGGTGAGAAGAAGTATCCTGAGCTATCGTCCCCCACGCTGAAACTAGTGTATTCATGACCCCACGGTGAATACCAACGACCCTCAATGGAATGGGGGCGGGAGAGAGGAGATATAAAAGGATAACCCAATAGGAATATGACCAATATGCAATATGTCCATGCTGTAAAGTACGTACAACATGGGATTGTAGACAGAAGAAGGAAAGATGCAGGAGGGGAAGGAACTGAGGAGAAGAGGGAGAAAGGAATAGCAGGGAGGACAGAAACCAACAAAAACAAACTGTATTAGAAAATGCCATAAATAATTAAAACACGCACACAATTAGCTATTCCTTAGGCCTCACTGTTCATCTCGCCCTTGTATGCCCTCCCTAAATTAAACACCCCCCTTCAGCTCGGTATGCACCATCCCTTTAACGGAGAGAGACCACTCTTGCCCATTTCGTAATTCTACGCAAATGATATCGGAATCGTTTATATAACGCCTCACTATTTCAAGTCTGGATCCGCACAGTGGGGCTGATGACAGAGCCTGTGTCACAGGGTGGCTGGGAAAGGGGCTGCGTTTGAACAGAGCAAGCACACGGAACAGCCCTGGAGCACAGCGGGCACCGTGGCCGTGTCACTGTGGCTGAGGGTGCCGTCTCCACTCTCGCTGTCAGCACCACGCTCCCCTGCGGAAGGCGCCGTTTTGGTCAACGGCATGCTTTTGCCATTGTCCTGTGGGTGCGCGTAACCCTCATTCATTAACTCAACTGCCGCGTCACAGCCACCGAGTGAAGAAGGCCCGACTGTCTTTCCCTCCTTCGACCGAAGGACACCTGCATTGCTTCTAACTCTGCGCTGTTGCAGATAGCACGGAAACGGACACTTGTGTCTTTCTTCTGCACACTTGTAAGACCTGCTCTCCACGAGCACCTGCAAGTGGGGTGTCCTGCCCTGGCCTGTGTAACAAAAATGCCCCCCAAAACCAACTGCCCTCTAATTGGACTGGAGGCCCACTCCATGGGAGGGAATACATCCCGGATACTGACAACTTAAAACAGGAGTAGTCATGAGCCCTAGGGGTGTAAAGTCTGCTGCTGTCTGGCTACATGTATATACTATGCTCATCAAACTGCCCAGTAAGCACTTCTGTTAATGTTCACACCCTTATATTAATGCTACTCTCACTTTTGGGAGAGAATCTTCTCTTTTCAGATGGAAGTGACCTTGGGATGACTCAGAAGGTATCATGGTGATGGAAAGAAATGACCGCAGTGCTCAGTACTGTAATATCTCTATCACACCTTCCAAGGCTCAGGGTCTAATGTGGAAGAGGTGGCAGAAAGAATGTAAGAGCCAAAGGAAGGGTAGGACTCCTTACAACGTGCTCCCCCCAGACACAAAATGGCCTGGATATCCATGACCTCACAGTGCCTGACACTACCTACACAAGACCAACATAAGAGGAGGAAAAGATCATGACATCAAAATAAAAGAGAGACTGATTGAGATGGGGAGGGGATATGATGGAGAATGGAGTTTCAAAGGGGAAAGTGGGGGGAGGGAGGGTATTACCATGGGGTGTTTTTTTATAATCATGGAAGTTGTTAATAAAAACTTGAAGAAAAAAAAGCCCCCCAGGGCTGGAGAGATGGCTTAACAGTTAAGCGTTTGCCTGTGAAGCCTAAGAACCCCGGTTCGAGGCTCTATTTCCCCAGGACCCACGTTAGCCAGATGCACAGGGGGGCGCACACATCTGGAGTTCGTTTGCAGTGACTAGAGGCCCTGGCGCATCCATTCTCTCTCTCTCTCTCTCTCTCTCTCTCTATCTATCTCTCTATCTCTATCTGCCTTTCTCGCTGTGTTTGTCGCTCTCAAATAAATAAATAAATAAATAAACAAATGAACAAAAAAATTTTTTAAAGCCCCCCCAAAGGTGCTTACACTATGTTAATTTCCACCAGCAGCATATGAAGATTTCCGCTGCCCATGATCATGTTTTGAATGTGTATGCAGTGCATATGTGTGTACATACATGTGTGTGCACAAATGTGTGTGCAGATGCACGTGCACACGTATGCACATGTGTGTATAGGCCAGTGGCTGACAGCAGGTGTCTTCCTTGATCACTCTCCACTTTATGTACTGAGGCAGACTCTCTCACTGGAACCCAGAGCTCACCCATGTGCCTCGTCCAGCCAGCCTGCATGGAGACTACTCTCGTCGCTTCCGGATTACAGGCAGGCCATATGCCCACCTGACATTTATGTGGGTTCTGGGGATCATAACTTGGGTCCCCCCACTTGTAGAGCAAGCAATTTACCCATTAAGCCATCTTCCCAGCCCCATAATCATGATTAATATATTTCTTTAATTTTATTGTGGCCAGATGTAGTGGCACATGCCTTTGATCCCAGCACTCGGGAGGCTCAGGTAGAAGGATGCCTGTGAGTTCAAGGCCAGCCTGAGACTACATAGTAAATTCCAGGCCAGTCTGGGCTAGAGCAAGATCCTACTTCCAGAAAACAAAAAGAAACCTTTTTATTGTATACAGACTCATTGAGGTTTAAAATTGCATTCACTTATTCATTTGTAGAAATTGAGTATATTGTGTGCGTGTGTGTGTGTGTGTGTGTGTGTGTGAAGGAGGGGGGCGGGTTTGCTCCTCTGTAATTTTTCTGTTCATATCCTTTATTTCATTTTCTCCTGCTTTTCCTTTGTCTATTGTAGTTTTGCATGCAGGCATGTCTCTAGTTTTAATGGACACTATCAATATTTTCATTTATTGTGCTTTTAGTGAATTAATTAAGAAATTTCATTCCTAAATTAAAATTTTAAAGAGTACTTTTGAAATTTCTTCTAATTTATTTTTATACTTTTTGCACATTTAAGTCTTTTTTTTTTTAAACTATTTATTTCTTTGAGAGCAACAGACAGAGAGAGAAAGAGGCAGAGTGACAGAGAAAGAGAGAGTGGGCACACCAGGGCCTCCAGCCACTGCAAACGAACTCCAGACGCGTGCGCCCCCTTGTGCATCTGGCTAACGTGGGTCCTGAGGAATCGAGCCTCGAACCGGGGTCCTTAGGCTTCACAGGCAAGCGCTTAACCGCTAAGCCATCTCTCCAGCCCGCACATTTAAGTCTTTAGCCCATCTGGAAGTTATTTGTGTTCATGGTAAAAGGTAAGTATCTATTTTTATCTTTTCTCAAATGGATAGGCAATTGTTCAAACACCAGTAATTAAACATCTCTTTCCTTCTGATTTAGAAGTTATAATGACATCTCCATGTGTGTTTCTAGATTCTTCATTCTGTTCTATTGGTCTGTTTGTTTATCCTTCTTCCAATAGCACACTGTCCTAGTTTTTAAAGTCCTACAACGTCTTAATATCCAGGACAGTGACTATTCCCATATTACTAATGTTGTTTATATTGTCTTCATTATAAAAAATTGTCTTGGCAACACTTAGCTCTTTATGGTTCAACATGAATCTTAAAAGTAGCTTAATGTTCAGGCGTTGTCTTTTGGGAACTTGACTGAGATTGCATTATGCTTATAAACAACCTGGAAAAATTTGACATCTTTGTAGTTTTGAATCTTTTCTCAATCACGAACACATTTCCATTTATTTATGTATTCTCTCATGTATGTGTTATTTTATTTATTTGACAGAGAAAGGAGACACTAAGAGAAAGAGAGAGAGAGAATATGCATGCCAGGGTTTCTTGCCACTGCAAACGAACTTCAGAAACATGCACCACTTTGTGTATCTGGCTTTATGTGTATACTGAGAACTGAACCCAAGCCATGAGGCTTTGCAAGCAAGCTCCTTTAACCACTGAGCAATCCCTCCAACACATCTCTTTGGAAAGTAGCTTCTGAAAGTCCTTGAGACAATCGACCCTCATCAGATGCTGAGAAGAGCAACCAGGCGACATCATACCTTGACAATTGCACATATTGTTCAATAAAAAGTTATATTTTCCCCAGAATGTTCACTATTCTTAGCATATAATTGTTAATATAAATAGTACATTTTTACACTAAATGATTGAGGTGTCTTTAGTAATTTTTTCTCATTAATCTTGAATCTATCACCTTTATTAAACCTTCTCTTTCACTGGTCCTGATATTTTGTAAATTCTGGATTTGATAGATTTCTTTAATTAAAATGAAAGCTTGTTAGCCTACAATGGCACATATAATCTCAGCACAGCTTCAGGGGGTGGAGAAGAGGGAGATGAAGATGGAGACAGAACAAAGGAAAAAGAAGAAAATAAGTTTCTTCCTTCAATTTCAATCATTGTAGATCTTAAATTTTCCTTGCCCTTTTTGCTGGCCTTGGGACTTCTATGCTATGATGAACACAAATCATGATTAGCAAGACTATTTCTGAGCTAATTCTATCTTAGCTTCTTTAATATGCTACTGACTAATCCAAAACTATTATCGAGTTCCTGGAAAGATCCTTGTAGAGCATAAATTGTCATTTATCCACATATTTATTTATAAATTTAGTGTGCTAATATTTTTTTAAGGTTTGTGGGGTTTTTTTCATAAATGAAACTAACCTTCACACTTTTCTCTTAACTGTACCCACCTGATTTTTGATATCAAAACTCAAAATGAACTAGCACACATGACCTATTTCCCTGTTCTTTGAAACAATTTATATAAGATGGAGATTAGTGGCTTATTAAATACTTGGTATATTTTTGTCTAAAGAATCTATGGGTCTGATGTCTTGGGTGGATTTCAATAGCTGCTTCATTGGCTTCGGTGATTGCCCGTCTCTTTGGAACTAGCTTCTACAAGTCCTGGAAACGACTGATCCTGATGGGAGGCTGAGATGAGCAACCAGGCTGCGTCACACAGTGACAATCACATGGCCCAGAATCCATGGTGTGTCAGGAAGAGCCTTGTGCTTGCCCAAGCATGAAAGCTACACAGCAAAGAAGACTGGCGGCCGAGATTCTTCCATGTCGAGTTCCTATGAGACTCCAGCCCCAGGAAAGTGGGCGACACTTCTCCACTGATGCAGCTGCAACACAGCGTTGCCCTGGGTGACTGCAGCTCTCCAAAGCCTGCCATCTCGCTCAGCAGCACATCTGGACATAACCTGAACTCAGGTAAACAGCGGAGGCTCCCATACCTGCTATTGGCACTGTTAGTTTCCCCCAATAAATTCTGTTCCAGATGATGATGACAATGATGACTGACATTCTACCAAATCTCTCACATTTCTTCCTTCACTGATTAATTACTTGGAAAGGTGTATTTCAATTTCTACATGGGTTGGAATATTGAAGTTCCTTCTAATTTTATGATATGATAAAATAATGGTGTTTCTTACTGATTCGCTTGTTAAGACTTGCTTTGTGGTTTTACATGTAGTCATTATGTACTTGAAAAGAATATGTATCTCTACCAATTAGATGTGGTGACGTGCACACTTCTGCTAAATCAAGCTTATTGGGCTGGAGAGATGACTTAGCGGTTAAGGCACATACCTGCGAAGCCTAGGGACCCAGGTTCAATTCTCCAGGTCCCACGTTAGCCAGATGTACACCATGGAACATGCGTCTGGAGTTTGTTTGCAGTGGCTAGAGGCCCTGGCATGCCCATTCTCTCTCTCACTCCCTCCCTCTGTCCCTCTGTATCCAATAAATAAATAAATAAAATGATTAAAAAAAATTTAAAAACCCAAAAAAATCTTGTAAAATCAAGCTTATTAACCGAGTAGTCAAAATCTTCATTTGTCCTAAATTTTATCCACTTGATATTATTAATTATCAAGAGCATGATGTTGTAATCTCCCACATGATTGTGTATTTTTCAAGTTACATCAAGAATTTTGTTAACTGATGCTTTGCATATTTGATGATATGTGATTAAGTTTATACAAATTCAGAATTACTGCATTATTCTTTTCATCATTATTCTTTTGCTGTTGACACTTTGATTTCTAACAAAGTAGTTTGCCTAAATGTTTAATGAGATCAATGTGAATAGTAATGCTGGGTACTTTCCTACTGTTGATCACTATTTATTCTCAAGTCTTTTCCTTCTTTCTTTCTTTCTTCCTTTCTTTCTTTCTTTCTTTTTTTTCAAGGTAGGGTCTCAGTCTCCATTTAGCCCAGGCTGACCTGGAGTTCACTGGGTAGTCTTTGGCTAGCCTTGAACTCACATTGATCCTCCTACCTCTGCCTCCTGAGTGCACCACCATGCCAGATTTATATGTATATATTAGAGAGGGGGCCAGATAGAGATAAAGTATGGACACACCAGGGCCTCCAGCCACTGCAAACAATCTCCAGATGCATGCACCACTTTGTGCACCTGGTTTACGTGGGTACTGGGTTATCAAACCTGGGTCCTTTGGCTTTGCAGGCAAACACCTTAACCGCTAAGCCATCTCTCCAGTCCTCAACTCTTTTCTTGCTTAAATTTTTATTGATACTTTCCATACATGAACATAACCGTAATTTGGTCATAATCTCCTCCCATTACCTCCTTTTGTCTCCCTTCTCCTGCCCACTTCCACTGAGCTCCTTCTTCTTTCAACTAGTCCCCCTCCTATTTGATGTCTTTTGTTTTTAAAATCCACCTCCATGGTCCATGTCCAAGTCTTACTGGGTTCAATAGTTTGCAAGTCAGGTAGAGGTAATTACAGCTTCTGTGTAGTCCTCATACAACAGTCACCTCATGACCACAGAGAACATTATCCTAAAGCACACTTCTCCCCATCCTCCGGATGTTACAGTCTTTCTGCCCCATCTTATGCAACGTTCTCTGAGACCTGGAGGGTCTGATAGAGAAACCTCATTTAGTGCTGAACACTCAATAGGCACTTTTTTGTCAACACTTCGATGAACTATTAGCTTTTTTTTCTTCTCCTCCTTCATTGCCTCTGTCGGAATGATTGGATCTTTATTCCCTTTACTCATTCTATCAGTTTATGAATTATATTTTTCTACTTTGGATGTTTATCTTCACAGGTTAATAATCACACTTGACCTACTGAAGTCTAAAGTTGACGGTTCACTCTTCTAAAGGCGGGGATGTGTTATGGTCCAAAACGTCATTATGTTTCACTTCTAATTATCCACTTTCCTTCTCAAATATTGACTTTAAGTCTTGCCCTTATATTGGCATAATTACTATGTTTTCCTTAGATGTGTTACATAGTTACTGAATTTTTTTTGCTCATCCATTTTCTGTGGCAAACTCTTACTCTATAAGTAGTCCAGGCTGGCCTACAAATCACTGTGTAACCCAGGCTAACCTCATATTCCTGATCTTCCTACTTCAGCCTCCCAAGTGCTGAGGTTACAGGCAAGAGCCATCACTCCCACCTGGCTCTCATCTTCTTTTCTTTTCTTTTTTTTTTTTTTTTTTTTTTTTTTGTTTGTTTGTTTGTTTGGTTTGGTTTGGTTTGGTTTGGTTTTTCAAGGTAGGGTCCCACTCTAGCTCAGGCTGACCTGGAATTCACTATGGAGTCTCAGGGTGGCCTCGAACTCATGGCGATCCTCCTACCTCTGTCTCCCGAGTGCTGGGATTAAAGGCGTGTGCCACCACACCCTGCTTTCATTTTCTTAAAGTATATCCTTTAGTGGTCCTTCAAGCATGAGTGCAAGAGACATAGATTCATTTCTTTGCTGGAATGGAAATTTATTATTTTTCTCCTCACTCCAGAATTATCGGGTACAAAATTATATGTTGACATAACATTCTTGCTAAGAACACTGAAGATACGACAATGTGAATTTATGACCCTGAAAATATGATTACATGTATTGGTGATAGAAGTTTTCTACCAGTCTAGTTGTTATTTTTATAAAAGGCCAGCTGCCAAACCTGCTTCCTTTTAGGATCTTTCTCTCTCTTTGGGTTTTACCACAATGTACATAAATGTGGATTTGTTTACATAGTCTGTTCAATGAGTCATTTTGCTACTTTCATCTGAAGATTCATATTTGCTCAGTCTTGGAAAACTTTCAGCCAAATATTTCCTCTCACCCCTACTTCATACTCTCTGGAACTCTTTAGCATCTCTCAGACCTTCACTTTCTCACCGCAGGTCCCATGACTTCTCATGTCTACTGCTTCCCCATCTTTTTTCTCTCAGTGCTACAGCGAACTATTTTGCTCATATTTGTCTTATAGTTCACTACTCTGTACACAACTTTTTAAAATTATTTTTATTTATTTATTTGGGGGGCACATATAAAGAGAAAGAGAGAGAATGGGCACGCCAGGGCCTCCATCTGCTGCAAATGAACTCCAGATGCATGTGCCACCTTGTGAATCTGCCTTACATGGGTCCTGGGGAATTGAACATGGGTCCTTTGGTTTTTCAGGCAAATATTTTAACCACTAAGCCATCTCTCCAGTCCCTACACGACTATTTTTATTGTTTAATTGGGATTTAATGGAGATAAGCATACAATAGGAAAAGGAGAGAAAAGTCTCTGCATTCAGTATCGTTAGTCACTATTACTGCCTACACAATCTCCATTTTCTAGTATAAAACAGATTGCAAATGTTCTACCTCATGATTTCTGTGTCTTGGTTTGACTGAAAAATGAGGTATCTTTGGCTATGACCTTAATAAATGGCTTTGAATCAGGTAGTTTGGAAGTTAGGTGCTTGATTTTCAGTTGTGAACCAAACACAGATATTGACCTTAAGGGAAATTTGAAAACTGTATCTCTGTTAGAGCGCAAAGCCTATCTATTTAAATACATGGTATTCTAAATGAAAAAAAAATGATATGAAGAGAAATCAACATTTTAATCAGTGTTTAAGAGTAAAATGGATGTTTAACTTATCTGGTTTAAACCCCTGCTCTGCAAACATAGAAATACTTTGATGAACTAGCAATGATAACACTTTGGAAATACTTCTAGTGGGTGAGCTTTGCGGTAATAAATGAAGAAACACAAAGCTGTGGACTGATAATAGCCCTCTTAGAGGTCAAGAATGGGAAATGTGCCTGGTATGGTGGCGCACGCCTTTAATCCCAGCACTCAGGAGGCAAAGGGAGGAGGATCACCGTGAGTTCAAAGCCAGCCTGGGTTTACAGAATGAGGTTCCAGGTCAGCCTGGGCTAGAGTGAGACCCTACCTTGAAAAAAAAGTGGGGGTAGGCTGAAGAGATTGCTCAGTAGTTAAGGTGTTTGCCTGCAAAGCCTAATGACCATTTGATGCCCCAGTACCCATAAAAAGCCAGATGTACAAGGCAGTGCATGCGTCTGAAGTTTCTTTGCAGTGGCTGGAAGCCCTGGCATGCCCATGTGCTCTCTCTCTCTCCTTGCAAATAATAAAATATTTTTTTAAAAAAAGGAGAAATCTAGCCAGGCATAGTGGCACATGCCTTTAATCCTACACTCAGGAGGCAGAGGTAGGAGGATCGCTGTGAGTTTCTTAGTTCTTCAAGGTAGGGTCTCACTGTAGCTCAGACTGACCTGGAATTCACTATACAGTCTCAGGCTGGCCTCCAACTCACGATGAACCCTCTACCTCGATAAACCAAAAAGAAGAAGAAGAAGAAGAAATCTTAGGTAAGATGTCTACCTTTATGCATGAAGAAACTCAACAGTATGAACTACAAAAACCATAACAGATTAAGCTTATTCAAACTTCAAAACCTCCTGTCTTTTTCAACTTATTTATAAACTTCTGACAAAAGCATACCTAGGGGCTGGAGAAATGGCTCACTAGTTAAAGGCGTTTGTTTGCAAAGCCTGACAGCCAGGGTTCGATTCCCCAGTACCCACATAACACAAGATGCATAAAGTGGCCCATGTGTCTGAAGCACATTTGCAGTGGTAAGAGGCCCTAGTGCTTCTCTCTTGCTCCTCTCCCACAACTCCATTTGCAAATAAATAAATAAATAAATAAATAAATAAATAAATAAATATTTTTAAAGCATACATAGATGCATTATTTCATGTTACTTCTATTTTTCTGACAAGGTACCTGTTCACTGCATATCTAAATGTGATGAGAAAGACAAAATAATTACATATTTTTAACATTTAATTAACACATTTTTTAGGGAACCTGGGATTCTTATCACAGTTCCAATTTTTTTCAACTATTTTTTGAGGCAAGGCCTCATTCTAGCCCTGGCTGACCTGGAACTCACTCCGTAGCCCACACTGGCCTCAAACTTATAGAGATCTTCTACCTCAGCCTCCTGAATGCGGGAGAGAAGGTGGGAGCCTCCATGCCTTGCTGGTCAACTATTTTTAATTGTTTTGTTTCACTCATCCATTAAATGCTAAGCTTTCACAGCTGTATTTTCATTTCCTATCTTTCTGCTTGATCATTTTCCCAAATGTGCTACATTTTTCATCATGGTTTATTTTTTTCAATCGTTCCTTTAATGTCTTTAATAAGTTTAAACAATGTAAGTTATATGCTTCCTTATATTGCTCCATGATCTGAAATTCCTAAGGATTAGATCTTGTTTGGTGTATTGATTGATGCTTAAAGTTATGATGAATTGTGCCCTCGGGTGTTTTGCTGTTTCGGAAAATAAACTCATCTCCAGTACCTCAGCTGTGGGAGTCTTGTGCAGTTTTATAGCAATTTCGGTTGAGTATTAATGGGAATTTATCATTGCTATAGAACCAAATAATCTGTATGTATTGAAAGGGTCTCCAGAGCTGGAGAGATTGCTCAGTGGTTAAGGCACTTGCCTGTGAAGCCTGAGGGCCTAGGTTCAATTCCCCAGTACCCACATAAGCCAGATGCACAATGGGACACAAGCATCTGAAGTTTGTTTGCAGTGGCTGGAGGCCCTGGAGTGCCCATTTCTCTCTGTCTATCTGCCTCTCTCTCTCTCTCTCTCTCTCTCTCTCTCTCTCTCAAATAAATAAATTTAATTTAAAAGGGGGGGGCTCCAAATCACACATACTGTAAAATCAGATCTCAAGCCTAAAGTACATGCCTAAAATATCAATTTCTTAGCAGTTTGGTTTTAACTCTAGGGTTTTTGAAGGTATAAGTTTACTAAGCCAATGAGCAAACATTTTCCTGTTCTACTTTTCATTGAAGATGTCCCTCTGCACCTTCAGAGCTCCTCATTTATGTACAGTTCTAATTTCAAATCTCTTGCCTCATGCAGGGCCTAGGTCCCATTTTCTGACCTCAAATGAGCATTAAAACCTGTCTTCTCAACCATTGCGCACGAAAGCTCCCTCCTTCTAAAAGCTACA